>CAWUFW010006283.1:0-600000 GCA_963921515.1 Calotriton arnoldi | reverse complement strand
GGTGGCTCAAGTTCCCTTTGAGTGGTGGGGGGGGTCTCAGGAACTCTTCAAGTAGCTGTGAGGCCAGCCATGCCGGTAGATTGTCTGTTGGGCAACGATTTAGAGAATTCCCCGTGGGCTACGGTGGAGAGGAAGTCTCACTTGGAAATGTTGGGTCTGCCTGAGTGGGCGTGCGCGACCGCTCGGTCCATGGCAGCCAGTAAGGACGTTCAGAAGGACCTGGAGCCTGAAAGTATGGCCCAGGCCCCTGCCTTAAAGAGAAGGGGTAGGGGGCGCGGGAAACTGGCCCCCATAGTTCTCACGGCCCAGGAAGGAGCAGACCTTGAGGGGCATGCCCTGGAGCCTACCGGGGAACAAGTAGCCGAACTGGGGGACCTGCCTGGGCTGACCCATTGGCAGCAGGAAGGAGGGCCCACCAGGGAGGAATTTTGTGAACAGCAGAGAACGTGCCCTTCTCTTGAGGGGCTGCGGCGACAGGCTGCGGCCCAGGCAGCAGGTGATCAGTCAGGGTCACATCTGATCTATTGGGAGAATGACCTCCTTTACAGCGAGCCTAAGTTTGCTGAGCCTGGGTCAGCCCGTGTGCTGGTGGTACCCCAGTGCTTCAGAGCCTTCCTACTGGGGTTGGCTCATGATGTGCCATTGGCAGGACATCTGGGGCAGACCAAGACCTTCGAGAGGCTAGTCACCCACTTTTATTGGCCCCAGATGCGCAGGAGCTCAGATGCTCACTGCAGGACATGTGAAACTTGCCAGGCAAGTGGGAAGAGTGGGGGGAAGATCAAAGCCCCACTCCAGCTCTTTCCAGTTGTCAGTACCCCATTCGAGCGAGTGGGCATTGACATTGTGGGGCCTCTGGACCCCAAAACAGCCATGGGCAACAGGTTCATCCTGGTCTTGGTGGACCATGCCACCCGGTACCCTGAAGCCATCCCCCTCCGGACAGTGACGGCCCCCGTGGTGGGACGTGCACTGATGGGGATTTTCTCCTGTGTGGGGTTCCCCAGAGAGGTGGTGTCCGATAGGGGTCCTAACTTCATTTCCCAATATATGAAGTCTCTGTGGGAGGAGTGTGGGGTAACTTATAAGTTTACCACCCCTTACCACCCCCAAGGTAATGAGCTGGTTGAGAGATTCAACCAGACCCTCAAAGGCATGATTATGGGCCTAGAAGAGTCCATGAGGCGTAAGTGGGACGTCCTCTTGCCATGCCTGTTGTTTGCTTACCGTGAGGTGCCACAGAAGTCCCTAGGGTTCAGCCCCTTTGAACTACTCTATGGTCACCCGGTAAGAGGGCCTCTGGGTCTGGTCAAGGAAGGCTGGGAGCAGTCTCCCAGGAAACCTCCCCAGGATGTGTTTAGCTACATGCTGGCCTTCAGGAACCAGACTCGGCATTTCAGAAAGCTTGCTGAGGCAAATCTGGAAGCCAGCCAGGAAGAGATGAAACGTTGGCACGATCAGAATGCCACTCTGATTGAGTTTCAGCCTGGTCAAAAGGTTTGGGTCATGGCCCCAGTGGAGCCCTGTGCGCTCCAAGATAAGTGGACCGGACCATTTGAGGTGGTGGAGCTTAAGAGTCCTGTTACCTACTTGGTGGACTTGCGGTCTCCCCGGAACCCCTAGCGGGTCCTGCATGTCAACCGCCTGAAGCCCCACTTTGAGAGGTCCGAAGTGGGCATGCTCCTGGCCACAGATGCTGGGATGGAGGAGGAGAGTGAGCCTCTTCCTGACCTCCTGTGTGCAAAGGAGCAAGATGGGTCAGTGGAGGGTGTGGTCTTCTCCGCCACCCTGACCCCTGAGCAACAGAGTGATTGTCGCCAACTGTTGGGACAATTCAGTGATCTGTTCTCCCTGGTGCCTAGTGTCACTGATTGGTGTGTCCATGAAGTGGACACTGGGGACAGTCCTCCTGTTAAGCACAAGGCTTACCGAGTGACTGACCGGGTTAGGGCATCCATTAAGGAAGAGGTTTCCAAAATGTTTGCTTTAGGGGTGATTGAGTCCTCTAGCAGCCTTTGGTCCAGCCCAGTGGTCTTGGTACCAAAAGCTGCAGCGCCTGGTGCCACCTCAGAACTTCGGTTCTGCGTGGACTACCGAGGTCTCAATTCAGTCACAAAGACTGACGCGCACCCCATCCCCAGGGCTGATGAACTCATAGATCGGCTAGGGGCTGCACGGTACCTCAGCACGTTTGATTTGACGTCTGGGTATTGGCAGATCGCCTTGACTGATGGGGCAAAGGAGAGGTCAGCATTCTCCACACCGGATGGGCACTACCAGTTCCGGGTGATGCCCTTTGGGATGAAGAATGCCCCTGCCACCTTTCAGAGTTTGGTCAACAGGGTGTTGGTTGGGCTGGAGGATTTCAGTGCCGCCTACCTGGATGACATTGCAGTGTTTAGTTCCTCATGGGAGGACCACCTGCGCCATCTCTGGGAAGTGTTGATGGCACTGCGAAGGGCAGGCCTCACAATCAAGGCAAGTAAGTGCCAGATTGGGCAGGGTTCTGTGATGTACTTGGGACACCAGGTTGGGAGCGGCCAGGTGGCGCCCCTACAGCCCAAACTTGAAACCATCCTGGCTTGGGAGCCCCCAAAGACCCAGACACAGGTGAGGGCCTTTTTAGGACTCACGGGTTATTACAGGAGGTTTGTCAAGGGGTATGGCAACATTGTTGCACCCTTGACTGAGCTGACTTCTAAGAAGCGGCCAAAGATTGTGAACTGGACTGACACCTGTCAGAAAGCTTTTGACGCCCTGAAGACTGCCACGTGCACAGCGCCTGTGCTTCAGGCGCCCAACTTTTCAAAAGAATTTGTTGTCCAGACAGACGCCTCAGAGCATGGTGTGGGGGCTGTTCTGTCACAGATCAATGAGGAGGGTCTAGACCAACCGGTAGCCTTCATTAATTGCTCCACGGGAACAGAGGTGGAGTGCAATTGAGCGTGAGGCATTTGCTGTGGTTTGGGCACTGAAGAAGCTGAGGCCCTACCTGTTTGGGACTCACTTCCGGGTTCAGACGGACCACAGGCCCCTCAGATGGTTGATGCAGATGAGGGGTGAGAATCCAAAGTTGTTGAGGTGGTCTATTTCCCTACAGGGGATGGACTTTACGGTGGAACACCGCCCGGGTACAGAACACGCCAATGCTGATGGTCTGTCCAGATTTTTCCGCCTTAGTGATGAGAACCCCCAAGTGGGTGGGTAGTTCTCCCCACATTTCAGCTGGAGGGGACACGTGTTAGACCTGGCACCATTGGCGTGGGTCTCCCTTCCATCTTTCGCTTTTGTCTCCTCTGTGTTCGCTGGTGTTAGATGCTCTGGGCGCTGTGCCACTGCCATTCAGTGCTACAGCGCGAATGCTCCCTATTGTAAATTGACTGGATGAATTGGTATTCTCATAATTGGCTCATTTGATTTACCTGTTAGTCAGTAGTATAGTGCACCGTGCGTGCCCAGGACTGGTAGACCGAATGCTGCTGGTGGGCCTGCAGCGCTGATTGCGCCACCCACATAAGCAGCGCGTAAAGTGTGTCTCAGACCTGCCATCGCAGAGTCTGTGCGCAGTCCAGAACTGCCATTCTTTGACTGTAAAGTGAACCCACTTCCCAGTCCCTCAACCTTCCCTTGGCATCATGTAAGTCATCCCTATGGCAGGGTGCGTTGTATGTGAAAGGTAGGACCTGCCTTGGTCTGTGTGGCATGTCCTGATAGTGAATTACACGCCATTGCGTTTTTCACTATGGCAAGGCGATCTGTTCCCTTAGGCCAGTATGGGCAGTTTTGATTATTACATCCTATAATCCTAGCTGACCGAAGGAACAGGTTTGGAAAGTCGAATTTAGTATGCCTTAGCTCAGAATATTAAAATACATCTTTTAGTGAGGATTATTTTTATATTCTGCGTTTGAAAATACCACTTCTAGGAAGTAGGTATTTTCTTGCCCAAGTCGTCCAGTGTGCTCTGCTGTTATGTGTATTGGATGTCTGGTCTTGGAGGGTCAGGGCAGGCTGAGCACGACCTGGGTTGAATAGTGAGATCTGCAGCTGGAGTATGGGGAGGGGTGACCCTTTGATCTGAGCAGGGCTGGGCCTGGCAAGGTGAATGATGGCTCCAGCCCCCACTGTGCGTCTGATGGCAGACCCCCTCTTCCTCAAAGGCAGGATGCCGCCTCGTAAATAAAGTGCTCCAGGACCACATCGAACTGGTTCTGGCTGGGTTCAGTGACTTGTGACTTTTGAGAACAAAGACCTGTGGGGTATAAAGATCTGGGCCGAAACCCCTACAGGGTGTTACTTCTGGATGTCAAGACGAACCTCTGTCCGTGTAACGAGAGGAAAAGGACTTTGAAACTTTCATCCATCTTGCTGAAGCAACTACCCAAGGGCCTGATTTGAGCTTGCCTCCTGCTGAAGTCTCAGGGACATTAGACTTCACCCATCAGCCTTCTGAATTCCTATTGAGAAGGCTTCTACTCGCAGGTGAGGCCTCTGTCGAGAATTCCAGAGCCTCTGGGTCTACTGCGGGGAACGCGGGCTGAGAATCATCGCTATCGCGGGCCGCTGCAGCTGAGGAGCTGTTGCCGCTGAGAGCCCGCATTTGTCTGTGCTACGAGAATCATCGCTATCGCGGGCCGCTGCAGCTGAGGAGCTGTTGCCGCTGAGAGCCCGCATCTGTCTGTGCTACGAGAATCATCGCTATCGCTATTGTGGGCCGCTGCAGCTGAGGAGCTGTTGCCGCTGAGAGCCCGCCTTTGTCTGTGCTACGAGAATCATCGCTATCGCTATTGTGGGCCGCTGCAGCTGAGGAGCTGTTGCCGCTGAGAGCCCGCATTTGTCTGTGTTACGACAAGCATCTCTATCGCTATTGTGGGCCGCTGCAGCAGAGGAGCTGTGGCCGCTGAGAGCCCGCCTTTAATCACCGCCTCAGGATCATCGTGAGTGCACGCCGCGGACCACTGCAGCTGGGAGCTGTGGCCGCTGTGAGTCCGCCTGTCATCATCGCGGCTTCCTCCCGAAGCTGCGTGCCGTGCCCCTTTAAACCTCAGGTACACTGTGCATCACCGGGTCGCGTAGACCTCGGTCTTGAACTAAGTTCGTTTCACCCGCTTTAGAGTGCTTTATTGCCTTTTCAGTGAACTTATATTTACGTGCATTGTGGCTTGTTGATCGTCTTCGAGCCTTGTGTTAAACTGATATAAAGCTACTCATTTTTCTATAGTTACTGGTGTGGTGTCCCTTTGTGGTGTCTTCACTGCGTTATTGTGTATGGTCACGAATGCTTCACACACTGCCTCTGAGATAGGCCTGTCTGCTCGTGCTACGTTACCACAGGGTTGAGCAGGGGTTATCAAAGGGTGTAGCCCCCTTACTCTGACTTAGGAAGAAGGGTCCCTTCTTGGACATTGGCGCCAGCCATTGCCAACCAGAGATCACCATTTCTAACACATCAGAACTGTTTTTTTTCTCATCTACGGTTAATTTTACCTGTTTTTCCTTTTCAGATAAACTAGTTCGCTGAAAATCGTAAGTTAGCTTGTCACTAGGAGAGAAAGAATTTTTCTCACAGTGTACACACCTTAGTGTGTGTGCACTCACTTACTGTAGACTGAGCAAATTGTTTAGTCGATTCACCCCAGTTTGGTCCTGACGTAAACCAACTCCAAGCCAAATTCAAGAAAATACCTGCTCCGTGGTAATCAGGCGTCGTAGCACACCCGGGATGCACTCGGCATCCTGGGTGGGAACCCTATGATGAAGCATGCCACCAACTAGGTTGGTGGGTGAGGGTTCTTTTTAAAAAACCTATTGGTTTCTTGCACAAACTCTCTTTGATGCATAATTAACTTTTCTAAGAGCCGTTCTTTTTGATTGTGGATATTTACCCAGGGGAAAGGAACGAGCTGCTCCTATTTCCTCGCTCTCTCTTTGATTATTTGCAATTATAAGATTAAACAGCTTTGTCCTTGATGGCCGTGTGCTTTATAGGCCCCAGGAGCGCCTAATTGGGAGGTAGAAATGTGCAGCAGTATGGGGCTGGGGTCACTTCTAGACTTGCAGGGGTCACTGACCTTGTGCCGGGCCTGAGGCGGAGCCGAGTAGGAGCGTCACGTTGCCATGCATTCTGGTGTACTGGGGGCAGGCTTGGGAGTAGCCGGGAGGCAGGCCGCGCTGGAGGCGCTGATGGATAACTCCAATCTGAAGCACCAGAGGCGGGCGAGAGATGCCGGCCGACAGTCACATGAGGAGGCCAGGTTCTGGTCGACGGGCACTCAGGATGAGAGACGCAGAGGCCGCCGATGGCAGTGCGGGCGAGACGTCGGCACACATGGGGATGAGTTCTTACGCACACGGGGATTCTTCCCGTTCGCCCCTCCCTCTGGCATCTCACTTGGTCACAGCATCAATCGAGGTAAGTAGATTTTCATATAGGGCAATTAGACTTCTGATACATTACATCTCTTGGGCAAGTAGGTATTTTACTAAACTGCATACAACTGCTGGTGCCACTGCCCCTGGGTGGCTGGAGATAATGAAGGAGGTAGGCCTTCAAATTTTGACCTCAATTCCTCCGGCACTCCACACTGCTCGATTTGGCCAGTCCAACCAAATGCAGATGACACCAGTTTATCCTGCAGCATTTGGGGTCAGGTCGCAGTTTGTGTAAGTAAGTAGATTTTCATATAGGGCAATAAGACTTCTGATACATTACATCCCTCGGGCAAGTAGTTATTTTACTAAACTGCATACCCCTGCTGGTGCCACAGGCCCTGGGTGACTGGAGATAATGAAGGAGGTAGGCCTTCAAATTTTGACCTCAATTTCTCCAGAACTCCACACTGCTCGGTTTGGCCAGTCCAACCAAATGCAGATGACACCATGTTCGAGGCATATGAGCTGTAGATCGTATACTTGTGCATAGATCACCATCTGGTGTTGGGCTCGGATGTTTGTACTTTGTTTTTGTTTTGGAAGAAGTCTTTGTAGTCACGAGGTAGGTGACTCCTCCTTAGGACGATAGTGCGCATGGGCATCGACTCCATCTGCAGATTGGTTTTTTCCGCCATCGGGTTCGGATGGGATTTGTTGCGCTCCGGTTCGGTGTCGTTCTCGAACCCCCTTCGACGCGCAATCCCTCACCACTCGACAGTATTGTCTCGATCGCGTTTCCTTTTTGACGCGTATCTTCCGGAATATAAAATCCTCGACCTCGATCTTCGACGCGGGCCATTGGGCATATCCGCGCCGACCACGCCAGCAGTCAATTGAAAGGACTCATTTCAAAAAATGACTTACATGAGGTTTGTAACCTCTGCCTCTCCCCGGAGCACGAAGACAACAACTGCGAGGCCTGTGCATCTTTCAGGTCGAAGAAAACCATCCGTGACCGTCGGGCTCGACGTCACGAAATGTCTCGCGGAAGCAGCTCGATTCCGGACATCTTCGGAGCAGATCCCAATCTCCAGCCGGAGCAACAAGCTGATGAAGAAGACATCTCCGTCTCCGAAGCCGACGACTCCGACGTCGAAGACGAGACAGTCACCCCGGCTCAGCGGTCCGTGAGTACCGAAACCCCTCTCCCAACCAAAACCAAACCTAAGGCTCCGGTAACACCTTCGCCCTCGGGCTCAGGTCCACACCGGCAACACATTTCAGACGCCCCGCCCTCGGGCCCGGCTATGAAACCAAAAGAAAAGCCTTCCGGCTCGGGATCGAGCCAACCCCATTCCGGTGCCGAAAAATCACCTTCGACACCGAAGTCCAAAACCAAAGATGTGCCACGCCCTTCTTCCTCGGTACCGAAAACAGCCTCCACGCCGAAGCCCTCGGCGTCGAAACAAACAAAGGACAAGCATTCGGAGCCGAAAAAATCTTCGGAGCTGAAAAAATCTTCGGAGCCGAACAAACCTTCAGAGCCGAAAAAAGTCTTGGAGCCACAAACTCCTATACCAAAAGCTAAGGAGTCCAAGACCCCACAAAAAGCTTCAGAGACACGGTCTAAACAACATTCTGACCCTAAGTCTTAGGCACCGAAAAAGGACATTGTACCCACACAACAGCCTCTACCAGATTTTTCGGATCCAAAGCAAAAAACTCTCTATATTGACCCGGAAACTGGCAAAGTTGTCGCCAAGCCTCCTAAAAAGAGAAAATTGGACACTTCAGAAGACCCTGAAATACCCATGTAGCGGAAGGAGATAGGCACTAATACATCTCCACCTCTCTCTCCTTCTCCAGCTGATCCAAATCTGCTAATTTCTCCAGCACACTCCCCACAACATACATTTTCACCTCAACCACAGGATGATGAAGATGATTATACTGATGAGGGTGGGGATGGAGATCCAGATAAGGATGATGACGCACATACCATTCCACACAATACAGATCCTTGGGATGATTACAACACAGATCCCGACCCACACAATGACCCAGACCTCTATCCCTCTAGGCCATCACCACCAGATGACAATATTGGGTTTGCGCAACTAATTAATAGAGCTGCTCAATACCACGGGGTACAATTACACTCTGACCCTTTAGAGGAAGACTTTTATTGGAAACATTTGCACCCACACAAAAGTCCACGCACACCCTGCCAATGTTAAAAGGCATGCTAAAACATGCACCAGAAGTTTTTAAGGACCCCGTCAGAGCCAGGATTCTTAACACCAGGGTAGACAAAAAATATAAGGCAGCTCCCAATGACCCAGTGTACATTAAAGGTCAGGTCCCTTTAGATTCTCTTGTGGTGTCTAATGCACGCAAGAGGGCAAATTCACAAGGCACAGGCGACACCCCTCTTCCTGATAAGGAATCCAAACTCAGACGCATCTGGAAAACGTATCGCGTCACAGGCGGCAAATCATTGGCGGATTGCCAATGCCCAAGCTTTGTTGGCCGGATATGACAGAGCTCACTATGATGAGCTTGAAAAGCTTATGCAACATCTTCCTGACCAATATAAAGACAAAGCTAATGACCTTATACAGGAGGGAAAATTAATAACAAATACATCTATCAAATGTGCGGCTGATACGGCATCTCATGCTATTAATACCAGCGTTTTGCTACGCAGACACGCTTGGCTCCGAAACTCCGGATTCAAGCAGGAAGTGCAGTCCGCTATTCTTAATCAGCCTTTTGACCAAGAGCATCTTTTTGGGCCCACAGTTGATTCATCTTTAGAGAAGATGAAAAAGGATACGGACACTGCCAAGTCCATGGGGGCCTTGCAATTACCTTCCCCTAGAGGTTCATTTCGTCGCTCCTTTTACAGGGCTGGCTCCAAAACTATTGGTTCGGAGCATCCCTCTTCTTCCTATAAAAGCCCCAATCAAACTAATTCCTCCAGAGGATACTTTTGTGGAGGGTACAGAGGCAACAATGGTAAGGGAAGAGGTCGCGGTAACAATACCCGCAACTCCCCTACCACCAAGCAGTAACTTCCCTTCACTTCCCCCCGATCATCCCACTCCTGTCGGGGGACTCCTCTCACAGTTCCTACCTGTCTGGAATTCTATCACAACAGACAAGTGGGTAAGACAAATTATCCAGTATGGTTATTGCCTGGAACTCACCTCCACTCCCCCAAATATCCCTCCCAGACAACGTCCAATGTCCCCGGAACATCTGACTCTTCTGAAACAAGAGGTTCTCTCTCTATTACAAAAACATGCAATAGAACCAGTCCCCTTACCTCATCAAGGCACAGGGGTTTACTCCCTCTACTTTCTAATCCCAAAAAAGGACGGCTCTCTCAGGCCAATACTGGACCTCAGACCGTTAAACCTCTACATTCAGTCAGACCACTTCCACATAGTCACTCTCCAACAGGTGCTCCCACTGCTTCAACAAGGCGACTTTCTCTCCACTCTAGATCTAAAGGACGCCTACTTTCATATTCCCATTCACCCCGCTCACAGGAAATATCTCAGGTTCGTGGTGGACGGTCAACACTACCAATTCAAAGTCCTTCCGTTCGGGGTGACTACAGCACCCAGAGTCTTCACCAAGTGCCCCGCAGTAGTGGCGGCTCACTTACGAAGACAACACATTCACGTGTTCCCTTATCTGGACGACTGGCTCATAAAAGCCAAGTCACACAGCATCTGTGTGCAACACACACACAAAACAATTCAGCTGCTTCACGACTTGGGATTCACGGTGAACCTCACCAAATCCCACCTCCAACCGTCCAACACACAACAATACCTAGGAGCTACGATAAACACTTCAAAAGCTTTAGCATACCCCAACCCTCTCAGGATAAGCACTATGCAAGCTCTAATATCCACATTTCAGCCTCAACACTCATTACCAGCTCGAGTGTTCATGCAGTTGATCGGGATGATGGCCTCTTGCATTCTCATCGTCCCTTATGCAAGACTCCAAATGCGTCCCTTACAGGAGTGTTTGGCACGTCAGTGGAACCAGGCTCAAGGTCAGCTAACAGATCTGGTGTTGGTGGACAGCCGCACACATCGCTCTCTGCAGTGGTGGAACACACAAAACCTTTCCAAAGGGCGGCCGTTCCTCGACCCGGTTCCACAGATAGTGCTAACAGCAGACGCATCGCTCACCGGCTGGGGAACTCATCTTCAAAACCATACCATTCAGGGCATATGGATCCCTCGGCAAAAACAACACCACATAAATTACCTGGAGTTACTGGCAATTTTTCTGGCATTAAAATCCTTTCAACTACATCTAGTAGGCAAAGCTGTCCTAGTCCGTACAGACAACATAACAGCAATGCACTACATACAGAAACAGGGGTGGACACACTCTCTACAGCTTTCACACCTAGCTCAAAGCATATGGAGATGGGCCATTCCGCAAAACATATATCTCCTTGCAGAACACCTCCCAGGGGTACACAATCAGATTGCAGATCTGCTCAGTCGTCAAACACAGCAGATCCACAAATGGGAACTTCATCCTCAAGTTCTTCTTC
Source organism: Calotriton arnoldi (assembly GCA_963921515.1). Lineage (NCBI taxonomy): Eukaryota > Metazoa > Chordata > Amphibia > Caudata > Salamandridae > Calotriton > Calotriton arnoldi. Next base: position 589,043 of record CAWUFW010006283.1, on the reverse strand, counting down.
CATTCTTTCACATGTAGGGCCACCCAGAAATAGATCTGTTCGCCACACATCAAAACGCAAAATGCCCAAGCTTCGCGTCCAGGTATCCACACCCATTGTCCAAAGGCAATGCGCTATGAATGAACTGTTCAGGCAAAATTGCTTACGCTTTTCCGCCTCTCCCGCTAATTCCGTTAGTGGTTCGGAAGCTCAAACAGCATTCCCTCACAATGATCCTGGCTGCTCCAACATGGGCCCGACAACCATGGTTCACAACCCTCTTGGAACTATCAGTAGTTCCTCATCAAAAGCTACGCCTCTCACCCAAGCTTCTCACTCAGAACCATGGAGAGATAAGACATCCAGATCCCAATCAACTCAACCTTACGATCTGGCACCTGAAGTCTTAGAGTTTGGCTACCTTGATCTCCCGCCAGACTGCATAAACATCATTAAAGAGGCTAGACGTCCTACCACCAGAGCATGTTACGCCGCAAAGTGGAAACGATTTGTAATTTACTGTACAAATAACAAACTCAATCCACTAGATGCTTCTATTCAAAACATTATATGCTATCTCTTACACCTACAACAATGTAACCTAGCATATACATCCATAAGACTACATCTCGCTGCAATAGCAGCTTATCTCCAAAACAGACAACACTTGTCTTTGTTTAGAGTACCCGCTATCAAAGCATTTATGGACGGACTTAAAAGAATATTTCCACCCAGAGCTCCACCCTCTCCAGTATGGAATTTAAATATTGTTCTTACCAGACTCATGGGTCCCCCATTTGAACCTCTGCACTAATACGAACTACAGTTCCTCACTTGGAAAGTAGCCTTCCTAGTCACTATCACTTCTCTTAGAAGAGTTAGGGAACTCCAGGCATTAACCATACAAGAACCATTTTTGCAAATTTATCATAACAAAGTGGTTCTTAGGCCTAACCCAAAATTTTTACCTAAAGTCGTTTCTGCCTTCCATCTTAACCAGTCTGTTGAACTCCCAGTTTTTTTCCCTCAACCAGACTCAGTGGCAGAACGGGCTCTTCACACGCTAGACGTTAAAAGAGCACTACTTTACTACATTGAAAGGACAAAATCCTTTAGGAAAACTAAACAACTATTTGTGGCTTTTTCCCCACCTCATAAGGGCAATCCCATTTCAAAATCGGGGATTGCAAGGTGGATTGTTAAATGCATCCAAATATGCTATCTTAAAGCCAAACGCACATTAACCTTTTCCCCTAGAGCTCATTCCATACGCAAACTAGGGGCTTCTATGGCATTCTTAGGGAACATTCCCCTAGATGACATCTGCAAAGCAGCAACTTGGTCTACACCGCACACTTTCACAAAACACTATTGTGTAGATGTGCAAGCAAAACAACAAGCTAATGTGGGCCAGGCTGTATTAAGAGCACTTTTTCAAACCACTGCAACAGATACAGGTAGCCACCGCTAAAGAGGTAACTGCTGTATAGTCTATGCACAAGTATACGATCTACAGCTCATATGCCTCGAACAGAAAATGCTACTTACCAGTATGCATCTGTTCTTGGCATGTAGAGCTGTAGATTCGTATACGCCCACCCGCCTCCCCGGATACCTCTATCTGTTCCAGTACTATCTTACTTAGATACATTACACATGGACATCTCTTTCTATTTCTTACTAACTCCATCATAACCCTTCATGGCAAAAACAATCTGCAGATGGAGTCGATGCCCATGCGCACTATCCTAAGGAGGAGTCACCTACCTCGTGACTACAAAGACTTCTTCCAAAACAAAAACAAAGTGCAAACATCCGAGCCCAACACCAGATGGTGATCTATGCACAAGTATACGAATCTACAGCTCTACATGCCAAGAACAGATGCATACTGGTAAGTAGCATTTTCCTTATCCTGCAGCATTTGGGGTCAGGTCGCAGTTTGTGTAAGTACCACCAGAGCTAACTGCACAAGCTGCTAGTTATGTCTAAAAAAAATGTACAGGTCATGACTTCAGGGTTCCCGCTTTGGAGGGAGCCAAGAGGCTGGCCATGCAGCATTTCATCTTTTGCATGCCCTCACAGAGGAGGCCATTGACTCAGTGATTGACAGCCGACCAACTCTGGAGGACGAAGAGCATATCAAACACCAAGGACAGCTCAACTTTAACATTATCATGATTGGGCCACAAATCTTGGAGGGCGGGGGTAACATGAGATCCTTGGTTAGATCTGTCAACTGAAATCCTGAAAGAGATATCCGTCAGGTCAGCTATAAGCTTATCTGCTTTACAAATTGTTGGCTGTACAGTACTGCGTTATTGTAACAGTAGATGCGTGAAAATTGGTAGGGCTAGGAGGAGGCCTGCCAATGGCACATAACAAATGCAGTGCTTTAAATGAAAAAAAATAAGTGCAGGTACTCACCAAAAGGAGTGGTGGACTGAGGGGTGGAGTGTGGGGAGGGCATAAGGGCGGAGCAGAGCTAGGTTTTCAACCTTTCCAAGCTTTATATGCAAGAAATCCAAGTGCATTGTAAGAAAGTCTGAAGTATCTGTCCAATGGTTATATCTCTAATAACAATTTATTAAGCATTTACTAATAAGGGTATGTTCAAAAGTCTCTGATTTTTGCCATCAAAGCATTGCATGCTGGAATTTTTAGAAACCCTTACTTATAATGAGAAAGGGGAACTACAAGTCCCAGAATGCAAAAGCATTGCCAGCTAAAATCCAGAACTGTCTGAAAGTGTAAGACATTCCATGGAGCATCCTATCGCATTTGGGTTATGCATGGTTTCCCATACAAAACAAGGGGTTTAAATGCACCAAACCAAAAAAAATGTGTTGCCTGTAAGGTATTTTTTTGTTTGAGGGTAATCATAAAATTGGTGGCAAGGGCAGGGATTTGCATTGAACTAAAAAAGATTAATTTAAATTGCTGATGAACTAACATTCAGTCATTTAAAACAACGGGCATGCTAAAAAGCTGTACTGTCTGAAGAATGTGCCCCCACCCTCGGCCATTAGTTTTATGGTGGACTCTCAACTCCTACTGTGCAAGATCAAAGGGTAAACCAAACATCCTGCCGCCACACCGCTGCCGGAAGACTTGCAGAGTAGCACGACAAGATTGCTGTGTCCTGGTGACAAGAGCTGCTGTTCTGGTGCTACTGTGCGAGCTCAGCCCAGGATTGCAGAATCAGTGCGGGTCGTGTGAAAATTGCTGTAGAGGCATGAGAAAATGAGAGGAACACCATGTGTATCAAGGCAACGCCCCCATGAGTACCAGTACTCTCCTTGTCCGAGGAGAAGTTCTGGTACGCAAGGCGCGAAAATTAAAAAGTGCCGGAACTCGGTACCGGTGAGTATCTGCCCATTTAAAGCACTGATAATGGAATAGCAGCCCATTACCCTGTCTGAGCCTAGGCTCTAATCTTATGACAGCTACCGAACTGGATCCTAGTCCCAGAAACGTGAGCAACATTACAAACAACAGTCAACAGGGCTTTTCGGGCCATCAACAGGCCGGTTGTCAACCATGAATTGACCAATCATCTGATCTGCCAACGCAGATACACTGGATACATCATGACCAGGGTCAGACCATCTCTCAATCTCACCGCCCAAATGTAGGGTGACCAACCGTCCGTAAATTTCACGGACCGCCCGTTATTTGGGCCTCTTGTCCATTGTCTGTGAGGAATTATTTCACGGATGCCTTTTGTCCGTAATTTCGGCCATTAGAGCGAGCTGTCCCCATGCAAGCACCCTGCCTCTCACTGCAGGGGCCAGCTCGCGCACCTGCTGTGACCTTAAGGGCCTGCAGAAGCCCCACCCCGAGTCGGTGCAACCAAATCTCTCCCCTCACAGCAGGGTCAGAATGGGACCCATCACCATAAAGACATTTTCTTTTTAAGTTGACACTCACTTAACTATATGTTCTTTAGGTAGTACGGTGCCACATTTCAGATAATGTGGTAGACAGTGCATTTTACTGCAAACTGGGACAGCAGAAATGGGGAAAATTGTAAATAATTTTTTTAATGACCTTTACATGAATATGCAGGTTTTTCTACCGATTATTTTGGGACATGAGTGGCAAATCGCTCATTTTAAAACACGTTCGGCCAGGAGCATAACAGAGGCCCCCGCAGCCCAGGCGGTGCAAGCTCCAGGGGGCCCCCTCAGCACAGCAGTCTGGCTGCAGAGCTCCTGATTGAGCCAGGAGGGGGCCCCTCCACATGCCTTGCAGGGAGGCCCCCTCGAGTTTCGTCACGCCAGTGCGTTCGGCATATATCATTGGTGAATACAAAGGAATGGCAGACAAATTGATATCAGGCAGGAGGGATGGGCGTTCTCCTCAAATACATTTTTAGTAAACATGGTGATAAATAGTCCATTTGAAAGTACACCCGACTGCTAATTAATTGCCTAAACATGATAGGATTTAACAACACAATTTTACAGAGGGTTGGGGAGGGCTAGGGGTTCACTTCCTGCTAGAAATAAGGTAACCGCAGGGCTTTAAGTGGGCCGGGTCTCACCGGTGCTGAGCACCGGCAGTTTTTTAAAGGTGGGCCTCGAAACGGGTCTCTATCGGGCTCAGTTTTATGCCCTGGCACAGGCGGTCCGTTTTTTCCGCGGACTTCAGTGACAGCAGGCACATCGATGTGAGCGTGCTCACACTGCTCACTTCTCACTAGTGGAGAAGTTACAGCATGACGTCATGCCAGGTGAGCGTTGTAGGGGAAGGAAAATCCTTTAAAGAGAGTCATTTTCTCTCTGGATTTCCCTTCAATTTTTGAAACTCAGGAGCAGCAACATTGTTGTGGTGTCTCAAGGGCTGTAAGTGGAAGCTTTTTCAATATTATATACAAGCCATAGTTGCTGCTTATTTATCTTATGCAACTAACAACCAGTGATACAAGCATTGGCATAGCCAATAGGTCTCGCCTTTGGGACCTTATGTGTTTAGCCAGAACTTTTGGCTATGTTGTAGAGCATTGTGGCTGCTGTGCATTATGTTGAAAAGTTATAATAAAAAGTGTTAAGCATTTTTGTTACCTTTATACAAACGAGGACTACATTTTATACAACTGGAAAACCTGATTAAAAAAAGATTTTAACATAAAAAATGTCTTCTATTTTTTTGTACTTGCACTGCTGGCAACTTCTTCCTGCCTGTTATCATGGTTGTTTGTTATAATTTTTTTTGTTATGGGGAGCGGGACAATAAATAACGGGGGAGTGGATTTTGGAAAACAGTAATTTAATTAGAACACGAGCAGCGGACGGACACTAGGGGAGAATGAACAGGTGCCATATTCCAAGGGCAGACTGACGTGATGCTTAGGTGGTGCGCTGATGCAAAATGGTGGTGGAGAATGATGTTTGGTGCTTAGGTGGTGACACTATATGGTGTGGATTGGAGGTACGTTGTGGATTGTGGAGTTGAAATATGTTGTTTGGTGTGTAATTATGCGGTGTGTATTGGAAATGTGTGGAGTTGAATTGTGTGGCCTGGAACTGTGGTGTTGAGTGAAATTATGCTTAGTGAAATTGTGTTATGGTGTAGAGTGCATTTATGTTGATTGGTGGTAACCAATTTGAGTAACTTACTTTTTCTGGTATTTACAGAAGGCATTTACTGATGAATGAGTAAGTGCCTTCTGTGAATACCAAAATGAGTAAGTTATTGAAAATGAGTAAGTTCTTAAAAATGAGTAAGTAAGTGGCTTCTGTGAATACTAAAATAAGCAAGTGCCTTTTGTAAATACCAAAATGAGTAAGTGCCTTCTGTGAATACCAAAATGGTAGTAAGTTTAGGATTTTGTCTTAAAACTTAAGACAAAATCCTTAACTTACTACCATTTTGGTATTTATAGACGGTACTTACTGTTTTTAGTATTTCAGCAGTGGGATTAAGACCAGACATTGTGACCACATGGCATTAACTACCCGAAGACACATCCTCCTGTCCTGGCTACGACATTCATTCACTGTTTGCGATCCCGCTGTGGTCTCACACTGCCCTGATATCCTCTACAGTCTCCTGGGGTGAGAAGTGTGCACAACGCTGCAGGCTGCACGACAATATATTAACAATTATCTATACACTTGTACTCACCGGCTTCTCACGTCTTGTCCCGGGATGCCCTTCGGGGGTTCATGAGATGGATGGGAGGCGGTGCGAGGCTAGCTACACTTGTGTAGTATTGCCTCAGACGGGGGAGGTCTCGTGTGTCTACGTTTCTCTATCCCAGGGCTCGGCTCTGGGAACCGTGCAGTAACAAGAAGGCGAGTAGCACCATCTTGTGGATAAAGAGGCGAGACGTCACGGCGAGGCAGACAGTCGCCCTGCTGTTGACGTCACAAGCAGAGAGAAAGCATGCCAAAATGTGACAGACATGCATGTGCATAAGGGAGCTCTCTCGCTCAGGAAGCAAGGCCATGTGCCACAAGGAGGCGGCGGAAAGCGGAGGCAAGAGGGGTAGCAACAGCATAGGTAGGTAGGTGGTGGGCAGAAAGTGCAGGAGAAATCAGAGGGAAGAGGCAACAGAGTGTGAGGAGCGCAAATGGATGCTGAAAATAGGTGGGGTGGAGAGACGCTTCAAGGCATGGGCAAAGTGGGCAATTGCCCATCCCCCCTCCTCCCCCCCCCCACCTTCAAGGGGGCCTTTGGGAAAATAAACGTATCTTCACCTATGACGTAAAGAAATCAATATGGTTAACTAACAGAGACTGAATTAGCAAAATCCTCGAGATTACGCTGGATGGGTGGGGGGGGGGCTATACGAAAAGGAGGAGGGGGCACAGTGACTGCTGGAGGAGGGTGGAAGTTGGAGGGGGGTCAGCGAAGGTGGGTGAAAGACGTCAAAGAATGTAGATGTGGGCGAGTAGCAGGGATGGGTTCACAAAAACATGCATTAACAATGGCAGGAGCCTTAGAAATGCCTAATTATACCACTGACACAGAGAATGCTCCAGTTTTAAGTTGTTTAAAAAAATATTGTGCTTGAGTTAAAGAGCGAAATGGCGTCCGTGTGTTTTTTTATGCATTTGTATCTCGAACGGAAATGCTGATCGGAGATGTTACAGTCCGAACTTTAAGTTTCACATTTGCTGCTTGACCAAACAGATTAAGGCGCAGAGGGGTGGAGCATAGAGGGAATACAAAATAAATAGTGATCCGGGTGCACTTTGACCAGGTGATGTCTATGGGGGAAGGAATGCTTCGATGCCGTTTACTTAAATAGAAAAGAAAAAAAATTAATCGAGGGAGCTCATTGCCTGAACGTTAATGACACTGACAATGTTTTCCCGTTCCCTCTCAACTTGGCTGCTGCCTCGTAATCTGACTCCTGCGTTTGTGTAAAGGGGTGGAGCGGAGCCTGTGCAGACTTTCCAGCCAATCAACTGCGTGAGAGCTGTGGTTAGGAAAAAAAATCTCAGCCTTGCCGGATGTACTTTGCTTTTCGCTAAAACAGAAATTAGAAGCATATGATTTGGAACTGCAGTAAAATGATAGCCCCGAACCGGAATGGAACTGAGTTGGCAAACTGAGAGGCCTGGCGAGTAGCAGAACTACAGTGTTTATGGCACACAGAGAGCAGTGTTTAAAATCCACACACGCCCTTCCCCGTGTGTCAGTCCTACACTTATTTTGAGAGCGTTTGTACACGTTTCGCTGGTGCTAGCGGCAGTCACAAGAGGGACACTTAAACGACCGTCTCCAGAATTTGCTTCTAATGCCTATCGGACATTTTGTCACATTGCGATGTACAGAACGGGAAATTTTGAAGGCGTTGAGGTTTGAAAAGTGCGTGCCATTTGAGAGCGAAAGGCGTTTACTTATCTCAAAACGTAAATGTATATTCAGACTGCAAAACCTATTTAATCGTGATGAATGCCTTAAGAGACTCAAAAGGTATATTGGGGTCACTTCTTTCCTTTTTTGTTGTGTAATGCCAAGTTTACATTCTCGATAACATTCAGAACGTGGTTGTTTCTTCGATGCCAGTGTGAAAAGAGGTGAAAAAAACAAAAAAAGTTTGACAACGTATCTAAATTAAGTAACCCAAAAATACTTAAAAGGGAAAGGCCTAGGTAACATGTTGCCAACACGTTCGAAAGGGCTGAAAAGCTTGCTCCCGCTCAACAAAACCAGAGGCAAGAAACGGCGCAGGACGTCTGAATGCCAAAGAAAACAAGCCCGGAAGTGCGCGCTTGTGCCCGCGGCGGCGAAAGTGAAAGCGCCGCGTTTGCGAAGTGAGTGCCACTAATTACATTAAGGCAGCGCAGCCACACGCAAACAAATATTATTAAAAATAAATACAATGCCTCTGTAAAAATAACGACAAAAATAAAACGGAGTATGCATACAAGGAAAAAGCTATTACTTATAGAGACGGGATATGCATTATGCCTTTGACTAAATCCGGCTCTACCTTGATGTTTATAATCGCAGCATTTGTGTTGGAGGGCAGAAGCAGTGACGGGCACGGCCCATGTTTAAAGAAAAAGCTGCTTTTGCGTTGGAGAGTGGTGGGAGGACAGAAGCAAATACGGGAGCAAAACCATTAAAAAAAGCAACTTTTTTTTTCAAAGTCACCACACTGAGCTCCGTAGTGCAGCCACCTACAATAAACACCCGCTGCTCGCCTCTCCGAAGTTTCTACGGAGCCTGCCTCTCCAAAGTTTGTACGGAGCCTGCACTTTGAGCTCCGTAGTGCAGCCACCTACAATAAACACCCGCTGCTCACCTTTAATATGTTTCTGCTTAGGCTGCATTTGTGCAGGAGGGTGGTGGGAGGGCGGAAGAAACAACGGGAGCTAAGCAACCATTTTATTAAAAAAAAGTCACCACATTGAGCTCCGAAGTGCAGCCACCTACATTAAACACCCGCTGCTCGCTCTCCGAAGTTTCTATGGCGCCTGCATCTGTTTTGGAGGGTGGTGGGAGGGCGTAAGGAAAGACGGGATCAAAGCAACAATTAACACACGCAAACAAATATCATTTGAAAGAAATACAATGCCTTAGGTATATCCGGGTGTATTTTGAAGTTTGCACTCGCTGTATAGGGCGCGTGTAAAAAAACTAATAGCGCCTAAACAAACAAGCCCGGAAATGGTGCGCGCGCTTGTGCCCGCCGCTGCAGGAGAAGACCATCTGTTTCCAATTAACGCGACCGGTGGCGATAATTGGAAACAGATGGTGGTCGCGCGCGCTCCCGAGGACCCTAGGCCAAGGACCAGAGAAGGCGGGACATGCACCCGCCTTGAGCCAATTGCGTGCTGTCTTTCTTAGAAAGACGCATGCATAGGCCAATCGCGGGTTAATTTTAAAAAAGCACACGCACGAGCATGTGTTCGAAGCTGAAAAGCCTTTACTAAATGTCTTGCAGCGCATGCTCGCTGGCTCAGGCGAGACCTAAAAACCAATAGTCCTGGCTTGTTGTAGATGTAATGTTACTTGCTTATCTGGATGCAATGACAGAAACAAAATACAAGTCAGACGGCACACTACGATAAGCACTGATTTTTACCTTGCGTGTTTTTAAGCCACGCCCTTAAATACATGGGCCACGCCCCTTCAAGAAACCCCCCCAGTTTTTTCATTCCACTTAAAGCCCTGGGTAAACGTGTAATGAATAGTCCATTTTATTGGATGAATTTTTGTCCTGAATTTTGACCCTTTGTCCTTAATTTTTACACTCACCGTCCTGAATTTGCATCCAGGCCAGTTGGTCACCCTACCCGAATGTAACCCTGTTCCAAAAGGCATAAGTTGCTGCCACGGTTACATGGGCCCACCGCCGCCCTCCCCGAGCCTTTTCTATATAGTGGGTGGGAGCACCAGAGTGGCAACCGGTTATCACCCACCACAAATTATATTTCCCGGTCCTTGAGTGACTCACTTTATGTCTTCTGTCAGCAAAGTCACGCCCCCCCTCAAACTGCGTTGTTCCTGCCGACTGACAGGACAGCTATTAGAGCGTGTATACCTTTCAGAGGCACGTGCGGATTCCACAGCCAATAAGCGCTTAAGAATTCTGTGCAGTGCGCCAGGATTTGTTCTGATGTCGCTAGTGCTCCAATCCCAAGCCGCCTTACACAGTTGAGCCCCTGCCACTCCTACAAGACGCCCATATTACGTTGGGCCATGGAGTTGGCTGTCCTGCGACCCGGAAGTACTTAAATTACGGCCAAGTGTCTTGCGGAAAAGATCAATAAAGGGTAAAGGACGTTGGGTTGAATTTACGGACGGTCATGTAAGTAGCGAACAGGATTGTTGTATGCTACCTTTAGAACTCATCCCGTTAGAAAGAGCCCTTTCCCCTAATGTCCATGTATTGTTATAACTTCATTCTAAATGCTACACAGCGGACATTCCTCTAAGTACAGCCCATTGGTTTCCGGTACTTCCTTGTTGAAGGTATTACATGGTTTACGTAACTTGTAGGCAGCCTGGAACCGTTTAAAAGAGCAAATCTTAAGTTAAACGGCAGTGGATTTCTGTACCCTTAATCACAACCTTCGTGGCCACGCTAGCATTTTCACGGTGGGTTGCAGACTCGCCACTGCTTTCAGAGTAGGGTAGGCTGCCCTCACCCAACTGTGTCTTCCATGGTCGTATTTTAGTCACGGCTTTCCTGCAGTTGGGGGCTTGTGTGAATTTCTGCTACACGGAATACTCCCTAGAGGACCCCATTCATGATTTGTGTGCGTGCTATTAAACCAGAAGATGGAAGTCCGTGTGCTGCAGAGAGAACACTAAACTAGGACGTGCTCCTCGGATCTTGGTACTCCGGAGCAGTAAGTGCCTTCTACAACAGATCGGGTGTATTCCATCGGCTCTTTTTTTTGTTGCTTCTCATTCCCCAGAAGACTAGAGATGCATTTTACAGAATGCACGGACATTTCAGTTTGAGTTTTTCCATGGAATCAAACTCGTACAGTAGATATGTTGACCTGTTTGTCGCACTGAAGCCATACTGCTATGAAATGCAAGTGAATTCTGTTACTCCACATATTTATTCACACATTGGAAGAACACGCACTGTATTCTGAAAGAGGTAGTGGACTGTAACCGTTGCTTTTCATTTCCTTAAAAGTGTTTTGTGAGAATGCAACATGCACAATCCTCTTCTTTTTGGTTTCCTTTCAGTTCATAAGTTTTGGATTTGTGTGCTGGAGGGTGAAGGGGTGGATGATTGTATGGTTATACTACTTACTTATGTATAAACATAGGGCTATGGGGAAGTGATCCCTAATGCCCAGAGGGTTGAGAGGATTCCACATTGGAGTATAACCTCCCAAGTCAAGATTTTATATCACAAAAAATACTCCTATAGACTAACTGATGGTTAGCATAAAAACTGTGTTACCTAAATACGATAGGGAGGTGTCTATGTGAAGATCTAGAACTGCAGACACCCAGGGGTGCGCAAGGAAGCAATTCCTTTTTGTTTAGTTACCCTCACACACCCTAGTGGTGTCATGCTTCATCATCGGGTCACCCCAACGCCTATAAGTTGGGGTGGGCTCCAACCACAGTGTTGGGAGCTCTTTGGAAAGTGAAGACCAGGGGATTGTAGATAAAAACCCTCCGACAGGCCCCGGTTTCCCTTTATTATTGGGTCTGTCAGGGATATTAAAAATAATTAAAAGAACGGGTCAATGGGAGTGATTATGGTCCTATGACCCTATTGCCAACATGTTTCAGTCCTGGGATGGCCGTAAAGGTCCTGGACTTTCTTCAGGGCAGAGGTCGTCCTCCCTGGGAACAACAGTGAAAGGAGAGTCCCTATCCTGTGAATGAAAAAGGGCAGAGTAGCTGCTCCTTTTGTGTAGATAACAGATGATTAATCTGTTATACGCAGTCCTTCATCTCTGAAAAACACAAGAAACAAACAAACACCATATCGTTTCTTTTGAATAAACATCATTTGTGTAGTTATTAACACTCCTAATTAGGTGCGTTGACTGTGACCCAACATTTGAATAAATGCCAGGTGAGTGTGCAAATGGAAGTTCTCATTTACATCATACTCGTGCCATACACACCTATATCTGTAACATAATAGTGCTATGTGGCAGATAAATGTGCGGTGGCGATTTTACTCGCATACTGACTTTATCAGCATGCCAGTGTGTGTACTTATTCCAAAGTGAAAATATCGCGTGACAGTCTATAAGAACAGCACTAGGCTGCTATCAAGCAGTGTACTATTGTGCAGGTGTACACTCGCATCTTTGCTTTAAAAGTACTATTCATAATAAAAGCATCCATTTTCTTACCCAATTTGCGGAGAAAAACTGTGTCTCAGGGGCCCGCTAGGCGTGATGGAATTAGCCCTGTAGTCAAACTCTGTTGTATTGTTTGGGGGTAGGGAGAAGATGAAGTATACCGGAGGTTTTTAGTCAGGGCAGAAAATCTGTGTTGAGCAAAGTCACAAGACTAAACCTGTTGTAACCACCTATCACCCCCTACTTACTTCTTCAAGGGTCCTATCCCGCCTGCGTACCTACTTGGTCCGAGTCCCCGGCTTTCGCTCTTCACTGCCGGTGAACTGGGATATAAATACCTATATTCTAGCGGGAAAACCTCAATTGAGAGTCACGCCCATGGTATGCTCAGGTGCCGTTAGGCACGTAGATGCGTGTTTAATGTGCCATAGAGGATCATGGGATTTGAAGTCTTTTACAAAATAGTGTCTCGATCCGAAAACTACAATCGGTTCGCATTAGTATGTACATGTATAAGTAACAATTGTTTATTTATGTACATGTAAATACAATTATTATGTATATAGAAAGGGAGGGACTCCCTGATTTACGGAAGAAGCCTCAATGTAGGGCTGACTCTACAACGTGATTATAATGTCGTGACACGCTTAAATGTTACGTATGTGTCATACAATATCTACACACGGGTGGGAGTTTTTTCGCAGATTAAAGAAAACAAGTGCTCATGCTCGGATATCAGTGTGTAATTAAGATGACGAGCAAGATGTCAATATCATTATGGAAGGGGATCATGGGAACTGTAGTTCCTTTACATTTTAGATGGAACTCGAGCAGTAAAGTCTAGTCTATTATACTAGTGTGTGTATAAATACGTATTTAGAAGTGGTCACTTTTTACATTCTAATAAGGAAGGAAAAACCAAAAGACTATCCATAGATACTGTTCATATAAAGTCCCCATTTGTCATATAAAGGGAGATAGCAGTGATGATATGTAGCTCAGTAATGTTTATTTATTTAGCTGATTCCAAGGTATAGAATCATTCAGACCAATTTCATATGTCTTCAAACGATACACCCATCGTTGTTCTCGTTCTAGAAGTCTGTTCGTCAGATTGCCAGAGCCTTTCACTTTCTCTATAACTGTCCACCTTATGTCTGTGTCTTTATGTTGTTTTTCCTTATAGTGTGCTGTTAATTTAGTTGCGGTCACTGCTCGCCTTATTGTGCTTCTATGTTCGCTAATACGAACTTTAACCTTGCGACTAGTCATACCGATATAGCTCAAATTGCATGGGCACTTGATGAGGTAGACAACTGATTCTGAATTACAATTAGTATGGGATCTTTGTTCCCATGGAAAGTGTATGCCTAAATCAAGACTTTTAGTATGTTCTGTAAAGGGGCACACTACACATGATCCACATGGAAAGTGACCCAACACAGGTGGGTTATTCCACAATGTAAGTTGAACATTGTTTGCACTTTTGAAGGTGTCAGTGTGAACAAGAGTGTCTCTCAAGCTTTTATTCTTTCTGAATGAGAACATGGGTTTTTCATAAGGGAGTCTATTTGAAGTGAGTATGGGCCATTTCTTGTTGATTATTTTCTTCACTTCATTGGATGAGGAATTAAACGTGGTTACACAAATTATTTGATCAAGTGGGGTCTTTTGATGGGTCTCTAGAAGTGCAGCTCTTGGAGTGTTACGAGCTCTTTTACTAGCTTTTTCTATAATTTTGTTCGGATATTTTCTCTGTCTAAGTTTGGTGGTGAGAATTGCAGCTTCTTTTTATAGTCTTTCAAATCTGAGCAATTTCTCCGTACTCTCAAGAACTGGCCTACCGGAAGATTCTCCCTGAGAGAGCGTGGGTGTGCACTGTCAAATCTTAATAAACTGTTCCTGTCGGTAGACTTTGTATATAGTGAGCTCAACAAAGTACCGCCAGCTGCTCTCAGTGTGATATCTAAAAAGGAGATCTTTTCTCTGTCCATATTCATGGTAAATCGTAGATGGGGATTTAAACGATTAATCCAATTAATGAAGCTATTGAGAGTCGAAACTTCTCCTTTCCAGATGAGAAGTACATCATCAATATATCTGTACCATTTGTATATGTTAGTAGTATAAGCATTTGCCGTCCAAATATGTTGATCTTCAAAATGACCCATATACAGGCAGGCTAAACTGGGGGCAAAGGTACTGCCCATCGAAGTTCCGTGTATCTGAAGATACAACTGGTCCTCAAATTTGAAAAAGTTTTCTGTAAGGGCTAACCGAATCAAAGTGATGACCCACTCAATAGGAGCTGCCCACTGCCATTCTTCTTGCTTTAGAATATCCTCTTACTTTGATGCTTTCTTCCTGAGGGATACTGGTATACAGTGCTTCCACATCTAGGCATACCAAAATGTTTTCCTTTGGGTCATATTCTATGTCAGTCAGAAGATTAAATAGATGTTTTGTATCTTGTACGTATGAGATTATGCGTGTAACCAGAGGTCGTAGGAACCAGTCAGCGTATTTCGATAAAGGTTCAAGAATAGATCCAATTCCAGATACAATAGGTCTTCCTGGGGGTGGTATCCTGCCTTTATGGATCTTAGGTATTGTGTAGAACAGAGGTATCCTTGGATCATCTTGGTTGAGGAAATCATGCTCCTTTTTGGTGATCCATTCTTTTTCAAGGGCATCTGTCGTCAGTGTAGATATCGTGGTTTTTATCCGTTGAGTTGGGTCCCTATTGATCTTTTTGTAATATTTGGTATCTGCCAAGAGATCAAAGCAAGCTGTTCTGTATGCATTAGTCCTCTGAATAACAGTTGCACCGCCCTTATCCGCTGGTTTTATAATTATATCAGGTCTGGTTTTTAAGGTTTCGAGGGCTGTACGTTCCTTGGTGCTCAAATTATTGAATGTGTCTCTTTTTGGTTGTAATTGTTCAATTTCTTTGATTACTGCTTCCTTGAAGGCCAACACCTCTGGGGGCATTGTTGATGTTGGAGGAAGAAACGTGGACTTTAGTTTAAGGTTGGTATAGCTGTCATCATTATCTTGTCTTTCTTTATCCATAAAGAAAGTCTTGAGCGGATCTTCCTGAAGAATTCGCTTAATTCACATCTTAGACGGAATTTATCCATATAGGTAGTTGGAACAAAGCCTAATCCTTTGTCCAGGATCGCCTTCTCCTCTGTCGTCAAGACTACGTCTGTTAAGTTGACGATTAGTCCCTCATTGTGCTCGTGCTCGGCTGTGGTTGACCTCTGGTATGGCTCCGTGTGTTGATTGGGGTCTTGTCGTCTTCCCACTGGACCCCCTTGTTCCCACGTCTTCCTCGTTTGCCTCTTCTTCCGCCCTGTCCTAAAAAATGTTGGTTAAATTCAGGCTGGTAGTAGGGTCCAATAGGGTATTGTGGTGGTCCATGGAATGGAGCTGGGCCAAATGGGCCAGGCCACGGATACATCTGCGGTTGTACAAATCTTTGGTTAAAACCCCCTCTTCGAGGTCTCCTTGGTTTTCCTCTCCTGCTTCTGTTAGATCCATCACTGGACCACTCTTCTTGTTCCGAGTCGGAAGATGCCGACTGTCCACTATAAGAGGATCCTGAGTCCGAGTGTTCATAACCCTTATAGTCATCTTTTATATAGGGATACACCCTCTCATGACTAAACTTCTTCAGGTCTTTTTGTAATTTACTGATTTTATTTTGCATTAGATAGTCTTTATGTTCACTTATTTCTTTATTGACCTCTTCAAGTTTTTCTTATAGAGAGTCAGCTTAATTTCTGTGATCAAGCAATCTTCGCTGGTTTTGATTTTGATTACTAATGCTTCAGATAAGCGTTTAGCCGTATTAATGATGAGGATCAACCAGTCGCGTGAACATCGCCACGCGATCAGTGACCACTCTTTTTTGAATTGGGGGTCATCTAAGAATATTCTTGGGGCATTGGTGACTAGTAGTCCATTTGGTGCTGCGTTTCCACGGAGATATTCTGTCATAATGGCACCATGTAATAAGATTCTCATCTGGCATCGCTTCAGTTCTTTCAATTCGTCCCAGTTTTGTGCCTGGGTAAGGCTCTGACTGATATTGGTATCAGGTAACAGGGATAGCCCTGCCAAAATGGCAGATGCAATGTCATCTGTGTAGCCTAGTCCTAATTGTTCTGCCATGATAATGTTGGATGATAATGGATGCAAATGCTACAATAAACAGTGTGTAATGCTGTACGTGACTGTAAACGCTCGTATTATTCACTAACTAAAGTACCATTCTAGAGTTTCAGAATGAGTTCTGAATTATACCCTACAGCTGTACGCTGCGCAACATGCGTATAAACATAGGGCTATGGGGAAGTGATCCCTAATGCCCAGAGGGTTGAGAGGATTCCACATTGGAGTATAACCTCCCAAGTCAAGATTTTATATCACAAAAAATACTCCTATAGACTAACTGATGGTTAGCATAAAAACTGTTACCTAAATACAATAGGGAGGTGTCTATGTGAAGATCTAGAACTGCAGACACCCAGGGGTGCGCAAGGAAGCAATTCCTTTTTGTTTCGTTACCCTCACACACCCTAGTGGTGTCATGCTTCATCATCGGGTCACCCCAACGCCTATAAGTTGGGGTGGGCTCAACCACAGTGTTGGGAGCTCTTTGGAAAGTGAAGACCAGGGGGATTGTAGATAAAAACCCTCCGACAGGCCCCGGTTTCCCTTTATTATTGGGTCTGTCAGGGATATTAAAAATAATTAAAAGAACGGGTCAATGGGAGTGATTATGGTCCTATGACCCTATTGCCAACATGTTTCAGTCCTGGGATGGCCGTAAAGGTCCTGGACTTTCTTCAGGGCAGAGGTCGTCCTCCCTGGGAACAACAGTGAAAGGAGAGTCCCTATCCTGTGAATGAAAAAGGGCAGAGTAGCTGCTCCTTTTGTGTAGATAACAGATGATTAATCTGTTATACGCAGTCCTTCATCTCTGAAAAACACAAGAAACAAACAAACACCATATCGTTTCTTTTGAATAAACATCATTTGTGTAGTTATTAACACTCCTAATTAGGTGCGTTGACTGTGACCCAACATTTGAATAAATGCCAGGTGAGTGTGCAAATGGAAGTTCTCATTTACATCATACTCGTGCCATACACACCTATATCTGTAACATAATAGTGCTATGTGGCAGATAAATGTGCGGTGGCGATTTTACTCGCATACTGACTTTATCAGCATGCCAGTGTGTGTACTTATTCCAAAGTGAAAATATCGCGTGACAGTCTATAAGAACAGCACTAGGCTGCTATCAAGCAGTGTACTATTGTGCAGGTGTACACTCGCATCTTTGCTTTAAAAAGTACTATTCATAATAAAAGCATCCATTTTCTTACCCAATTTGCGGAGAAAAACTGTGTCTCAGGGGCCCGCTAGGCGTGATGGAATAGCCCTGTAGTCAAACTCTGTTGTATTGTTTGGGGGTAGGGAGAAGATGAAGTATACCGGAGATTTTTAGTCGGGGCAGAAAATCTGTGTTGAGCAAAGTCACAAGACTAAATCTGTTGTAACCACCTATCACCCCCCTACTTACTTCTTCAAGGGTCCTATCCCGCCTGCGTACCTACTTGGTCCGAGTCCCCGGCTTTCGCTCTTCACTGCCGGTGAACTGGGATATAAATACCTATATTCTAGCGGGAAAACCTCAATTGAGAGTCACGCCCATGGTATGCTCAGGTGCCGTTAGGCACGTAGATGCGTGTTTAATGTGCCATAGAGGATCATGGGATTTGAAGTCTTTTACAAAATAGTGTCTCGATCCGAAAACTACAATCGGTTCGCATTAGTATGTACATGTATAAGTAACAATTGTTTATTTATGTACATGTAAATACAATTATTATGTATATAGAAAGGGAGGGACTCCTTGATTTACGGAAGAAGCCTCCATGTAGGGCTGACTCTACAACGTGATTATAATGTCGTGACACGCTTAAATGTTACGTATGTGTCATACAATATCTACACACGGGTGGGAGTTTTTTCGCAGATTAAAGAAAACAAGTGCTCATGCTCGGATATCAGTGTGTAATTAAGATGACGAGCAAGATGTCAATATCATTATGGAAGGGGATCATGGGAACTGTAGTTCCTTTACATTTAGATGGAACTCGAGCAGTAAAGTCTAGTCTATTATACTAGTGTGTATAAATACGTATTTAGAAGTGGTCACTTTTTACATTCTAATAAGGAAGGAAAAACCAAAAGACTATCCATAGATACTGTTCATATAAAGTCCCCATTAGTCATGTACATACTAATGCGAACCGATTGTAGTTTTCGGATCGAGACACTATTTTGTAAAAGACTTCAAATCCCATGATCCTCTATGGCACATTAAACACGCATCTACGTGCCTAACGGCACCTGAGCATACCATGGGCGTGACTCTCAATTGAGGTTTTCCCGCTAGAATATAGGTATTTATATCCCAGTTCACCGGCAGTGAAGAGCGAAAGCCGGGGACTCGGACCAAGTAGGTACGCAGGCGGGATAGGACCCTTGAAGAAGTAAGTAGGGGGGTGATAGGTGGTTACAACAGGTTTAGTCTTGTGACTTTGCTCAACACAGATTTTCTGCCCTGACTAAAAAACCTCCGGTATAATTCATCTTCTCCCTACCCCCAAACAATACAACAGAGTTTGACTACAGGGCTATTCCATCACGCCTAGCGGGCCCCTGAGACACAGGTTTTTCTCCGCAAATTGGGTAAGAAAATGGATGCTTTTATTATGAATAGTACTTTTTAAAGCAAAGATGCGAGTGTACACCTGCACAATAGTACACTGCTTGATAGCAGCCTAGTGCTGTTCTTATAGACTGTCACGCGATATTTTCACTTTGGAATAAGTACACACACTGGCATGCTGATAAAGTCAGTATGCGAGTAAAATACGCCACCGCACATTTATCTGCCACATAGCACTATTATGTTACAGATATAGGTGTGTATGTGCACGAGTATGATGTAAATGAGAACTTCCATTTGCACACTCACCTGGCATTTATTCAAATGTTGGGTCACAGTCAACGCACCTAATTAGGAGTGTTAATAACTACACAAATGATGTTTATTCAAAAGAAACGATATGGTGTTTGTTTGTTTCTTGTGTTTTTCAGAGATGAAGGACTGCGTATAACAGATTAATCATCTGTTATCTACACAAAAGGAGCAGCTACTCTGCCCTTTTTCATTCACAGGATAGGGACTCTCCTTTCACTGTTGTTCCCAGGGAGGACGACCTCTGCCCTGAAGAAAGTCCAGGACCTTTACGGCCATCCCAGGACTGAAACCTGTTGGCAATAGGGTCATAGGACCATAATCACTCCCATTGACCCGTTCTTTTAATTATTTTTAATATCCCTGACAGACCCAATAATAAAGGGAAACCGGGGCCTGTCGGAGGGTTTTTATCTACAATCCCCTGGTCTTCACTTTCCAAAGAGCTCCCAACACTGTGGTTGAGCCCACCCCAACTTATAGGCGTTGGGGTGACCCGATGATGAAGCATGACACCACTAGGGTGTGTGAGGGTAACTAAACAAAAGGAATTGCTTCCTTGCGCACCCCTGGGTGTCTGCAGTTCTAGATCTTCACATAGACACCTCCCTATCGTATTTAGGTAACACAGTTTTTATGCTAACCTTCAGTTATACTACTTACTTACCATATTCGGTCAATATCATTAATTTTTAAGGTTTCCATATGATTATTTCATTGTCATCTTGAACAACTTAACAGGTGGTATTAAATCGTATTGCATTCTCCGTAATTGTTTTTGAAACTTAATTTAAACAGAGCATTGCTAAAGGTAATATGCAAGCATACAAACGAAGTTCAGCAAACGTCAAGTTTAACAACTCGATTAATTTTCATGTGAAGACGACGGATTTTTAAGCCCTATGGGGCACGCATTCACCTCAAGTTGCAGGAAGGAATTCCTGCCAGGGCAGAACTCATCCTGTCATCATTGTCTGCTCCATACCAGTAGTACATTTCAGTTTATTGAGAAATGTTGCAGAGTTCTGTGCTTTGCCGTGGAGTTACTTCAGAGTGCTGCAAGTGTAACTTTATGCGATTTGGCAAGAGGTGTTGAGTTGGTGTCTAACCGGTGACAATCAGCAGTGGTGGACTCTGCTTTACATTGTTCATCTTAGTTGTAGGTACTAGACGTTCAGTTAAAAGCGATCTGGCACATGTCTGTTTTGATGTCCTCCTTGAGGTAATGGTCGTTGGATTTTGCTCGCAGGCTTGGATTCAAGGTTTCCATGAGTCTGACCTTTTATTTATCATTTAGAGTAGACCATTCGCTCTGGAAGGTGTGCCGCACCAATGGGCGGTATGATGATTACTATTTAAATAGCCAGTGACTGCATGTAAAATCCAACACGCAATGTTTTAGCTGCTTAAATCGGAGGTGTCCAGTTTAGACCCTCAAGGGCTGGTTCCATGTGAGATTAACTGGATAGCCAGGCTCTGTAAATCAGTTACTTTTATTATTGGTAAAAACATGACCTCACGTTAGTACATTACATTTATCAAACTTTGAAAATGTACAGTCTAAAACGCATATTCCCATTATACAGGTTATTTCAAATTGAGTTCCATTTGGATTATTTGTATGTGAATGTATTGTTCGTGGGTATTCAGAGAATCTAGCATGTATCCAATCTTCCTGGACACACCTTGTTTAAGTCTAATCCTGTTTGAAACTGAGTGATCCAGTTTAGGGTGAAAGGTATACAAGAGGGATACAGTTTAGTGCAGTTCAGAATGGTTAGCGAGGTAACCCAGCTTTGCTTACGCGGAGGCAGGCATTGTGAAACGTGAATGATCAACGTGAACATCGCCCTGTGGTTAGCACCTCAATAATTGTACACGTAAGTAAATCCGAGGCACCCAAAAAGTGATGTTTGCTTTGATGCAAAGATCTTGGCGCAGGAAAAATAATCTGTAGTGACAAGTTTTACTTTTGTGCTATATAAGGTTAATTTAACACACAAAGCATACGCTGCTGTTAAGCCGGGCAATGACCAGTTGCACTATCCAAATTGTTTTCCAAGGTAGATATCTGTGCTAGGATTAGCAGATGGTCAACATTGTTACTGATTTGTTCTTCCAACTAATTAATTTTTCATGACCTTTTTTAATGCTTTTCTGAATCTTTGAGGGACGTTTTAATATGACATTTATAATTTTGTGTTGGTAGTAAGAAATCTATACAGAATTAAGTGTCTTCAAAGTGTAACACTTGAAGGTTACATATACATGTGATTACTAATTTACATTCCTGTTCGGAGAAGCCACAAACTGCCTCATTAGAGCCCCACACTCAAGGCCCTTGTACCTGAGAACCTATAGTTGTTTGAGCTTTATTCTGTGTTTAGGCCTTTGAGGCCTCAGCAGGAGGTATGGATGCACCCACATATGGGGTGATTGTGCATATGACTGGTACATAAGGTCTTCCACCATATCCCGCTTGTTTAACTCTCACATTTTGCTCCCAAAGACTTCTTCCCCCTAGAGCACATAGTCGCACCTCTTTACGAATCTCCAGACATGAGAAACCCGAACAGGTGATGGGGTCTTCCTGCATGCTTTGCCCATTTAGTGATGGAGGCGGCAAGCGCTTTATCCTTGTGCCCGTCCTCAAAGTCAACCAGCATTATACATGACAAGCGGCGTATCACTTTGTCAGCACTTTTCAACTAGCACTGTAAGGGGCAAATGATATTCCATTTGTCAAATCCATGAACCAATCTTCTTGATGTTGCTCTTCTAACTGTGTCTTTCATTTGTCTTTTGCCTTCAGAATCGGATGTGACTTTGCACCCTGATATCCTGTCCCCTTGGCATCTGATCTTTGACTCCACTATGGCCAGCCAGGTACTGCTACGCACCCTCGTATCTGCTAAATGGCTGTCTGAGGCATTACGCTCCACCCAGCTGGGCAGCCCCCTCCGGATCCTTGATGCTTCTTGGTACTTACCTACGACCAAACGTGATGCTCGCAAAGAGTTTAAACAGCGTCACATTCCGGGTGCCCTGTTCTTCGATATAGATGCCTGTGCAGAACGGGCCACCCCCTATGACCACATGCTTCCTACAGAGGACGATTTTGCCGAGTACGTGGGCAACTTGGGTATCAGCAACAACTGCCATGTGGTGGTTTATGATGGCAGTGATCTGGGCTCTTTCTCTGCACCTCGTGTCTGGTGGATGTTCCGCATCTTTGGACACCGGGATGTGTCGCTTCTGAATGGTGGGCTTAAGAACTGGCTACTTGAGGGGTTCCCTGTGACTTCAGGGATGCGTCGACCCACACCAACTGAGTTCAGGGCCAAGCTGGACCATTCTCAGGTGAAGAGTCATGAGGAGATGGTGGACAACATGGAGACACATGCCTTTCAGGTTGTTGATGCTCGTTCTGAGGGGCGTTTCCGGGGTCTGGAACCTGAGCCACGGGAAGGTGAGAGGCACTCTGATATCACTGGGTTATATATTCTTGGGTAATTATGTATAAGAAGAGTATTTTACTGGTTTAGCGATTGGAGGTGTTGGTATTCTAACTAGTGTAAGCACCCAAGATGGATCTTTTGTTTGCTGCATGTGCTGCCTAGATTCTACGAACGGGAACAATAGGAAGTGCATCTGATAGATCAAGAGTGTTTACAGCATTTGGAGGCATTGCTTGGCCTCTTGCTGTGATGGTAGAGTGCATAGATCTTTGGTGGTGGTAGTGTTAAGAAAAGCTGTACATTATTTATGGTAGCAGTAGGAAGCACTGCGTAACTGTTTTCAGTTGGTAGAACCTTAATGTTGGGAGACCCTGCAATGGCACCCTAATGGTACCTGGAGTTGGCAACTCTGCTGATCTTTTTGGTACTGGTTCCCTCTTTCATCACTAGATGCAAGAGTGAGGGGCGATTATAGGTGCAAGCGTTGGAGTGCAGCTAGTAGGCTCTTCCAGGTAGCAAATTAACAGGAACTGTTGAGTTACTTGGGCAAGGGCAGTACTTGGCACGCACTGCTAAAGTTTAAATAATGGGCAATACTGAGAGTTTACGGAAGGCAGCAATAGTATTATGTGCTAATTACTGCTCCCTCTGAGTGGTCGTTGTGAAGCACAACTAGGCAACAGTCCAGCAAGATCCTTAACAATGGTGGAGGGTAGAGTGTGGCTCCTGACGGTATTATTGCTAAAGGGTACAAGCAGACTTAATGGATAAAACCCACAGAGTGATCGCATTGCTGGGATTCTTGGTCACAGTACTAGCTATCACAGCTCATAGCTCCATGGTGGTTGCAGCAGCAGAAGTTGCTCTTTAGATTTTTCTTGAAGGTAGCACCAGGTCACATGATGGCCTTTACTGGTGACAGGGGTAGGATATTGTGCTGATATTCTCTGCTGCGGCTGCATTAGGAGGCTGTGCTGAGATTGGTAATGGTGGCAGTACCAACAGAAGCTACCTTCTCACTGGTGACCGTGTTAGGAGAAACTGCTCCAAGATCCTCAGGAATGTCAGTATTAGGATCCCAACTGACCGTTTATTTGAGAGGGCACTTTAAGATATTGCTTAGAGCTGTTTATGGGCAGCAGCAATGCAAAGCATGGCTAATATTAGTGGCTGTGCAGGGAAACATCTGCTATGGTCTTTTAGAAATGGGAGAACACTGGTGGAGTTCGTATTACCTGAATTACTGGAGGGCGTTCCATTGACCGGTGTCGATGCCGATTTCTCTATAAGGGTTGCAGGAGTATGTGGTACCTTTCATATTCTTGCAGGCTGCCTATTCAGTGGCCCTGCTTAAAAGGCGTAGAAGTATGATGGAACGCTGAACTTTTTACTTCTGGTTTGCAATATTTTGAGGCATTTCAAAGTTTGAGATGTCTAGTATTAGTCTTCGAGGATCAGAGGCATGCCAGACTTTTAGGATGGCGACTGACTAAAATATACACATTTCGAATTCTTGTATATAAAGGTAATATCTATTTTATCCTGAAAGTTTGGCAAGGCTTCATCAACCTTTTGGACAAACAATGGACAGCTCTACAAGAGAAAGGAAGTACTGTAGACCAGTCCTTCCAGGTGGCCGGAGCAGAGGGCGCTACTGATAGTGGAAAAGCTTGAGGGTACTGCTTAGAAGTATTTAATGAAGCTTGATAAGGAGGCAGGATCCCAAAGGACTGCAACGTGACAGCAGTCATATTCACACTTGAGCGATGCTTAAGAATCGCCTTTTTTGGCAGCACTGAAATCTTAGTTACCAAGCCCAGGAGGTTTTGCTGCAAAGTCCTTTATGCTATTAGCAGCATGGACAGGGGCACATTCGGTGTTTCATACAGAAGGCAGCATTAAGATAAACCATCGGCAAAATCAATAGGTTTCCCCTATGAGACCTACTGGCTTTGCCAATGTTCTATACTCCTATTATTCAGCGGTGTTGCTGCTGTCCATCATGGCTAAAAGTAATAAAAAACAAGCATTTGCAATGCAATAGGTCTCGCATTTACGCGAGTATACGCTATTGGCATTGTAAATGACCATGCCGTTTTTGTTTTTTAAAACCTGACTAAAAGGCATTGTCATTTACAATGCCAATAGCTTAAACTCTCATAAATGTGAGACCTATTGCATTGCAAATGCTTGCTTAAGTTTAAAACTGAGCACGGCGCCGCTTCAAGGACACCGCGCTTTTTTTTCTTTTCTTTTCACTTTATCACTGAGCTTGGTGTCCTTGAAGCGGACGCCGCGCTCTGTTTTAAAGTAAAAAAATAAAAGAAACCGAACGCGGTGTCCCTGAAGCGGGCACCGCGCTCATTATGAAAGTTAAAAAAATAAATAAACAGAGCGCAGTGTCCCAGAAGTGGAAGCCGCGCTCAGGATACAAATACAATAAAATGGCATCCGCCATTGTCCCCATTAGTGCCCATAAACCAAATAGTGCTACCCCCCTAGATAAAGCCGACCATGTAATGAGCCAAGTAAAAGGTCCAGTTGTCATGGGCGGTAACAAATTGGGACAAGGCGGTAACAAGGAGGGACTAACAAGCCTCATAATGAATCGGAAGCTAGCATTTACCAAGGACAATGACACCAGCCAATGAAAAGTATGGGCGGAGAGTAGGCGAGGCTTACACAGCATACTTGACTACTGCATACCTCGCAGAGCGAGGAGCGTATGTGCGCTGCCGCTAGGCTTGACCTAAAGTGCTATGATCCGGCAAGTGCTGGGGGTGTCATAGCATTTATTTGTATTGCTTCCCAAGGAAACACTGAGGGATAGAGGGCAAGAGACAAGGATATGTGGGTGGGGGAGTACACATACTGTGGGCTGGCAGTGAGGGGCTTGGGGCAAGCACACAGACAATGGAAGGTGGGAAGGAAGGGCTGTGGGCAAGCAGACTTCTAAAGTAAGGTGGGGCTGGATTTGCAAGCAGATGGACAATGTTGGGCTGGTGGGAGGAGTTGAGGCAAGCACACAGACAACGGATGGTGATCAGGAGGGGCTGGAGAAAAACAAACTGGTAAATGGATGGTCGGTGTGTGGGTCTGGTTGAAGAAAACTGGGGGGAAAAGTACACTACAGGGGACAGATAACAAAAAAAAAAAGCACTCGCAGAGCATGTTAGCATCTAATTTCTGGGATGTTATAAGGCCCTGCACCTATCTGTTTCGAGTCGTAGCTTAATTTCCTTTAATTCTCCTCACTCCTGATACACTCAATTCCTCTTAGTGTAAAATGAAGAGGCCTTTGTGACCAGTCATATTCGAGTGCTCTCATCAGTAAAATGGTTGAAAGTAAACCAGAGAACACAAAGATAATTCATCAGGAGGAGGAAGAGCAAAACTATTATTCGAAAGACTTTTTCAGTTAAGCAAGGTAATCTAAGGATGGCAAGACACCACAGGACCACCACCACCTCTAGCCAACAGTCATGATTTGTAACAGTAATTGTAGAAAAATGACTGCAAAAAATACTAGGCATGATTCTGCATACAATACCTTTAACTTCTAAGTTGAGCCGGACTTTAAAGTATAATATCTTGAGAAAGCCTGACAACTATAAACTGTCAACTTGCACAAACAACGTAAAAACGAGCCCTTCAGTGAAATGCTGTCACAAACTTCAAATTGACAGTGAAACACTCTATAAGACCTTATAACTGACTACAATCTAGATGTCCTCCATAGACCTGTTTTTTATTCTCCTCCACTTTGTCCTTGTAGCATTTCGTACCCCAGCTTTATTCCCTTACATGCACCACTAGATCCAAATACTGCAGAGGAGGGGTAGCAGTAATGCATAGAACTCTTCATACCACCCTTATTATTCTAACCCAAAGTAAAAGCTGCAATACTGAGATCCGTGTCACACTATAGCACAACTTTAACACAAACATCATTCCCTGCCACAGCCCACCACATCCAGCCTGCAACTTCATAAGCAACCCATCCTATTCTTAAAGGGGAATACTTCAACTTCTTCTGGATTGATGATGACATGCTTGGTCAAAAGAATTAGACACGTGAAAGCCTTCCACTGGAAATGCTTTCTACACAGCAGTTTCACACTGTGACCTTTGCATGCGTTCTCTACTTCAGCGATGTCCTATCAATGTTGGATCAGAATGAAGCGTGTCTTCTCATCCTCTTTAACTTATCCTCCGCATTTGACACTGTGAAACACGTCAACAATCTAAAACTACTTGAAAGAAGGATGGGTCTATTTGGATCTGTCCTCCAATGGTTTACTTCATTCCTCCATAGCAGAACCCATGGAATCAAGGTCAACTACTCTGTCAAAATCCACTACGGTCACCTTGGGAGTCTCACAGGGATCTGCCCCCTCCCCCATTCTTTTTAACTTCTTCATGGAACATTTAGCAGACTCCCTATCATTCTCCTACATTCACTACCACATGTATGCAGATGAGACACAACTGTACCTGAAAATCTCCTCTCCTGATGACCTCAATACCCTCAACATTATTCTACCGAATACTCAACTGTCTCACGCTCAACCATCTCAAACTTAATGCCATCAAAACGGAATCGCTCCTCATTACTCCACCCAAACACAATCTTCAGATCTACTAATGGATGAAACCTCTAACTGCTTTCAATTGTTCTCCACACCTTGTAGACTCTGCGAGATCGCTGGGAATTATACTAGACAAACATCTGAACATGCAGCACCACATCAGCAACGCCACCAAAGGAGCAAATTACCAAATGAGTATTTTAAGGAAACTAAAACCCTTCCTCCACAGGTTGATCTGAAATCAGCGGTCCAAGCCCTAGTCCTCCCGAGGCTTGAATACATGAGCGCCACGCTCAGTGGCCTTCCCAGATTCAGACTGGCTCTTTTACGGGCCTCCCTTAATGCTGCGGCCAGACTCTTCACCGGATCAAAAAGAAACAATCCCATCTCCCCTGACCTGAAATCCCTAAACTGGCTCCCATACAAAATGCATTCATCTACAAATTGCATACATGACCCATAAAGCCATACATTTCAACACCCCAAGATACCTAGCACATAAGCTGGAACTATCTGGCGGATGTCGGACATCACATAGCAGCTGCTCCATGCTACTGAAACCACAGATTTTCCGCAAGAATTAAACATGCAGCAGAGCTTTGTCGGGCATCGCGCCGAAAATCTGGAACTCTCTTCCGAAGAAATTTCGTCTGATTCACTCTACTGCCTCCTTCAAATCAGAGGTGAAATCATTCCTAATTTCTAAATGGTATGACTAAAAGTCATCACTATACTATATATCGATCGAACTTACCTGTTGAACTACTATTCTATTGATCTCGACCACCTCCGTCTGAGTTCCTAACGAAATTGCACTCCTAGATTTAATACTCGCCTATATTTATATTTTTGTCGTAAATACACTGCATTATTGCCCTGTACTGATGTCCCCCACCCCCTCCCCCTTTGTAAAGTGCTCTGATACCCTCACGGGTCTTGTTTGCGCTATAAAAAAACTTTATAAATAAAAATAAGCATGGATTTTGCATATCACCACTACCCCCATCCAGTACTAAGATGTGATTTGTGCATCATTCAGTTCAACTACCCCCACGACCCCCCCCCCATTTCTTGCTTCAAAAGCAAAACTATCCCAAACCCTCTTCCACTGTAACGGAAAACTCTTCTCCATTGTCTTTATGACTACACTGAAGGAAAAGCAATATTTCTGTACCTCATACCTTGCCTAATGATATTCTTTCTGCTGTTGCAGAGAGCATAGCCAGAGTGGTCATAGTCTGTTCCACTCTTAGAATATGTAACACGCCTTGGCAAAGCCAATAGGTCTCGGCAAACGAGAGCTATATGCGTTGTCAATGTTAACGTCTTTTAGCTTTGTGTTATTGAGCGGAATGGAACTGTTTGTTGTGGAATTGTGTGGCGTAGAGTTGTGTATTGGAATTGTGTGGCTAGTAATCATATGGTAGTGAGTGTAGTGGAATTATGTGGAGTGCGATTTGTGTGTTATGGAATGTAATTATGTAGAGTGGTATTGTCTCGTGGAGTGGCATGTAATGGAGGGGAATTATGTGGTGTGGTGTTGAATTTTGAAGCATAAACTTTTGGAAGACACTTAATGCTTCATAAAAATTGTGATTACAGTAAGCCCTAATATTTGTCGATTTTAAAAGGACAAAAATGTTCAAGTAAATATTCGAGCTGTTGGGATCTTGTTACATTGATATGCCTATCACGGAGTGTATGCAAAAATAAACGCTTGTCCAGAACACTGAGCTGGGCTGGAGAGGTTAATCTGCCGGATAGCGCTCATGTTCTGTTTATCTCATAGAAAGCTGATTTATGAAGGAGGTTATAAACAGTAAGTAACTTAGCACGCTGTTGGGAGCTGGACAGCAGCTGTGTGTGGAGGAGGGGACAGACATCTGGCACAAACCTGTTACGGCTTCAGATCTCCAATCCCTGTTGTGCTTCACCCCATAATATTAAAATATATAATTGACTGGGTGTGGATGGGGAAGGCTAACATTAATAGCAGGAAGAGTGCAGCAACGTGAAGGACAGTGGGATACGAAGCACAACCTCTAACTCCAAGAGGGTCAGAAACATAAGACAGCAGGAGGCGGTGGCATCAAGACGAACCACTTAAATATTGTTTTGTCTTAAAATGTGAAGTTCTGTTTACAGCCAAATAGAACTGCAATGTCAGGCTATTATTTCATATTTAAATCCCGCTTCCTTATTCTGATGTTTGTTATAACTGGCACATTGCCAAGAAAGTCCGGGAATGATATATCCAAATGCGAATTATCCAG
Source organism: Calotriton arnoldi (assembly GCA_963921515.1). Taxonomy (NCBI): domain Eukaryota; kingdom Metazoa; phylum Chordata; class Amphibia; order Caudata; family Salamandridae; genus Calotriton; species Calotriton arnoldi. The sequence continues at coordinate 559,433 of CAWUFW010006283.1, read as the reverse complement.
TATGTTTAAAAAATATATATATAATTGCTCGCCGATTGTATCAATTCCTATCTATGGGGAGATACATGAACATGCTGTGGCGGGATTCTGAAACGTATATGGTGAGAAACACTCACAAGGAAAGAGGGTCACCCATACGGGGACGACGTATACAAACATGGATATGAGTAAAGCAACTTGGTTGCAAGAAGCAATTCAACACATGGCACAGCAGGTTAGTCTAAAGTGAGCGATTACCTCTAGAAAGATCCTCTGCTTCTCCTCAGCCTGTCAGAATCTCCCATAACTTTGTTAATGGGTGAAATATGACTCACTCGTGATTGTGTTGGCCAAGCTTTTGAATTCTTGGAGCGCTGCATGTCTATGCAATGACATTTAAAGTGCTATCGGGAGTGTGTTTTATTGTCAACTGTTCGCATCCTGGGGGAGGCACAAATGCAATCAACTGCATTCTTAAGTGTGAAATAACAATGCTTAAACTTTGTTCTCCGCTAGAGTCCGCAATACAATCACTTTTGAAGGTTCATTGTAATAAATAAAACCTCTCGCTACGTACAAATGCGACTGCTGAATCTCTGGTCAATTTAATTTCTGGAATAAAATGCTTTTGATGGGAGAAAGGTGCCAGGTAGAAGACTGCATTTACCATACTGAGCAGTAAATAATCCCTCAACTGCCAAATGTTACCCGAGTTCTGTACCATACGAGGGGCATTTTGCAGGTTTTCATTTCCGACTAAAACCATGACATATTTGTACATTATGGCCAGATTTACTCTGGTTTCTAGGACCACGTTGGTTTGTTTTTTCACTTTATAATGCGTTACTGTTCTTAACATATTTTGACAGTTTACATTTTGCATCTTGTCCGTGAACACGGGCTGTGGGCCTCATTAATTGTTGAAGGGGTTGGTTGCCAAGTAACGTCGGAGGCAAACATGGCGAGATAAGCTCACTGGAAAAATATTTTTTTAAATATTAGCATCCAGAGATGTGAGCGCGCATGTGCAATGAGAGATCTGCACACACAGGAATTGGTGCAAAAAATGAGTCCAATACACAGTGAGGGTTATAAAAATGGGTGAACGAGAAGAGGAACAGAACAGGCACATGTGCTAGGATGAAGTATGATTTTCTCGCAGGCTCAGATGGGAGGGCATACATGGGAACAATCTTTATTCGTTTTCTTACTTGCGCTATTGCGGAGGCATGGGAACACCTTCCAAAAGTGTTATCTTAAAATGTACTGTAAAGTGCAATAAACTCAAAATATGCGGCTCCCACGCCAACGGTATTTCAAGAATGTTTTAGTCCCTGCCAAGTCTAGTTGCCTTGGTTTTTGATCAGGAGGCTGAAACAGGACATTTTACCTGTGATGGTAGCATAAACATGGTTTGGGTATTGCAACCGGTCTACTTGCAGGATATATTGTTAAGTAACTTTACCTTACGTGCCACGTTTGGCAAGCACAAGGAGGCACTCCTTGATATTGGTTTTATTTCACCAATGATTGAAACCGAATAGAACGCATCAACAGTTGAAAGAATGCAACTTAAATCTGCTTCCATTTTAATAAAACGGAGCAATAGTAGCATGTTTACCTTGTTAAATCTTATCCAATTTATCACTCTGTCAAAAACGCAATGTAAATAGTTTGATCCTACTGTCTTTCTAAATTACAATTCCATTAAGTAAGTATATTTAAGGTTTGGACATTTGAGGTAATGAAACCAAACATTATATAGGATGAAAAACAACATAGCCTCCGGCTCAAAAAGTGTTCATGCTGATCCCAACGGCTTAGTTAAATAAAACCAAAGACAGTCGATAAACAAAGGCCTTTGGACACCTCTCGCAGGTAAGCCTCGACTTTGTGTGGGGTTGCTATGATATGAGAAAAAAGCAACAATGGGACATGAACAAAAAAAAATCCACTCACTTTGAGGTCGGACAAAGAAAAGAACATCTGACATTTTATCTCCATCTTTGAATGCACAACAGATGTGAGGAGATAAGAACAAAATTTACAGAGGAGCTCACAGCGAAACACAAGCGCTCATGAGAACTGCTCTAAGTCAAAGAAAAAAGTAGTTTGTAAAACAGATGCTAAAATGCCGACCAGTGGGTTGATGTAGTACTTGGTCCCTGCTCTTGGGGAGGGCTAAACACAGGAAAAGGCATGACTCATGCAAGCCATGGACAAATGGAGAGTAAGAATGAGAGCGACAATGAAGCCAGCAAATGTGAAGCCTATGGTCGGGCTGAAGCCCACAAAGTATACACGTCTCAAAGGGACAGCACAAGCACGGTCTAGTCGAGACCTGGCCAATAGTTCACTGACCATCTAAAAAAAATTTCAAATCTAGTTGTCGTAAACTTGAAACTTTCTGTTGCAAACAAAAAACTGCAGTCTTCCTACTAGCTTTTAAAAAAAAATGCAAGAAATCCTGCTCCGCCATTTCAACGTAAAGAGGTATCTCTTGAATAAAATAGTGCAGTTCGCAGCTGTGGAAAACTTCTCAGACTAATGGACAAGGTTATCACCCCCCCCCCCCAATTCCTCAATCCAAGGTACGTGCAACTCCTTCCCCTCGTTACTCATCGAAAAATAATATTAAGCACAGCCATCAAGATTAATGACTTGTCTGTGCCCAAGCCCTCACTTTCAGAGCAAGATCAACCAGTTAAGCTTCATTCCTCTGACAAGACAAGGTGCTCCTTCTCCTTCAAAGCATTCAAACTTAAAATGCAGGTGACCCCTACCCTGCTGCTACTGAACCTAACTATGCAAAATCTCTAGCCTACCAAGTGACCAGTTGTATAAATGGCAGCCTCACACACTGGAAGGTTCTTTACACTTAAGGATTTCTATATGAACACTCCTTCTGCCCAACCCTCCAAAAACCCTAGACACCACAGATCGCATCGCTCCTTTTGGCAGTTCTTCCATTTACCTCAAAAATATTTGAAAAATTGTCTCCAACTGACTCCAAAATCACGTTGAGTTAAAGATCTCTTTAAAACCCAATCTGAGTTTTGTCCCAAACGGTCTGTAAACCATATTGTGTGGGCTGATGTTTTGGAAATTTCAAGTCGGGTCACTCAGAATGCTGGTACTTCTGGACCAGTGAGCTGCTTTCGACACAGTAGATCACATCACCTTCTCTGTCACTCTAAGTGACAGCCAACACCTCTATCAATGCTGAATGCTGTCAAAACGCATGTCAGTGGCAACTCTTGGTACTTCCACGCATGGCCATGTCGAATCCCTCTTCAGCATTTAATGATTTGACCAGTAGGCCTGGTCTGTTCTAACCTCCTCTAGTTGCACTCCTAATCAAATGAAGCATTCCTAAGCAATTTGAAACAATAACGTCTGCCTCTACAGCATTGGCCTCTTCAAATTGAATGGCTCTAAAACACAAGTATCTGTGCTAGGCCCAGCACAACCCATCACAAATATTGACACCCATGCTCTCTGCCCACATTTGGAGAACACTTACCTATCAAAAGAAAAGTAGGAATCCTGTGAGTGATGTCATTTGCAGACCTCAGCACTAAGTCAAATGTGGAAAACCTCGTTCCACCAAATCAAACTCTTCAGAAAGTGTCTCCCATTCACCCCCTCCCCCCCCATTCAAATCCACCAACTAGAGTAGGAGCCTAGTTCAACTGAACTACATTACTGTGGAGACTTGTACACTGACTACCAGCATACCAAATCAGAAGGATTCAAAAGGTATAAAACACCGCAGGGAGACTGCTCTTCAGGCAAAAGAAAATAAACTGGTACAAGCACACCTCAAGCCAACACTGGCTTCCAGTAAGACAGAATCCCATTCATGATTCTCTGCCTTACATAAAAATGCTTGGAGGACCATTCAGGAAAACTCCAATCTAGTGTGCAGCCTACATTCAGCAGAAGACTTCTGGTCGCAAGCTAAATCAGATGTTAATGGAGTGGAGATAATTAATTCTCTGTGGCAGAACATTCCCCCTGGAACAGCCTTCCTTAACAAATTTGCCACGTCCCATCTACCTAGGGATTTTAGGTGGTGATTTAAGACCATTTATTCTAACCACTGTGCCAGCTTATCTGGAAGAGCCCTTAACCTGCATCCTTCCCAGCGCTGCCTACGAGTATGCCTACTCCTTGTCTCACTTTCACGGGCTCCTTTCTTTGCAGTCAACTTCGACCTGTCCAGCTCTTATTATTTGTACTTAAATTCATAAAGTAGGCTTCTACCCTCACTATGTATTTGGGGTTTCTTCTGAACCTAAAATTGAGTTTTGCACTTGTTACTGTGCGAGGAAAATAGAGTAGGGTAAATTCTAGCTAGCTAAAATTATCTCTGTCCTCGTAAACTTGATATAAAAACGGTTATTGCTAATTGGTCCAATATGGTAAACTATTTTTATGCTAGATTACCTCTAATTAAATGCATTTAAGTGTGTTTACATTTATTTATTGGACAACCCGTTTTTAATGTACTGGTTTAGTTGTATGTATATTATGTTGAATTAGGATAATTTGAGTATGAAATGTTATAGGACCCGATTTAGAGTTTGGTGGACTTTCTTAGTACCGTTGCCATGGCAAGGTTACTCCGCCCGCCTAATTTAGAGATGTCCACTGGCTCCACAACGACAGTTCCTGTAAATGCATTGAAAGTGCGCCATTCAGCTCCATCAACAAGACAGTGCTGCACAGCACATTTTTATTTATTTTCAAAAACAGAATCCGAAAGTGGGATTTTGTTTTTGGGGGAAAACCCCCCCCCAAAAAAACAATGACCCCTCTTGCCATGGTAGTTTACTCCCATGGCGTGGAGGTCATTGAAGTTTCTACTTTTACGTACTGCCACGTTTTGGGTGGTGGTTCCTAAAATTTAAAACTGGCCATGTGTCTGCCCTCACTAAATTGGGTGGGCATACACATGACTAGACCTCCGCCAGACCTTACTTTGCCGGGCCGCGAAAGCGGTATGTAGGCGATGGAGAAAGAGTAGTCTTTGCTGTCTACATACTGAAGGTCCGCCTGTATGTAAATCAGGTGGGCGGACCTTAAGTTTGGCAGAGAGGGGACTGCGACTTGCGACAGAGTATCCTCTCCGCCATACACTAAATCTGGTCCATAATGAAAAAAGCATTTGCAGTGATAGGTGGTGTTTATTAACTGTCAGTACAATTGATACAAAGTACACCTGACAGAACCGGTCTTTCTCTGACATCACAACCTACCCATTTCAAACAAATTTGCTCGGCCTGTTGGCTATTGAGCAAGGATATGGTTAATCACACTGCGCTTTGTTCACTTCTGTCCATTCTGTTTATTTTGTTCATATGTTCCTGACTTCTGTACATGCTGTCCCACCAACGCCTCAGGAGCATATTCTCAAACTAGACACTGGTGGCAGTACTTGGAAGAGACCCAAGAGAAAGTGGCAGTGCCAGGGGCACCACTGCGGAGTAGTTAGTGGTGGCCACACTGGAGCACATTGGTGGCTGTTCTTTCAAGGGGATAGCACCAGGAGGCACTGATGATACCTTGAGGAAAATTTCATTAGGAGGCACTGCAGAGATGCATACTGCAGCAATGTACATGTGTTGGTGAGATAGTAGGAACAATGTCATGAGGCACAGATGAAATGCTATAGGTGCTCCTTATTTTGTGACCCTAAAAATCTGGCTCTTTCTAAAATGCATTTCAATGGGCTCCATGGTCCAGGGTCTTGTAATGGCTGCCACAACATTTTGTCCATGTTGTGGAAAGCTCTTTGGCATCCCCACATGTCCTCTGGGGTCGGAGTGTGCTCACTCTGCTCCCCATGTATATTAATTTTTAATTCAGATTCTGGACACAAACCCAGGTACCATGCCCCTGATCCCTGTACTGGCTCCCACAAAATATTTTGGTTGTGACCAACCAATATGGGTTGAACAGTCACCTTTAAAATGGCCAATCAGAGCATATCTGCCCAGGTATCTCTATTTTTTACCTTCATTGCTCAAAAAATACTGAACAAATTTACATAACAAAAAAAGCACACTTTTTGAATAAAGGTGTAGCTTTCTGCCAAATTTGGTGTAATTCTGTTCAGCCGTTTCCTCTGTATCTCTGTTCAAAAATCCCAATTGAAATTGCATGGGGAAATTGTGTTTTGGGATCCACCCTTTTGGCAAAACCACCCCACAAAAAAAGTAAAAGCTTTCCAGGAAGGAGCAGAGTTAGAAAACTATTTAAAAAAAAAAAAAAAGTTTTGTTAAGATTTGCCAAACTACACCAAAGTTATTAGGGAAACAAACGTTCTTCCTATGGCAATTCGGATCGAACTAGACTGATATTTCACTGAAAAGAGCAAGGGTTAAAGTTGTGTTATAGTTAGGTGTAGAAATAAGAGCTAAAGTTGAAAAAAAATAAACAGAAATAAGACAGTCACAGTTTACTGAACTGACTAGACCTTGCTCCCCCATCATGCACTGCTTATGACATCACATATTAGATCACTCATGACTTAAGTGACATCACTGATTATATGTAAATAACAAAATTGTTGAAATTACTAATGAGACCAACTAATGATTCTGACAGTGTACTACAGGCTTTGTGAACGAGGGGTAATACAACAACCTGAATTTATGGTTGGACTCTTTTATATGCTTGTCTGTAATCTTTTGATAGATGCAAAAGAATTTGAATGTTTCAGAAGTGAAGCACTTTTGATGGATGTCATTGTCTTTTTACCTGTGTTCACCCAAAGAAAGGGTGCACTGGGGTGTAGGTCATTTGCACAGAGCTGGCCACTGAAAATCCTTGAACAAAGACACTTTGGTCAACCTTGGCTGTGAAGAGCTGAAGGCTAAGCAAGTAGGGTGTTAGGTGGTCATGGACAAGTGGTAGTACTTGGCACAAGTGAGGCCCTGCAGCTGAGTCCCCACTGCACATGGCCAAAGGCTATGCGCAGCAGGGGTTGACCGCATGCAGAGTGCTTGGCGCAAGATTTGGCCATGTTTCACTCTGCTTGTTAGAATGTTTTACTGAAATGGGTGAGGAAGATGTTTGAGAACTCATAGAAAATATGTCCTTATTTTAGCTTTCTAGTGCACTCCCCATAATTATAGTGACAAAAGCAAATCCCTCCTTTTGTTAATTTACTGCTGTTTTTCTCTGGGAAATTCCTTAGTTTTACAGCTTTTATTCAGTCAAAATGGCCTTTGTGTCATTCTTTTGTCATAAATGCAGAATATTACTACTCTAGTTGTTCATTAGAACACTGTGGGGAAGCTGCAATAGGACACAGGGGAATCAGTTGATGCTGCTGCTACTGGAAATGCATGTTTTACTCTGAATATTAGTCCTTGTTCTCACATGGCTGAGGAAGATAGTGTGAATTTATGGAAAATGTGCTCTCATTTTAGCTTCTGGAGTATCCTCTGTGAACCTCTATGAAACAAAATGGCACGGAGTGGAATGTGCATGGGGGGCAAGATGGCGGACTGAGGACGCCACGGAGTACACAGCCGGGTCTTCCCCCGCACTCACGAGTGAAGTAATGGAATCAATGGAAGGGATGGAGCAATGAATATCAGCTGATTAAGGGCAGGAGAAACTGCGGAAACTTGTGGATAACTTGCGGAAAAAGAAGGAATGCGTATGTGGCGGCTTTGTTGGATTAGGTGTGAGCGATACCCTTGGGCTTCCTGGCTGTTCTCCTGGGGATCGACCGGCCGGTCAGCGTTCGACTGGTCGGGTCTGCTCTACACTGTGACTCCGGTGATTACTCCTGCAGTGCTCTCAGCAGGACTTCCAGCATCTCAGAGCGAGCAACTGATGGCGCCTTCTAAAACCGCCCCGAGGAGCACCCGCGCCGGTAAGAATGTTGCTGCGGGGGACCCGGGCGCATCTGACAGTGGGAGTGCAGCTGAGAAACTCAGTTCGGCTATTGGTAAACCGGTATCACGTTTACTACAAACAGGGAAGACAGCTGAGCTCCTCGCGGGTAATTTGCGAAAAGAGGACTTAACTGGACAGGACTTATCAGGAATAGCTGAGATATTCCTTGCAGCGACCTCAGGCCATGATATTATTGCTAATGTTGCTAATGTTTTTGATACCAATACTGTTACTGATACTGTTGCTGTTGGTACTGATACGATCCCAGCGGCAGCTCCTCTTGTGGTTGATAATGCAAACAATGGCAACATAGTTACAGGGAGCGGTGCGATGGCGGCTTCTGTTCAACTCCCGGTTCATCAAGCATCTGCGACTATTTTAAGAGCTGAAGAGGTTGCGGAACTAGGGGCTAAAGTCTGTGCGGCTATTGATGATATGATAGAGGAAGAGGATGGAGATCAGCCAGGTTCATCTAATGAAATTGAAGAATCAATGGAGCTCCCTGTACAGATCCCTATTGATATCTCTACCGACACTATCATTGACACGGTCACTACCACTAAATCCGCTTCGGGCAAAAAAGGGAAAGGGAAGCCCAGAAGCAAAGTCAAAAAATTACGTACTGGGCAGAGCGCAACACCACCATACGGAAAAGTCATTTTAGACAACAGTCCTCTTCGGAAATGGGTACAAGCAAAGGGGGGCGTTAAAACAATGGCACTACGGATCTCGGGCAGTAGCCCTACCGAGAGTAATCCAGCGAAGGCTCAGCCAGTCCAGCCGGCACCTATAGTAATAGACGGTTTGCAATCGGGCCTTATGGATGGGAGACCACCTACATCTACATCTTTTGTCTCTAATGCTGGTCATAGCGAAGAAGGTATCTATTCTACCCAGGGGGCGGCTCTATTAAGGGACAGAGACACAGGCAAACAAGAAGCTGCTATGCCATCTCTTTGCTTAATATTGCAGTCCTTAAATGAGCAACGACAGGAAGCCCAACAGCATTATATGCAGCTCCGGGAAGACAACAATAGAACACAACAGGCACTACAGGAGATGGCGGACAAATTTGGAGGACTAACTAAGGATATCTCAGAGCTGCAGCAGAGAGTGGCGGACACTGAAGAATTGTCGGTACTTACTGATCTTGCTAAAAAGCATGAGGTTCAGATTTCAGATATGCAGGCTAAGCTGGAGGATATGGAGAACCGTCAGCGACGACAAAATCTACGGCTTTTTGGTATTCCAGAGGGTGCGGAAGGGGCGGACCCAAGGGCCTATATGGTTCAACTTCTTCAGAAAGCCTTCCCTGATCTCTCTGACTGGGACTGGGACTCAGCTTCAAAGGGTGCATAGACTGCCATTGGTCCAGAGGAATAAGGGGAGCCAGTATCCTCGCCCATTTTTGATCTACCTGGGCAACTTTTTGCTGAGACGGGCAGTAGCATTGAAAGCTCGACCTAACTCTCCAGTGACGATTGAATCAGTTACTTTTTTTGTAAGGTCCGATCTAAGTAGGGCCACAATGGATAGGCGTTGGAAGCTCCGCCAATTCATAGATCCGATAAAAGCCCTTGGTGCTCAGGCTTTCCTGCAGGAACCCGCACGCTTAAAAGTTCTCAAAAGTGGTCACGTATTTTTTTTTTGTTGAAGAGAAGGACGTTCGACAGGCGCTGGTTAAGTGGCAAGCAGAAACTGCAGAGAAGATGTAGAATGGGGGCTTTGTTCAGACTGGGGCGATGTCTTTGGTTTGTTCTGTGATTATCGCCTTTTTGGTTGCTTTTTTTTTTTTGTGATATTGGTGATACTGGTGAACTATGGTTATTGAGGTTCTTCCCTCTTTTCTGATTTTTTTTTTTTTTTCTTTTCTGCGTAAGGTCAAGACAAGCGCCATTTTAAGCAATATATGTTGCAACATAACCGGGTGTGGGGATGATCACTTCGGCTGTGACTCTTTAGGGCTGCCAATGCAGCGGCAGCTAGTAGAAGGGGGGTGCCCTTCTTGTTGGGACAGGGTGGAGGGGGGGTTTCGGAGCCTGGGGTGGGGGGGTAAGGGGGAGGATGGGGACATGGGGCAAAAAAAATCATCAGTAGGGTACAGTTTATCTAGGGTAAGGGGAAGGTTCTTAGCCTTTTTTCTTTGTTTGGATCAGAAAGCGATTTAGTAATGATCAATATACTATAAGGGAGATTGGAGGGGGTAAGGGGGACTTATTGGAAGGCAGAAAAAAAGAAAAAGAAATCTTATTATGAAGTGGTTTAAATGTATGGCATGGAACGTGGCAGGTCTTAACAGCGTAACTAAGCGACAGCTTGTCCGAGAAGAGCTTTGGATGTATCAGCCTCAATTAGTCTTTTTAACAGAAACACACCTTGCTTATAAGGACCGAAACATGTTAAAACAATTAGGGTATGATATTATTACGTCCACTACTCAATCAGTATCTATTAAAGGAGTGGCCATATTAAAAGATAAGAGATTCAATTGTAGAGTGATAAAGTCAATCTGATCAATGGGGACGCTGGGCACTAGCTCAGTTCGAGCTGCAAGGTAAAAAATTTGTGGCTTGTGCTGTATATGGTCCTAATGTGGACGACCCTACTATATTTGAATATCTTAATATAGAATTGCTAAATTGGGAGGGCGAAAGAGTGATTATGGGGGATTTTAACTGCGTTCTAGATTACGCTATAGACTCCACTGGAAAATGCCTCAACCTTCGAATGCGCAAGACTCGCGCTGCAATATTGGAATTGGCACGACTCCAGTTGGTTAAGGATGCATGGAGATGCATATACCCAAAAATTCCGGGTTATACATTCTACTCTGCCCCGCATAAATCCTATTCCAGGATAGATTTGGCTTGGGTCTCAGATGGTATAATTCCAACGCTAGATATGGAAATTTGTCCCCGGGTTACTTCAGATCACAACCCCATTATTTTATCCTTTCGGGTTGAAACTGAGAAGAAGGAACTTCGGCTGTTCTCTTTTCCTAAGTATTTGCTGACGGATTGGGTAATATGGTTCAGTACCTGGAAGAATTTTTTAGAATAAATACAGGGACGGCATCTCCACTAGTTGTTTGGGATGCAATGAAAGCATATGTCCGTGGTATTACACAAAAATTTATCTTTCAGCAGAACAAAAAGCGTAAAAATGAAATTGAGGCAACGCTTAGTACTCTACGTAACATTGAGAAACTGCATGGGGAAGCAGTAAAAAAAAAAAAAAGATCAGCAGACTCGAGATACTTTGCTTATGTCATTAATAGATGCAAGAATATTAGTTAAGAAGTTTATAAGGGAAAAAATAGCAGCTAGTTATAGTAAATATCGTATGGAAAAGTATGAATATGGGGAGCATATAGGACAGGTATTGGCTTATCAGTCGGCAGAGGCAAAGGCCAAAACTAGGATAAAGACCATAAAGGGCGTAGATGGGACTTTACATACTAAATCATCGGCTATCTTAGATCAGTTCTTGCTGTTTTACCAACAACTTTATTCACTTACGTGGGCACCAAACCCAGATGAGATACAATGTTATATTGATGATAGCTGCCTCCCACTGGTAGAAGCGGGGAAAGCTGCTATACTGGATGAGATTGTTTTGGTAGAAGAAGTGGAGACAGCTCTAATGGCACTGCCAATGGGGAAGGCCGCAGGAGACGACTCGTTGCCGTTAGAATTCTATAGATCTTTTAAAAAGACCCTGCTCCTTCCCCTTAGTAGGGTAATACAATCTGTTGCTGAAACTGGGCTGATACCTGAGTCGTGGAATATCACACAGATTGTGTTTTTTCTCAAGAAGGGTAAACTACCAACAGTGTGGGTCATATCGACCAATTTCTCTTATAAACGTGGACGCCAAGATTTTTTCGAAAATCTTGGCGACCCGCCTGGCTCCGCTTATGTCTGGATTAGTTTCTGAAAGACAACATGGGTTCATCATGGGGAGGGACACCACTGCCCATGTCAATATGGCTATTTGAGCATTTGACTTTGCAGAGAAGGAAAAGGTTGATTTCGGGATGATTCTCCTAGACGCCGAGAAGGCCTTTGACCGGGTTAGGTGGGATTTCCTATGGGCCGTACTGGGTAAGATCGGTCTAGGACCAGGGTTTCGGTCCTGGGTAAAGGCGTTATATCATAATCCTCAAGCTAAATTGTCTTATATGGGTGATCGCTCTATGCCATTTCGAATTTTGTGTGGTACTAGACCGGGTTGCCCCTTGTCCCCATTACTTTTTGCTCTATATATCGAGCCATTCTTACGTACTTTACAATCTTGTACGTCTATTAGTCCATTAGAATCGGAGACATCTAAACTTAAGATCACGGCATATGCCGATGATATAGCTGTTTATGCAATAAATCCAAGCATTGCAGTGACCAGCATTAAGGAAGAAGCTAAAAAGTTTGGTAATGTTTCAGGGTACAAATTGAATGCTAATAAAACCCAAGTGCTTACCACGGATGGGATTCAAAATTCTATCATTGGGGCTTGTACTACTGTGAATTATCTGGGGGTGAAGATCACTGCTAAAATAAATAAGATCATTGATCTAAATTATACACCACTTTTAAATGAGACTATTAAAGTGCTTAAAATCTGGCATAGGCTCCCCATAGGATTATTGGGCAGGTGCAATTTAATAAAAATGAAAATACTCCCTAAATTTTTATATTTGTTTAGGTCTATTCCTTTGAAAGTTCCTAATATATTTTTTTTAAAACTTGAAGGGATTTTCAGTAGTTTCATTTGGGGTTTTAAAAAACCTAGGAGAGCAATTGAGCTGCTCAAATCCCCATTCGAACAAGGCGGTCTCTGCTTCCCAGATTTTTAAAATTTATTTTTGGGCTTCATTTGCAACTCGTTTTCGTAGCCTGCTTGGCTTGGATCAGACTGACTCAGTATTTGGTTTTATCTTAGGCAACCAGAGGGATACATTTTTATATGGAATAAAAGACCCTAACTACTTCAAGCGAGTAAAATTTAAGACTGTTAGAGATACTGTATATATTTGGAAGGCTATGTTTGCAAGGTGTAAAATGCCAATATACCATGAAAACTTTCCGTTATGGGGGAATCCTCTGCTACCTGATGTATTTCAGGATCCAGTAGCTAAATCCTGGGCGAAGTATGGAATTACCCGCTTAGGGGATATGTATAATGATAGGGGAATTAAATCATTTGAGAATCTACGCCTAATTTACAAACTTCCAGCTCATTTTTTCTTTAAATATTTTCAGATTAAAGATTATCTGGCTTCCAATGTGGAGGCTAAAGCAATAATGCACTCAAACATTTGGGAATGTTTATATGGAAGAAAAATTAAATCTTTGATGGGGTTTATGTATGAATCTTTATGTAGCTTTAGACCAGATGGCAGCGAGAAATTAGCAGAGCGCTGGACTCAAACCTTGGGCATAGGGGTTTCATCTGGAACAATTAAACATGCTCTGAGCTATGTTAAGGAGTCGGTCCACTCAGTTAGTTTACAACTTCAGCAATTACGGACCACATGCATGCTGTACTATACCCCGGCTAGGATAGCCAAATGGGCTCAGGGTAACTCAACGGGGGATAAGTTAAAGTGCCCTAAATGTGGATTATATGCTGCTAACCTGATACACATGTTTATTGAATGCCCAAAATTAAGGGGCTATTGGTTAAATGTTGAACAGCTTTTGCAATCTAAAATTGGGCTGGACCATCCACTTACTGACATTGAAATTTTGTTAGGGTATAATGGGGAAGATTCAGCAGCGGCACGCCTCTTTTCGATCTTGATGGCCTCTGCCAGACTGGCTATTGCAAGAGCATGGGTCTCTGCGATACCGCCCTCGCTCGCGGATTGGTGGTCTATTGTTAGGGAAACTTATGGATTAGAAGTAGCTTTGGCAAAGGCAAAGGGTACTCGCTCTTTAGTTAAGTTAGAAGCGATATGGAGACCTATGACTTTGGATGGAATAATTTAGCTTTATTTAAGGTTAAGGAAAAGGGAGAGGGAGGAAGAAAGGAAAAGAAAATGTGTGTGTGTATATATGTATATATATGTATATAAGATCACTATTTTATAACACCTGAGACATTGCACAAGTGATTGTTCATCCTTCGACAAAGAGCAGCCTCCTTGTAGCGTCAGGATAATCACGCTTGCTGTTGCCTGCGCCAATTCAATAAATGCTCCTTCTCCGGACCGGGCTGTGGCAATTTCTTTCTTTGATTTTATCTCAGAATCTCGGTCTCATGTACGACCACCCTGCAGGGTTGTGGGCCCCCGACGACAGTGGTGTTTTTGAAGTGTTTAATGAGGGGGGCATGACCCGCTGCCTTGCTGCAAGCCTTGGGATTACCGGCGACATTTGCGGCAGTGGCGAGAAAGGTGAGCCGAGGGAGAGCAAACACCTCCGCTTGGCAGGGTCCGGACACGGTGCAGATTGACATTGTTGTGGCACGGTAAGGATTGTTTGTTATGTGCACCAGCTTTCTCTGGATACGCTATACTTACCTGGAACAACCAGTCTAGTTTGCAGGTCTAAACACCACCAGGTTTTACATATATTTCACTGCAACTCAAGTGAACTATAGGAATTATAGTTTATCGTATGCAGGCAGTGACTCTGATCACTATTTATAACACCTGGGACATTGCACAAGTGATTGTTCAATCGCCCGACAAAGGCATTCCGCCGAGAAACGCGTCAGGATAATCACGCTTGCTGTTGCCTCGCCAATTCAATAATGCTCTTCTCCGGACCCGGGCTGTGGCAATTTCTTTCTTGATATATATATATATATATATATATATATATATATATATATAATTTTTTTCCTTATGCTTTCTTCTGAAGTACAATTTATGAATCTTCCGACTATATTTGTGATGTCACTGTGCCCTTCTTGGTGATGAAAATAAAAATTATTTAAAAAAAAAAAAAAAAGAAACAAAATGGCAGAAAACTGTTTCTCAAACATGGTTCATCAGATTCCAGCAGAGGGTCATAATTTATCACTATTAAGGATCACCTAAACTCGCCAGAATTCCTAAAATGAGTAACCCCACCGGAAAATGCTTTATATTGTTACTAAAATCTGTTATCACCCTTTATATGTGATCCTCAAAATCCGGTCTTCACTACAATTCATTTCAATGAGGACCATGTCCCAGAGTCCTGTAATGGCTGCCACAATGTTGTCTGTGTTATGGCCAGCAAATCAAGGGAGAGGCATTTGAGGACTAACCCAACCCCCCCTCCCATCACCACCATCCACCTCGCTTACCTCCGGGTACCAGGGTGTACTCACCCTTTCCCTTATATTTTCCTTTAATTCGTTTTTAGGATGTAGGTACCATATTTCTTAGTCCTGCAATGGCTACAACCTATGAATAGCACTCGTTACTTAGCATGCGTTTAGTACGTATGCCATTACAACGCGGTCGTTAGAACGACCGCGTTGTTAGTTCGCATACCTTTACTACATAATTCGGAACAACGAATTGCAGTAGGGGGTGCTGGATGTTGGAATAGTATAATTTACTATTCCAACTCCAGTCTGTGCGGACACTAGAGAAGGTGTTGGATTTTAAATCCAACACCTTCTCCCCCCCCCTAACGCAAGTCGTTGTTCCGACTTGCGTAGTAAAGGTATGCGAACTAACAATGTGGTCGTTGTAACGACCGCGTTGTAATGGCATGCGAAGTATCGCATGCGAAGTAAACGCTGTTTACGCAACCTATTGTTCGTGTTGTGGCCAGCCAATCAGGATTGACTATGCCACTTGAAATTGGAGTTAAATCAGAACATGCATCTCGACCCCAACAGTCCAGATATAGCTAACTTTTTAACCCCTTCATAGCCAAGCTAATTTTTCAAATGGCTGAACAGATTTACATCACATCAAAAGAAGCACACTTTGAGTAAAGTTCTAAATTTTTTGCCAAATTTGGGATAATTGCATTGAGCCATTTTTTCTGCATCTGAGAACAAAGTTTTGTAAGAGCATTAACATGGGAAACCACACTTTTTGGACCCCATACACTTTTTCTAGACCCCTTAATGAATCAGTGTGATCCTTTCCCTGAAGGACCATAGTTGGTGAACTTCTTTGAAAAGCTTAATGAACATTCGTTAAGCAGCACCAGAAGGATTAGTGAATCAAATGCTCTTCTTATGGAAACTGGCCCAACCTAACTATAGACAGTGGCAGTCGCCACTCTGTTTAGATAGACACTTTGTAGTGTAGAGAATATTGAACACGTGCTATTTTTCTGTAAGGCCCATGCTAAACAACGCACACGTTAGATTATTCCCCTTTGTAAACTTCTTGGGTTTAGGGAACACCATACAGCTCTTAGAATTTGTAAAACCAACACCAGAGACTGTGTGGTGTATTCAGTCGCTAGATACCTATCGGCAATATGGTACATTGGGTCGAATGGTTTTTAAAATAGTTGGCAGAATTCATGCATACTTAATGTACTGTTTCAATTGTACTTCTGATTGGTTTTGTATCCTTTTATCTAGGAGTTCACTTGTCCTCTTTGTAAATCATTTTAGCCTTGGAATGTTTCATCTGAACTGTTTATATATTTTTTACTATATTAAGGACCTTAAATGTATGACGAGACTTGTATTGTTGGACCGAAATTTCCCACATCACTTAGTTTTACCAAGAAATATTTTTTCACAATGAATTTGCACGTTTTATTACCTCTCTATTTTAAATGTTTATACTGTACCTTTTTTATGGTTTTATTCAACCGAAATGAAGGAAATATGATGAGTTTGTAGTTCTGTTTGAGGCTGTTTTCATCTCTTGATTTGCCTAGAACGTTTGAACCCGTAAACTGATTTGCATAAAACTTGGCAAGATATTACTCAGTCAGCTAAGTTTCTGCAAGCCAATTTACGTGAAGATTCGTGCACAGGAAAAAAACGTTAATGGGGCGGATGGTAGAAAAGTGCAAAGTTTCCCATTTTAGCTCCCATAGGAAATTCACTGAAGTGATTTACACCGAAGCTGGATTGAACGTGCAACTTTAGTCAAAGTGTATATTTTTCCTTTAACCTTTGTTTTGATTTGGTGCAAATGCAAATCTAGGTCAGTTGTTTTTAACATGTTCGCATTTGAAAACGGTGCCATGCAGGCTTGAAACAGTTAACACGTTTGTATATCTTGTTGGTTAGAAAGCCATTTGTGGAAATGTCCTAATTACTTTTGCACAACTTAGTACGTTCTGATTACTGTTCGTTTTTAGGTCTCGCCTAGCGTTGGAGTGCGCATGCGCTCCTCGCCTGCGAGAGCTATAGTAAACAAGTTAGTTTGGAGAAGGGGACTCGAGCCCCGCCCCTCATTTCCATTGGGTAGCGTCGGCGTTTATGGTAAACGCTGGCTTCCCATTGGAAAGGAGGGTTTTTAGTTGCCTCCCTTTGGCTTTTTGGTGGACTGCCTCGCCTGATTCACGGCTGTCGTGAAAACTTTTCTTATCTGCTTGTTTATTTAACAAGCAGATAAGAAAATTCTTCAGTACAGCTGTGAAGCAGGCATGGAGCTGAGAGGCGCACTGGGTCACGGGAAGGACAGGGCCGAGGCAGTAGCCTCTTTCACTTTTGCGACCTCGCGTCTGTCTCCAGTCTCTTTTCTCTCCACCTCTTCCTCACTCCATGCCTCTTCCTCCCTCTCCCCTCTGTAACTCCTCCTTCCTCTCTGTCTTGTCTCCTCGTTTCCTTTGCCCCTCCCCGCCCTGTTTCGGAGTCTCACTTACACCCTCTCCCTGTGTGTCTGAGCCCTGCCTTCCAGCGCAGCCCAGGCTGAAAATACAAGGATTGGGTTTCTCCTCTCCGCTGCCCACTCCCCCCTCTCCCCTCTCTGCCTCCCTCTCTCCCATAACTCGGAGGAGCTCCCCAGCCCGCCAGCCGCCATGGCCCTCCAACCTAGCCTTGCCGATCTCAGGAGGAACAAAAGGGCGCCTCAGCTTGTTTTTTGGTGCTTGCTTATTTCAAATGCACTCAGTACTAGAAAGACAAAGGACTCTGCAAGTCAGTAGAAAAAGCACTGAGAGGCAACATAAATATTTCAAAGCACAAATGCACAAAACACAAATCAATCCGGACTCTTCAGTGATGTCAAATGTGATCCTTTAATGGATTCTTGGACCAATTGTGGCGTAAGATGATGGAACAATACAGCCAACGCGTTTCACCCTAAATGGGGCTTCCTCAGGGCTGCAAGCATAATATGAGCACAGTCACATATTCAGTTCATAGCACGAACAAAATACACAGTGTGCACAAAAGAAAGATCGAAAAAAATGATATTCTCAAGTTTGTACTTTTAACAATGTTCCAAAGCACAATAACTATATCAGTGATTGCAATATCTCTGCATATGTTAAGAACCGAAAAAAGAGCCCAAGAAAGAAGAAAAAAGGCAGAAAGTACGTAAAACACCCAGTGTGTTCTTGAAAGACTCAAGAGAAGAAAGCCCGACATCAAAACCCACATTTAATCATAATCTGTCTAACATAATCCTAAAGTGAAACAGAGAAAATTATCATGATTATACTTAAAACATCATATTTGAAACACCACACCAGTTTCATAAACAATAAATACCAAGAAGTGCCTACCACTTATATCCTTAAAGACACAACTAGATTCAATCCTCACCAATTGTCAGAACGCTCCAATCCTATAATGGTCACTGAAGTCCCAGGATCATTATATCATAATACTGACAAAAAACTCTGCAAGTCAGGATTGAGGGGCCCTGCAAGAGCTGTGGGGGTCCCCCTGCTCGAACAGCAGAACAGAGGGCGCCGCAAGTCTGGACTGAGGAGCATTTGGGCAGCTAATGAGGGCATCTCTCAGGGCACTGAGTACAGCGAGTAACTCCTCCCTTCGCAGTGGAGCCTGTTTCTACAGCGACAGGGCCCCGCCCATTTGGGGTCCTCTTATATTTAGATATTTTTGTTTGTTTTGTTTTTACTGTTCTGAAGTAAAGAAAGCCACGATGGCGGGTTTCCTGGATACCCAAGCAGTCTGCCCTTCAGCTCCGTCCGTTCTCCCTGCGTGCTGGAGGGGGTGGTAGGGGGGGGGGAAAAGAGGGACGGAGTGAAAGGTGAGAAAGGGCACGAGAGACAGAGGGGGAGGTCCATTTCCTTTTCAAACATTACTAACAGGACCATTTGCTTGGAAGAGTGTACACAGATACTTTCATTGTATACATTGATGTCCTGTCTTTTTTTCGGAATTTTGACCAACGTTCTCACAAACATCTCTGCAGCATGGCCACTAACCTCCTGAGTTGGCTTACTGGAATCAGCCCCATGATGTGCCGGCTACACTCAGATCTTATCAGCAGGCGCATTAACCCATGAGTGTTCAGTCCAAAAGCTTCCATACAGAGGTTCTTCAGTTTCTGATGGGAGGGCGTGGAACCTGCCTTGAGCCATGTTTGGTCCACTTGGAGTGTGTTCGCACAGCCCTACAGGCAGTTCCACCTCACTAGCACCAGAATATGGCTTAACGGCCAGAGCGGCCGACTTTGAAGCTGGGGAACCAGGTTCGAGTCTGAGGGAGGTTTAAACATCCTGTGATTCTGGGCACATCACCGTGCCTAACAAAAATGAATGTGCCGGTCTAAAATGCAACTGGCGCTCATTTAAAGCGCTCTGATACCTTCGGGTCGAAAATGCGGGTAATATACACAGCAGAGCTGGTTTTAATTCCAAAAAAGTCAGAAGCACAGATGTGTTAATTCCAAATTCTGCTTTTTTTTTAATCCCTCGCATATTACAAACAGAGGCCTCTTCAGTAGACCCCCAGTCCCCCCACCAAGGCCTGCACACCGTTCCCACCAACGCCTGCACGCCGTTCCCGCTCCACAGGGTGCCACGGTGCACACAACCCCCCCACCCTCCCAAGTTGTGTACACAGCGTCTGCTTGCCAGCTCTCTCCATACAGGGGCTTAATTTGACCCTGTGTTTGCCGGTTTTCTCATGACCAAAACATATTAAAACATAAAAAAATGCGGCTAATATATATGGTATGCTATAGGGCATTTGTGCAGCGCGTCACTCTCTCCATACAGAGGTTTAATAGCTGCATTCCTTGTTGGTCACGTGCTTTCGCTTCGCTTTTGGTTATCTGCTAATGGAATTTATGGCCTTTCCAGGCGCTGCAGCCCTGGGTTAAACTAGTATCCTGTTACTAATTGATTTCCGCCTGGATTTTCTTTGAAATGCTTGTTGTAATTGAAAGCAGTCCCCAAAGAACCTTTTTCGTCACTGTTTTTGTCCAAGTTCATTAAATAATAAAACACAGCAGAGCCGTGTGCCATGTTTTACAACAGCAGTAATGAAAATGTTGTCCTGAGCACAAAAATCAACTCGAAGAATGCCTGAAACTTCCCTCTCGCAGTTGTTTCAACAGAAGGTACTCTCGGTATGCTATAGGGCAGTTGTGCAACACGCCGCGCTCTCCATACAGGGGCTTAATTTCACCCGGTGTTTCACGGTACGCTTATGACCAAAACATAAAAAAATACGGCTAATATGCATGATACGCTATAGGGCATTTATGCAGCGCGCCACTCTCTCCATACAGGGGCTTAATAGCTGCATTCCTCGTGTGATGTTAAGCACCGGCTTCTTGCTGCGCAGTGTTTTGCCTGCTTTTAAGAGATGACGCGTTATATTGGCCAGGGTGATGTAGTAAGCGCTATATAAAACGCAACGTCATGGTGTTATGTAACGCAGTCATCACGGTCCCCTTCATTCCCGCCCACTGGCTTAGTAACCAGGACGCAGCGTGTGATGTTAAGCACCGGCTTCTTGCTGCGCAGTGTTTCTGGTGCAAATAGTTCTTTTTGAATTGTTTACATTTAAATGTTTGAAAGCTGTGCACAGGTTTCAACCCTATGGCTTATAGGGGGTGCTGGACACTCCCGGGAGACTCAGTGCTGTGGATGAGTCGCACAGTGAGTCCTCGGCTCGTGTTTTTGTTGCGAGACCGTACCGGTGCTTCCATTAGGGTGCAACAATGAGACGGGAAGCATCTCTACTCTTTTCTGCAAGGAGAGAACTACTTCAGTAGGAGGGAAGTTATGGTAAATCTCAGCAAACCTACAGAGGATGCTTTCAGCCGGAGAGTAGAGCAGACCTACAATACTCAGTGACCGAGTAACTGCACTTCTCAGCAGAGCTGCAATACTGTCAGTGGGAGAGTACCTGCACTTCACAACAAACCTGCAATTCTCTCAGTGGGTGGGTAACTGCACTTCTAAACAGACCTGCAATGTTTTCAGTGGGTGGGTAACTGCACTTCTAAACAGACCTGCAATGTTTTCAGTGGGAGGGTACTGGCACTTCTCAGCAGCCCTACCATGCTTTCAGCACAAAAGCACTTCTCAGCAGACCTTCGGTG
Source organism: Calotriton arnoldi (assembly GCA_963921515.1). NCBI lineage: Eukaryota > Metazoa > Chordata > Amphibia > Caudata > Salamandridae > Calotriton > Calotriton arnoldi. The sequence goes on along the minus strand of CAWUFW010006283.1, from coordinate 538,099 downwards.
CTTTCAGTGGGAGGACGCCTTCATTTCTCGGAAGAGACACTCATTTCACCAGGGAGCACTGCTTGTCCTGTTTCCCTGGGGCTCTGCTGGTTAGGGCGGTGCTTTCTGAGCTCCACAGGGTGCCACGGTGCACACAACCCCCCCACCCTCCCTCCACGGCCCCTTGTAAGAGAGGTTCACTTTTCTTGCATAGTACACACCGATCTACCTGCTGGGGCGCTCTCAATGTTTACTGCAAGGACAAGGAAATCCTGGCAAAGTATAACGCCCAAGTCAAAGGTAGGCGCCTGGGCTTTGCTCTTAATTGCTTTTGCATCTTTCCTGGGGTCCCGGCAGCCCTAACTCTGGTCATTGTAAGACGCCCTGTGTAGGATACCACTGTATTGCCCCTATTTAGAAGCTTCTGGGGGAGGCAGGGAGGGGGGCGTTACTCCTTGCGTTTATTTTCTGTTATGTATACCGTTTGCTCTGCAGATATCCTACATCTAGTCATGAATTTGTTGGTCGCTCGCACTTAAAACAAAAAAAAGTGTTTTTTTTTTTTTAAATCTTTTATTTATTAATCCAACTTGTTAATGTTGAAAGGCCTCTCGTCTCCAGTCTACGGCCTCAAACGGCCAGTCCCGGGGCCTTTGTTTGGAATTTTGAAGCACCGCGGCCTCTGTTTGCTCTCTGCTTGGGGCTAGGCTTCAAAGCGGGAATGTAGGGTCTCGGAAGGTTAAGCTTGAAGGGGTTCAAGACCCGACTGGCCGTGCCAGCTCGGATGCCTGCTTCAGCAGAGACCCTGTGCAATAAATGCGCCAAGATCCGTCACAACATGCAGTGCTGCCTTGGGTCAATTCAATCGTGCAAAAAGTGCAGTAAAGGTGCACATTTGCGAAAGTTTAAGCTATTAGCATTGCAAATGACAATGGCTTTTATTTGTTTTAAAAACCAAAACATAAATAAAACACATTGTCATTTGCAATCCCAATAGCTTAAATAGAAGGCATTGTCATTTACAATGCCAATAGCTCAAAACGATGTCATTGCGAGACCTACTGCATTGCAAATGCGTTTTTTTTTTTTTTTTTCAGCAATTGTGCTAATTGGCACTTCTTTTTGTTCTGTTCTTTCTTTCTCCGTCTCTCTCCCCTTTATCCACTGTTTTCTCGACTCTCGATACATTAGCCATTGAACACCTGTAATAGGCTACTCATCAACCAATGCCTACTTTGATGTTTTTAAGTGTCGGTGGGGAGGGCAGGGGGATCGAAAAGGTTTCTTATCTCTGTATTTATCTTTTGTACTTTAAAAAAAAAAAAAAAAAGTAAATGACAATGCCTTGTAATTATGTTCTGAAAATAAAAGGCATTGTTATTTGCAATGTCAATAGCTCAAACTCTCGTAAATGCGAGACCTATTGCATTGCAAATGCTTGTTTTGAATGTGTGCCTATCCACTTCAATTCTTTATTTTTCTCTATCTTTCTCTCTCTCTCTCTCTCTCTCTCTCTCTCTCTTACACTCCATATGTTTGCTAGTTGCTGTATTTTGAACAAACTGTCTACTTCTCTTGCAGGTATTGAGCCGGGACACATGCCTGGTGGTGTGGTGAACATGCCCTTCTACAGTTTCTTGACGGAGTCTGGCCATATGAAGGCACCTGACCAGCTGCGCCAGATGTTTGAGGAGAAGAGAGTCGATCTCTCTCGGCCCCTAGTGGCATCCTGTGGCTCTGGTGTCACTGCTTGCCACGTGAGCCTCGCTTCCTTCCTGTGCGGGAAAGAGGACGCTGCCGTCTATGATGGCTCCTGGGTGGAGTGGTACATGCGGGCGCGACCTGAGGATGTGGTGTCTGAGGGCCGGGGGAAAACTGTGTGAAATTTGCAGTCCCTTCTTCCTAAACGTGAGGAAATGGGAGCATGCTGAGCCTTTGCAAGACCTCTCCCAACATTGTCAGTCAATGTATTTATCCAACTCCTTCTGAGCGAGCAGACTTATCTGTACCTCTGAGCAGATGTGGCCACCACTAGGTCAGCAAGTGAGCTTCTCCAGCTTGTTCCCATTGAGGGCGCTCCTCCAGCGTAATGTTGGATAGCAGACCATTCACCTCTGTGTTGACCAACGTGCTTGCCCAACTTGGACCCAACAAAGGGAGTAGTACGTCTCTGGCTCAATGTGGGGCATACTCCTGCTCAGTGCTAGCAAGCAGGCTTGCTCAGCTTTGTCCGAGCATGGGAATTGTTCAGCTCTGCATCAGTAGATGTACGTACATAACTTACACCCAGCAAATGGAGTCATCCCCCTCTCTGCCGATGACCAGACACATCCAGCTTTGCTGCTGAAAGTACTGCGAATACTGGTGCGTGGACTCCTCCAACTCCATCCCTTTGAGGGGACTCCTTCGAACTCTGCGCTAGCGAGCCAACTCTAACCCCTGCAGCAATTGCGCCCATTTACACTTGCATACATCGAGTTGGACATTGGGTTTCTCAGTCAATAGCCTCACCCTACCAGCAACAAGTACATAACGCGGGGACGTGAAGGGAACTTGTGCCAGCCTGTGGTAATCAAAGGCGCTCTTCTAGATTAAGGGACACAGTGGCACACTGAATTTGCACAGCGAGTATAAAAATGAGATTTAAAATACTGTAATCAAGCTTGTTTTTTGTTAATTTGAAAAGTAAGACTCTGCAAATAAAAGCACAGTGAGTTTTTCTGGGAGTTTGCTTAATTAGTTACTCTGAAGTCCAGTATTGACACTCTGTGTGATGATCCCTAGGTGTGATATTGGTGATGCACATGTACGGAAGGTGTAGTGGTCCCTGGGAATCAGTTCAGGGATGTTCAGGTGTGTGCCTCTCTGTGTGCAATTTAAATAACGCAGAGGTACGGAAGGTGTTTCCGTGTCAGAGGGGTGGGAGTCCATGCAGTTATGCATAGGTAGGGAAGGTGTGGTGGTGGGCAATTTCAGTAATGCATGGTCTGCTGGGTGTGAGATGGGGTAGCTCAATAAACGCACTCATAGTGGCTTTCTAAGGGACCCCAGAGTAATTTCAGTAGCGCAAAAGTATGACAGTTGTGAGTGTATCTAGATCATTTAATTGATAAAGTGTGAATGTGAGCCCCTGGGGGTAACTTCAGTGATGGGTAGAGCAGCTGCGAGTGTTCCAGATGCCATCCGTGATATTGGGGCACGTGGGTTCCTGACGGGCTTTGTGGTCAGTGATGCGCAGTGACTAAGGGTGGGGGCCCATGGAGTAACTGAAGTAATGCACAAGTAGAGACGGCCCCAGGGGACCCCATCAAGGATGTCCAGTAGATGTGTGGGAGGCAGTGATGTCCTGGTGGACCATCACAAGTGGGATATGTCACTTCAGTGCTGACGTGTGGAAGGTTTGATGGTCACAGGGTAAGTTTTGTGCTGTTTAGGATACATGTAGATGTGGTCAGTTATACACAGGCAGAGAAGGTTATCACTTGTTAGCTGCCTTGTCGGCTTCCATCATTCACTCCAAGCTTGGGACTTGTACTACTGGTGCCAGGGATGACAATGGCAGGCTGGGGAGAAGCTCCATAGTGTACTCTGTAGTCAATTGTTAAGACTGGTAATGCAACAATGTGAGCACAAATGGCTTCTGACAATGGTAAGCTGCCACGCACCTAGAACCCATAACCACTTCCTTCACAGGCGGAAACTCCTGCGCTTAAGTGGGAGGATTGATCTCGTTCAAGCAGAGGAAAATATCAAGAGTTTCACAAGGAAGAGTGGATGAAAAAAAATTATTCATTTTTAAACAGTCAACCAGCCGCAAAGTGTACCTGGGGTTGGGAGGGGAGTCTGTAAAGATTGTCTGTGTGGTATATGTATTGGAGTGTTATCTAGTGCATGCCCAGCTAAAAAGCAGCAAAGCTTTGTACATATTTTTAGTGTCTATAGCGGGGATCTCCAACCTATTGTGTAATAAGAGCTACTTATTCACTATTCAAGAAAAAGATCCCACCCCCCCTCCCCAAAAAATATTTTAGTTTCGGGAAAGTGGAAAACACACAAACAATGACACTTCCGCTTAACATATCTACCCGTGTGTATGGAATTAATCCAATGTGAAGCAAACCAATGAAGTTCATTAATGTTTTTATTTCATTTCGCCATAATTTATTTTTTAAGAGCTTTTCCGATTTTCATATAGTACATTTTTATGTGAACTTTTTGCAGAACAATCTTAAACACATTAATTCCACAAACAATACTACAGTGATTTACAGGAAAAACAATACAGTGCTGAACAATGCACCATAAGATCACCCCCACATCACTCACTACCTCTCACTTATACATCACACCCATGCATCCCATTTATACAGTTTTAAAATCCGTCAACTGAATTCTGGACATACCTAGTTCAAGTAACTTTCATGGAATGCTAAAGAATAATAGTCTTCTTGGTTGTTTGTGCAATTATCTTTGTTCTGGGATTTTAAAATAACTATATATGGGATGCATGGGTGTGATGTAGGAGTGAGAGGTAGTGATTGATGTGTGGGTTGTTCTTATTGTGTACTGTTCAGCATTGTATTGTTTTTCTTGTAATCACTAGTATTTGTTGTGGAATTTATGTATTTTTTAAGATTATTCTGCCAAACAGTGAAGATAAAAATGTACTAAATGAAAATCAGAAGAGCTGTTAAAATTGTGTCGAAATGAAATAAACATTAATTAACTTAAGTGGGTCTCTTCACATTGGATTAATTCAATATACAAAGGTAGATGGGTTAAGCAGGAAGTGTCATTATTGATTTTTATAAGAGCGACTCCTGTTCATTGAAAACCATCCCGAGCTTCTGATATTATAAGTGTTGTAATGGTGACAATATTGCATTAGTGGCCTCCATATGCAAAATTTCCAGCAGTGCATCATTAATGCATCGGGCATGGTGGTCAGGAGTAATTTAAAAAAGGCAATAATATTACTTCTGTCTCCCCAACGCTGCCTGAATTATCTCACATCTGCTGAAAATAAAGTTTGAGACTTCAACCATTTGTCTCCAAACGTCCGCTCATGATTTCTGAAAATACACACATTTTCTTCTTGAATACACACTTTTCAATGTTGGTGTAAATATATTCATTCGACCAATCAAAAGCTTCTAATTTAGTAGGTTGGGCTGCACACAGGCGAGCTACCGGTAGCTCACAAGCTACATGTTGGAGGAGCCTGGTCTATAGAATCCTTCAAGGGGAAATGTAGGAGCAGATGCAAAACAGCAGGAGCTGGTGGCAGATGAGGCGATCCGTGAAAAGGTGAGTGTTTGGCTCCTTTCCCAAGTATAGGGTTGATGGGAAGTGCAGTCTATTGTACGATTTTCTAGATTATGGATGTGCAATTTGAGTAGGATTGTCTTGTGGTCTTCATTTTTGTACATCTTGGTGTCAAGTATGCTGCCGTCGTGGCTTCCTGTGTTGCGTTGACCTTTGGAGATGGTTGTTTTTGGGACTACTCTGACAACTATTGCTGAACTCAAGCTTACCAGCATTGTATCGGCAGCCATCTGAAACTCTTGTCACCTTGCTGAATCCAGTATCTGGCAGGGTTTCCAGTGGTCTCAGGATTAGCGCCTATGGCTTGGTCTCTGCAGCTTGGGTGAGTTCTTTCCGTCCTGTGTCCCTTCTTCTTTTCAGTCATTGGACTGCTGCTTGTGACTTTTTAATATATACCTTTAGTTTAGGTTTTTGTGCCGCCTTGTGATTGAATGTTGTCAGCTAGTGGAAGTCTGCTAACACTCACTCACTGCAGCTCCAAAGGCACAAGGGAACCTACCCCAGGAGTAGGAACCCACAGCCGAATGAGATGCTAGTGTTGTCTGTACATTTTTGTAAAAGTCTAGACTGAGGATACATGCCAAGGCCTGGGAGACTTTAAAGGTAGAGGGGGTTACAGCTGTGCGCTGCTTGGTCCTATAGCAGTGGTGTCCTCTTGTGCAGGATGGCTGCTCCAGCCGGTGATTAATGAGTTAAGTGCTGAGGTTGTTGATGAGCTTTGTGCCCTCTGGGATCAGTGCACCTGTGCGAGGCTGGGCTCGCTTCCAAACTACGACTCCCAGCAGCCCCTGGGGCTGTTGCATCTGCTGCACCTACCTGTTCCCAGAGGTGGATACTGACGAAGGGAGCAGATGGAAGGAGCGGGAGAGGTGGCTGGTGCCCAGCGGGGCACCCCTCAGAGGGGAGGCAGCGGTGGGGGCAGCCAGTGGGTACGGCTTAACGTGGGGGGCACAATCTTCCTCAGCACCCGCCAGACCCTGGCCCGTGAGCCCCAGTCCTTCCTGTGGAGGCTGTGCCAGGAGACGGACCTTCAGTCCGAGACGGTGAGTAGGGTGTGGCGGAAAGAAAATGTTATGTACTGCGCCAAGCCACCACCTATTTTCATGTTCTTAACATCTCGGAAGGGTATAGAAGAGCATAATGGCTCTGCTCTGTCCTCTAAAGTCTTACAACAGTCATCCTAACGCCCTTCCCCCTCCCCCGTTTTCCATCTGTTACCCTTGGGGAAGGGCTGTGGAAAAACAGCGCGAAGAAGGCAGCTTAGTTTTCTCTGGCCCACAGTCCAACTTCATCCTCTCATTTGGTGGCAATAGAACCTGCTTAACACCCTCCTAGCTGGAGTACGCGTATGGAACCAGAGCAGTGTTCTTGTTTCTTCACTCGGCGCGCATCCCCTTTACCCACATCCCTTGTTAACACCTGTCTGTCCATCACATGTGGGCGGGCACCTCCAGATGCACTAAACGTTTTTGATTTGTCCCCAACTTGAAACGAAGCTTCTGTTTGCCGATGTCGGATTCCCCGTTTACTGTAATTTATTTAAAGCCTTGGCCACTGTTATAGGGTGATCAGAATTTTAAAGCCAAAAACCGGGACATTTCCCAGAAATAGGACTACAATTTTACTTCAACCGAGCGCACATAATGACAGTGTTCATTAGCAGAGAATTACAGAAGAGGAAGTAAGAACATAAATAAAATGCAATTTTTAAAGCCAGTATCTCGCCTGTTAATTAAATTACTTTCTTATAACAGCTGCTAACTATCTCTGCTTTGCAAAAAAATAAAAAGATACCTCCCACCGTTTTCAGTCGACCCTCTCTAAAAACCGGGACATGAGCTAAATTTCCTGAAATCTACCGGGACAGCTGGTGAAAATCCGGGACTATCCGGGACGTCTGGTCACCTTGCACTGTTGAGCACACCACTGACCATATTGGAGTCTTTACCCATGGTAATACACTTTTAAATTGGAAAGTAACCTTTTGCAGTTTTATCCCAGACCCTCTGCCCTGGGCCTGTAGCCTCGTGGCTTTGATATTTTCGTACACTGACACTTTGTGGGTTTGCTGCACTCGACTTTCATTGGTGTGTGCGCAGTGTACTGTCTTACATGCAAAGTTTTGACCACACAGCTCAAACGATCAGACATTTTAAGGCATGTTCAAGTGGGCTCCGGCTCAGAGCCACAGCCTTTCAGGGGGCCCCCTGAATGAACCAGCTCTATTCGCCACGCAGTCCTTCCCTGATGACCTTGGATCATTTTTTAATCCTAGATTGTTATAAATACCATTTTTCTTTAATTTATTTTTAAAACTGGTAATGTGTGGGAGTCTTTTTACAGACATTTTCCAGATAAATGTTTGTTTTTCAACACCATGCAGCATCCATAAAAATGTTCCCTTTAGAACAAACAGGAGCTCACATCTGAGAAATGGCAGTGGGTCACAGAGGTTATTTGGATTAATATTAATGCACTGCTGCTATATTACAATATTAAAACCATACATTATCCCTGAATATTAGATGTAGTCACGTTTAGAATTTGGACCAGTCTGCCAGTGCAGTGTCGGTGACCTGGTCAAAGAGGGCACAAAAGAGCTGAAATTGGATCATAAATTTAAAGCTGTTCTTAACGGGAGCCCCAAACTAGGTTTGGCCCAGGACCCCCAAAATTCTTAAGATGTCCCTGCAAAAGATTTCTATTTGCAAAATGCACATTTAGTGCAGTATGGGCGAAGATTGGATAGTTCTATGGGTCCGAACCTACCTAACAACCACATACCCAAAAGATTGATGCGCATGCAGTGAATACCCTGGTTTGCCCGCTCTCTTTTCCTAAAAAAAACCCTTTACCGCGCACTCTTATCTCTGCCCTGTGCTTTTTTTTTTTTTTTTTTTTTTGTTGTTGTTGTCCCTTCTCCCTGCTTTTTTGTAAAGCTTTAAATAAAAATGGGTAGAATATCTAAGTCCTATTGTTTGCACCATCCTTCTGATTTGCTTTTCCCCTCTCCCTTCCTTAACCTGTTTACTTCACTTTCTCCATCCCACGGATTTCCTTCCAATTTGTTATTGGAAATGTCCTTCTCCCTCTTGTTGCAGGATGAATCTGGGGCGTACCTCATTGACCGGGATCCAACCTACTTCGGGCCCATCCTGAACTTTCTGCGCCATGGGAAGTTGGTGCTGGACAAAGACCTGGCGGAGGAGGGTGGGTGCCATTGAAGCAAATCTGTGTGGTGCTTGTTGTGCCAGTCTATCTGTCTGCAGTGTGGGTGGATGCCTGGCAAGACCTGCATGGGTGCCCTTGTCACAAAGACTAGTTTTTACTTCAGCCCTCGGACATCAGTCCGGCCAGCCCTTGCGTACACCGTCGATTCAAAGTACTCCATAGTCCACTTGTTTGACTGTTGACTAGCTGATATTTCTTGCTAAATTTTCACTCATTCAGCTCTTGCGATAGTCTGAGAAAGGCCATTTGGGTAATGTGAAGTAGGCTGCATGATCCTTTGAGTTTATCTAAGTTACATTTTGATTATTTGTGTACTGCTTTGTGGTGCCCTTGGCCCACCCCAAAGCGCTGATGAGGAGCTGAAGTGAAAGGAAGAGCTTTCAGGCTGGTGCACTTTTCCCTTATTCTTTGTGGTGCTCCTAGGGTGGCCCTACACTGGCCCCTCCGAGTTCAAGCCCTCAACCTTGGCGATCTAAATTGCTTTGTAGTCTATCCAACCTCGTGTGCTCTTAGACTTTGGCCTTGTTCATGCTCAACAGTTTCCGTAAGTAAATACATATGCATAATTTTTAGGTCTCGCCTACGCAGCGAGCATGCGTTGCATAGGAGGACCTTTAGCCGTCGTTCAGCTCTTTTTCGAAGCACATACTCGTGCTTGTGGTGGCATACAGCTTGCGGGAGTGCGCAACGGCGCGCCACAAGCACGAGTATGTGCTTTGAAAAAGAGCAGACTGCGCACGCATACACGCACGCACCACTCCCGGGCAAGAAATATCCGCATTAGTGAATGTGCTTTAACATTTCCGCATTGCTTTTAAATATCAGCCTTATATCCGCATTCACTTTTAACTTTGAACTTGGAATTTTTGTTAGTGTACACTGAGTTGGGCTCGGTGTTTATTTTCGAAAAAGTGCTGAGATGGGGCTTTACAAAAAAAAAATGGATATGGATTTTACGAACAGGAAGCAAAGCAATTTTCCTTTACTGACAAAAGTGGGTATTTGTTCCATGGCGAATGAGTTCAGCTGTGGGCACTGGATGTGTTTGACGTCATGGAGTGTTGAAGTGCACAAATAGTCTTGTATCCTGGTATTTTGTGGATGAAGGGAACGCATGTCAGTAACTAATTGTAAATAAGCATTAGAGGACACAGTTTATATTGCCTAGGATCCAAAAGTAACCATAGGGCGAGGATGGCACATGCCACGTGCATTTATTGTGATCAGGTTTAAAGTTGCTCATACTATTTGTCATAATGCACATTGAGGTAAGGGTGGTGGTTCGGGGAACCACTGCACCCTATATTTTAGGTGAAGGTGCAGGGTATTTTGAATTCAGTACCTTCCTTCAGGGAGACGAGATGGAGAAATGCCAGCTTAACAATTGGTTGTCATTGTTGATAAAGAGGTGCAGTGGGCTCTACGCACCATCTAGACATTTCTTCATATCGCTGGTGTGGAGTGTTTTTGCACTGCCCCCTCCAGTACCGCGGTAACCAGAGTTTTAAAAATATTTGCATTCATAACGTCATGATGCTAATTTATTTATAAGTTACACAGGTACTACTCACTGGTACAGAATATCTCTCAATTTACACTTCCTGGCAGATGTGACCAAAATCTGCATTATTTGTTTTTTTCTCCCTGATGCATGTCCTGTCGTTTTGATAAATACCTCTGTTTTTGCTTTCTTCTCCCTTATTATAGCCTCCATAGAAGGCAAGTAACACAGACCTCCGCCCTCTCCCCCCAGGTTACTTTGTGACCCTAAGATGCATGTTTCACTTCTCTTTGGGTGCTTGGTTATTCCTTTGAAAGCGGGGGATGATATTTGACCCGGTTTCACAATTTCAAAGATTCCTTTCACTGCTGCTTGACAGCTTCTGTCATCCGATCGTTAAGATGGCGGCCCATGCACTTTATGCAAGTAGCTACTCAACAGAAGTTAAGCATGTCGGCTAAACTGGTGTAGGGAGGGTCGCCTTAATCCCCCCTCCACGCCTTTACTGTCGGGGCTGCTTTGTTACTTGCATTCCTTTTGTTGAAGTTACCTGGGTTGGTCCATAGACCGTTTTGAGTAATTGATGTCCAACCATGTTCCCTGAGGCTACCATGGGCTCTAACACAAGGTATCTGTTATAACACTGGCTTCTGTTACCACCACAAGCCCCATCTTGAATTTGTAAATGTAGACTGGGCCAGGAGCTAGCGGTATTGGGAATGGCTGCCATGATGCTCTTGTGTGATGCACATTGCCTTACTATTAGGCTAGCAGTTTACTTTCTTGCAAAAGTGTTTATTAAGCAAATACTTTTATGGTAATTAGAAGGAGAAGCAATTGACAACTTGACAATAGGAAATGTTCTCTCTTCCTCCCATCTTCCATCTTTGTACCTCCCTGTCTCCCCAGAACCACCGTCTCTCAGCAGAGCAGTTTGGAGTGGTGTCACCTGACCTTACCAGCTCTTTGAGTTTGACAGTGCGAGGTGCAATTCCTTCTACATTGTGCAGTGAACTTGATAAAGTTGCCGCAGAATTCAATCCATCGCAGCTATATTTCTAATGTCGAGATTTTTTTCTAAACTCTTATTAATCAAAATGTTGTGTTGATTTTCAGTCCGTTTTTTCCCAAAGTGGCATTTACAATTGGAACGGTGTGTTCGTTAGTAAAAAAAAAATTCTCACACAGGTTCATTGAAACGAAGGCCATTGTAAAAGATGCCTTGGAAAATAAGTCATACCAGCAGGAGTCCAAACAGTTTTTCAGTGCACTGAATAATCAAAATGATTAATGCCCACAATTGTCCCTTGAGAATCGTAGTCTTGGAAAAACATCTGTTAAACGTTAAACAAGTCCTAGAATATTTTGAATAGTAGATTAGAATTGCTCCCCAAAATATGTAGTCTGCCTTTAGTTATATGTACCTACTTGCCTTATTAACACATTCTCACACCATCACAGTTCTATCCATTCTACCAACACTAATGTCCCAACATCGCACTGAAAAACACTGCCAGCAGCAATGGGAATTTCCCTGCACGTCTAACGGGCATAGCGTGAATAGCAACGGAGTAGTCTGCTCTCACACATAAAACTGCTGCAGGGTGAGCAGCACAGGAAGCGTGCTTCAGACAGAACAGGAATTACATGTGCAGAATCTGTGCTATATTCTCACTCGCTGGTACAGCACAATCCACACAGACGAGACACCTCTTCCTCCTCCCTCCCAGACTTAAAGCACCAAGAAAGTTCAGTCTGTTGCCTAGACGTGTCATGAGATTAATTAATACCACGCCTTTCCAGGTCCTGCAGTCTGGTACGTCTATGGTTGCGCAACCAATGGCAGCCTGCCTTATGATCTATTTATAAAGTTTATAATTGGGTTAGTGTGATTGGGGTAGTGTGACATTGTTTCCTAGTCACGTTTTACCTGCTGATACTGGTTAACACTGGCTTTCCATGCTCTCACAATGAGTTTTAGTTCACATTGTTGGAAAAAATAGGTGCTCAGAATATTCAAATAAGGGGTTTCAGATATGTTCTCTGTTAATACCACCTTTGGTAGAACGTCTAAGCTATGGCGGGTCTTTCTTTCCTTAATGGTGCAAAGGGTGAAAGTTGTTGGGTAAGAAGGTCCCTGGCTGAGTTCAGGGAAAGATTATGAAATAAGGAAGTAATATAAATTATTTGTATTTCATTAATAGGTGCCCAGTTTGTGACTAGCCACATGGGCATCGGAGGGCTTCACATATAATCGGGAAATGCATAATTTATAGCAATTAAAAGAGTCCTATTAAGAATGAGACAGGTTTTGGACTATTAAAATCAGCATGTAACAAGTAATTACAATTGCCCAAGTGTGTTCTCATGCCACGAAGAGCCCGGTTTCTAGTCATGAAAATAGACTTTAAAGCGGGTTCAGGTCTTTTGGGAATTATAGGAGGTTTGTGTTAAGTCTGAGGTCCTCGAGTACTTATTTTCAGAATGAACTTTTCCTGTCATGGGGTGCAATCGTTTGTAAAAGGCATTCGGAGCCTGCAGGCAACTATTTATCACTTATGTGTTTCTGTTGAGCCCAAAGAAAGTCTGAGACTATTGTGGGATGGGAAAATTAAATATTAATAGTTTTCTTGTTTTTCCGTTTTTGTATGATTGTTCTCTGTACCTACCCTTACCAGCATATGTGTTTACTGTTTAAATAATCCATTATCTTTTGTGAGTTGTTGTTTCACAGAATTCAGATTTCAGAGATGGTTGCCCCTTTGCGGGTCTTGGTCATTAGCTTGTCGCATTGGTCCTGTACAGAAATATCGAGGTTGTTGCTCCGTAATTACTTGGCACCAAAGTTTGTGTAAAATAGTTGATGCTTTTATTGGGGTTGTCATGTGGATAAAGTGACTTCAACTCGGAGGGAAACATGAGTGGCACGAGGACCATCTTTAATTCAGGTCCTTTTCTTTTATATCCGGCATTGTTCTATGCCCTAAGGCAACATAATATTTTGCCTGCAAGTCCCTCTGTATGGCACAAGCACTGCTCCACATGAGTGACTGAAGCCTGTCTAGCTTGATACAAGCTCTTACATGTGTGCCAGTGCTATGCAGGCTTTCCCTTAGAACTTTCTCTGCTAGTAAAGCTAATGCTTCATGTCAATCAAGGTCCTCTTTGGATCTTTTGCTGACTCCTGGCACCTCAGAGACTGATTTGTGATGCTCCACAGTTATTAAAAACGAAATGATCCTTGCTGCTATTGTTTGATAACCTCTAATTTGGGGTTTGGCCACACGGGTTGAAAGTGACTTCTGAACCTGGTGTCTAACCACTCCCAGTTTTAAAGAATGGTCACTTAGTTAATTACAGACCTGGGTCAGCTTGGGGTTCTTTAAGAAACATAGTCCTATAGGAGAAACAGCAGCCACCCCACATTGATTGGAGAAGGCAGATGCTTTCTGTAGCCTCTGTGGTCTGCCAGTAAGCCAAGCCGTGAAGCGAGGTCCAGCAGTTGTGAGGCATAAGATTTTGTGAAAAGGGTTTGAGACCTTGATTCGTGTGCTGGTCAACACTGGAAGTTGCTGGCCTTATATGTGACAATGTCTGATACATGTCATGCTGTTTCCAAATGGTTGCTTCAAATTCATGTAAAAACAAGCATTGGCATAGCCAATAGGTCTCGCCTTTGGGACCTTATAAGTGTTTAGCCATGCAACAGTTGATGTTGTTGCAGGAAGGATATTGTGCTGCATAACTAAATACTTATAAGGCCCCCAAAGGCGAGACCTATTGGCTATGCCAATGCTTGTTTATCAAGGTAGCAAGCAAACCCCTCAGTTTAAGCAACAGTTCTTTTGAGGTGCTTGCATATGCCCCTGCAGCTTTGTGTTCCTGGTCATGGCCACCTTGAATGGCTGGTCAGACGAAGGCCGGTTTTCTCTATGGTTTACTGTGACTATGCATGTATTCGTATTGCGCCTCCTACCACCTTAAGGACAGTTTTTAGTATAGCTAATTCTTTTTCTTCTCAATTTTACCTTGCTTTGTAAAATATGAGAGCGGAGGTACATGAAGAAATGACTTTTTTTAAGGATCAAACATAATGTAGTTGAGAAATTTGAACTCTGGTCTTCTGAGTCCAAGGTTGACATTCAGTCAATCGTGGAATTTATCAAGACGATCAGATAACAGGACTCGATTATTCTATGGTTTATAGTACGTTATGGCTGTGAATGAAGAATAAAATGGGGAAACACATCATTTGGGTGGTTTAGAAGTTTTTGAGAATGCTGCTCTGTCGCAATATTCTCCACAGTAAGAGTCCTTTTTGTTTATTTTTTAGATGTTCTGGCCTAGCAATGATGATCCCTTTCCACTTAGTTGGTGCTCTCATTTGTATTACTACCACCCGTACTTTGGCGATTCATCCTTCTTGTTGAATGTGCCTGATCTAGGCTTACGAGGACTTGTCCTGAGGTGCAACAGTGACATACGCGCTCCATGGGTTACAACCCATTCCATGACTCAGGATTGAGGTTTGCCGGCTGCAGGGCGTTTAGTCTTACTTTGGAAGTTTTTTTTTTTTTTGTTTTTTTTTTAAATTTTCCAAACCTTTATTGACAGATTTAACATAATCAAAATACACGTCAGCATCAGAGCATCGTACATAGCAGGCTATTTACGGAATATTGTAGACATCGTGAAATCACATTCAAATAGAAGTACTATTCTGTACAACCCAGCAGTGACACCATGAGCAACACTTAGCTAAAGGAGGTGGGGACAGCACTGTAGGGAAAGAAGCAGGCACGGTCGGAGGGGAAAATAGGGACAAGGAAGAAGGCAGTTACTGGCCAACGCCGGCGGGCGGAGTGCCGGCGGGGAGCCCGGGAGAGGCAGCTCGGCTCAGATTGGGTCGGGAATGGAGATATGTCACTAGGGGACCCCATATGTCAGATGGGCGGGATCTCGCTGGCATAAGGTCCCAGAATTCAGATAATAAGGTCTGGCATCTGGAAGCATCTTCAATCCAGTGAGCGAGCTTGGGCGCCAGTCTGCGACCCCCCAACACATGGCCACCCTACGCCGAGCAAGTACGAGCAGCATGGCGATCAGGCGGCGCGAAACATCAGGGCAAAATTTGACAAAGCCCAGCAGGCACAGCGGCGGGTCCGGCCGAACCTGCGCGGAGGTAATCTCAGAGATGGCGGCACAAACCGCCAGCCAGAAATCCGATACCTTGGGGCACAACCACGCAAGATGAGCAAAATCCGCGGCAGGAGCAGAGCAACGCATGCATCTGTCGTTGGGAATGAGTCCCAGTTTATGTAGCTGAACAGGAGTGCGGTATAGCCTATGCAAATATTTAAAATGTATGAGACGATAGTTGGGAGATAATTTCTTCGTCTGGTTACAGCAATAAAGCCAATCAGCTTGAGCGATGTCCATGCCCAACTCTTCGCTCCATGTCGCGCGTGCGCGGTCAGTGGAGATGGAGATGGAGGTGGTCGACAGCGTTGGGGCGTATAATTTAGTTACCATCTTGCGGGGAGTGGGAGATGTATATATGAAATCGAGAGCAGGCATCGAAGGTGGAGGCTGGGGGAACGTGGGATGCAGCTCCTTGCAAATAGCCCGCAGCTGATTAAAGAGCAGTGTGTCCATCGGACCAGAGGAAGCAGGAAGAGAATAGAACGTGTTTCCGGGATAAAGATCCGCCAGGGACGTCCGCCTCAAGCAAGCGGCATGTTTAGACATGCCAGTTGGTTGGAGAGGCGGGAAAGCAGGATGTCGAATAATCGGCATGGTATTAGCTGATAACAACGGAGCATTGGAGAGCCGGCGCAGTCCCAACCAGGCCCAGCGCAGGGTTTCAACCGTGTCCACCTCAGCACGTGGGCGACTCGCCGGGGCAAACAAGGCAGTGGTCAGTGGCCAAGGGGTTGCAAGGTTGGCTTCAACCGCCACGTGCGGCTGATAAGGGGTGGGGTGAATCCAGAAGTGTAAAAAACTGGCCTGGGCACTCAAGGCATAAAGTTTAAAATTGGGAGCGCCCATACCGCCAGCCGACATGGGGAGAGTGAGGATGTCGTATGCAATCCTGGGCTGCTTGCCAGCCCAGACCAAAGAAGTGATCAGAGAACGGATTTTACGAAAGAAATGTGCAGTGAGAGGAATTGGGATATTCAAAAAGAGATAAAGGAATTTCGAGAGGACCACCATCTTTGCGATGGCTATGCGACCAGCCAGGGACAAGGGGAGTCTGTTCCAATGGGGTATTCTGGATTCGAGCCAGTCCACCGCGCGCCCAAAGTTGGCCCTCCAGAGGTCATCCAAGTCCCGGCTCAGCCAAATACCTAGGTAACTGGTGGGGCCGGAGTCCCAAACAAAGGGAAAGTCCGAAGTGAATGTCTTGGTGGCATCAGTAAGCGGGAACAGCACGGACTTGCTCCAGTTCACCTGTATACCGGACAATCCACCAAATCGTATTATTTCGCGCACAAGGTGGCTGAGGTTGTCTTGGGGATGGCGGACATACAACGTAATGTCATCGGCATACATGGATACCAAGAGGGCGCGGGCAGAGAAGCCGATGCCCTTCCGAGTATGGTGTTGCCGGAGTCTGGCGGCGAGTGGCTCCATCGCAATGGCGAAGAGCATAGGGGAGAGCGGGCATCCTTGCCGAGTGCCGCGTTCAATCAGAATAGGTGCTGATACCTGCCCATTGATCCGAAGACGGGCAGAGGGGCGAGTGTAGAGAGATCTTACGGATAAAAATGTTACTAAAGCCAAGGTGCGGTAGAAGAAAAAATCGAAAAGGCCACTCCAGTGTATCGAATGCCTTGGTGGCATCGAGTAGAGCGGCCACCGCAGGGAGGCCAGGGTTGATTTGATGAATGACCGAAAAAAAAGTCGTAAGGTTGTGCGAGGTGGCACGGCCAGGGATGAAGCCGGACTGATCGGGGAGGGCGATGAGGGGCATAAGGTGGAGAAGACTGGAAGCCAGTAACTTAGCAAAAATCTTATTATCGATATTAATTAAAGAAAGGGGGCGGTAAGACTCGCGGCTGTCAGCTGGTTTGTCCGGCTTGAGGAGTAGTGTTATCATCGCCTCGCGGAGTGACTGCGGGAAGAGGCCAGTATCAAAGGAATCGTTATACATGGCAGCCAGATGTGGCACCAGAAGCGAAGCATAAGCCTTATAGAACGAGGTGGGTAAGCCGTCCAAACCTGGGGCCTTATCACTAAGTCTTACTTTGGAAGTTAACTTGGCCTGTGCTGCTTGTCTCCCTCAGTTAAATACTAACCTAGGCTGGGTGCTGTATTGCTTGATCAAACTCCATATTCCAGGACAGAATTTCTAGGTTTCTATCAATTGCGCTCCATCCAGCTGACGCAGACAGCTTGTTCATCTTCAACATTCCTAAAAGCACCACCGATAACGTGTTGCTATGTAATTTGTTGGCACCAAAAGAAATAAGTAGTTATTTTCAATTGCTCCCAGTTGAAAAGGGCTTGCCTGTTTGACCTGAGCTATCCTAGTCCACCTGAGCTTTGTTGATGGATTAAAAGTAGCATATCCTCCTGCACTCAGCCCAGCTTTAGTCACCATGTCAGAGCCATGAGGAGAAAAGGGTGGCTTGAGTTTTTAGCTTCCGGGATGGGATATATTGAAGTGTGGATAACTAAATTCCTTTATCCTTTCTAAGCACTGTCTAGCTCTAATAAATGAAGCAAACATTTGTACAGGGCATTTCACAGCTATATTGTTTGTGTGCTGATCTCAGTCAGTCTGGAACACGAGCAGTGTTGAAAAAGCTGATCGAACATGGCCTCTCCTGTCCGGCAGGAAGGTGAATGTAGGTGGGGTAATGGAGAGCAAGGAAGGACTCCTAGCTGGAGTCTCGGCCTGAAGCTAGGTGAGCGAGGAATTGGTAGCCGTCTGTCAATGATACGAACATGTTACATCTGACAAGGCAAGATGTAGTACCAGGAAAATGAGAGAGAAAGATATAATTTGATCCTTTCCTCTTCAGAGGTGGACAAGTGCAAAACTTGGTTGGAATGCAGGGATGCAGTAATATCGGCTAGGATCCAGTTGAGGCTGTTAAAACTAACAGGTTTTAGGGCACTCTTGTCTACCGTAGAATGTGGTTACTTTTCCTGCCTTGTAGGTTACTGCTGGTGCATTCTTGTGTCATAGTGGTCCTCGGTTAGTGCACACCGGTATCCTCTGTACCATGTTTACCTGGCCAAAACTTGCCCAAGGCAGTTTTGGCCTATAAGAGTGCAACCTCTGTGTTTTCTGACAACAGTGCAAATGTGCGTAGTGCAAATTATGATGCAGTCTTTTTTGAAAATTTGCCTCGTGAATGCATTCTGCTGTTTATCTCCTAGGGTGTTAGCCAGCTATCTGTGACTACCTATTTATCGGCCTGTCTTTGTTTCTAAATGTTTGTGACTGGTGCTGGTCTCTTTTTTTATTTGTGTCTTTTCAACGCATGTCATTTTGTGTCCCTTGTCTCTGCCTGATCCTCCCTATTCCTTTATTTTGTCCTTTCTTTCTCTTGTTCTTTCTCACTCGGAGTCTTTTTCCCTCTGTGACTGTTTCTGCATCAGCCACTATTTCAGCCCAGAGATGGTTTGTTCACGTTCTCCGCAAGCCATTCCTGAGCGGTCTCCAGTGGCTTCTGCAGGAGAGCAAACCAAACACTTCTCAAGTGAACCAATCCAATCATATTTTGAGTGCATATACAGTATCTAGTACACCGAGGTATTCATGCACTTTAAATAGTACAAAGATAGCTCACTGAAACAACCTTTGCAATTCGCTTGAGAAGAAAAGCTGCGGTGGAAGAACAAGCATTGAAAATGCAATAGGTCAGGGCTCATGAGCGAGGCGAAAGATGGCGGTCGCTTGAGACTGCTGTGCGCACAGAGCCTAGAGAGCTTGAGACAATTAACGGAAGATGCTGATTAAGAAGAACCTGAACAGGAAATGAACGCGGTGATCTGCGAGGAAGAGCTAAAGCTGAATGGGCGATATTTGCATTTGGTTGGAACTATTATTGGTCTGGCTGTATTACGATACCTGGGCAGAGCAATTCACAAAGCTGACGGAAATCAACACTGGAACCCTCACCTGCCGTTCACGGACAGAACGAAGCGCGCTGGGTGCACCGCTGAACTTGAAGGGATGGCTCCCAAGACGGCTGTAGCTGCGGCGGCTGCCAAGGCTAGGACGGCCAGGCTGGCGCTACGGGAAGCGTCCGAGGCGGGAGATGCCGGAGGGGAGAAAGCTGCAGCGCCGGTAGCACTGGGATCGCCTGCGCAAACTCCAAGACGTGGAAGAGGCGGGGCAGTGCAGAAGGGGCGTCCGGCGGCCCTACTGTGGCTGATCTGCTGCGAGGGTCGGCCGGGAAAGCAGTTCCGGGCCAGGATGGGAAGCGCAAGGCTGGTCCCAACGAGAGCGTGAACGCGAGTGAAGTGGCTGTCTGTGAGGTCCAGAGAGCGATTCAGGCTACATCAGAAACACTGAGCGAGATGGAGACAGAGGGCTTTCCTAACCCGGAGCCGAGTGCAAGGGACGGGGGACCTACTGATAAGGAAGGTATGTCAGGCTCTCCCCCCGTGTATGTGACTGTGATGGATACTGGAGGGGTAGAGAGCTTGAGGAGACCCGATGGAGATATAGTGATTAGGATCCCCCCCAGTATTCACAATCCTGGGGATCCACTGGATACGGTTGGGGAAATAGTGGGAGGGAACATATCATCTATCCCACCACAGTCATCCCAGACACTACTAAATGGAACTGACCAAACTTATCAATCTCAGCCCCAACCAGCCCTTAAAATCAACGGAACTAATATAGGCGATACGGAGCCTGAAAAAGAGCCTAGTGACTTTTTTTCTTTATCAGACGGGGGTGAGTGGTCGGATGACATCTCATCTACGACGGATGAGAGCTGCAGCGATCAGGGAGATGATCCTGGCTCTAAATTAAAAACTATTCTAAAGAAAAAGAAAAAAAGGCAGGGGGCAAAGGATCTGGCCTGGGACTATACTCCCACGAATCAGCTCATCAATCCCTCTCACATCTCACACCCCGATCCGCTTAGCTCAGACAATCCAGGAACAACCGCCCCAACACTAGATGCTATTTTTCAGGCCATCTCGATGCACCGGGAAGAAACGCGCCAAGATGGGCGCAAGGCACAAGCTACCATGCGTAAGGTGCAAGGTGTTGTCCGGAAGCTAACTAAGACATGCAGCGTATTTGGGGAGCGGCTGACGGAGTTAGAATCTAGGACTGTTTCTAATGAGTCTGAGCTGGCCTCAAATCAAACG
This sequence comes from Calotriton arnoldi, assembly GCA_963921515.1. NCBI lineage: Eukaryota > Metazoa > Chordata > Amphibia > Caudata > Salamandridae > Calotriton > Calotriton arnoldi. Next base: position 517,722 of record CAWUFW010006283.1, on the reverse strand, counting down.
CGAGTGGACTCCCATGAGGCACAGCTGGTTGATGTCAAATGGAAACTAGAAGAATTCGAGAATCGCCAGCGGAGGAACAATCTACGTGTGCTGGGGGTTCCCGAAGGGGTCGAGGGGGATGTTCGCTCATATGTGGTAGACTTATTTCGAGACTCTTTGCCAGAACTTACTGAGTGGAACTGGGCCTTGGAAGTGCAACGTGCTCATCGCGTCCCCTTTGCTTTGAAACAACCAGCAAAGGCTGGCGCCTTTCCCCGTGCCATCTTTGTGTATTTCGGTAATTTCTTACTGCGCCAAGCGGTTTTTGAGATGGCCAGACCGGAATCAAAGAGAACTAGGAATGAGATCTCCTATTTTGTTCGCCCAGATTTTTGTCACTCCACCGTCGAAAGGCGGTGGAGGTTGCGCCAGTTAATTAAGCCATTCCAAGATAAAAAAGCCCAGGCCTATTTGAACAATCCAGCTCGGCTTAAAGTGATCTGGGGAGGGCAAACCAAATTCTTCTTGTCCGAAATAAAGGCTAGAGAATATCTGGATGGTCTATCTGGCTAGGTTTAGACCCTGATTCATAGAAAACAATAAGGGTTGCCGGAGAATAACTATTACAATGGGGAGTTAATCAAATACGTAGGGATAAGGTGGCACTGGATACTTAGAAGGTTTTCTGTTTTTGTGTTTGGTGTGTTTTGGTATAATTGACGTGTTTGAAAGGTCTTTAAGGGGGGAAAAAAGAAAGGAAAAAAAGAAAGAAAAAAAAAGAAATATTTGGAAAATTAAATACAACTTTAAAGAGCAACCGCGTGACCTGGAAATTTATGACCAGCATCTGTTAAGTATTAGCGGAAGGTTCTAACACTAGAGCTCTGGCTATGTGGCGCACTTTCATCACGAACAGACTCTAGATTGAGTCTGTACGCCTCAGGAGGGGAGGTGGGCGTGTTGGGAAGGTGGGAGGGGGAGGAGGTGGGGGGAGGCGGGGGTAAAAAACAAGATAAAAATGCATTTCCAGACTTAGTAATGAAATAAAGGAACAATCAAAAGAGATTAATGAAAGACAGAAGGCAAGCTATATTTTGGAGGAACATGGGGGCATCAGGTTATTAATAAAAGGACTCCTGGAACTTGGAACTAAATCTCAATGGGGAAGATAACGATTTGTTCATGGAATGTGGCCGGGCTGAATGATAGGGCTAAGAGGGTTCGCTATGCTGAAATAATCAGGCTTAACTCTTTGGATGTAGTCTGTTTACAGGAGACACATATTCCTTGGGAGAAAAGAGAATTATTAAAGGTCGGGGGCTATAACACTCTTGCCTGTACAACTCAGACCTCTAATATCCGTGGTGTGGCCATCCTAGCCAAAAATCCATTAGGGTTAGCTAAGCGTAAGGCAGTGGACACTTTGGGGAGATGGGTCATTGTAGAACTTACATCTGGAATTACGATATGTTCGGTGTACGGATCAAATCAAGATGACCCTCCAAATATTTGAGGATCTTGAAATAGAGCTTGCCACTTGGCCAAACTCCTTAATCTTCTGCGGAGATCTAAACATCTCCCTAGATATAGATTCTAGGTAACAAAGGCAGGGGGATATTCTGGGCGGAAGCCTAGAGTTTATAGGGCCCTAAGCTATCTTAAAAGTAGCCATGGCCTGGTGGATATCTGGGAGTTAAAAAATTCGTCCGACCCTGGCTACACATACTTCTCCCGCCCGCATAATAAATATGTCAGGATTGACTATTTCCTTGGAACAAGAGACTTGCTTGCACAGGCTGAGATTATGAAGCTCCCTAAATTAATATCGGACCATAACCCTCTGATTTTAGAAATAGAATTAACCAACTTTATAAGATGCCGCACTAAGTGGACGTTTGACAGAAAGCTCCTTGTGAATAAAGATTATATTGATTTCATTAAGGATTGGGCACAAAAGTATTTTGATATGAATCGCTTCAGCGCGGCCAGAGGGGTTGTCTGGGACTGTTTTAAGGCCACTATTAGAGGGGAAACTATTAGCTATACGGCCAGGGCAAAGAAGGAACAGGCAAGTAAAAATCAGAAAATTTTACAGGAGCTGGCTATAGCTGAAGAAGAACATGTTTTAGCAATAATACAGGGACAAGATGGGCTCCACATTCTACACCGAATAATCACTCTAAAAACAGAACTAAATAGCTGGCTAACCCAGAGATCAGCTGAAACATTTCAATCACATCGGAATGGGTCATATGAAAACGGAGAGATGGTAGGAAAGAGGTTAGCCTTACATACCCGGCAAAAGATCTCTTTTAATGCAATACCCTCTATTAAAATAGATGGACAAGAATATACAGATCCGGATGATATCATTAAAGAGTTTCAACGGTATTATCAAATTTTGTACCAAGATGATATCAAGAAGGACACGGCTGAAGTTAGGCAAGCCCTAATAGAACTGACTGCAGGTACTGAATCTGGAGGGGGTTTGGATTGGCTAATAAGAGATGAACTAGAAAAGGAAATTACTATAGAAGAAGTTCATTTAGCCTTGTTAGATATGGCTTCGGGGAAAGCCGCAGGACCCGACAAAATCCCGCTAGAGTTTTATAAAAATCCTAGGAACAATAATAATACCTCTCTTACTGGACCTGTTCAAGGGAGTGCAATTTAGTGGAACCCCCCCTGAGTCTTGGAAAGAGACTGACATAATAATATTTCCTAAGAAAGGTAAGCCGGTGGACAACCCATCTTCATATCGACCAATCTCCCTGATCAATTCAGATTCTAAACTATATTCTAAAATCCTGGCTAACCGGCTCGGGAGGGTCATTGGACGTCTGGTCTCCCCCTGGCAACATGGTTTTATCCCAGGCAAGGGAACGACTGACCATACCCGTAGAGTTATCTCGCTCTTTGATATCATGTCCGGGACGAGGGGCCAGATGGCTATGATCCTCCTCGATGCTGAGAAAGCTTTTGATCGGGTGTCCTGGGAGTTTTTATGGGAGATACTTGAAATAAATAAGTTTGGACCCCAACTTATAAAAGCAATCAGAGCCATGTACTCTCAACCGAGGGCCCGATTGCAACTTATGGGGAAAGAGTCTAATATTATTAATATATCAAGAGGGACGAGGCAGGGCTGTCCCTGTTCTCCGATTTTATTCGCTCTATATATCAACCCCTTGGTTGTTAAACTTCTACAGAGCCAGAATATCAAGCCAATTGTTACAGGGGGTTATCAGACTAAAGTATTGGCTTATGCTGATGACGTGGCGGTAGTAACACCAAACCCAGCTGAGGCCATTTTAGAAATAAATAAAATCGCTGAGCATTTTGGGCTTTTCTCGGGGTATGCATTGAACAAGGGGAAGACTGTTATTCTCTGTACAGACAATATTAAGTATAATGATCCAAGGAAAGTAGACACGGCTACCTATCTGGGGGTCTGTATAAGCGCTAAAATAGAGGAAATTAATAAATGTAATTTCGAACCCTTGATTAAAAATATGGGGAATGATCTAAGAAGAATTAACTGTTTACATTTGTCTATTATTGGGAGGGGCAATTTTGTTAAAATGACCATGCTTCCAAAGCTACTGTACCTGTTTCGGGCTATACCCCTGGCTATAGAAGATAACATTTTGAAAACATTAGAATCATTATTTTCCAATTTTATATGGCAATATGGGAACATTAGAAGATCAATGAAATATTTAGCTCTACCACAAGACAGGGGTGGCTTAGCAATTCCTAATATCACTTTATATTATTGGGCGGCCCTTCTCCATCAAATGACTTCTTTGTTTATTCTAGGGAATGATAATGGAACAGAGCAAGGTTTAAAAATACCTACTATATATGAACTCTCTATTGGGAAGAAAGCTCCAGGGCTCTTATTGAAACAATTAGAACCAAGTTATTATAAAAAGGTCAAATTTAAGGTAATCCGTAGTGCATGGAAAATTTGGAAGCAGGTCTCCAGCTTTATGGCAATCCCGAAGTTTAATAGATATACCCCCTGTGGCATTCATCACTATTATCATCCCAGGTTAATGATGATATGGGAAAGAAATGGGAAAGGATGGGCGTAAGAACAATCGGGGATTTTTCTGGGGGAGAACAAGATTTCTATTTCTCTGTACTACAAAGGGTTTTTGATATTCCTAATAATCAGTATTTTAAATTTGCTCAGATCAAAAACATTCTGGCCTTAAAAACCCCTAAGATTACACTTGATAAGATACCACTTTTACATACCATATCTAGGAAATCCACTAGAATTAGGAATTTGTATAGCCTGCTTCTTGATAAGATCCCAGATGATTTGGAAAAAACGGAATCATCCTGGGCATTGAAGCTCGCTAATCCTGAAGTTGATATTTATATGAGCCTTTCTTTAACATCTAAAATACTCTTATCCTCAAGCTTAAAAGCCCAATTATATAAAACTATGTTTAACTTATATTTTACACCAGCTAAATTGTTTACATGGGGGAAAAGGATAGATGACCACTGTCCTAGATGTGGGCTAGGGCCAGCTACTCTGACTCATATGTTTTACGATTGTGACGAATTAACTCTGTTAAAAAGGGGCTTATCAGGATACTGGGAAGAAGTACTGGGACATAGAGTAGATTTATCACCAACTTTGCTGATTCTTGGCTATGATGGCTCATTGGGGCTAAGCGTAGAGGAGGAATTTTGTCTTTTTTGGGGGCAGCGGTATACAGGATTTTACTTGCTGCAAGATGGAAAGATTCTGATCCCCCAACTTTCCAAATGTGGCTCGCCCGGCTCCTGGGAATCTATAATCAAGAAAAGGCTATTTATGCCAGCAGGGGCAGACAGGCTAGAATCCGGGGCCAGAAGGTTTGGGCATTTATCGCCGCCTGGACTAGAAACGTAAGGGGGCCATAGATGGGAAGTAATAGAAATAATGGTCAGCACTATTGGGTATAGGCTCCAATGAATTGATCGATCTGCTTGTAAATATTTCCAAAAAGTACTGTATATTTGTGGCTAAACTACCCGTTTATTGGACCTAGCTATTTTTTTAAATATTTGATGTACTATATTATTCATAAGACTCCTTCCTTTTTATATAACTACTGCCTTTTTATTGCTAATTTGTTATGTAATTTATTGCTGGTTTTATCACTGTTTACTATTTCACATATATGTATATTCTGGAACTGCTTAATAAAAAAAAAAAAAGAGAGAAGAAAAGCTGCAGTAAGGGGGCAGGAGGGATGAATCGGAGAGTGGTGATGGAACGAGACGAGTCTATAATCAGTGGTGAAAGAAGGAGTCTTTAGAATTTTTATGAATTGCATAGAACCAGCCTGAGGAAAATGGGATGGTTGGTGGGATTGGGTGTTTCATCTTTGCCCCTCCTCCCCAAAATGCAGATCACCGCCAAGAGTCAACTCCTGCAGAGACCCGACTTCGCTCTACTAGATACTACAGAGCAGAATCCCTACCCCAACTCCCAAAACGACCACAGATAATTTTAATGGATCAGACTTGAGATGTCGCATATACAGTGGTCCCATGAACGAGAAATCACTAGTGCAGGCTCCTGGGGTTTTGTGTTTGAAAAAGTCTTTAGAGCAATTGCTAAGTTTGCATAGTCTAAAGCTGCACCCTGAGGGATACCATCAACTCCCTTTGTCCCTGTAATTGATACCGGGTTCTGTATATCACTAATTATAAAAATATTCTTGCATATTTAAATCTCTCCTCTTTTGTACTATAGTTTTTACTGTTGTCTTTCTTAATGTTTTCCACCTATTTTCGCCATTACTGTTTTCTGATTCGCACTCCCCTCCTTTGCTGCACACTTTATTTTACTCCTCAGGTGTTCTGGAAGAGGCGGAGTTTTACAACATCTCGTCGCTGATCAGACTCGTCAGGGATCGCATTGAGGAGAGAGACTCTGATCTAACACAGGTATCGATAATTAAAGGGGGGGGAGTAGCACTTTTGTTCTTAGTCTGTCTCCTTTTTAGGTCTCGCCTGAGCCAGCGCATGCGCTGCTCTGGCGAGTTTTAGTAAGCGGGTTTTGGAAGTGCAAACAGTGGCTTTTGCTGGCGACTAGCCTGCGTTCACGCGAGCGTGCACGCGCGATCAGGCGCCATATGGCTTCCCTCGCCATCTGGACGCTCGCGTGAACGCAAGCTGGTCGCCAGCAAAAGCCACTGTTTGCACTTTCAAAACCCGCTTATTCACGATTACTTTCACTTTCACGGCCGTGTCAGTTTCCGACATGCGCAATGCTTGTTTCTTTTCTCGTGTATTTTATTTATAATTGAACCACTTAGTTTTTTTTACATTCTAATTGTTTTTTTAATTATTTGCTGGAGTATGTTCTGTTTATTTTATCCTTTCATGTATTTAACTCTTTCTATCTTTTTTAAATGTTTTTTTTTCTGTTTTGTTAACTGTATCACCACTTCTATCGTTCTTTCGTTTCTTCTTGCCCCTTCTCACTAATGTCACCCTTTCTCCTTCGTGTTATTTTTCTTTGCCTTTAACCATCTTAATTTCTCTTTACACACCTCCTTCTTTAAAGCATACGTTTTATTCATTGTTTTTCTTTTCCCATCTCTCGTATTCCTTTCTCTTCGTCTCTCGCCCTGTTTCTTTTAACCTTCCTTTCAAACACGCCTTCTAAACTCACTGTTTCCTTTCGCCCCTTTTCCTTCTTACTGCCGTGTTTTTTTTTGGCCGCTCTCACGCTCTTTTTCTTGTAACTCATGCCGGAATCTCCTCTTGACCTGACTCGGTCTCATTTTTCGTCCCTCCTACTGCGTTCTCTCTCACTACGTATTTCTCTTTCGTCCTCTTTTCTTTTTCTGTCCTTTTTTTTTTTTTTTTTTTTTTTTTTAATTTCTCTCTTTTGCCCTGTATTACTTTCCTTTCTCTCCTTCTGTGTGTTCTACCTGTGCTATTTATCTCCAAACAACCTCAGTCCTATTTCCCTTTCGCCCTTCATTTTCCACCTAGTCTATCCCCTTCTCCCCATCTACTCCACGCCACTGTCTCTCATGTTACTACCGTTTCTCGATTTTACTTTACCTCTTTAGCTCGTTGTTCTCTCCCTTCTATTTCCACCTCTCCCATTTTTAACCAGTATTTCCTAGTTTCCTATCTACGCTGCTTCTTCCTTGCTCCCACTTTTCCATCTCCACTCCTCCACCTCTTGCCTGTGTTCCTATAATATTGCCTTTTTCCTTTATTTTCATTCCCCTTCTCCTTTCAACCCGTCTCATCAATTTTCGCCTCCTCCCCATCACTCCTCTTTCCTACTCGTCATTCCTATTTTTCTCCTATTTTTCCATTCCCCTCTTAGCTATTTTCTTTCATATTTCTGCCCCCCTCTCTCTTTTTCGTTTTCCGGTTTCTACGTTGTCCTCTCGCCTCTTTTTCAGTTACGCACCTCTTTCCTTCCCCCACCCCCCGCCTCTCCCATATCCCACGCGTCCTCCCCTCTCCCTTACGTCACCCCCTTTCCTCACACCCCCTTCACACTTCATCCCCTGACTGGCCGTGTCCCCACTGCTGCGGGAGCACTCGCTGTCCCTCGGCTCTTTTTCTCAGGCACATCGCCCTGATTTCAGAGAGGCGCTGGATTCCTCCAGGGCCAAGGACAGCGCCGACCGCTCACATCTGCATGCACGAAGACCCCCGGGCCTCTGAGCCCGGCTTGAGAGTCCCCCGCTGACGCAGCTCGGATTCACGCAGCAGACACTAGTGTCGAGAGGACATGCGCAGAATTTTCCTCTTTCTCATGTCGGGTGCCGCGATTGTAGCAAAAGTAAAGAAATAGAAAAATCTATTTCTTTACTTTTGCTATAATCGCGGCACCCGCGCTTTACTTTTAATGTTAAAAGTAAAGCGCGGGTGCCGCGATTATAATGGTGTAGCCAATAGGTCTCGCTTTTGGGACCTTATAAGTATTTAGTTATGCAACTGTTGCATGGCTAAACACTTATAAGGTCCCAAAGGCGAGACCTATTGGCTATGCCAGTGCTTGTTTTTCTTTGTCGTCCTCGGCCTTCTCTCCTTTCACATTTAGCAACTGCACCCAATTTCCTTATCTCCTGTCTCACACACCACTTCCACCCAGTGCACACAAACTCGCATGTTTATCAGAACCTCAGTACACACACATACAACCTTATCAGAATCCATTGCACGTTTCCTCAGAACCCCTATGTACCAAACGCGCACATCGTCTTATGAAGTTCCCTCGATGGGCATAGTCATTCTTCAGTCAACTGAGCCCCATGACGAGTGATCCATCAAATGTGAATGTTAGGCTTCATAATTTCACCATGTGCTGTGAATTTATTTGCAAATCCCTCACCACCGCCTCATGAAAGGTGATGAGCCATGAGCATTCTTAATTAAAATGGTTTCTTGACTTGATTGAAGAGTGTACGGCAGCCTAACATTTGAGCTCCTCGACTGGTGCAGACTTGTGTGTTATCCTGGTAAAAAGAAGAGAGAAGATGAAACACTTAAGAAAAAAGAAAAAAATTAGGATATCAGACTGATGAAAATATTCGAAAATCGTGCACCTCATGCCCCAGCTAAAAATATCTCGAGAGCAATGGAATGACGCAAAGTGGATGAAGCAAAGTACAGAGATAATGGGCTGTTGAACATGTCAACTGAGGAGGGTTGGACGCATTTTCAGTAGCGAGATGAAGGGTAATAACGTGCATTGTCCGAGTTCTGAGGCATGTGTCAATCAGGAGTCCCCTGTAATTGCCTTAACTTAAAATTAGTTCGACAAGTTCTTGGAACTGGAGAGAAAAGAAGCAGTTTTTCACATTTTGGAAATCAGCAATATTCTGACGGTCGAAAATTGTCTTGCTGTGTTAGCGTTCTCCAACTATGAGCAAATGCAGAGTCAAGGCAGGACCAATGTAGGAAGATGGGTCAGAGTTAAAAGGTGTACACGAAAACTGATTTACTGGCTTGATGTGCATGCTTGTATGCTTTCTTCCCCCTCATCTTTCCTACTCTAGTTGTGTTTTTTTAGATTTGTATATTTAGTTTTATAGGTGCACACACCTATAGCAGTCTTAATTAGAATGGGCTAAGTCTAGTGTGACTTCATTCATTATTCCTTTATAGCTACATTTTCTTGGGTTATTCAACTTCTACGATTGAACACATAGTTTGCTCATTGTGGTTGTATTTGTTTATTAAAGTGAACCCTTTTTTATTTTATTTTTAAAAAAGCACATTGGTGAAATGTGTTTTAGTTTTCACAGAAAGTATTGAAAAAGGCTTCAAATGTTGAAAAAAAGGATATGTGATCCTGGAAGGTAATGTATCTTTGTACTAATTTTGTGGGTTCGATTAAAGTTTCGACCACAACCCCTCAAACTAAATTCTTGGTTTGCTGCAACATAGAGCCAACAAAAAAGTTCTCCCAAAAATGCTGTAACCCACCTCAAGATAAGCCCTTCGTAGTCTTATCAGATCGGTCTTTGTATCGTAATTCGAGGGAAGGGCAAAGAAGGCGTAATCCAGAAACTTGGATTTGCAGTAAAGGAGCAGGTACTTAAACTTGAATTTGGTGACGTTTATTGTGTAGACGACAACCTGGGAATAATGGGCTGTGTTGACTTGCGCTGCAGCAGCGATGGATATCGATATATACAGTTGAGAGGAAGACTCTTTTTACTTCGGCACCAGGAGACAACTTAGTTTGTGATGTGGTGTTTGTCAATGGCTCCAATTTAATACGCTAGGAGTCCATTTCAAAATGAAAAAAAAATGTAAAAATAACATAGATCCTAACCTGATCTACCAAGCCACTTGAAAACTAACCACAATGCGGTATGCAGGTTTATGGGTTAATAAAAATCGACCCAGTTATCTACAATACTAATCTTACAAAAAGTGTGTTTTGGGAACTCCAAGACTGTTGCCATTTAGTTTGTCTGCCAGCTATGATTAATGTCATGAATGAAAAACGAGTGTTTTGTGGCATCATGTTAGGCTTCTTTAGAGCAGCATCTCTTTTAATGTGTTAGAGTTCCTACGCTGTTGGAGCTAGGATGCTGGCACTTAATAAATTATCAATTTTTAATTTTTCTTTATTTGGGTATAAGACCGAGAGTACAGGCTGTGGGCAACTGGACTCTGAGTGGTAGTGGATAGAACACAGCTTACAATTAACTCTGTCCTTTGAATGCTTTTATTTTTAATTGCTATTGTGCTGTTTTAGCTCAAGTGGTCTCCTCAGCGGTCATATGCTATTGACTGGCCTTCGGTTGCAGAGGCTGGTCTGCAGCAGGCTACTTTTAACTCCATTATATTCAGTGGGGGCTCTGAGACTGGCCTTCACTGCGGAAGCCTCGACTGTTACCTAAAGATCCTTTGAGGCTGTACCTTAAAGCTGAAGTAAATTTCCTCTACTTATGACTATGGTGGGTTTGATGAGCTTAAATACTGTTCTGCCCCATGGTCCTCTCCAGAAGCCCCGTAATGCCCCTTTCCTTATCTAGTAAGGCTCTGGGGTGTCTATCCCATAACATCCCTTTAGCCTCAACCACATCTTGAGGTTCCTCTGAAGCACCTTCCTGTCCCACCATTCCTTGCCCTTTGATGCTACTCCTAAAACGTTCCTGAGACTCCGCCGGGGCTTGCTTGTCGTAAACTCCTCATTTCTGTCTTCCTCAGGCTCCCCCAAAGCATGTCTACCGGGTGTTGCAGTGCCAGGAGGAAGAGCTCACACAGATGGTCTCCACCATGTCAGACGGGTGGCGGTTTGAACAGGTAACTGGGTGGGAAGTGGGGTGGAGGTTATGTAGAAGGACTGGGAGGGAAGCAAATATGCCTGTCGAAGGAAGCAAGAGTCTGGGACAGTTAACGTATTTTAAGTTGGATCTCGTGCCCCCAAAAATCGCAATTTCTTTCAACCTTAGCTTGTGTTTTTAATAATTCTACACAAATGATTAGTTGTTTGACAAGGTAACAATTTGCATCCTCTACTTCTGATATGTCCCATATATGTCCAGGAGGGCTTGAACTATTCCACAATTCCGGGATATCTGGGTAAAATGAATATACTTGAAACTAATCTAAATGGAAGTCATTTACGTAGATACTGGTTCTCATATTAATCTAGTATGGATTCTGGCCCTCTTGACCGACATTTGACCATCATGCTCTATTCCCAGGTATTCAGCAGGAGATTCCCCATTTATATTGCTTATGGCACAAACTGAATTGTCTCTTGTGCTGCTAAATAAACATTCTCAATCAATCCTCCCCATTTTATCATCCAAGGGAGGATGAAAGGCGTTGCTGGTCCAAGACGATTTTAACCTGTGAGCAGGTTCAGTTCTCAGCAGCTAATTGAACCAACCAGCTAGAACTACCCTACAATCTATGATTATCCTGTAATCTGTGCCGAGCCTAGGGCAGTTGATTGCGCTCCTTCCTAAAGCCTGACTTTAGAGGGCCCCATAGTCTGCCTAGGGACATGCAGCACTATGTAAATCTCACCTCACTCCTGTTGGAGACCTGAAGCTATCCTTGTAGCTGACTGTCAGCAGCCTGGTGATAGTTATTTTTAATGCATTTGCTTGTTTTACAGCTGGTGAACATCGGCTCCTCCTATACCTATGGTGGCGAGGACCAGGCTGAATTCCTCTGTGTGGTCTCCAAAGAGGTCCAGGGATCCCCCAATGGTCTCCGCGTTCTGTCGCTTCTCCCGCTGCCGGGGCAAGGTAGGGACCAAGTGCAGGTAATGTTTATCACCGATATCTGAAGAGTATGTCGGACTCTCTAAATGGTAGCCCCAGTTCTTACTACTCAGTACCCTGTTTTCCAAGCAGTATCTTTCCATCGTCTGCCTCTACGTTATACTTACAATCATTGGCTTGGCATCCCTTCAACCTCTTTAGAGCAACAACTGTATGCTTCTAATCAATAACTCTGCACCATACCCGTGATTTTCTCTTATCAATAAGATTGATGCCACCATTCACATTTTATTAACTCCATGCTGGCTATTAGTATTGCTGCTCCTTCACCCTCACCACTCATCAGTAATTGCACTCTTTGAGTCGGTAGTCTCCAAGTCCTTAGCCTCTTACCCCTCATCAATAATCGCACCCATCAAACCAATAGGTCTACATCTCCTCAATACCTGCTTCCATATGACCAATGCATCTTTTCGGCTTTCTCCCTCTCTAATCAATCGCTTTAACGTTTGGAACCATCGCTGTGCATATGCATAACCATTTTGAGATGGTCGCCTTATGTTGGTTCTCCAACACGCTTCTGGTGTCGCGCACCATAGAGCACTATGCAAACCACGAACAAGCACAGAACATAAAGCTTTTCTCACAGAGATCATAACCATTAAATGGAGACCCCTCTTCCTGTCCACACTGGAGAGCTGTTGGTGAATGTAAACCTGATAACCGATGTAGCCCATACCTATTGAATGTAAGAACGTTATTACGGCTAGCTAGGTGTTTCAGCCCTACAAAATGTAGAAATTCTACATTTATTCAAGTTGGAACCAGATAAGAGTGGTAGCCACATCTTCCTTTTTTTTTAAAAAATATTTTTGGAAGCCATATAACCTCTGAACGTTGAAGTTTTTCTGCCCTAACTTCCTGCTATGGACTGTTACTGCTCCCCTTTCTGCAGCAAAGTTCTCCTCTCCTACACTGCCTTGATGATGACTGCTAATGAGCAGAGAAGGCTGGAGCATGCAAATTACCTCATCTTTCTCCTATACTTTACAGGAAGTGAGGCGCTTAAGCTTGAAAGCAGTTTCAGATTTTGAAAGATGGCTCGGAATTAAAATATCGTATAGGATTACTTCTCTGTGATAGCCATAGACTTAAAACTCCTCCTTTGACAGGCCATACATTTAAGTTTTCAAACGTATTATTTATGGTAAAGAGGCAACACGTCCTGTTTAACCCCTAAAGTGGACTTGCCTCCTGGATTTTGAGTTCTCTGAAATCTGCCCACCTTTTCCGCTTAACCACAGATTTATTTTTCATGTCTGTAATTTTCTCCGAGTCTCAAAAATAACTTATTGTGGTTCACTTGAACCAGTGGCACTCAGAACTGTCTCTATTTTCTACTTTTTCGCAACTTTGACAAAGGATGGAGCCTTGGCTGCGGTTTTGTAAATCTGCAATGCAAACACCTAATGCAGTCTGGGTCAGATTTGAGTTCACCCTGAGCCAAGTAGTTTGGCACCAGCAGGTAAATAGAAGAAACGTTACTAGGACACAGTAAAATAATGGGACAACAAGAATTTGCATATCCATTTGCAGTGCATGTTTTTTCCTATAAAATGAGTCATTTTGTTAAAAACGGACACAGAAGGTATGAGTGTCACCTGGAGTGTAGTCCCCTTCTGGAGGTGTAGCTGGTGAACTCTATTCGGCCATGTCACAACCATTGTATGCTTCTAAAGGCCATGTATTGTTCGTTATCCAGTTCTTAACACCCCAGCTGGAATACTGTTTGAAATTATGGAGGTCATGTCTGGTGTGCTGACTGATTCTGGAGGGCACACATGGTGACTGGTCTGATGGAGTGTTGTGACCAGGTTTTGAGGCCCAATTTGAGGTATAATCTGATTTCTGGAGGCATTAATTACATGAGTGGGACGAGTTCTGACGACCACATATGGAGTACTAGGTCTAGTTCATGAGACCTCACCTAGAGACCCAATGAGCTATCGAGATAACGATAATTTTAACACAACAGGCGTATAAGTAGAGTGGAGCTGAGGGCGTCCCATGCTGGAAAGAAGAGATTTGATCGGCATTTAAGTCTCTGCTGGGTTTAAATACAGTTGTGGAGATGTTCATCTTTCCTGGGACACACAGAAGTAATAATCAGTTGAGAACAAAGACTGAGTGGAGGCCATGTTCAGTCACTGGTGTTGCAGTATGGAGGGAACTGCGCCACCTTAATTCTACTGGTGGGTCCCATGTGCCATCTATACTTGGCAGCTCAAGAGTTGCAAGTTCCCTAAAGTTGAGGTCACCAGATCCCAGGAAGTATCTCGCGCTACAGAGCCCAGTGTAGAACCTGCAGGTCTCATCCTACAATTTGGGCAGGACCGGCTTAATGTTTCATCCATCTGTGGTTGATGAAATTAGTTATGTTACAGTACATTAAATCCCACCATTGCATCGCTGCAACTAGATCTCCTACCAATACATAGTCTTTGTGTATTTTACCATTACATCGACCTTACCCCTAAAATACTTTTTCATCCACTTTTTTGAATTATAATTAAACCCCCTTTCTCTTTTTTTGTGTGCATTTTGAATGGTTTTTTTTTCCAAGTATTGTGTATATTCTAACCCTAACTTGCAAATATTCTTAATTTAACATCATTCCAAGTAAGTATATGTAATTTACAATTTATTTTGGTTAATAAAAAAGTGACATTTTTAATGTGTCCTGTCAATGATTACATTACGAATTGAGGCCATGTGATTAACAATTTTAGCTGCTCTTGAAGAGCAGGAGCTTTTCATTTAGCAGTTTTTAGGTCGAGCCTGGGCAGCGCATGCACTGCTCTGCGGGGCATGCTGTATTCGAGTATGGGCTTGAAGCTATACCTGCTCTCCACCCATATTTTTCATTGGCTTGTGTCATTGTCCTTTGTAAATGCTGGCTTCTGGTTCGTTAATAGGCTTGTTAGTCCCTCCTTAGTACCGCCTTGTCTTCATTTGTAACATCCCATGAGGACTGGCCCTTTTACTTCTGTTACACGGTAGGTCTTATTTAGTCTGTAAGCACTATTTTCTTTAATGAGTTTCTCCTACTGCAGGCAGGACATGCTTTCCTGCAACATTCAGCGCGCCATGCGTGCTTTCACTTTCCAAGCAGCCCGTGACAATGGCGGCCGCTTCTTTGAAGTGAAATGGGTCTCGCATTTACAAGAGTTTGAGCTATTGCCATTGTAAATGACAATGCCTTTTATGTGTTAATTATCAAAACGGATAAATAAAAGGCATAGTCATTTACAATGCCAATAGCTTAAACTCTTGCAAATGCAAGACCCATTTCATTGCAAATGCTTGTTCGTGTTTGCAATGGCTTTAATAGAGTACAATTTAAATGTAGTAATTATTTAATAACCTTTTTTTGTTTATTTTACAAACCTATTAAACTAAAATTCCTGCATCAAACTTGAAGTGTTTATTCTGTATTTTTATATTAACGTAAACCTTTAAATATTTTATGGCTATTTACATGAACAACATCTTCCTTAACTTTCAGAGTTTTTATGTAGACTAACATTTGATTATAAATAATACTTTGTTCTTACCCTATTAATCTCTTTTGGTATTTTAATTGATTTGCATTAATTACCCTACCTTTACCTTACTTAGATCGGGTTATTGTCAAGATTATTTAATAAGGTTCACTTGCCATATAAATATTTTTTTAGTTTTATTTTTGTTTGATATATGGGTTTGTAAATACTGTATTTCGGGGAGAGGACCCTCCCGAAACACCCTTCTTTATTTATTGCTTTACTTAATGTATTATATTTAAAGGAATTAATTTTTGATAATGCCCATAAATTGTTTAATCAAACTTAAATCAATTTGTTATTTTTAACCCGGACCCCAAAATAAATGATTGTTACCCTTGGCGATGCAGTTGCTATTTCGATATAGTGCGGACATTGTAATGGTCAGGTGATATAAAGGGCGTATGCTGAAACGAAGACCTTTAGAGCTGCATTATAAAACTCCTGTAACCGTGGCTATGAAGTTGCACATTCTTAATCTCACAGCAGCCACAATGAAGCGGGCCTTTTTAGTTTAGGGATGGTCGGTTCTTAAATTACTATGGGATACACATAGGTCAGTCTTATGTAGTGAATGCATCCCCAGGATTATTCTGAGGCGGTCTTCGGAGTGGGACTCACAAGTGCAGTGTTGGAACATTGTCTGTCAGCCTGGTGCCTGTGAAATGGCCAGAAGGGCCATGGCAGGGTCACACACATGGCAAGCCAGTGTCTTTGAAAGGCCAGTGGGCTGGGGCAGAGCTTGTCCTCATGTCAAGCCCAACATCTTAGCACTTTTTTTTTCTGCCAAGTGGCATCTGAGTGTCTAGGTGACAAGTCTTGCTCTCATGTACACACCCCACTTTCTACCAGTCACGCCGTCCATTTGAGGACAAAGTCCTAAGGTGTGTATAAACATATAACCCCTGTTTTGCTTACGCTGTGTTTTTACCTTCAGTTTAATCCCTGCTACACTCAGCATGGTGCGCACCTTGCTCCCAATATATGGAAGAGCCTGACCTTTGACATGTGCCTGTGTAATGATCAACTGAGCTCTGGAACAAGTCTCAAAATATTTGTATTCCAGTTCTTTCTCACCGCCAGGATTTGTTTGCATTAGGATTTATGCAGTGGCAAAATGTTTGCAAGTCAGTAGTGTCTTCATGCACGCCGCTGCTACCTTGCCCGGATCTCCAGCCCTCTGATTATTCTGTCACACAGCACCCTCCTTTCCCCATATCCTCTGCTGCCCCTTTAATCAACACCTGACCTCGTCCAGTTCCTTTGGAGCAGTTTCCTTCCTGATTGCCCCTTCACTCTTGCTTCTTCTCGCTCAACCCTCTTGTCCATATCAGCACCACTGACAAACTAATACCCTGCTTCTTCTCTGTACCCTCTTTTGCTTAGAAGTGCACTGCTTAATCAATACCCTCTTTCTCCTCAGCCACCTCTTAACCATAGCCACAATGCTTGATTAATACCCTCCTTCTCACCCACTTCTCCTCCATAGCTTTAACGCTTGATCAATACCATCCTTCTCAGCCACCTCTTATCCATAACTGCAACTCTTGATCAATACCCTCCTTCTCCTCAGCCACTTCTCTTGTCCATAACTACAACGCTTGATCAATACCCTGCTTCTCCTCAGCCACTTCTCTTGTCCATAACTGCAAAGCTTGATCAATACCCTCCTTCTCAACTACTTCTCTTGTCCATTAATGCAACGCTTCATCAATGCCCTCCTTCTCAGCTACTTCTATTGTCGATAGCTGCAACGCTTGATCAATACCCTTCTCCTCAGCCACCTCTTAACCATAGCCACAATGCTTGATTAATACCCTCCTTCTCAGCCATTTCTCGTCCATAGCTTTAACGCTTGATCAATACCATCCTTCTCAGCCACCTCTTATTCATAACTGCAACTCTTGATCAATACCCTCCTTCTCCTCAGCCACTTCTCTTGTCCACAACTGCAAAGCTTGATCAATACCCTCCTTCTCAACTACTTCTCTTGTCCATTAATGCAACGCTTCATCAATGCCCTCCTTCTCAGCTACTTCTATTGTCGATAGCTGCAACGCTTGATCAATACCCTTCTCCTCAGCCATCTCTTTTGTCCATAATTGCAACGCTTGATCAATGCCCTCCTTTTCAACCACTTTTGTCCGGAACTGCAACGCTTGATCCATACCCTCCTCCTCCGCCACCTCTCTTGTCCATAACTACAACACTTGATCAATACCCTGCTTCTCCTCAGCCACATCATGTCCATATCCTCACCACACAATCAAAATCTATGGTTCTCATCAGTCACCCACTTCTCCTTCCTAAGCTTTCAGGTCTGGGTCTCTTTATGTTGCCATCATCCCTATTATCAAATGGTTAACTAAAAATTGTGCTACCGACTTTGAGACCTGGATCCTATTCCCAAACTCTGTTCCTTTACAGCAAAGTTTACGCTGAATAAGAACAAATAGATACACAGGAGAAACACTATTTAAAAAAAACCAAAAAAAAAAACCAAAGATGACCTTGTGATATACAGAAGATTGAAAGAGGTAGAGGAGGGCTCAAGGATGAAGCCGGGGCAGATTCATCGTGGATGAAATTGGATGGGGAAATTTGGGACTGAGGACAAAAATCTGAGAGAAGGGTATTCTTTCATCACCTCCTGAAACTAAATGGTCATCAACACCGGTTGTTTTCCTGCGAACTTGTGTGCTGGCTTGGGTGTGCCGATATTTTGGCTTTCTTTTTCTAGGGCGCACATGGTTTTCTAAGTTTTCAACACCCTTGCTTCTCAGTGGCGTAACTAGCCCTTTGGCCGCCCGTGGCGGTCCCTGTGTTTGCCGCCCCCGGCAGCATTGAAGAGCGGGGCCGCCGCCCCAAAACTTGTGCTGCCTGGGGCAGACTCCCCCTACGCCTTTCATTCACATTCTCAGGATGGGATGCTTCCTGCCCTCCATGTTCCTCCAGTCAGGCCCTGTCTCTTAAAGGTGCTTCATGCTCTTGTGGCACTTGTTTTGGAGTACTGTCTGATATTTATTTTTTTAGTGGAGGAAGAGTTAATAGTTTTTCCTCAGTTTAAATTTTTTAGTAAATGTGAGACTGTGCACCTAGTCTGCCAAACCCTTCTCCTTCTCCTTTCCTTTTTTCTTATTGTACTGTTGGCAGCATAGTTTTATTATACCTTTTTTTCCTACAGCTTCTTTTATTTCTATTTTTTTCAACTTTGGCAGAATTATGGCCCTCGTCTCCGTACTATACAGATTTAGTTTGACATGAGAAATAAAATGGTGTTTCACCTACCGAAGGACGCCTGTTTTTCTGGGTTTAACATGGAGTGCCAAAAACACTACTTTTGATATTTTACGCTTGATGTTTTGAAAGTGGATATATTCTTGTCATACTGGAGTATTACCAACTTTTGCTTGGAAGATTTCCTCCAGCTCCACTGCCTTCTATGTTGGTCTATATTTTGCAGATAACTCAGGATGCTGCTGGCTGCCCCAGTTATACTCTCATGGTCTGAAAAGGTTTTACCAACTTGGGAAGCACTCTATCACAACCAAGTTTGGCTGCTGATTTACTTTTTACTTTGACGGTTTTTTAGGCTGAAAAACGTTTAGAAAAAGAGAAAGAAATTACACATGGTATTAAAAGATTTTCAATTCCTTGCTCCGATTTTAGTTCTCTTTTTTTCCTGCCGACAAATATCCAGAAGGGATTTTGCCAAATCCTTCCTTCCAAGGTCACCTTACCAGATCAAATCGTAGTTTCATTTTGCTGGCCCCTATAGGGTTTTTTTTTGTCATCTTTTCTTTGATGTTCAGTTTTGTTTACTGTAAGCCCGTTTTGTTTAGCCGACACAGAGGTCTCACCTGTCCTGGCTAGCAACAGGTAGTTGTCTGCATACAGATTAATTAGTAGGTTCACGCCCATGAGTGCTGGGCCTTTCCATCTCTTCTAGCACTTCATGAATGGATAAAAAATGAGGATGCCTGCACACCCCCCTGCTTGCTGCTCTGTACGTACCAATCTTCAGGGTTCAGTAGGCGTTTAAGTATGTGCGTTGTCAAGAGTTCAAGAAAGGCTCTCTATGTGAAAGACGTACCCTTGTTTTTGAGCGCTGGCACGTGACTGGTACCTTTTTAGAGCATAACCTGAAGCTGGCTCCCAGCATAGTCTCTCAACAACCATGAAAACAACTGAAATGGTTTATGGGGGGATCACTGCGTAAACCAAGTTCGCCTCAGGAAATTTGTTTCCTGTTGGAGATGCAATGGGAGAGATCCAATCAATCTGCAAACACCCAAAACCAACCTTTTTGAACAAGCGCGTGCATTTTAGCAGTGGAGCAACTAGATCCTTTCTCCGGGGTGAGGGGTGGCGGCTAACATGTCAAGCAATGGAGGCAAAGCTATGCCCCGCAGCCAATATATCCGAAAAGAGTGACAAGCTACACTTTAAACACATTTTTTTTTTTAAAACAATCCGATTAGACCAAACCTATAAATGCCAGGTGTCCTCTCGAAGGATGTCTTGAACCTTTATCACAGATATAGGCTCTAGCATGGGGAGGCTACAGGAAAATTATCATTACTGAAGTTAAACAAAAGGCAATTTTTGCACCATTTTGGAAGACCATAAATTGGGGCTTGAGAGGTATGCGACTATCCAACCGATTCCTCAGTTTAAAAAAAAACATTAAAATTGATGGTGTTGATATGTCCCCAAGGTCCGTGGACTGCAGTATTCTGCTGCCACACTAGAAAACTACACTAGTCTAAGGACCTGTCCCTCTTTTCAGTACCTCGCCTGCTAATTACCTGCTAATTCTCTCCTTTTTGCTTGTTTCTCAGAACGATGATGTTGAAGGGGAACCGGACTTGGAGGTGCACACAGAAGAGGTGATGGTGCATAAGAAGGAGGACGAGTACGCTGCCCATGCGGGAGGACCTCCCTAGACCAAGGGTCTGTGCAGAATTCATGTGGGCTACGTTCCAGTGTCAGTGGTCCCATACTCTACATTTTCATGCTGGAGGATCGTCCTACACCATGGTCCAATGCTGGTGGACTTGCTTTGGCCAGAAATGCCTGTTGCAGCACCCTCTTAGAACCCTACAATGCCAGAAATTGCTCGCACAGTTCAATTTTGCTGAGCTCGCTTAGAAGGCAGTGCTTCTGTTTTGTTTGCGTCCCTGTTGACAGTGTAGTGGACACACAGCAGATAAGCTTGCAACTGCATCTAGATTAGACTCTCTGCCACCCCCCTCTCTATACCCTGCTTCCTGTTTGAATGTTCCCAGCGTTTACCTTAAATTTGTTCTGCTATCTCCTGCCTCTCCACTTCCTCTGTCACCCTTTCTCTCTCCCTCATTCCTCTCCTTCTGCTGTCCCACTGTTTCTCTTGTCTCACGTTTCTGGTCTGTCCATTTGTTTCTCTGTCCCTTTATCTGATTCGCTCCCATTGTTGCCCCAGATATTTCTGTGTTCTGTCTTCCCCATCACACTTTTCTTTGTTTTCTCATGGCATGATTTCACATATTTCAGCATTAGAACTCTTATGTTGGCATGCTTTACTGGTTACAAACACCCCTGCCTTAGTTATCCGTAAAGGACGCGTCCAACAGGTACCGGACCCTCTACTTCCAGCTGTCTAATGTCTTCTGTTCTATTTATGAATAAAGCTCTTTCTACCACAAACCTCTTCACTGCTAGTGTCTAGCTGACAAACATCTCAGTTCTGCAGATTATAAGTACTTCTACTGTGTGCTGTGAGATACCACAGAATGCCTGAAACGTGCAAATCTCGCTCCTTTATTACATTTTGGCACAGTGGTGCTTTTGAACATCTATCAAGAAACCTCTCAGCTAAGAGTAGCTGGATCCATCACACGTCCTTGCACCTGAAAAAGATGGCTGCCACTGCTATGGAATGGTTGCTAAGCGTACCCTCACCATTGTGAATGCAGCCGGTATTGACTCTTCCCAACAAGGTGTGGTGCATTCCCAAAAGGGTGTGCTGCATTACTACTTTTTGGGAAACCAGCATGGCTACTGCGGAGGTTGTGCATTGTGTAAGGGAAGCTTGCTCGGCTTATGACTGTTCTATTCCTGGGTTTGTACCTTGCACTGCTGTTGCGTGCTCTATGCATCTATGGGCAGGTGTGGGAAAACCCCACACTGCACCTGTCCAATTTTGTGTGTGTGAAGAAGCTTGCACTTCTGCTGGCTGGGTTTTGTGGGGCATAGGACTCTTGCACCATTCCCTGTGTTATACCCATATCTGCATTTTATGGGGCATAGGACCCTGTCACTGTTCCCTGTGTTATACATATGTTTGCACAGTTCCCTTTGTTCCTATTTGTGGGGTGTAGGACTCTTGCACAGTTCTGTGTGTTATGCCTATGTCTGCATTTTATGTGGCGTAGCACCCTTACTTTTCCCATTGTTATGCCTGTATCGTTTCTGAGGCTTGCACTGCTGTTGACCATGCAGTGTGGGAAGATTGCACTGCTGCTGCACGTGACATATCTGTTCCGTGTGAGAGAATGCTTGTTGTTGAGTGGGTTGTACTGTGCGTATGCATGTATGTGTGTACATAAGTGCACGTGATATTGCACTTCTACAAGGGGAGAAGCTTGTACTAGTACTGATGCTTGTGCATATCAATTCCTTGTATGCAAGGGAAGCTTGTTCTACCGATTCCTTTATGACGCCTATTGTGGGCTACCCTTGCACTGTTGCTGCCAGTGCAGTATCTACTCAGTCAGCCCTGCCAAGTACCACGCATCAGGCGTTAGACTAACGCATTTCAGTGTGGTGGTCCGCATCACCGCAATGAAATGCATTGTCACGCATTATAGCGCCTCAGCTTTCAAGCAGCCCCAGCACTGCTGAAGTACCACTGACAATTTGGTATTACAGGCAGCATGATGCGTTGCTGTGGCAAGCTTGGGGGCTGGCTCAGGCAGCTTGCTCTACCCAGGGTTGGATACACTGTTTCAATCAGCGGACATGCGCACGGCAAAGTTACTGAGCTCACCCCGTCCTGTGGAGACTGGTTCTCAGACAGGGATTACTTTGCCCAATCAACACAGCATGACTAGAGCCCAGGCGAGGCCACATTTGCAGCTAGCACAGCCGGGAGCCCTGAACTGCAGCTGACCTCACACTGCGCAGCGCGCCGGCCTGCGCGTTACCTATAAGATTTGGAATGGACCTTACCCGTAAGGCCGCTGTGAGAACGGTGGTCTTGTGCAGCCATGAGTGGAGTCACCGAGTCCTGGACCGCCGCGCTGCTTAGACCAGTGGACGGATATAAAAGGGCTTGCTGTGAGTGTCACGAACAAACCAGGCCGGGCTGCCAGGCTCAGCTTTCCCCTGCTGCACTGCCTGAGGGCCCAGCCATCCTCACAGTGCACTCAAATTGTTGGTAGCTTCGCTTTCAAGACTCTGTGCTTGGCGTTGATGCCTCCAGCCATATTATTAGAACTCCATGTTTCCAGTACCGGACTTTTGTTGGACACGCTAAGGCGTCTGGGAGCTGTAGTTTTCAGAGCATATTTACTAACGTTAGCCTGTGAGCTTACGCAGTGCAACTCTGTTTTGCGCTTTCTTCAACTCTGTCACCCTCTGATTGGCATCCATGGCTAAAGGCAAAAATGCCCAATGGCAACTACGCACCCTGTGTAAACTAAAATCCTTGTCCCATCAAACGACTTTGAGACCACAGTAGAGTTTTGTTCCTTCCAGGCTTTACTACAGATATGCAGGCCTGCCAAGTGTCACGCATCAGGCGTGACGCGAACGCATTTCAGTGTGGTGTTCCCGCATCACCGCACTGAAATGCATTGTCACGCATTTTTGGCACTGACCGCACTCTCTGCTGACAGCGCTGAAACTGGCTGCCGGCTACACCAGGTGCTAGCCGGCGCTCAGACACACCGGTCTTCACTTGCGGCCAGCAGCAGCACAGTTAAATCAGTGCTACAAATGTTACAATCTGCCCTGCTGCCAGTGCCTGCATGGCGGGCTGTCAGAGTCACTGACTCTGACTGCCCAATTACCGAGACCCGGGCGGGGCCTGTCCTCGGCAGTCATTGCTTACAGGCTGTGGCTCCGTGGGGGGATGATCGGATGTGACCTCACGTTCTTTTGGAAAAGGATGGACAGGCAGGGGCAACAACACCGCAAAGTTCACTGCCGCAGCTGTGGGCAAAATCAAGTGCGACCACCGCTAATAACGCAGGGCTGCCATTTTGTAAATGATGCTTCTGCTGGCTCCAATCCATGTTTAATTCGCCCAGCAATGCCGGCCGAGACAAGAGACGCAAATTTTAAATAGGACGCGGTGCTGCAAGCAGTGCGGAAATGGGCGCCAGTTATGACATTTTCTAAATGTTTAATTCTGGCAAGAGTTACCTCGCCGGTGCTTGCACCGCCAGCAGGATTTGGTTTGTGCCGGCTGCTGCCTCTCAGAGTGAGTACATCCGCCGAGGCTGCCGGACAGACTGTGGTTGGTGCCTGCAGCCTGTAAGGATCACGCGTGACTCGGGACCAGGTGCGGCTGCCGGAGAACATTTTGCCTGCATGCAGAGCCTCTCATAACGCTGGTCCCGGCAATACTCCAGTCCTTTGATCGCTGTGCCAGAAGTCTCAACCAGGTAATTTGATAGTATTTTATTAATTTTTGAGCGTCAATAATCACTGTGGTGTGCCTGTTACAGCTCTCATTGCTTGGCTGTCTACTCTGTGATTTAATTGGATACAGTACACCTGACTAGGCCCTGCATCAGTGCCCGGTGGCTTTTCATTTCGGTTCTGACCGGGACTCCCAGGCAGAAAGGGCCACGTCGGGATAATATCGGGAAGCGGTGGTGGTGGGGAGGAACCCTGCCAGCCGGATCCTGCCTGCCCAAAGCCAATCTCGGGTGACACAGGCCAGAGCTCCGTTCTGTTACTCGGTGCAGGACCGAGTCAGTTTGCAGCTGCAAAGTGCACATGCACTACACAATTGCAGCAGATACTCAAGCACTGACAGCACAGCAGCAGGTCGCAGCTCCTGACCCCGGAACTACACAGGTGGGGAAGCCTGTGCCCTGGAGGGGGAAGAGGTTGTGTCAGGCCTGGCCACAGTGAGACAATCCATAGATAATTTTGAGCTGGACCGGCGGGCCGCCACAGAGCTTCAATGAAGCCTAAACTGGACTCGAGCTTTTTGTCAGCACATGCAGGGTACAGCTGAGACCATGGCGATTTGCCCCCTGAGATGAGGTTGCAGCTATCTCTTTAGTTGACGTTCTGCCACCAGTGCAGTCTGATCTCGAGATGGCAGGTCAGGTCTGTGTGGGGTGATTTTTTTGTTGGTCTGTTTGTGGGCTTGTCAGGCTAACTGGCCGGGCTGGACTGCTGATTTTTCTGAAGAAAATAAAATCCGCAGTAAGCTTAAATGGACGGAATCTGACGTGCAAAACATGTATATAGCATATGAGGACAACCTGAAAACGTGTTTATGGTGTACGTCATGATCTCCTACTGTTGCACTGACTTGCTATGCTATGAAAATTTGCTTTTGGTGGCACAGTCGCGTTGCTCAAATGGGTGTAATTTCTAATATTTATGTTTCCCTCGTTTTCATTGCTTGATTTTACTCGCAAGAAAGTGTCACTCATAGTCGTTGAAATGTCACTCATAATTTCCCTAAAATTATGAAAACGTCACATAGCAATCTGAAACCTTGGCAGCTATGCCCTCGGCAACCTTTACTCCCACTCCGTGCAACCACTGCCCCTTAACTTACGTTAGACCGTTAGAAAATATTGCAATGACGCACTCGACCAGGGGGCACTGTTTCAGCACCCTCCATTTCTTAACCATGACGAGTAAATGTACCAATACACCGTTGGAAGCGGGGGCGTTGCACCATAGATTAATTCGGCCAGGCCTGCGCATGCGCCACCACCGTGCCTACGCATTTGCATCCTGCAGTACTATCCGGATCCACCACATGTTCATAGTGGCAGAGCAAAAGTCCCCCCCCCCCATCCCATAAAAGATTCACACCGAGTACACGTAAAGCAGTAGTATACGATTCTCCTGTATGCGTAAATAAGAAACCACACCTGGTACTCCAGTGCTAACTTTGTGCGTTATTGATGCTTGCGAACAGCTTTTGAGTGTACAAAAGTCGAACGACTGATTGTTCAATGTTTGTTTAGACCGCGTTCCTGCTGCTTCACAAAAAGGAGGTCTTTACTTGCGTAGGAGTTGTGCGGTGACCGCTTTGTAGCCTCAATACTGGGCAGTCTTTGACCACTAGATGTCAGTGTTGTGTTGCCTTGACCCTGGAGAGCACAGTTTTCTGTTCAACAAACGCTTTCGAGTTCGTGGAAAGTGGAGATGCTAAGGACTTTGCCCTCACTGCATGGTGTTATCGTTCCCGGTTTGCAGTGTCCTCCTATATTTGTTTATTTACTCTTTTTTTGGGTTCACAAATCTTAAAGTGTAAACTCCTAATCTATAAAAAAATAAAAAAAAAAAAAAAAATCGATTTCCGTGCACTTTTCCCTTCACGATTTGCTCTACGTGGAAAATATTTACCCCGCAGAGAATACATGGGAGTGTTTGGGAGACTTGGAGGAAGCACTCCCTAGACTTTCTTCCAGCCTTCTTGTATCACATGTAAAACAACCTCACTCCACTCCTACCAGAGGCGCAACTAGAGCCAAATTTCGCGGGGGAGGGAGGGGGGGGGGCTACTAAAAATTCCGGGGGGTAATTCTTCTAGCAATAGGCAGAGTGGAGATGAAGGCGTGAAATAATAACAAAGCCTCAAGTGTGTGTGTGTGTGTGTGTGTGTGTGTGTGTGTGTGTGTGTGTGTGTGTGTGTGTGTGTGTGTGTGTGTGTGTGTGTGCGCGCGCCCCCCCCCGTGAGTGAAGCTGTCTCAGCCCGGGCTGACACACACGACGGAGAGGGGAGTAGCGCCCGTGGTGGGAGTGCTGCCGGGCGGTGGGGTAGGGTGGAGGGTAGTAAACTACGGAATTCGGCCGAATAGAGGTAAGTAAACATATAAATGAATAAAACGAATTTCGTTGCGCGCATTTATAGGTTTGCTTACCTCTATTCGGCCGAATTCTGTAGTTTACTACCCCCACCCTACCCCGCCCCGCGTCACCACCCGGCAGCACTCCCACCAGGGGCCGCTACTGAGGGGGGGACTGAAGCCCTTTGAGTCCTATGGGCGTTGCATGCTTGACTCCTACACAACAGTCTGTGTTTTTTTTTTTTTTTTACAACTGTCAGTCAATCTATCCATGCACTACACTCTTCCCGCCAAAACCATATTTTTCTTGTACAAATAAGCCATGGGCACACTAACCAAAACCCTTGGCAATGCTTAATCGTCTTGCTTTCAGACCATCATCACCTCACTCCAGCTCCACCCTGAATGATGGGTACGCACCACCGACAACCATGCTCACCTGCCAATATCCCTTAATAGCTGCCCAATTATTCTGCAACATCTTTGAATATTGCTACAATTTTGGACATCGTGACTTATCAGCTTTACCACCATCCTCCTACATACCCTCCCCGTTCATACGTATTCTCACTTGTTGACAGAACATCCCCAACTTAACTCCTTAATCAAAGCTGCCAACCCATCTTGTGACCAGCTGACCCATTCAGCCCTCAGACCATCAAAGTCATGTTCAAGAATCCACTCCATCTGCCATCTTTCCTCTCACATAACGCATTTATCCTTCAAGTCTCAAGCCTGCTGTGGTTCTACCTCTCCTTTAAATATAAAAAGAACCCCCCTCCTGCCAACCATCAACCAGTTTCTCAACCCCCCATTTTTAGGTCTCGCCTGAGACCGCGCATGCGCTGTCTCTTCGAGACATTTAGTAAGTGGCTTTTAAAAGTGCCACCAGAGGCTTTTGCTGGCCTCCAGCTTGCGTTCACGAGCGCGTGCACAGCTGCCATCTGTGTTTTTATTAGGCCTGGGCGGCAAACTACGCTACGCTCGCGTAGTTTGCGAGATTTGCGCTACTCGCGCTACGCGAGGTGCACGTAGCACAGTGCAAACACGCGTAGCGGTCATTTTTGCTTGCTCGCGGTCCTCAACGTCAAGTTGGCGACCGCGAGCAAGCAAATGACTATCCCGGCGAGACTTTTTCCTCGTTCGCGATCAGCAACATCAAGTTGCCGATCGCGAGCGTGGAAAATAAACCTCCCGGCGAGATTCTCAACGCGGGGAGGTCAGGTTTCTCATTGCGAGTGGTCGCGTATGCTCGCGACCGCTCGCGATGAGAAACTACCAGTCCGCGTTGAGAAGCTGCCGCTCGAGTAAAAATCTACTCGAGCGGCAGTAAAAGACAGCTCGCACTGTGCAAGATGCCGTTTTCAATGATTGCACAGTGCCGGATGCTTGTCCGCACTGTGCAATCATTGCGAACACGCACTACGCAGTTCGCGTAGTGCTACGTGTAGCTCGCGTAGTGCGAACTGCACTTTGCGTAGCTTCGCGAAGCGTTACTTTGCGAACTACGCCCAGGGTTAGTTTTTATTGCTGTAATCAGGCTCCTCTGCTTGCACTACCCCCTCCCTTTTCCCCCTCTCTCCTGGTCAGCTTCATTTGTGTCTTCTATCGCTGTGAATGCTCCTCTGCTCGCACTCCCCCCTCCTCCCCCTCCCTCTTCGTTTTTACTTGGTTCTGCCCCAAGCTTATATACATATACTGGCCACGTGCACATCGCCCCTTTGGCAGGCTGCTCTTGCATGTATATTGCTTCATTAGCCCCAGCCCTTCTATCCCATTCTTTTTCATACTGACTGAAATGGCTTCTCCCTAATAGAAAGCTCCAGAATGTCCAGAGGTCATGCACAGGTTACTGTACCCGTGTGTTGTACAAAGTAGGTATATTCCTACCAGTATCTTCCTGTGTTCTGTAAAGAATGTTGTCATCACTTACCAGTAATAGCTTAGGGTGCGAGGACGGCATCGGCCACGAGCTAATGCAGCTGTTGTCCATGCGACGCGAATCCTCGCCTGACACGCGCTTCGCCCTGTGGGGGTGCCAGAGGAACGAAAGGCTGATCAAAGGAGACGCAATTCATATGACCCTTCTTCTACTGCCTGAGCAGCCTCCCCAAACACCCCCACCCCCCCCCCCACCCACCGAACCTCAGCCCCCCCACCCCGCCCGCGGGGGTCACGGATCACCGGCACTTCATTAAGTTTTATTCAGCAAGAGAACTGATCTGACTTCCTATTATTCTGTCACGGCGTCTGGCGAGGGAGGGGCTTCCTCCCCAGGAGTTTATGGAGGGGCAGTCGGGCGGGCAAACAAAGGCTGATGGCGACGTTTATTAATGCATAAAATCATTAGACTCGATGTAAGGTAAGCACTGCGGGTTCGTTGACGTTGCGCACTGCGTGCCCGCTCTGTACTCGCACTCACTGGCTGGTCTCTAGACTTACTCCGGTATATTTTTTTTACTTGGTTCTGCCCCAAGCTTATATACATATACTGGCCACGTGCACATCGCCCCTTTGGCAGGCTGCTCCTTGCATGTATATTGCTTCATTAGCCCCAGCCCTTCTATCCCATTCTTTTTCATACTGACTGAAATGGCCTCTCCCTAATAGAAAGCTCCAGAATGTCCAGAGGTCATGCACAGGTTACTGTACCCGTGTGTTGTACAAAGTAGGTATATTCCTACCAGTATCTTCCTGTGTTCTGTAAAGAATGTTGTCATCACTTACCAGTAATAGTCATTTCTCCTAAACTTACGCGCCAACACCCCAGTCATTACTACTAGGATCAACTCCACCTCACTGAGGCAGGACTCTCTAAGAAATGCTGAAAATGAAAGCCCTGCCGCCCCCCCCCTCACCCCCCCCCCCCCCCTCACTGGATGCTATAAAGAGGCTGCCAGTCCGAGCATCGTCAGCAGCGCATGTCTTGGCCCCCACTCCCTTTATTTCTTTATTGCTCTCTTTGCCCCCTCCATCATTCTCCATCTTTCCCTGTATCTCCTCCTTCTCCGCGTTACCCCTTCCGCTCCCGACCTCCCTAAGCCTCCTTTGCTGCGTTAACCATTCTTTCACAAACCCCCTTTTCCTTTCTTTCTTCACTCTTTCGTTAATTGCCTAACCCCCCCCGCCCCTCGCTGTACGTTATATCGGGCCCTCTTCCTCTCTTCACCTTCTCTCGCTTCACTATCACCATGTCTCTTTCTGCCTTCCATTTTAAAGCTTTCTCCCCCTTTCCATGAGTCCATCTTTATCACTATCGACCCTCCTTTGCCCGATTTCTGTTTCATTGTATACCACATCTCCATTAATCTCTCTAGCCCTCTCCCTTTTCATGGTCTCCCTCTCTTCATTGCCCCAAGTCTCCCGCTCTAAAGCTTCTCTCGTTCCTCCTTTCCTTCCGCCCTCTATCTCTGTGCCCTGTAGGGTCACAAGTTCCTAACAAGGTCAAACGCCCCACACCTTCATCCCCGAGAGGAGAATAAATGGAGTCATTACATTTGGTAGTGTTAAAGTTGTCAATGTACTACATTTTGGAATGGATAGAGCTGTGGCATTAAGCGCTATCTCACGGGTGCAGCAGTACACAATTCAGCAGGGCCAACACCATCACTCAACAACACCACAGGATCACTCTGCACCACCACAGCATCACTCAGGGACACAATATCATCACTCAGCGCCACCACAGCATCGCTCGGGGCCACCACAGCATCGCTCGGGGCCACCACAGCATCGCTCGGGGCCACCACAGCATCACTCAGTGTTTCTTACACTTTTTAATTACAACTTCTTAGCATGCTGCACAGCAGCCACACTTCTCTACAGCACAGCTTAGAAACATTGGCAAAGTCAATAGCTCTACCTAAACACTTAAAACGGCGCCCCAATGCATAGCCAATAGGTCTCGCCTTTGGGACATTGTAAGTGTTTAGTTATCCAGCACAATATCCTTCATTAAACAACATCAAGTGTTGCATGGCTAAACACTTAGAAGATCCCAAAAGCGAGACCTATTGGCTATGCCAATGCTTGTTTTCAAAGCTCTTAGAACGACGGGTCTTTAATCAGCTAATACAGTGGCTCTCATCAAACAACCGAATCTACCTCCTCCAGTTGAATTTCCAGGTACTCTGTGGAAAGGGCACTGTTGCATCCATCTAAACTCATCAACCTGGCAAACACTCCCATTCGCATATTTTTGCACCTACTTGTGGCCTCTTACACTGTTGATCATACTACTGTGCTGTGGTAGCATGACTGGCCCAATCGATCAGCGGCTCTCCTCGAACCTCTAACTCCTGGTACAGGTACTTGGAAATCAAGCGCTCAGCACGTGCCTCCATCCCAGCTGTCTTCCCACAACACTGTCGTCTGCCCCATTATGTTATCATTATACAATAGTCATGAAGTAGCATCCCTACTCCTGTAGGGAAGTGTGAAATTAAACAAAAGGAAGTTAAACAAGATTGAGTGAATGATTATTATTTTTTGGCAAAAAGTGAATGAACAATACAACCTCATAGCGAGGCTCCTATACCAGTGCCCTGGGGACATACCCTACAGGAGTAGGGATGCTACTTCATGATAATTGACACACTCGGGTTCCAGGAGTGACACCCAGGCAAGCACGGAAAAACTAATTACAACTTTAAAGAGTAAAGCAGTGCATGTATTAACCCAT
Source organism: Calotriton arnoldi (assembly GCA_963921515.1). NCBI lineage: Eukaryota > Metazoa > Chordata > Amphibia > Caudata > Salamandridae > Calotriton > Calotriton arnoldi. The sequence goes on along the minus strand of CAWUFW010006283.1, from coordinate 486,698 downwards.
TGACTATCATTATACAATAGCTCACTTGGGGACATCTCATTTAGGGCTTGATGTCTTTTTTCCTTTTTAATTTCCAACTTTCTGCTGTACCTCCAATCACACATTTCGTCGCTAATGCTCAACTCTTCTAAAACAGAGGTCCCTTGCTTTTTTTTTTTCCTCACGACCTGCCTGCCTGCCATCCCCATTACTGACTCCACCCTCTTTCCCTCCCAAACCCCCCCCCTTTTGAAATTCACCATAAGGACCAGAAACCTTAGTCTTCATTGAAAGGCTGAAGAGAAGCCCGAGTTCTTCATGACAAACACAGCACCACTTAACCTCATTCGCTCATACCATTGATTATTATAGCAAAAGCACTCAAACTCGTTGGGGTTCAGTAGACTTGATCACTACACCAGTCTGCTGGAAAAACCTTCCAAGTGCTCCCCTGTAATGTAACTCCCTACCACCCAACATTCGGGCCGTTCTCTCCTTCCAGAAGTTGAAAATCACAGTAAAATATGTCCTACGACTGGAACGATGCAAATGTTGGCCGACAAGTCTAAATCTGTGCAATGCATGTCATTATCCTCTGGTAGCCAGTAGAGATATGCGCTTTGGCTCCACCTGTCACATAACTGGTTGATGTCTGTCTCCTGGTACCACACAACGAAGTAATGTTTTCAGACTAAACAGTTACTACGCCTAAGTTTAATGCCCTCACTTGTTACTCATGTATCTCCTCTATTGCTATGTACATCGTTCTATGTTGGAAATGGTATTGCTGCTAAATAAAATAAACAAGCTCTAACTTTTGATGTTGCTAAAATGGGTATCTTTGACTGTGCGGTTAAACAGGACCTGTTATTAAGGCACAAATTACCATTTTCTTTGCTGGAGTCCATCTTAAAATGCCCATTATTAGTGATAATGACAATTGTAATATAAAGTGATGTTTACGATGTTGTACCTGACGTGGAATGACTATTCTCCGCAGAATTGGAATACGCCTACATGGCATCGTCAGACCCTGTTTGGGTGGGCCACATGAAAAGCAGGGGCTACTGGTTCTGAGGGCGGGGGCCATCGCCTCTTATGTACCAGGCCCCGGCCTATTATGTCTCTGCAAACTGGGCCAATTACAGCTCCTTTAGCACTTGACTCTCAATGGCAGCGATGGGGAGCAGCCACAGGCTTCTCGGGGAGGATAGAGAAGGGGTAGAATAGGCACAGCAATCCACAAGCACCCAAAAGCATAGTAACTTGATTGTCAGGCCCAGTGCTCATCTTTAGAAAACTGAAGTACTTTAAGAGTTTAAAACCTAAAACTAGACCCTACAAAAACTCAAGTACTCAGTCTCTGCCCCAGGGCCACTGCCCCACAGGCAAGGATACTCCTGCTCCACCTCCTGTTACCATCTCTCCATTTTTTGGTACCTCTGCTTTGGGTCACGGGTGCAGTGCTTCACCACCCCCTATACCCTCGACTAAGTCGTGTGCCAAGACTCTCAGTTTTATGTTTCACACTAAAGGGACTCTCCACCGTAGGCCTTTGCCAGGCTTCCATCTACTTCAGTTGCTGTTCTCCTCCCTGTGCATGGAAGATGCGCCAGCTGCAGGCGCACCAGCCCTCTGCTTCGACACCTGGAGCATACGCGGGGATGTGTGGTGAGTCTGGAGGCAGCGGGAGGCAGGAGTGCAGCTGTCTTCAGAACAGCAGCCCTCTCATGGGAACTGGTTGAAGCTGGCTGGAGGGTGGGCCCTGCAGGTGTTGACACGGCGGTCCTACACTTGAACTGGCTGGTGAGTCAGCTGGACAGACCTCTCCGGGGATCAAGGTGGCAATGCAGTCTGCTTCCATTCTCCGGTCTGTAAGGCAACATTTGGGCTGCTTCTAGTTGCTTCACAATTCTGCTGCAGAGGTGTAGTCTGATTGGGTGCATTTCTGGTCAGTGCCTAGGTAAGCCACATAGCCAATCAGGCAAACCGTAAACAAATGCCAAGATTCAGCAACCCCAATTAGAGGCGTAGCTCGCTAGGGCACAGGTGGGCGATTGCCCTGGGCTGACCAATCGAAGTCCATTCAGGCACAAGTGGGCATGTATCCCAGGTTTGGTAACAGTCCATTCTTCAGCAGGGCAGGCTTCTTGGACACCCTTGGGAAGTGCACAGGCTGTAGGGGCAAGGTGGGCAAGTGCCACTGACCAGCAGGCAGGTTTGGTCAGGAAATCTGCTTGGGCACACTTCAGCAGTGTCGCAGATCTACTGCTTCAGGTAGGGTGACCAGGGCCGGCTTTAGGACAGTGCGACTGGTGCAGTAACACTGGGTGCTGACCTGGGAAGAAGGCGCTGTGTTTAGCAATAACTTTAGATTTAAAAACCCCTTCAGCAGAGTTCCTTGTGCGTCCAGTAGTCAGACAGCATTAAAAACCTCAAGATAACTCTTGTGATGTTTCTGCTAGAGAGAGTGATCGGAGTTTTGTCCAGGGGCTGTTTTGACTCGCATAAAGTAGCAAAGAGGGTTAATATGCCTGCTGCAAAGAACGCATACTGTGCAGATCACAGATCTTTATTTTATGTGGATAGCTGAGTGAATTACTGCTTTTGTCACAGAGATCCTTTTGTTACCGCAGTTCATAAGATACAACCCTAATACAGAACAGTGACTAATACGAATGGTCATCAAAGAGCTGCATGCAAACTGCTTAAAATAAGTTAGGACGTTCTGTTTTTTTTTTTCCTCCCAGTCTTTCATTATTTATTCCTAATGTTGCTCAAAAGGGATTGTTTGGGTAGATGTACATTCTTATCAGTAAAGTCTGCCTTTACCAGTGCTTTAAAACATATGAAATGTATGTGAGAGGGTCTATGGAAAGATGGGGAGCACTTTTGCCTGGTGGTCGTAAGGGAACCCGAAGAGGTGGGGCACCAAAAATGATTGCTGCACCGGGTGCCAACAGCTCTAAAGCTGGCCCTGAGGGTGACCGACTCCAAACCAAAAGCGCACCAGTAATGCTATGGAGAGTCTGGTGGATGAACGCTCAGCTCCGGGGTCAACTGCTGCTGTCCACGCTGGCAGTACAGTCCTACTGCATGGTTGACTCGCTCCAACCCTTCAGGTCAGAGGGGACCGTTCTTCCTTCAGATCTGACTCTGGTGATGCCCTCAACTCGGAGAAAACTCGCTGTCACACTGACACCAGCTCTGGTTGCACAGTAGTCCTATGAGTAGTCTGTGGAGCCCCCTCCTTGATAAGACAACTTATAACTGGAATAACAAGTGTCAACAGCTCCCACGATTATAGATCTACAGCACACTGTAGATGTGCAGTTTCGGTCTGCACTTTCAGAACTGGTTTGGATTAGTTCTCCTTTTATGTGTCCTTTTCAGGCTGTCTTCTAGACTCCGCATTTGTCTAGTGATGATCCTACAGCAGGGTCATCTCCAGACTTGAGCATTCACAACAGAGGCACAAAGAGGTGAGGGCATTCCACATCAGGCTATCTACAGTCAAGTGAACACTGCTCAGGAAGAGAGACAAAATGCCAGCCTTTTCTGAAGGCCCCTTTTCACTTTGTCACAGAGGTAACAGTCCCTCCATACACTCAGGCTGTGCTCAGGAAAACGAATCCGCAGTTCTTTGCAGGACATGGATACTCCTGAATTGCTAAGGGGAAGCCTATCACCGCTTTCCCCACTTTTGTCTGTCCCCTCACTCCAGTCTCAGTAATGTCTGCAATACACTTCCTGCAAAAGTAACCTCATGGCCAGCATGTGCACATGAATGGGTCAGGAGCTGCCAAAATGGCCTGCTTCACTAAGACTCAATCCAAAACATACGATGCATGTATCACATGGGTTATCCACATACATACTTGAACACTTGAACAGGGATTTTAGAACAGCCGTCTTGGCCTTGCTTGAAGCTGCAGAATTTTACTCTAGTGGGCCAGTAGCCAACACTCCTGCGATCCAGACAAAAAGGCCTGGCCATCACTGTATAACCACTGAAACATGGTATGCTGTCAAAAACGTTGAGCATGCTTGGTGCACCCTTCAGGGTCCATGACCACACTTGCGGCAAGCAACAGGCTTAGACCTTCATGCACATGCTAGGTTAGCGTGAGACTATAGCTTAAAAAAAACAGGATCTCTGAGTTGACCACTCAGGCCAGAGAACTGTCCACCATGCAAGGGACATTCCTGTTCCAGCCAGGGGCCTGTGGTCCTGGGTTCTAATCCCAGCTTTAGGACTTGGCTAAAAAACGGGATTCTATGTCCGGACCGGAGGCTCCGATTATGCTCATATCTCTCTCCGCTTTATTAATATTAAATCTCACAGCAGCCTGAAAGATAAACCAAGAGTCTTTATATGTAAACAGAGAAAACTTCATCTCCCATAACATCCAGGGAGGCATCCGAGTATGTAGCCCTTCCATTATGTCCATCACCATGTAATACAAAGTCCCTTGTCTGTGTCTGTCCTTCCTCTTTCTTCGCTGCTTCGCAGCCAGTTAAGAAGAAACAGAATACAGGAGTAAACCCGTTGCCCCAGTTGAGACCGGGTAGGCTGTATAACAAAAAGAACAATGTCTCAACCAGTATTTCATTCGCAAAGGACTGTTTGTAAAAGGTGTCGCAATCACACAGGAAGGAAAGAAAGGGGAGGGAGACCAAGGTAGAGTGGAAGGGTTGTTATTTGCATATAGTTATAACAGCACTATAATACAATTAGATTGCAGTAACCATAACAACCAAATGTGCACTGGAAGTGTTGGTGTAGGTGAACGGCGCAGTGACACAAGTGATTAGAAAACAACATGAGGCGGCAGAAAAACAATAAAAAAACAATCATTTGTAAGGGTCAAACATATGATTTAAACAAATGCAAGTACAGTTTTCATAATTTGTGAATGACCCTCTGACGGCCGCGAATAGCGTTGTGGAGTCGACGAGCGTTTCGACCTATTCAATTAAAGGTCATCGTCAGGACGATGGTTACTAATTTTGAGATAGTGCTGGTAGCACAATGATGAAGAAAGAATCCAGGGAAGTAGAAATCCGGTTGGGAGAACCGCTGTAGGGCGTCAATTGAATGGAGGCCAGGGGAGGTTAGAGGTCTTGGTGCGTAGATGTAGCTGCCTGGAGAGGAAACTAATTCAGTGGCCCGAGGAATCGGGTCCGTGTAGTAGGGCAGGGTAGGAGTCAGCGGTGTCTGAACCTGCGCAACCCGTCAGGTTCATGATTTAAGGAGGCGAATGAATCGGGCAAGACGAGTTAAGCGTCTACAAACGCTTAACTCGTCTTGCCCGATCATTCGCCTCCATCATTGTGCTACCAGCACCATCTCAAAATTAGTAACCATCGTCCTGAAGATGACCTTTAATTGAATAGGTCGAAACGCCGTCGACTCCACAACGCTATTCGCGGCCGTCAGAGGGTCATTCGCAAATTATGAAAACTGTACTTGCATTTGTTTAAATCATATGTTTGACCCTTACAAATGATTGTTTTTTTAATTGTTTTTCCGCCGCCTCACGTTGTTTTCTAATCACTGTGTCACTGCGCCGTTCACCTACACCAACACTTCCAGTGCACATTTGGTTGTTATGGTTACTGCAATCGAATTGTATTATAGTGCTGTTATAACTATATGCAAATAACAACCCTTCCACTCTACCTTGGTTTCCCTCCCCCTTTCTCTCCCTTCCTGTGGGATGGCGACACCTTTTTACAAACAGTCCTTTGCGAATGAAATACTGGTTGAGACATTGTTCATTTGTTATCGCAGCCAGTTAAGTCAGCTTTTTCTTTCCTATGAGTTATTTGTGCTTCTTTGCTTGTAATTGAGCTATTATTGTACTTTAACCCACTGCTTTGGGTCAGCGTTAGCCTGAGGATTGTTTTTATGTATTTTTTCCCTGTTTTCATTTTAGATTCCTTCAACTGGCTGCGGGAGCGTCTCCCGCTCCTTACGCGGCCGGCGCCCTGCTGTTTGCGGTACCTTCTAGGGCCGCTAGGGGGACTCGTTGGTCTCGCACCGCGGCTCCTCAGAAAAGGAACCGTGCTGCGAGACGCGAGTATACCGAGCCTTGTCCCAGCTGCCAGCACCTGACGCCAGACTTCAGGGTTGTATTCCCCGCATTTACTGAAAAATATACGCCCCGGCAGGGGTCTGTACGGCGGGTCCTCCTGCGTGACGCTTACGGGCGTGTTTTACACATTCTAACGAACGTGCGGTGAGGCAGCAGCCCGGTCAGTCTTCTGAGGGCTTTGGCGCGTTCTGGGTGGTGCAAGCCCAACTGCGGTCCTCAGGACTGCCCCAGAAGTCTTGCAGTCCTTGTGTCTGACAAAATCTGGTTTGGGTGGACAAGCCTGACATTTAAGTGCTCAGCACTCATTGGATAAGGGAGTTTGCCACAGGGTCATTGTTGTTCCTTGCTCTATTCATTTTGACATTTGCCAGACTGTTATAAAATGGAGGCACAGAATGAGTTCTATGAGGAGGAGGAGGTCCAGGGTTACTTACCTTGGGATGACGACTTCTACGAGGCCGTGGACTCCTCCATCTATAGGGTAGTGAATGAGGTGGTTGGCCCTTTGGAACAGCGCCTCTCGGACAGGATTGTCCAAGAATGCACCAAGCTAGCAAGCGCGCGCAGAGTGCCCTACAACCCGGCCGAGTCCACGCCTGGAGAGGGTGCCCCTCCACCCAAAAGAAGTATACTGAAGGAGTGGATAAGGATGCTTTTGCGCGCCTTAAAAGCGCTTTCCTAGCCACGGTACTGCCCCCACCCCTGTCCCCGCCCCGGTATCCGAACCGTAGGGCACCCCAGACCCAGCTTCCCCGGAACCTGAGAATGATGACTCTCGAGGGGGGATTCGGACGATGAGGCGGGCCCCTCACAGCCTTGGCGCCTGGCAGTCATCCCTCCCTCAACACCGGGAGAAGATTCCGGTATGTTAGACCCGGATGAGATCATTCACCCCCGGTCAGCTGCCTGTGCTCCGGGCGGCAAGGTAGCCAGGTTTGTTGCGAGTCGCCTCCGTACACCCTTGGAAAGGAAGCTCGGGTTGCCTAAGGGCGGAGTGCCCAAGGCCCACTTTAGATGACAAGGTTGCCTTCACTCCGGAATTGGATTCGAAAATGGCCACCGTCCTGGCAAAATACATGAAAGATCCGCGGAAGGGTATAGATAGATCCTGGCGGTCATGCCAGGATAAGCTCCTCGACGCCATTGGTCCCATGATGAAAATCTTGGACATGGCTGAGGAAGCCAAAGTTTCAGGGTCACCTATTTCGCCGGAGGTCCTTTCTAACTGGGCGCAACGGGCCATCATTTTTATGGGCAATGCTAACTGTGCCCTATCAATGGAGCGTCGCCGCTTGCTGTTGATCAAGCTTGACCCTAACCTAGGCAATTTGGCCTCCTCGGAGGCGGGAGCAGTGGCCCAGGGGGTCTCTTCGGGGACCCTTTTGTTAAAGAGTTGGGCAAATTCGTTGCAACATTTACTTCGCTGGACAAGGCCCAGTCTAATATCAAAAGGGTCTTCAACCAGCGGGTTTTCCACGGGGCCGGCCGAGGCAGGGGCCGCTCGTCCGGCCGTGGTTTCCAGCAGAACCCCCCAAGGGGACAAGGCTCTGGTCACGGGCAGTATAACTCCACCGCGAACTACAACAATTTCTACCCAATGAGAGGCCAGCGTTTTAGAGGTCGTGGAGGATTCAAGAACCATGCTGGCGGCGGAAATACCAGCGGTAAGTGTTCTACCAGTGACCCACGTCTCCATCGGGGGTCGGTTAGCGGCCTTTCGGGACGCTTGGGCGACCATTACCTCAGACGCATGGGTCTTACAGACCGTTCAAGGATTCCATATAGAGTTTTACGAAAACCCTTGTCAAGAGGTTTCCTCTCGACCAATATCCTTCAATTCCCTCGAGGCACAGCTGATCGAAGAGGTCTCCGAGCTGCTTCGCAAAGGGGCCATTTGCCGATCAGCTTTGCATCCTCATGGTTTTCTCAGCAACATCTTTTTGGTGGACAAGCCCGATGGGGACGCGGACCGGTCATCAACCTCAAAGAGTTCAACGGGTGGTTGGTATACCACCATTTCAAAATGGAGGGAATTCATCTACTCCGGGATGTCCTTCTCCCTTCCGACTGGATGGTGCGATTGGATCTAAAAGATGCCTATCTGGTGATTCCAATCCATCACCCCCATCGGCGGTTCCTGCAGTTTTGCTGGAGGAATCTCGTCTAAGAGTTCACCGCCCTTCCGTTCGGCCTTTCCTCAGCCCCATGGTGTTTCACCAAGGTGCTTCATCCGGCAGTGGAGTTCCTCAGGGCTCGGGGCATACGTATGATCGTGTACTTGGACGATATCCTTCTTATGGCGCAATGCCCCTGGACCTTATCCAAACAGCTCCAGCAAGCGGTGTCTCATTTACAGAGCCTAGGATTTATCGTCAACGAGAGCAAATCTGTTCTCCGACCTTCTCTGGTTTGTAGTGGATTCCATACAGGCGTCTTTGAGTCTGCCGTCATGGAAAATGGCCAAGATTCGTCACGAATTGCGACAGACTGCCTCCAGACCTTACACCTCCCTTCGGCAACGAGCCAGGTTGGTGGGTCTTCTTTCCTCCTCTATTCAGGCGATCTTCCCAGGGCCCCTGCATTATCGGGCCCTCCACCGCCTCAAGGTGTACCATCTGAGGAGAGGATTGTCATACGACCACTCCGTCCCTCTCTCGGCAGAGGCCAGAGAGGAGATCATGTGGTGGTTGTCCCACATGGAGGCGTGGAACTGTCGAGCGATTTTTGGCTTGGTTCCGGATCTTATCATAGAATCCGACGCCAGCAGGTCGGGCTGGGGCGCCTGGTGTAGGGATTTTTCCACCGGAGGCGTTTGGTCATTGGACGAGCAGAACCTTCACATCAACTGTCTAGAGCTTCTGGCAAGCTCTTTCGTGGTGCAATGTTGGACCAAAGACAAGGTGTGGTCCTGTGTCCTTCTAAAGATGGATAACATCTCCGTGGTTCGGTACGTCAACCGTTTGGGAGGTCCCCGATCTCGGGCCTTGGCGAACCTTGCAAAAGACTTTTGGGGTTTCTGCTTGGCTCACCACATTTCGGTCACGGCAGAATACCTTCCGGGTCAGAACAATCAGATCGCAGATTGGCACTCGAAATCTTCACGATTCCAGCCTCTGGAAACTGGACCCTCAGATTTTTCACTGGGTGGAGTCTCTGTGGGGACCGTTCTCAGTGGACCTCTTCACGTCCCGTCTGGACCATCAAGTCCCACGGTTCTTCAGTTGGAGACCGGACCCAATGGCCTTGGCCACAGACGCCTTCCTTCAGGAATGGAGCGAAGAAAGGGGTTACGCCTTCTCTCCTTTTTCGATGATCACGAGGCGGTGGCCCAGATTCGCTGGCAGGGGGCGGAGGTGACCATGATAACTCCATATTGGAGATCGCAAGTTTGGTTTCCAGTTCTTCTGGAACTTTCTTGGGATTTTCCAATCCTACTCCCCCTGTTTCCTCACCTGCTTCTGAACCCAGACGGAGTTCAGCATCATCTGGTCACCCAAGGGTCTCTCCTTCTCAAGGTATGGCGGCTTTCAGGCAGCGATGGTCGTTGCTGGGCCTTTCGAGACCGGCTGAAGTCCTTTTGTCAAAGGCTTGGGCGGATAGTACCACAAAACGCCATCAGTCTGCCTGGACGAGATGGGTTCGTTGGTGTCTTGGAAGGAGTTTGGATCCCATGGTCGCAGGTGTCGTTCCAATCTTGAATTTCTTGGCCGGCTTAGCCTCAGAGGGGCTGGCGTATCGTTCAATAAACGCGATACGGTCTGCAATTTCGGCGGGTCATAACTCAATAGACGGTGCTTTGATAGGAGAGCATCCGTTTGTCTGCAGACTTCTGCGTGGTATCCGGCTTTCTCTGCCTCCGGAACCACGCTAATCTGTCCTATGGGATGTCAATCTCGTGTTGAACCTGTTTTTGTCTTGGCAGCCGAATAGGTACCTTTCATTGAAGGAAATTTCAGCCAAGCTGGCAATGCTTTTATGTCTAGTCTCCTGCAGGAGAGTTTCCGATGTCCGGGCTCTGGACATCTCGGCGAGAGTTTTTCCCCGGACGGGGTAGTATTCACAGTAGGACGACGGACTAAATCTCATACCCGGACGGTTTCTTACCCGGCTTTTCAGGACACCCCAAAATTGTGTGGTGAATTGCCTTAAGGCATATGAAGAAATAACTCAAGAACTCCACCCTCTGGGCGAACGACAACTTCTTATTGCTCTCAGGAAACCGCACAAGGCTGTCTCTTCCCCCACCATAGCCAGGTGGGTGCGTTGGGTCATGCAGGAGGCGGTATTGATACCAAACAATTTGGAGCCCACTCAGCCAGGGGTGAGATGGCCTCTAAGGTGTTTTCGCTGGGGGCTCGTCTAGAGGATTTAATGCGTGCAGCAGATTGGTCCTCGGACTCAACCTTCAAAAGGTTTTACTTTAAACAGGTTTTGGAGGTGGCTCAGTTGGTGGTAAGTAAGCTTTAAACTAGCATAATCTGAGCCTCCGGTCCTGACATAGAATAGAAATTTGCCTTGCACCGTAAAGGTAAGTTTCAATTCTATTAAGGACACGGAAGCGAGGATTATCCCACCCAGGGCACAGTTGGTGCGAACCCACCCGTACGATGGTAAGTAACCAATTCATATTTCCGATGAGTTGAAAGTTGTTTTTCGTTATAGGGTTTTCTCGTATTGCAACTGTTGAATTTTATACATTACATAGAGATATAGTTTCTCGAAACTCTTACGTTTTCTTTGTTTTTTTAGGAAACAATGGTTCAAAACAGAACCAGTGACGATTTGGCGTAACTCGTGCGAAGAAAGAGTAAGGACAGACACGGACAAGGGACTTTGTATTACATGGTGATGGACATAATGGAAGGACTACATACTCGGATGCCTCCCTGGATGTTATGGGAGATGTAGTTTTTCTCTGTTTCCATTTAAAGACTCTTGCTTTATCTTTCTGGCTGCTGTGAGATTTAATGTTAATAAAGCGGAGAGAGATATGAGCATAATCCTCGCCTCCGTGTCCTTAATAGAATTGAAACTTACCTTTACAGTGCTAGGCAAATTTCTATTCTGTGCAAGTCCTGCAATCTCCACATGCCTAAAAATTGTAAATTTGTGAAATATAATTCAAATGTGCAAACTCATTCAATATTCACAATCTTGTATCGTTTCCCAACAACCCTATGATAGAACTATGTTCAGTTGCCCCTATATTTGGTTCGTGCTGTATAAATTTCAAATACATACCTACACTTCTAACCGAAAATAATGCTTTCCCAAAACTACTGATGAGATTAAATACCGTTTAAATCATGATAAAAGACAGATGGAAAAGGAGCTTTAAATCTGACCATTACTAACCTACCAACCTTCTCCTCAAATAGCTGTAAATATTACCACAAAAGTGAAGTGGACCCCAAAAGTATCGGCGTCTTTAACCACAAAATAGGTATGTAGAGCGCTATTCACCACAAAAAGCAGACAATTACTGCATTGGTGTTCTCCAAATGTCTATTTTGGAAATTGGAATTCACAAGGAGACCAGGAGTACGCCTGGGAAGCCGCAACAGTTGCAGGTTCCCAGGAGTAAACGTGGATTTTTTTTGTGTGAAATCAGTTTACAAGCATACAATACTGTAGATCAATTGTATTGTAAAATGTTTTTCCCTTTTACTTCCTAGGGAAAATATTTTTCCTAGGAAGTTTGCAGCCTTGTCCAACAGGAAGGCAACTTCCCCCTTGAGTGATATTCTGATACATTGGCATTTTCCCACTTCATTATGCTTTCCCTCAAGTGACCCTTCTGTAGAGACTCTGGTTACATTGAGCTTGTGTGATATTGATTGCGCCAGACCGGGGTAGACCACCTTGGTATCTGGACCGCCTTCAGCTCAGTATGTGTCCACGAATTTGGTTTAGCTTTTGGAAAGATTCAAGTTCTATGTTTTTTACATGAGGTTTTGGGCGTTTGTCTTGTGTGTTATGTATTCTTAGGCCGGGGTAGTCTAGATGACTGTCTTTAATGGTGTCAGGAGAAATCTCTTTGATCCAACCACAGTGGAATCTGGTCACATTTTACTCTTTGCGGCCTCCCTGGCTGAGAAAGGTCTGCTTGTCAATTCAGTAACTGGTTATTTAGCTGCAATTTCAACTTATTTTCCCGTACTTGGGATTCGTTGTTTTAAATCCTGATTGTTGTCCGCTTTTGAAAGATTTAGAGAATAAGTATCCTCTGATTACCTTACATGTTTCTGGTTGGGATCTCAATTTGGTACTGCCCTTTTTAATGGGGCAGAACCCTTTTAGCAACTTCATTTGTGTTTTTTGAAATATTTTGAAGGCCGCCTTTCTCCTTAATTTGACAAAAATGGTTAGTCTGTAGGTGTTGCTGTCCTCTCCTCCCTTTACAATTAATTCAAAAGAAGAAGTGCTTCTAGGGCGAAGCCCTCTTTGTTGCTTACGGCTGCTACAGAATTTCATATCTCACAAGTTATCATTTTGCCTTCATTTGATCCCTCTCATTGTTTTAAGTAGGTGCTAAGGTTATACAGAGTAGATGCCAGAGGGTATTAATCAATTATAGTTACAGGATGCAGTCCTTTAGCTTCGACGAAAATTTGCTTGGATTTCAATACCAGTGACTAGGTTGGGAGGTGAGAGAGCAAGCAATATCAAGATGGTCTTTGATGGTAGCACTCTGTTAAAAACTGTAAGGGAAACAATGCAGGCATTGTTTCTACTTTGGCCTTTTTAAGAGAGGTACCGGTTCATACAATTTGTAAGGTGGTAACTCTGTCATCTGTACATTCATTGGCTAATCATTAATGTCTTGCTTTATAGGAGAGAGCAGTTTCAGTTTGGCAGGCTAGGGTTAGTCTTTCATCTTGTAGTGACATTTTGAGTTTATCCTACTGTGTTGTAGGTGTGGGAATAAGTGGCCATTAGAAGGACAAGTTGTTTACCTTCAGTAATGTTCTCTCTGAAGAATATTTAAGATCCTGCAGATTCCTTTCATCTCTCCCAACTCCTCTCTTGAGAAAATGTTTTTATGTTTAAATTTGTTATTTCCTTTGGGTCTTCCTAGCAGTCCCTAGCCTCGATAGGGTGGAACTGGTGTCAACGTACTGGCACCCTTCAATAGGAAGTTATGCATTTCCGAGACAGAGTTGCAAAACTCAGACTGTAATATCTTAGAGCGGCATCTGACTCATAAGCTGTGTAACATTTTTATGAATCCAATCTGGTACCTGGGAAGGGGTTCAAACAAAAAAGAATCCGCTGAAGTTAATGTATTCCCCACAACAAACGTATCTAATGATAAGTAACTTGATTTGCAAGTGTAAATCTCCCCTTTGAGCATTCCAAATGTGGAATTACACTTGAAAATGCAAAAATGTCCCTATCCAAGTTGAAGTTGAGGATGCAAATGGCTTCACAAATTGTGCCCATAAGCTCAAGATACCAGACCACAATTCAATTTTACCTTTTAAATATACATTCATTATGGCGCCAATATTGCCGATAAGCTACATGTATTTATCCAAATTCTCACCCATAGCAACTCAATAATGGCTCCTGAAAAATTGTATATATTATAATAAAAACTCTGCTAAATATTGACCCACATGTGTATGACCCCAACTGGAAGTATCGGACATGCCTGACACAAAAAATATGTAAACCAGCCCCAGTAAGTACAAGGTGGTGGTGACGGTAAGAAGCATCTCCTCTTCAGAGTTGCCCCTGGTCAGCCTTGGTGGGTTTCTGGATGCAACCTGGTTGGTGTGTTGATGGCCTTCGCAGTAGATATCAAAGAAAGGCTGAAAAGGTGGCAAGAAAGGAGGGGCAAAGGTGGCAGCAGGGCCCTGGTTACCAAAACAGCCACTAAAGACTATTGGTCTGGGGAGGCGGGTGGAATGGCAAGAGGCAATGAACGAAATGCAGTGGCCACAAGGACCTCTCTTTTGTGCTTTACAAAAAGTCAAAAATAAATTAAGAAGTAAATGGATTTTGAGGATTATAACATGGCAGCCTAAAAGTTTCTAACAAAGAAGTATGACTCCTTTTTTTGAGTGGGAACTATGGCATTAGTGTTAAAAAAATCTGGTGTTATTGTGTATCTGCGGGGCAGGTTTGTAGGGGGTTTACAAGGCCTTAAAGATGGTAAGCTAAAGTGAATTCATAGCACCATGGATAATGTTAATCTTTATACCTTTAGCCCCTCCATTTCCCTTCATCCCCACCTTTGTTTTGAAGAAGAAGAGATGTTCCTAAGTTATAGATGAAGCCAAACTAGTATCTCCCACTGAAAAAAGAGGCAGCAGAAAAGGTGAAGAGAAACTGTTGCAAATCAAAAGAAAACTGATGAAAAGGACGGGGAATGTTGGTGTCTTCAGAGAAATGCAGCTGGTTTAAGACTTTACAGCAGGCAGAGATGCCTCAAACTCTGAAAACAATGTTCTGTTGCCGGGTTTCAGCTCTTTGTCTGCCTGGTGAACCCTTTTGTATTCCTTTTGAAGGTATGTTATATCAGGTTGACTTGTAAGCCTCAGATGCAAGGAAAGGCTGCCTCATGGCTGCTTCATACAGAGCACTAGGGTCTGGAGTTAGAGAGTCTTCAAAAGTTGGGTCACTCTGTGACAAGTAATGAGTAGTCAGTTTATTAATGATGCTACATGAAGGATGTCAGTGATGGACAGGACAAGCCAAAAGTTTGAGGAACACTTATGAGATGACATGTTTGATCCAGCTGACCATTCGTGTGACCCTGGTGTAGACACCGTAGTATTTGGGTACGCCACAGCTGGCACCCCAGCTCACCACACCAGCCAGGAACCACCTGCCTGATGACTCCTTGCAGACGAGGGGTCCACCAGAGTCACCCTAGAGGACATGAGAAAAAACATAAAAAAACAGTTGCATTACGATGGACGATGAGCCCTGGAGCAGAAAAGTTACTTACGAGGCCTAGAATTCCAGACTTTTGTCCTTCTATCCCTCACTTACAAGGCAGTTTTGAGGCCACAGATTGGTTCAGTGTCCTTCCTATCCACTCAGGCTATTGTCTCTCCCTCAACCCTGCTCATTTTTTTTACTATCTCTTATTCATTTGTTATTCAATGTGCCACTTTCCTTCAACAGTCTGCTGCTATATTCTCAAACTGCTGGCACAAAATTCCCTGCCCCCATTTAGCCACCCCCATCTTGATCCACCAATCTATATGGGCAATGCATCTTTTAGATTAATCTTATCTAGGCCATCAGCGGACGGCTCGCGTGTCAGTCAGCCATTGGCTACCGCCCTATTAATCTGCTTCCTGTGTTCAGTAAAATGTTAGAAAAACTAGTAAGTAACCAATTATCAAACTATCTAGAAGAACTGGACAACCTGAAAGAATGGACGTAAGGTCTGTTTGTCCACTTGTGATATTCAGCTCACTGTCCGCTTAAACTAAAGCTCTCAATATTCCCTTGCTAAACTCCATGGCAGATTGTGAAGTGGTCAACTGGATGGCTGTGAATTATTACAAAGATCCAACAAAACGGAAAAATTGATATTGGGCATGAACACAGATCATTAGGACATATCCTGGCCTAGTAGGACAGGCTCTCCTCCACTCCCCGCACTGAGAGCCAAACTGCCTGGTGCTCTGACTGACAAAGATCTGTCCTTACACTTACACTTGCACTTTAGCTCAGTCTGTAGGTCTAGTCACCATACACTATAACCGCTGAAAAGAGCAATTTATTTTCATTCAAATAATATGGATTCTCGAAAGACTACTACATGTGTGCTATCTAAATTAGACTGTTGTGGGCCTTACAACTGAGCTTAGAGCAAAATTGCAACATACACAGAATTCATCATTTTTCTTTTTCTGCTGTAGCAGAAAATACAACCGTGGATCTGAGGCTAGGAGGAAACTTCAATGAAGGCCCATAGATTATAAAATACAGACAGTTTGTGCCTCATTCATAAGCTGATTATTCGCTCGAGAAATCACATCTGACTAAACTAATCAAACCATAAGTTCCTTGCTGAACGTTACGGCGAGGACTACTACGAGTACTAACTATAGAAACAAGTAGGAAGGTTGGTGGCTCCTTCAGACTTTTAGGTGTCAAAATCTAGAATCAATTGTCTTTAAAGCTAAGACAACTCTCACACTTCCTAACCTTCAGAAGGCACTCTAGTCTCGCCTGTGGTGCTGTTGTGTTTACACGCTATGCTCGGGTTATTGGTTGTCTAACACCAGGGCGCCTTTCTGGGACCTTTACATGTACAAATCATATCAAATTTCAAAACACAGTAAACACTTTTCTGAATGTTGCAGTTCAAAACCACACAGAATAATCTCTGCTGCTTTTAGAGGTGCTTACAAAGCAGCTGTAAGCCGGTTTCAACTAGAGTCTGTTTGCTATGCATTGTATTGCATTATACACAGTGCTTAATTTGTAAATAAATAAGTGCCAGGCCTCTCGTCAGGAGGCTACTGCTGCTTGCACCCCACATTGCCCCTATCAGCGCTGCCAATGACCGTACCAGCACAACGAATAACCATCACACTCCTACAAGTGAGACAACTCGGACTATTACAGACCTCCAAAGCCATTAGAATGGCGTGGGCGTCGGGTAATAGTCATTCTTAATGTATATTTAGGCTTTCCTGTTTTCAGTTTCTATTTTTGGTAAATTCTGGTGGGGTTTTTCCCCAGTGTTTTCAAGTGATTTCAATATCTTTAAAAAACAGTGGTTATCAGTGGTTACACATTTTCACGCCATTAAAAACAACAGAAACAGTGTTTTTCTGGTGTTTATGGAACATTTTGCTTTTATTATTGCTTGCTTTCTGCACTGATAGTGCATGGTATATAGACAGTGTACGTACAGTGTATACGAGGTCCAAATACATTTTTGCAAATCAAACTTATTGTAGTACACCATAGACTACTTCTTCAGTGAGTCTTTGGTCATGTGTGCTCGCTCTTTCCTTCCCATGTAAACTTTTTCTGTGAAAAGGCCCTCTCAACATTGACACTTGAGATGGAGATCGCCAAAACAGCCAGTACACAATTTGCTAACTCTGGCCACTGACATAGCTTTCCATGCCAATACTGGTGCACTTGAAGATTCGATTCTCTGGGCAGGTTCTGCAACATTTGCCTTGAACTGGGCGCTTATGCCCTCAGAGTTATTGAAGAGGTCAAAAATGAAGCAGCACTTTTGAAACTACGGAGAAGATTCCCTTTACGGAAGGGATCTAGAACTTATACAGAGTACCACAGTGAGGTTTCATTGACTTCAAATGCCATTGTTGGCCAAGGGACATTTCTAGGCATCATTGCAAGCCATTTCTCATACACTGTAAAGTAAAAGTTCCTGAATTTCTCTTTAACATTGCTTTGCTTACCAAGTGGCAAGCACTCTAACATGGAGCATGTTGCAGTGCCAAATTCACTAAAGGTGTCACCCAGCCTACTCTCAATGAGATGTTTCACATCTACACCAATTATGCTGAACACTTGGCAGACAAGGGTGTTTTCAGACTCTAGGTTTTTTTATTCTGTCCACTACAGCAGTTATGTTTTCCTGTAAAAATCTAAGAGTGCAGTAGATTTTTTTTTCCACATCACTATCAATATGTGGCCAAAGATCATCACATTTCTTGCCTTTGGCATCATCACTCAGCAAAACTTGGGTAAACGGTTGCCACATGGATAATATAGCATTCACAGCCCCTTCCCTTGGAAAGAGAACCATCAACTAAGTGACACAGTTGGGATGACTCTTTGATGCCACACAAAGCACAACATGAGAAATATTTGTGTTTTAGTTCCCATGCATAACAAAACAGTGCATCGAAATGGACTAAAAAGTCAATAGCATTCTTCATTAAGTCTGAAGATTGTAAAGATGCTTTCAGCATACCATCTAACAAGTGGCAAGGATCTCTTACAGGGAAGCACTTCAGCTCAGGTATCGATTTTGACAGGTCATCACACAACTTTTTCATATACATAGCTGAATCACTGCAAATACAAACAATATCACTTCAATCTTTGTTGAACTTGGAAAGAACCTTTTTGCAGCAGCATTTCAAGTGACACTGCGTTCCATGTTTTCCAAAAGTCTGGTGTCATGTTTTCACCACTATCCCAGATGCTTGGTGATAGCACTCTTTTCACATATACTTACATTGAATGTTTAAAGCCTGAGGTGTTGGCAATTCACCTACTATCAATACTGACTCACTAGAAACTGGGGGCTGATGTATCAAGGGTTTTTACCCATTCTCTGTGGGTAAATGCAATGGCACATATTGGGAAAGATTGTTATGAAACCAGCCATTTTATATATCAGTGAAAGAATCAAACGCAGCCAAAATATCAAATATGATTTTGATATTTCCTGATTCTATACAGTTTATAAAATAATTAAACAAGACCTAAAACATGCTTCTAAACCCTGCATCTTTAGACCTAAGACCACAAAACTGAAAAAAGCAAAAGAAAGAAAAAACAATATTTTAGTGACATCCCTAACAACAAAATAAATTCAAGCAGAATAATGTTAGCCAATAATGTTCTTGCTGCTAGCTTGTATAACAAAGTTACATTGTATTGGCCCCTTCAGGAAGAAAAAAAATGACTCTTTCACTCTCCTTTTCCTTTCTTTGAAGGCGATTTAGTTTGTGGTTGTGCAGGTGTTTTTTCAGTGTTTATATATTTGCACTGGTGAGGGCTATTTCCCTTTCGGTGGGGTTTTATCAGTTATTATAGGTTTAAACCTAAACCCGGACAGCCTATGTATATTGAATTAATAATTACCTGTTGTTGTGGTCATTTCTAAATGAGCCAGACTGCGCCACCATGCGGCAGACTGTCACAAGTACTGGTGTTGACAATTATGGGCCGAGCACTGGAAACCACCGGCTCAAATTAAGCACTGAATAGGTATTTAGATAGCGTTTCCCACCCCCTGCTGAAATGTAGAAAAAGTAAAAGATTGTAAAGCTGATTTATTTGACATAACGTTTGTAAGTTTCACTAACTAATTCTTTTGAACACTTCATGCACAAAAGAGCACAGATTGATTGGAAGTATCCAGCTGTGGCGGCCATGTTCAGCTGCGGCCTGAGCAAGAAACGAGGCCGAGGGAGGGAGCCTGCATTTAGGGCTGAGGGCACCGCTAACCTCCTGCTGTGCTGCATGAAGGAGGAATCGTTTTAATGATTTCAAACCATAGAGGCGAAGGAGGAAGTGAGCGTGCTGGTACCTATGCTCACTCGACCATCTTCCCGAAAAAAACCCACTAGTAATTAAAATTGTCAGAACAGAAATAACAGAACTGATCTGAAAACTGAGAATGTTCCAGGATATCCAGGGCGCCTGGAAACCCTACATTCACGTCAACTGTAAGGGAGCAAAGCCTTCTGGGACTGGGCACTGAAGAAGGGGCAGCTTTCTCTTTTGACTATTCGGTAAAAAGGTCTGTGGAAGCCATTTTATGGACCCCGTCACTAGAAGGAGTCGGATATATGAAAGGTGGAGAATGTCTCACCTCTTGGGATGCTAACACTCCCATCCCACCTCAGGCTGGGTACTCCAATGTGCATCCATGGGCTGTAGTTGCACAGCTCACCTCCTATGGATCCTCCAATATCTTATGTTCTGTTTGTGTTCCTTCGAGGATTGCGGTTATCACCACTATTATGGACTCCTGATACTAAATGCAGTATCCCTTGTCCACTGCACAGCCCAGATGAGCTCGCCAATTATGCCTTTAGGATGAAGAAGGTGTTTAAGGCTTCACAAAATTGTAAATCACCTTAAACTTTCTTCAGAATAAATAGATGGGGGTTTTAGAGCTGGATTGCCTGCACTGAAACGGTCTGGCACCCAATCTGTGCACTTGTAAAGAAGACATCACGTGAGGATCTAGAACTGCTCTGGTATGGGGACTTTACCTACTTAACCTCATATGATGGACGCCCTGAGGCCATGTGCGCCTTCATAAAACCATGGGTATCTCACACTTACTCAAAAGTATGAGGAGTGACTACACTCGTCACCTGAAAATAAGCCTTGTTCTTCCTCAGCTTCTTTCATGCAGCTGAGTCCGCTTGAAGGCCTCGCCTCAGCGACCTCATTCACTAATATGAAACCATATTGGTACCATCGCACACCGTAGCCACAAGCAGTACTTCACCTGCCTCCAAAGACGAGAGGTGTCCAATACTTTAGCACCAATTATGGAATCGCAAGGACACACCTGTACACTGCATATGACATAAAACCCTCATCAAGTACACGTAGCACCTGAAGTCATATGTGGACGGCCACAGGCTTACATACATGGAAGTCCTACAGGAAGCCAACTGAGGAGGCAAGCGATCCAAGCTATAATATCTGTTTCCCCACTTAACCACACTAGTCCCTTATGTGCTAAAATCTGAGAGATCTTGGAAAGCGGATAACAGTATCAAGTGTAAAAAAAAAAAGGGTGCATATAAATTTACTTCTTAATTGAACTGCTATACTACCACAGCTAGATCTTGTATGTCTTAGAAGTCAGAGCGCCTCATTTACATCATCTTTCATTGCGATGCCACAATGATGGCATTCTCCTCTTGGACTTACAGCCGCTATAATCCATACACGACAAATGGTGTGGATACAAGCCTTGTTGGGACGCCTGTGTGGGCTGCCACCATTAAAAACAGCAGAGGAAAGGATGCCACCTCACCTGACAGGCGTCCTTCTTGCCCTCTTGGTATCCAGCGCAGAGCATTCTAGGAGAGATCTGGTAGCGGTATGACTGCATGCAGGCATCATGTGGAACAAGCTGGACGTCCACTTTCTGGAGCACATTGGTGACAGGACCTATGCGGCACAGTAGAGAGGTTATTTCTTTTTAATATAAAATATTTACCAACATCTAGAAAGTATTAGAACAAAAGGTACAAATATAATAATTCAAAATAATACAGTAACAGTGCATTCTTCAATATATTATTTAATACAAAATAAAATCCAAAAGTTAAAGATGTAAGGTTTGTTAAACAATTAGTTTCAAAGCAAAACATTTGGGGGACATTGGGAACAATAAAAAAATTGATATTAAAATACTTTAGTAATTTGAGTTTTTGTTAGAGAAATTTTAAGGATTAGACTTTTGAGTGCGGTTTAGAGTTAGTAAAAGAGTTCGGGAAAAGGGTTAGCTTCATGGTTAGGGGTAGGCCCGGTTTGAGGGTTTGGGTTAGCTGTAGGGTTATTCTTAGGGATAGGAATGGAGTGAGTGATAGAGTTACTATTTGGGTCAGCGGGTGGCAATTAGGGAACCCTGCAGCACTAAATAAAAATGAAAACATTTCCAAATTTTGTCTTTCAATATAATTGAAATAAAAGATGGCTTTTATTTTCTCACTTTCTGATTCAAATGTTTGCGTTTTTAAATGTTAAATTTGGAATGTTCAACCTAGATTCTTGTTTGATATTTCTATAGTACCAATAGCAATAATACCTAATTATTAGCAATAATTATAAGATGACTATCGGCCTGATTATGAGTTTGGCGGAGTGGGCTGCCATGCCATCGCCCCGTTCCCTCACCACCAAAACCTCATCGTCGGCCGCTCGCCAGATTACGAGTATCTCGTGGTCTGGCAGGCAGTCCTTTGGTGTTCCCACAGCAGTGCCAATTAGAAAAGGCACCGCAATGGGAGCGCCAAAGCCCATTCCTGCATGGCATGGACTGTAAAAGTCCATGCTGTACAGGACAGGCGGTGCATATAGACAGAGGGGCACACCAAGTGCCCCCCTGCAAGCATCCCATGGCTCTGAGGGAACAGGGGGCCCTGTAGGGCCCCCTATGTTTCCTCACTGACACCTTTTTCATGGCATGCTCACCACCATGAAAAGGGTGGATGTGAAGAAACTCTTAATATGCTTGGCAGTGCTGCAGCGGCACCACCAGCAAGTTGTAGCCCTCAGATAGCTGCGCCACCACCAGGGATCACTGATCCCTGGCGGTTGCGGCGGTCCTATTGCAGTCTGACCGCCGGACTTGTAATGCGGCAGTCGGATCACTGGCGCAGCGGTTCATGACTGCCACCGCACCTCCACCACAAGTTTGGCAGTCCTATGGACTGCCAAACTCATAATCGGGCCCTATGTTCTTTTGCCATATTAGTTTATGAAGCACGGCTTGTATAAGCTCTTCTAAACAAATAAATATGAATAACAATTTGGATCCTCATGTAAATTGTTCTATAATTCTGTACCCTTCTAATAATAATTCCACATAAAACTAATTAAGGTAGTAATTCCACAAGAATGATTACTTACTTGTAGTCTGGGTTCTGCATCATAATTTTCATTGCCATCATAAACCTGAGAATAATTCTCAGCTGCGTGCAGAGATCCCAGGAATATTTTAGTAAAAGGAACACTTTACATCCAAATATATGTAAATCCATAAATACTACAGAGGGTAGAGAATGCAGCATGCCCAATCCAAGATGAATTAAGGTATTTTCCTGTGATGTCAGTTTCAGGTACAACCATCTACAAGGTGATTCTAAGTGAAGGATGCGTTGCAATTTATATTCCTTTATTTTTGTTGCATTCATTGTCCCCTTGCTTCTATTTTAGTCCCTTATTTTTTTACTTCACAGCTGGAACTTTGTACTAGATTCTACCTCTGAAATTTGTCCTGCATCTTTTCACCTTCCTGTTCCTCAGGAGGAGTTAGGTGATTTTTTTATTCTCTTCATTTTGAGGCTTCATTTAAATCAAGATTACACGATTGCCAAAGATGTCTTTCTTCCTCACTTGTGGGTTTTTTAAATTTGGGTCCCTCTTAAGCAGTTACGTAACACCTTTCACATATACTGTACTGTTCTTTTCTTTGCCTACTGGAAAGAGTTGCTCTTCCTTTAGAAAGTCTAGAAGAGTACTCAAGAGACTGTTCAAGCATCCATTTCCTACATGCTGATTAGAATGTCTGGTGTCTGATTCCACCAGAGGGAAAGCAGCAACTATGAACTGGTAAAGAAACGTCCCTCTAGCAACAATTTGAAAGGTGGCCACTTGGAAATCTGTCTACACTTTTACAAGACACTATTAAGTTGATTCTGATATGAGGGTTGGTTTTAGTACAGGTCACTCTTCAGAATCTGTGCTCTTAGACCTCTTTAGAGAACTGTATACGAGTTTGTAACATTTTCTGACTTTATCCCTTATGGCTGAGAGAGGGATTTGCTTGATATTCTACTCTGTTGTTTATGACTATCAATGAAGATCCTACAATGCAGAAGAAATGACCACTGAGGTCATTAATAGTCTGAAAGCCATGAAGTTTATTTTTCAGTCAATTCTACGTATCTTTCAAAAATGAAGTGAGTGGCTCTTTCAAGCAATTGACAGTACAAGTCACCATGGGGTTGCAAACCTCTGGATTATTAAAAGGATGCTTTTTAGCTCTCTCAATGGTAAGTATATCAGGCTTATTATCTTCCTCATTTCTATACTTATTAGGCAGTAGTTTTAATTTTAGGGTCCCGCAATGTAGGTTTGGAAAACACGTTTTTTGGACAGTCTATAATTTAAAAAAACCTCAAACAGGCTTTGAAGGGTGTTTCTCTGCCGTGGCATGCTGGATTCTTATATATTTAGATTTAAAGTGTCCCGGGGTCCCCCCACACAGCTGAAAATTATTCTAACATTTATGGCTATCAATGAAGAATCTACAATGAAGAAAAATAATTTTCTCTAGTCATCCTATAGCAGTAACTATAACAACAGCGCAATCAGAACACATTGCAACATAATGGTGAGCAATTTTGGAAAGTTGCCTGGTGTAGAGTGCAAACTTTTCCTTACTCAAACTAGAGACTGATCTACTGTACTGAATTCCAGTGTATGTCACTATTGCCAAAACTTCCAAGAAAAGTTCAGAGTGACTTAGCATAACAGTAAATCGGCCAGTCGAAATCAGGAGAAGCAAAATCTAATAGGCGTCATTTGAGAAGTGCCTGGAAAAGGTCTTCTTCCTTGCAGACTCTGTGCAGATTCCTGTTCTTACAAATTTGAGGAATTACCCTCTAAATTAAGTAGATGCAGGTGCTTTTCTGTGCATGTTCTATTACTGAGTCATCTTGAAGACACCTTCCAAAGCACTGGATACCATTGATTGATGACAAAAGGATGTTTAGATAGTGACCACATATTGTGTACAGGATATTCTGTGCTGTCCTGGTAAGCCATAGTTTCAATGTGGTCCTGACATGACCAATTACTAGGGTGAGTTATAGTGGAGAAATATTTAAGGAAGGCACCACCTTGTCCTGAAATATGGTGACAAAGGGAAAGAGCTAAATCTACAAATTTACTTTGTGTAGTTTCAAATGATGTGGTCAAATACTAATTGCTATATAGGCATAGGAACTTCATAGACCTTTCTGTTACCTTCCTCAGAAAGACCATACAAAGACAAACTTATAGACTCTTTTCTGAAAAAGTATTCTCCAGATGGGTCATTTACTGTAGGTTCATAGGGCCTTAGAACTTGTCCTTGTGTAAGGGGCTAATCCTGGATCTGCAACAGGCTACTGATGGGAGGCACTATTATAGCAACTTCAAATTTTTCAGAATATCCCCACAGTGTGCAACTATTGATAGTGTTTTACCAAATATCGAGAAAAACATGTGTTACCATAATATTGGTACATTTATATCGTGATTACCAAACTATCATTGGTTTAAATAGTGCAGGTATTTTTGTCAAGAATATTGTTGTATATAATATCGATAGATGTAAGAACAATTTTTCTACATTCTTTGAATTTTTTCTTATTTTTAATTTTATTTAAAATAGTTAAATGTTTTAGGAAAAGGATGTTTTTATAAGGGAATGCGGTGGTTAGTTTTATAAAAGTTAACTTTTTTAAAATGAGAAATCTTTTATTTTTCAATTGAAAATTTATTAAAGTATTGATTAATATTATTTATCTATTTTGTATTGTTTGTTTTTAAGTGTAAATGTAGTGTTTTGCAATTTGTGTTATATTTTCATTATTTTAATGGGTTTGTAGAGGGAAAAGTGGAGAGTTTTTTAGATTATTTTTTTAGCAATTGATTTTATTTTTTCAAAAGTTAATATTCTTCCATCATTAAAGCTAAATATTTAATCTTTTGTATTTGTGTACTTTACTATATTATTTACTTTTAGTTGTAAATAGTAAATTATTTAAATAAAAGTATGTTAATACAATTGTGTATTTTTTAAATTTTGTATGATTTTGATATATGTTGGTGTTTTTTATATTTAATTGCAGTTTTTTAAAAGAATTAAATATTGATTTACATTCCATTAGATATTTTAATTTATACACGCTTTTCAAAGAAATGTTGGTGTAGTTTTTGAATAATGTATGTTTAATGAACATTGTTTTAAAAATATTTTTAAAAGTTTTTTTTAATAGATGTTTTTATACTTGTTAATTTTTAAAATTGTTGTAATGTTTTTCTAGTGTTTTTATAACTATATATATATAGACACACACACACAGACAGACACATACACATATAAAAGCTTATTGTCAGGAAATCTTTGATTTCCCTAAACAAATCAAACTTAAACTACACAAACTTTTCTAAAAATGTTAAAGTTATAGTTATAGATTTCATTTACAATTTATTCACTACCTTTGACAAGTGTCATACAGTGTAGAGTGGAATTGCATACAGTGGAGTAGAGTTTCACTGACCGGCTTCTCCAATGAGTAGTTCGTGAGCTACTGGTTGCTCTCCAGCTGCCTTTGAATAGCTCTCCTGTGTGTGGCCTAGTCTACTAAATTCGAAGATTTTGCTTGACATAATTAATATATTTATACCAAAATTGAAAAGTATGTATTTGAAATGAAAATGAGTTTACTTTCAGAACACATAAGATGGTGTTTGAAGAAAAATGGTTGAATTTCTAAAATAATTTTAGTGATCAATCATGTGGTGTTGGGGAGATTTATTACCAATATGACCTTATTCCACGAGCATTGCCGCTATGGCTGTTAAGTATTACTTATGTGAAGGCATTCTAAATTGACTGCACCTTTTTTACATTGCTGCTGGTAACACTTCGTGACGCACTTAGGTGATCTCTGCTGGTAATCCTGCATAGGAAGGCCACTAATCTTGTATGATGTTGTCACTATTACCAGTAGCGGCTGCTTCCGATGCGACTAGGTAGGGCGGTAAGGGGGAGGGGGACATAATATATATAAAAAAATATATGAACAAAAAATTACGACTTACCCGACGCTGTGTCTGCTCTGTCTTCCGCCTCTCCCGATCCTTAACTGGTGCACACTGCGCAGGCTCCCAGATGCCAATCCCAACACTTCTCTAATGCTGGGAATATTATTCCCAGCATGAGAGAAGCACTGGGATTGGTCTGAGCGGCCTGGTTTGCTGCTCAGACAGTGCCTGGGAGCCTGTGGCTTTTCTCCACCTGGCTGTACAACATAGCCAGGTGGAGAAATGCTAAGTGTGCATGTCGGTTTGGCATCATGCGCACTTAGTAGTGCCCACCACTCCTCCTCCTGAAGCTCAAGAGGATGGCCCGGCCCTGCCCCGTGACTCGGCTACCCAGCAGAGGCAACTGTGAAAAAGAAAATGATAATAAAATTACTTCACTGTTGCCTCTGCTGGGTAGCAGCAGTGGGGCGACGCTCCTCCACCATAGCGGAGGAGCTGCCCCTGACAATTACAACACTAATAATATTAGTAGCTCAGAATAATTTTCATTGAACATAAGCAGCTCTTGTTACAGAAAAGGTTGGAGATACCTGTGTCAGATAGTGGAGCTGTGGAGAGCAGAGTATGGCACAGTGGCACACAGTGTAGTAGAGTATAGTGGAGTGGAGTACACTGGAGTGAGGTAGTGTAGAGTAGTGTAAAGTGTCATAGAATGGAGTGGCATGTCATAGGCTATAGTTGCGTGAAGTGCAGTAGAGTGGAGTGGTGTAGCATACAGTCGAGTAAAGTGTCATGAATTGGACTACTGTGTTGTACAGTAGAGTGTGGTGTCATGTTGTACAGTATTGGAACATCTTGTAGACTATAGTAGAGTGGCATATAGTCTAGTTGAGTTGTGTAAAGTAAAGTGGTGTATAATGCAGTACAGTACAGTGTTGCAGAGTGTGGTAGAGTGGATTGGCATACAGCGTTATAGAGTACAATAACATAGAGTGGAATACAATGGAGTAGCATAAAGTAGAGCAGAGTAAAGAGGGGTGCAGTGGCATACAAACAGTTGCGTATAGTTTTGAACTGTGGACTAGAGTATCGTAGAGTGGCATAGAGTGGAGTAGAGTGTTGTACTGTGGCATATACTATAGTAAAGTGTTGTAGAGTGTAGGGGTATAGACAGGAGTAAAGTGTCAGAGAGTGGCATACAGTGTAGTAGTGTTGCAGAGTGGAGTTTCATAGAGTACAGTAGTTTGTCAAATAGTGGTGCTGCGTAGAGTGGATTGTTGTACAGTTGCGTAGAGTGAGGTAAAGTCTTGTACTGTGGAGTAGAGTCGAGTGGGGGTAACGTAGTGTGGAGTAAAGTATAATAGATTGTATTGGCATGCCACAGAGTACAGTGGCGTGGAGAGTAGTGGTGTAGCATGGATAGTAAACTGTAAATTGGAGTGGGGTCTCGTAGAGTGGAGTGCTATGTCATATAGTATAGAAAGGTGTTGTATTGTGGACTAGAGTGGAGTATAGAGTTGGACAGTGGCGTGTACAGGGATAGGGTGGAATAGAGTGTCATAAAGTGTACTATACTTTTACAGAGTGGAGTTATATAGAGTAGAGGAGAGAGTCGTACAGTGGAGCTGCGTAGAGTGTGGTGGCGTACACTGCAGTGGCGTAGAGTGGGTTACCGTAAAGTGTAGTAGCATACAGTGGTATCACGTATATTGGAATAATGCACATTGGAGTGCAGAAGAATGGAGTGGCATAGAGTGGCGTAGAGTAGAGTGGGGTAGTGTACACTGGAGTGGCATAGAGTGGAGTAGGGTATAGTGGATTAGCGTAGAGTGGAGTGGTGTACATTAAAGTGGCGTAACATAGAGTGAAGGAAACTGTTATAAATTGGAGTGGCTTCTCATACAGTAGAGTAGATTGCTGTGTTGTACAGTGTTGGAAACTGTTGTAGAGTGGAGTAGAGTGTTGTTCGATAAAGTGTACAGGCATAGAATCGAGTACAAATTTGGACAGTGGAGTGTATGGGGATAGAGTGGAGTAGAGCCTAGTAGAGTTATGTTATGTTAAGTAATCTTGTATAGCGCCCGGCTGCCCCAGCGAAGGGGCGACCCGGCGCTGATAGCAGTGTCAAAGAGGACGAGGGCTAGACTGTAGGAAACAAGAAGGTTTTGATGGCCTTACGGAAGGATAACAGGCAGTCTGTGCGGCGAGTCTGCACAGGGAGGGAGTTCCACAGCTTAGCGGCCAGACAGCGGAAGGACCTGCCCCCCGCCCTGATGCGTTTCACTCGGGGGACAGTGGCCAAAAATTGCTCAGCGGAACGTAGCTGGCGAGCGGGGACATAGGGGACCAGCGAATTGGATAGAATCTCAGGGGAAGAAAGTTTTAGAATTTTGAAGGCCAGACACAATGTCTTAAATTCGATCCTCTTGGAGATGGGAAGCCAGTGGAGGCGGCGCAAAGCGCCCGACGTAGAACATGTTCTAGGGAGCCTGAGCAGAACTCAAGCGGGTGCGTTCTGGACTCGTTGAAGACGATTCACTTCCGCCTTATTGGCACCTAACAATAGAGAGTTGGCATAATCAAGTCTCGACAAAATAGTCGCCTGAACTATCAGCTGACGTGTGGCTGGGTCGAAGAACCCCAATATAGGCCTCAGACCCCGTAGGAGACCAAAGCAGGTGCCGGCGATCTTCTTGGTGTGATCCTGAAATCCAAGAGTGGAGTCGAGCCAGATCCCTGGATTCTTTACCACCAACTTAGGGGTTGGGGCGCAGCCCAGGGATGCCGGCCACCACTGCGTACTCCAAAGCCCCTTGTCGTTCCCCACCAACAGCACTTCAGACTTGTTGGCGTTAAGCTGAAGGCAGTTCGTGGTCATCCAGCGTGCGACCGCCTCTAGTCCGTTCCGGAACTGTGTGGCGTCCCGAGACTGGTCATCGGAGAGGGCTACCACCAGCTGAGTGTCATCAGCATAGGAGACCATGGTCAAGCCATGGTCCCGCGCCACTCCTGCCAGGGGTTGGACATAGAGATTAAAAAGAACAGGGCTTAGCGCCGAGCCCTGGGGGACCCCTGCTTGATGGAATGGGCGTGAGAGAGGAAGGGGGGGCGAAGACCTGAAAAGATCTGTCGGACAGAAAGGACCGGAACCACTCCAGTGCCAAGCCGACTACCCCTGCTTCCTCTAAACGGCGCAGGAGGATCTGATGGGAGACCGTGTCAAACGCAGCGCTGATCGATCGAGCAGTATCAGAGCCGCCGTTTGACCCTCATCCAGAATGGTCCGCAGGTGTTCACTCACTGCTAATAGCGCCTGTCTCGGTGCTATGACCGGGCAGAAACCATTCTGGGAGCGGTCTAAGATACCGCTGTTGTTCAGGAAGTCCGAAAGAACTTTATTAGTGTGGGCCTCCGCGATTTTAGCAACCCAAGGCAGGAGAGAAATAGGTCGGAAATTTTCCGGCTTGGTGGGGTCCAGTGAGGGTTTTTTCAGCAGGGGATCACCCTTGCCTGCTTCCATGCCGAGGGGACCACCGCCGTGATAAAAGAAGAGTTGATCGTCTGACATAAGGGCGTGAGAAGTATTGGTAGGCAGTCTCTAAATTGGGCAGGCGTCATGGGGTCCAGAGGGGAACCAGATTTGACCTTCGTGCTCAATGTGAGAAGCTCGAAGGCGCGCCTAAGGCAAGCCCGTCTGCGCCCGTCCGCGACTGGACCGCGCCCAGCGCCAGAACCCCTGGATCCCACCGATGCAACACCACTCGACGGACCTACGACGCCGCCACACTCACCGCACTCAATGCCGGCCGGAACCCTGCCTGCTACCGAGCCTCACCGAGACGCACCCACGGACCCTTCACCTGCCAAACCTGCCGATTCACCTGCCCCCGGACGTGCACCACCTCCGCCAAGTCGAGCACCAGCAGCAACCACCTGAAATGCATCCTGCTGAACACCCGCTCCGTCCACAGGCACGCCGTGGAACTCTGGGACCTGCTCG
This sequence comes from Calotriton arnoldi, assembly GCA_963921515.1. NCBI lineage: Eukaryota > Metazoa > Chordata > Amphibia > Caudata > Salamandridae > Calotriton > Calotriton arnoldi. The sequence goes on along the minus strand of CAWUFW010006283.1, from coordinate 456,371 downwards.
ACGCAACAGCACCGGACATCGCCTTCCTCACCGAAACCTGGATGAACGCTCCTCAGCGCCCGACATCGCCATAGCCATCCCGGACGGATACAAGATCACCCGGAGGGACCGCGACAACCAGACGGGAGGAGGCATCGCCATCGTACACAAGAACACCATCCGCATCTCGACTAACTCCGACGAGACCTTCACCGCCCGCCGAACACCTACACTTCCAGATACACACTGACCCCAAGACCACCCTCCGAGGCACCCTCATCTACAGACCCCGGGACCACGCACACTATTCAGCGAAGACATCGCAGACTTCATCAGCCCGCACGCCATGCCCTCCGCCGACTACATCCTCCTAGGGGACCTCAACTTCCACCTGGAGAACAACAACGACAGAAACACCACCGCCCTGCTGGACAACCTCGCCAACCTCGGACTCCAAGCAACTGGTGAACACGCCCACCCACTACGCCGGCCACACGCTTGACCCCGTCTTCTCGTCCAGCAAGCACATCTCCTTCAGCCACGCCACCGGACTCCACTGGACCGACCACAGCTGCGTCCACTTCAGCTTCAGAAAGACTGCGACCCACCACCACCCGCAACAGGCTCCCCGCCGGAGCTGGAGCAAGATCACCGCCGAGCAGCTCACCGCCTCCTCAGCCAGAACACACCCACCAACACAACGGACCCAAACGAAGCAGCCAGCAACCTCGCCAAGTGGCTGACCGCCTGCGCCGACGACCTCGCACCACTAAAAACCCTCCCAGCAGACCCGGAAGCAAGAAAACCCCTTGGTTCACCAACGAACTCAAGGAATCCAAGAAGAACTGCCGCACTCTGAGAAAACCTGGCGACTCGACCAGACCACAGACAACAGGACCGCCCGCAAGCACGCCACCCGCAGAACACCACCAGCTGATCCGTGCCACCAAGAAGTCGGCACTCAAAGAACGACTGGACAACAACGCCCATGACAGCAAGGAACTTTTCAGCATCGTCAAAGAGTTCTCCAACCCCAGCGCCGGAAACAACAACATCACCCCCTCGCAAGACCTCTGCAACTCACTCTCCGCGTTCTTCCACCGCAAGATCACCGACATACATAACAGCTTCGATGCACAAACCACGCACCCTACCGCCGAACCAACGCCCGCCACCACCACCCTCTGCAACTGGACCCCGATCAGCACCGAAGACACCACCCGCACGATGAACTCCATCCACTCCGGATCACCAACTCGACCCCTGCCCACACCACGCCTTCAACAAAGCCGACGCCACCATCGCACCCCATCTCCGGGACATCATCAACTCCTCCTTCCACACCGCCACCTTCCCGGAGAGCTGGAAGCACGCCGAGCTTACCGCCCTCCTGAAGAAACCAACGGCGGACCCCACCGACCTCAAGAACTACCGTCCCATCTCGCTCCTTCCGTTTCCGGCCAAAGTCATCGAGAAGACCGTCAACAGACAGCTTGCCGCCTTCCTCGAGACGAATGGATCCCTCGACCCCTCGCAGTCCGGGTTTCGGGCCAACCACAGCACCGAGACCGCCCTTATCGCAGCCACCGACGACATCAGAACCCTAACCGACAACGGGGAAACAGCTGCCCTCATCCTCTTGGACCTCTCCGCGGCGTTCGACACCGTCTGCCACCGCACCCTAGTGAAGCGCCTCAGCAACATCGGAATCCGAGAGAAAGCACTGGAATGGATCATCTCGTTCCTCGCTGGAAGAACCCAGAGAGTCCGCCTCCCCCGTTCAGATCCGAAGCCACCGAAGTCATCTGCGGCGTTCCACAAGGATCTTCACTCAGCCCAACCCTCTTCAACGTCTACATGAGCCCCCTCGCAGCCATCGCACGCCAACACAACCTCAACATCATCTCCTACGCCGACGACACCCAGCTGATCCTCTCCCTCACCAACGACCCCACCACCGCCAGAGCCAACCTACACGACGGGATGAGAGACGTCGCCGACTGGATGAGGAACAGCCGCCTTAAACTGAACTCAGACAAGACGGAAGTCCTCATCCTGGGCTCATCAACCCTCCGCCTGGGACGACTCCTGGTGGCCCCCGGCCCTGGGCACCGCGCCCAAGCCAACGGACCACGCACGCAACCTGGGCTTCATCCTGGACTCCTCCCTGTCGATGACCAGACAAGTCAACGCCGTCTCATCTTCATGCTTCAACACCCTGCGCATGCTCCGCAAGATCTTCAGATGGATCCCCACTGAAACCAGGAAGACCGTCACCCAGGCACTCGTCACCAGCCGACTGGACTATGGGAACACCCTCTACGCCGGAACCACAGCCAAACTTCAAAAAGACTCCAGCGCATCCAGAACGCCTCCGCACGACTCATCCTGGACATCCCCCGACACAGCCACATCACCGGACACCTGAAAGACCTGCACTGGCTCCCCGTCAGCAAGAGAATCACGTTCAGACTCCTCACCCACGCACACAAGGCCCTCCACGACCTGGGCCCAAAGTACCTCAACGACCGCATGACCTTCTACACGCCCACACGCCAGCTACGATCAACCAGCCACGCCCTCGCCACCGCACCACGCATCCGCAGAACCACCGCCGGAGGAAGATCCTTCTCCTACCTGGCAGCCAAGACCTGGAACTCCTCCCCACTCACCTTCGGCGAACCCAGGACCATCTCTCCTTCAGGAAGCAGCTCAAGACCTGGCTGTTCGAGCAGTAACTTACCCCCTCCCCCAGCGCCTTGAGACCCTCCCGGGTGAGTAGCGCGCTCTATAAATGCCGTGATTGATTGATTGATTGGTATTACTGCCAAGGTAGCGGTAGGCCGAAACGCTAATGGGGCCACAAGGTCCGTGGGGCAAGTGGGGAAGGATTTATAGATGGCTTCTACCTTCTGGACAAAGAAGGTGGCCAGAACCTCACATTGCTGCCCAGACGCTATCATCGAGGTAGGGGGATCCTTCCTACTTTTGAAGTCATTGAGAATTTTGAAAATGCTCTTCACAGGGTTTTTGCTGGACTTAATCTCGTTAGTAAGGTAGGCCACTCGTGCCAGGTGTATGGCCTTGTGATATCATTTGATAGCATCCTGATACAGCTTTTTATCTGAAAGGTCGTAATCCTTTCTCCAGGCCCGTTCTAGCTGTTTGCATGTGGTACGCAAGGCTAGAACAGCGGCCTTTGGACCATTTAGCAGGAATGAGAATGTCTAATGCCCGTAGTATCCAGTCGCAGAGAGCTTTATACGATTGCTCTGGGTCAGTGTCTAGGGTAGGGGGGCAGGACGCCAGGTAGGCAAGAAGGTCCTCTGGTTTAAGTTTATGCCAGCAGCGTCTGAAGGTGACCTTGAGGTCAGCTCTGGTCACTCCCTCGGAAAAGGGGAGGGAGATGGAGATTAGGTGGTGATCGGACCAGCACACTGGGCTAGGGGTATTGACCGTAAGGGGGAGATGTTGGAAAAAACAGGATCAAGTAAGTGCCCACCAGCTGTCTTAATTGACAGGCAGCAAAGTCCGCAAGTAAGCTGCTAATTTCCGGATCGGAGGGACGATCAAAATGAATATTTAGGTCGCCAATGAGGCTAAAGTTCGCGGCTCTCAGTGCCAGGGAGTGGCATAGATTGTAGTAGAGTTTTGTTGAGTTATATATAGTGGATGAGAGTACAATGGAGTGGTGTAGAGTGGAGTAGCGTACAGCGGAGTGGCATTCAGTGGATTAACATAAAGTGGCATAGCATATAGTCGAGTAGCGTACAGCAGGGTGGAGTAGCGTAGACTGGAGTGGTGTAGAGTGTACTAGCATATAGTGTAGTAGTGTACAGTGGAGTGGCATACAGTGGAGTGGTGTAGAGTGTAGTGGAATAGCATACAGTGGAGTGGCGTAGAATAGAGTGGCGTCTAATTGACTAGCATACAGTGGAGTGGTGTACAGGAGAGTGGAGTGGCATATGGTGGAGTGGCATATAGTGGAGTGGCATACAGTGGAGTGGCGTACACTGAAGTGGCGTAGAATGGAATTGCGTACAGTGTAATAGTGTAGAATAGACTGGCGTAGAGTGGAGCTGTTTACAGTTTAACAGCGTGGAGTGGCATACAGTGGAGTGGCATAGAGTGTAATCGCGTATAGTGGAGCAGCAAACAGTGGAGTGGTGTAGACTGGAATGGCATACACTGGAGTGGGGTAGAGTGTAATGGCCATCAGTGGAGTGGCGTCCAATGGAATAGAAAATAAATTAGTTATGTAGAATGGAGTGGCATACACTGGAGTGGTTTAGAGTAGAGTAGTGCACAGTGTAGTGGCATACAGTAAAATACCATATAGCGGAGAGATGTGAAGTGGAGTGGCATGTAGTGGTGTAGCATACAGTGGAGTGGCGTACACTGAAGTGGCGTAGAGTGGAATTGCGTACAGTGTAATAGCGTAGAATGGACCGGCGTAGAGTGGAGCTGTGTACAGTTTAACAGCGTAGAGTGGAGTGGTGTACAGTGGAGTCACATAAGTGTAATAGCGTATAGTGGAGTAGAATACAGTGGAGTGGCGTACAGTGGAGTGGTGTAGACTGAAGTGGCGTACAGTGGAGTGGTGTGTAGTGTAATGGCATATAGTGGAGTGACGTACGGATGTATGTGAAATTTAGCAGCAATGTAGATTATGGTGTGCAGAAAAATGCTAAATTGCGCTGCCTTGCGTTTCTCAAGATTTACCAATCATGGCAAGGCCACGCATGGTGGCCTTGTTGCTTTGTAAATCTGACTTAAGTATGGTGTTGCCCATGCGACACCTTGCGTAATGCAAGGGTAGCGCAATACCGTATTACAGCTAGGCCTTAGTTATATTTTGGCCCATTGTATACCGCAGTTACTTTCTGGTATTCCATGGTATATGGTAACGACAAGCCAGTATATAATTGGGTAATGGCTGTTTTCAGAAAATGGGAGGGCAGACATATTGTTTTTACTACACTTTGGCTGTGTTCGTGTTAGGGCCTTAAATATAGTAAGTAGTTGGGTTTTAGTGGGTTCTATTGTAGTTCCCTACGTATTAGCACTTTATTAACGTGGTAATAAGTAGTAAATTTTTTTTTTTTACATATGTTTAAATATGTAGTTTATGGAGTACTGCGCTAATACCTAGTAAGTACCGTATTTTTAGGAAACTTTTAAAGTATTTATGCGGTACTGCATACACTTTTTTTACCAAATTAATGTGTTAAAAATTGTAACCACAATGTAATGTACTACATTTGTGAAACATAGGTCATTACAGTGTTTTTTCAATTTTTAAAGATATTTATTTATTTATTTTAAGTAACACAGTCGTTCCTAGGTAGTACCCGGGTACTCCGTAACATTTTTTTTTTTTTTTAAATATATAGAAAGTTATAATTATTTTTCCCTACCTATTACCACTTTACTAAAGTGGTAATAGGACAGGCAAAATAATATAAAATGTAATTCTTACCTATATCTAAGACTCAAAGGCATAACACAGGCAAAGTGGCCTTAAAATACCATGGCTGCCTTAAACTTTGTAAAGACAACAAGGTGATGGATGGAATGCTTAAATTAATCACAGGCACTAGCAATCACTCGGGCCGCATCCCAATCCATCGTTTTAGATTGGGATACGGTCCAAGCGATTGCCAGTGGCTGAGATTAATTTAAGCATTCGATCCATCACCTTATTGTTTTTGCATTTGAAGCCTGAAGCACACTGGGTATGCCCAGACGTGGGTCCTGGGCTCACTGCGCCACTGGAACAAAGCTATACGTGGCTGAAGAGCCCTAACTAGGGCCAAACCAGTCCTAGGTTGCTTGTGTTCTGGTTCAGGGAGGACCTGGCCTGGCAGTTGGGGCTGAACTGTTCTCATGTTCCAATGTTGTTTTTGCATTAAACTTTTGTAAAAGCAGTCATTATCCAATCAGATAATGACTTATCATCGCCATGTACTGCAGTAGTTTCACGTAATTTCGTGAAATTCTCGCAAATATACTGTGGTCACAGATATCACTATGTTTAAATGCCTTACAGCTTAAAAAATACTTACCCTACTTACCTGAAGTTCCAAAAAAGGATCATCTGTGCAAAATAATGTATAATCCTGCCAAATGACATGCAAATCTTTACAGCCATTTTTGCTCTACGTCAAATGCAATAGTCTATAGAAAATGCATTGGTGGAAAAACGCGTTTTAGGACCTGCCTATTATCTTTGCACCGCCCTAACAATTCACCACAAAAATGTACATCATCACAAAATGTAGAAAATGCTACAACTCTGGAAAGTTTGGTGGTGAATCATCAAACAGGTGTAAAGTTATTAGGGAGCAAAAATCCGAGGAATTCCTATCTCTGGGAATCAACTATAACTTCAAAGTGGCAATCAGATTTAATGTGATTTCTTTCTTTTTATCTATTGCATTTGTTATGTATTTGTTCATTAGTTAACATAATCATGTGAACATAAATGTGTCTTTTAGTTGTTCATGTAGTAATTCTGAAATTTCCTTGCCAGTTGTAGTAAAATTGTGCTACATATAAAGCCCAAAGCAAATGAAAGCCAATCATTGTTGTTCTAGAAATTGAGATTTTTTTATCCTAGTGGCCAAATATCATATCCTCCATATAATGGTTTGTGTAGCTCACTGGTAGGTCACATTTTCATTTTATTGCACCGGAGTGCATAAGGAAGATGGTTTCTGTTTGGCCTATTGGGCCCAGTGTTAATTTTGTGAGCCAGAAAACATGCAAAGAAAACGTTTGTATATTAAGATGTATTCTATTTGTTATGTATTCACATTTTTTTTAACTTAAAGCAATGCTCATACAAGCAGGTTAGAATTGATATATTCCCTATACTTAATATGCAATTCTTGAACAAATGTCCATTGCAGTTACCAGCGTGTCAAAGTTTAGCTAGCTGGAACACTGAGCATGAAGAGGCTGTGGTGTTAGGCCAGAGCTGATGACTTAGAGCTGGGGAACTAGGTTTGAGTCTCGGCACCGGTTCAACATCCTGTAATTCTGGGCAAATCACTTAATCTCCCTGTGACTGTAAAAATGAATGTGTCCTGGTGTAATGCAACTGGTGCTCATGTGAAGCGCTCCTAGTCCCTCCGGTCAACTTTGCTCTATATAAAACAAGCTATGCGGGGTGGGGAAGGGGCATGCAGTGACGGGAGTGAGATGGTGGAGGGACAGGCCAGCAACAAACAGAATTTGGATGCTGGAAATCACACAGAAAAACATTGCACATACAAACATGTTAAAATTGTGATTTTCCCTATATTTAATATGTAGTTTATATTCTTGAACGAATGCCCACTACAGTTACCAGAATGTCAAAGTGTAGCTACCTGGAACACTGAGCATGGAGAGGCTGTGGCGTCATGGCCAGAGCTGCTGACTTTGGAGCTGGGAAACCAGGTTCGCGTCTCTGCACTGCTTTAACATTCTTGACTCTGGGGAAATCACATAGGGCCCGATTACGATGTGGGGCGGATAGCCTCCGACCAGCTGCCGGAGGCTTTCCACCCGACATCGTTGGTTTTACTCCGACCGCCGTATTAGGATGAAGGCGGTCGGAGTAAAACCTGCGGGGGGATTCCGCTGCGCTTCCAACAGGCTCAAGGAGCCCATCGGAAGGCCACCCTAATGCCATACTGACGGTGGAGCCAGCCTCGGCTCCGCCGTCGGGATTTTGATGGCAACATGGAAAGGCTGTTGGAAAGTAACACTGGGGGCCCCTAGCAGGGCCCTCTTCCCCCTTCCTCCAGTATGGGGCCTGGGGGACACCTATGGCGCCCCCCTAAACATCACTGCCCCATGTGGCAGGCCCGCATGGTGCCTGCCACACGGTGCAGGGATGCTTAAAAACATCAATTTTTCAATGGCAGCTTATGCTGCTGGCTGTTTGTGCCCGCTGCACAAGCTGCCATAGAAAAATGGATGTTTCCGACCGTCCATAGTGTGGTCACATCCAAATTGTGTGGTCAGAACCGCCGACCTATTGTCGGGCGGTTTCCAATCTGCAACGGTCGGCCCGGCAACGTAATGAGGCCCTTAATCCCATGTGCATGTAAAAATTAGTGTGTCCTTGTGTAACGTAACTAGCTCTCATGTAAAGCACTCCAAGTCGTTCCAGTCGACTCTGCGCTATATAAAACAATCTATGACTAGTGACGGGGTAGGGAAGGGGCATGCAGTGAGAGTAGCGAGGTGGTGGGAGGGGCAGGCCACCAACGAACGGGGAAGGGGCATGCAGCGACAGAAGTGAGGTGGTGGAAGGGACAGGTAAGCAATGAACAGAATGTGGACGCTGAAAAGTAAAAATAAAACTAAAGTATGTTATAAGTGTGCGGCTAGTGGATTGACACAGTCCGCCAGAAGCAGTACTTGGCCCATGCTCCTCAGCAAGAAAAAAGACGTGAAGCCGAGCAGGAGGCGCTGACCAACAGGAAGAAAAGCGACTAAAGTGACATGGGAGCCAACTAATGGTATGTAACAGGCACACTCTAAGCCCCTTTTAAGATGTTTTTTTTTGGTACAAGAGATTTTGCAAGAATGACTCACGCGCCGTGTAGGCAAAACCAAAAAAGGATCATCTGCATAGGCTAATGTACATTACTGTGAAATGTCATTATAATTCTTTCAGCCGTTTTTCCACTATGTCCAATACAAAAGTCTATGTAAAAGCATTGGGGTCAAATCTTGCTTTGGGACCCCCTTTTGTTCCACCCTTTGACCAAATGTTGCAAAACGTTCCATCCTCCACCAATTTAACAGGAGCGATAGGTCTGGAAAGTTTTGCAGAGATCTGTCAAACGGGTGCAAAGTTATTAGGGACTAAAATTCGAGGAATTCCTATCTCTGGTAGTCCTAACTATAACTACAGAGTAGCTACTATCACTCTGTAATACACATACACACGTATATATATATATATATTTTTTTTTTTTTATTTTTATTTATATATATATATATATATATTTATATATATATATATATAAAAAATTTAACACCTCTCAAAGTACAACCTTTTCCCCAATGTTACCTTGATTCGAGTGGGAATGTACACCTGTCAAAGTTTATTTTGGTTAATTAGTTTTAAGTTCAATTTCTCAATTTCATTGGTTGTTTTGTTTGCTGTTTCAGTTTATTTTTGGGTTTAATTGTTATTTGGTGGATGCTAATTTGTGTTTATGTGTAATTGTTATATATGTATTGTTTTGGTATATTTAAATAAAAGCAATTCATGTATTTATAATGTTTAAATACACATTGTTTTATTGTTGTATTTGTTGTTATAATTTTAGGATTTTATTTTAATAATGGATTAGTGTTATTTATCACAAATTTATTTTAATTATATATTTTTACATTTTGAAATAACATTTAGGAATATTTTATTTCAAGTTTAGCTTTTAAAAGGATTGTTAATATATAATGTAATGTTTATATTGTGCCCCATTTCAAACTATTAATGTAGTGTATTTCAATTAATATTGTATTTTTCTATTCAATAGTAACAAGATTTAGGTAGTCAATAACTTAGGGCCTCATTATGATGTTGAGCGGAAAGCCATCCGACTGCTCGTAACAAATATTAGATTGGAGACGACAATGTCATCTAATGTAAGCCTACTGATTCCACAGAAAATAAATATGCTACTTTTGTATGAATATTTTGCACAATGACTGATAATAATTCTAAGTGATCCTGTGTTAGAATCAATTGCATATGAAAGCACAGGTGGACATTGAGAGGAGACACCTTGGTGGTACATAAGGTGAGAAAGGGAGGTTGTGTTCTGGGAGGAGAGTATTGTTACCATTAGAAATTAACACAGACCAAATTGTATAATAGTAATAGTATTCCTATCCTTAGGAATGAGGAGATAACATTTAGAATTCAGTTTTCTATGATGTAGAGAAAACATCATGTATATGGTAACTTTCAGTGCTAGCATTGAATATTTACAGGTAATCGAGCAGTATCTTAGACATATGTACATGTTAAATAGAAAAGTCAAGAGACATTTCTTATGATAACATGCAAATTTAACATGCAGCGTTAACATGCCACTGAAAGATATGTTATGTAAGTATACATATTAATGTTGTATAGTAGCAACACTCTTTTTGATAGTTGTAGATCTTCTCCTCTGAAATTATGTGTATACACGTTGTTACACTAGTAATTGTTTTGAAAAATAAAGGTCTTCAATTCTGTAGCAATTTCAGTAATAACAGCTTCCTGTTTGGTTTGTCAAATAGGCAGAGGATCCTTGTATGGTCACAATAGACTGACTCAGTTATTTTCCCTCATTAAATAGTACTGGATATATACAATATCACATGATTGTTTCTATCTTACAAAAGTTGCAATTTTTGCTGACTTGTCTAATATAGCTTTTACCAGCCATTAAAGGCCCACTCCAGCGTTAAAGGCAAGGGCACACGGTAGAAACAAGGTGAGGGTGGCCCAGGGAAAAATAGTATGACTTAGAAAATGGGACTGAAGTGAAACGCCTGAATCTCACTTGAGATTTGCATCTCTAATTGGCCTAATATCATAACATGATATGATAACATTAAACAGGACGTGTGGTGTATTAAGGAACTGTAATAAGTGCTGCTTAGTTAGTGATATGGTGAGAAGATCTAGTAATTGTCTTTGCTCTGGTGAAGGATCGTGGATGATATCATTATAGCCAATAGTGCATTTCTACTTCTTTGTTCAAGCATTGGCAGATTATGTCCAATCTCAGAACTCATTCTCTCTCCTTTGTTGCAGTTTCAGTTCCCAATTTCCTCCCTTTGAGAGTAGAGGTATCTGCTCTATTCCAAAGAAGGAAAAAGGTTTTGAGATCTTAAGTAGTCTCTTGGTCACTGGGATCAACTCCCATGACTTTACTGGAACACCACAATGATATTTCTCCTAAGTAGCTATTTTTCCTCATTATTCTCCTCTTGCATACTGTTTGCTTTACTGTGGATCTGAAACAATCAGTGCCTTTATTGACACTAAAACTATGCCTACTAACTAGGCAATAATATACTTTTCGACACAGACTGCAGTCTCAATATACTATATTGTGGTTACTATAAATGCAGTTACAACTTGTGACAAGTTGTTAAGTAATAATGCCCCATAACACATAACTAATGCAACTCTGAATATCACAGTTACTACAAGTGTCCCTTAGATTGTTTAGCCTAATACAAGGTAATAAATTACTTGGTAGCTATCGGTCTTTAATTAGACAATTTCTTGTAAATGATGCACAATAGACTGACTCAGTTATTCGCCCTCATTAAATAGTACTGGATATATACAATATCACATGATTGTTTCGATCTTACAAAAGTTGCAATTTTTGCGGACTTGTCTCATATACAGCTTTTACCGGCCTTTAAAGGCCCGCTCCAGCATTAAAGGCAAGGGCCTTTAACAAGGGAGCAGGCCTTTAAGGGCCTTTATAACCCAGCTACGATGGGCTATACTGCTATTAGAACATTTCCCCCATGAAGGCAGAATGTTCTAATAAAAAAACACAAAGGCCTCTCGGAGCCCGAGGGGGTTAAAATCCCCCTTGGGTTCCAAAGTCTTTGTTTCACAGCTCTTGCTGTGAATGTTTTATAGCTAACAGCACGCACAGGGCCACAGCTGTTAGCTGTTGAACATTCACAGCAAAAGATGTGAAATGGGGCTGAAGTCAGTCCCTGGTTCTCCCCGGCAAGACTGAACTGATTTTTGTGGGAAACATCCTTTACCACGCAACCATTACATCGTGGTATGGTTACATCGTGGTTTTGACAACGCAAGTCGTTACATCGACTTGCACTGGAGGGCTCTAGACTAAGGAATAGTGTGAATTACTATTCCAACACCTTCCCTACTGTACGTAGACTGGAGTTGGAATAGTAATTCACACTATTCCGAGTCCACGCTCTGCAACGCAAGTCGATGTAACGACTTGCGTTGTCAATACCGCGATGTAACATATCGCGTTGTGATGGTACGCGTTGTACCATCATACATTCGATTTTTGTAGTTCAGCCAAGCCAGGGAGACTTAGGAGCTGAGCAGCAGTTACCCCTCCCTCCTTCTGAAGCCCTGGTGACACTGAGCTTCAGGAGGAGGGAAGGGTGAAGGCTGTGTGTGTCCTCCCTCCGGAATGAACAAAAAAGTCACTACCAGATAAACTGTTGACTTAATTGTTGTTTAGATAATAATTAAATTACTTTCATTGGGTGATTATCAATATTAAAATACTGATATCAGAGTTCTATTCTGAGTCCTGTATCTTTTTTGGGACTGGAGGCCCTCCCATAAGTCTTTAGAAGCACATAGACACCAACCATATTTATCTTTAAAATAATCAAGTAGTATGATGAGTTATGGTTTTGGGGCCCCAAACCCCTAACTCAATCAATTCCAGTTTACGCCAAGATTGTGCTATGATTTCTTGCACTTGTTTAGTCCAGAATATTTTTGTAGTTCATCCCTGCCCTCAACATCGTTTGGTGTTTTAGTGGACTTTCTCTTGCCTCATATTCTGGAATATGACTCGTTATTTCGCATACCATTACTTCGCAGCTTTTTACTGCAATGTTTTTACTTAGCAAATACCGTTACTACGCAAGTTTTTAGTTCGCATACCTTTACATTGCAAGTGTTAATGTATGCGAACTAAAAACTTGCCTAGTAATAAAAACCCATCACTACACTAAATACTAAATACAAATACACTACCCTACACATCACAAACTCTAAAACACTACCCAAACCCTCAAACACTACACTACCATACACTACTCAAACACCACTACACTACCCTAAACCCTAAATCACTACCCCCTGGACGACCCTCCCCCTTGCCCCAGCCCGCTCGCTACACTCAAACACTACCCTGCACGCACCCCCGACACTACCCTAAAACACTACCCTACACTACACAAACACCACAACACTACCCTAAACCCTAAATCACTACCCCCAGCATGACTCTGCCCCTACCCCCATTCCTGTCCCTACTCCCAAACACTACCCTGCACGCACCCCCGACAACCTACCCTAAACCCTAAAACACTACTACCCCCAGCACGACTCTGCCCCTACCCCGATTCCTCTCCCTACTCCCAAACACTACCCTGCACGCGCCCCCGACACTACCCTAAACCCTAAAACACTACCCTACACTACACAAAAAAAACAACACTACCCTAAACCCTAAATCACTACCCCCAGCACGACTCTGCCCCTACCCCCAAGACGGTCCCTACACTGAAACACTACCCTGCACGACCCCTGACACTACCCTAAACCCTAAAACACTACCCTACACTACACTAACACCACAACACTACCCCAAACCCTAAAACACTACCCCCAGCACGACTCTGCCCCTACCCCCATTCCTGTCCCTACTCCCAAACACTACCCTGCACGCACCCCGACACTACCCTAAACCCTAAAACACTACCCTACACTACACAAAAACCACAACACTACCCTAAACCCTAAAACACTACCCCCAGCACGACCCTGCCCCTACCCCCAAGACGGTCTCTACACTGAAACACTACCCTGCACGACCCCCCGACACTACCCTAAACCCTAAACACACTACACTAACACCACAACACTACCCTAAACCCTAAAACATTACACCCAGCATGACACTGCCCTTACCCCCATTCCTGTCCCTACTCCCAAACACTACCCTTCAAGACCCCAGACACTACCCTAAACCCAAATACACTACTCTACACTACACAAACACAACTACACTACCCTTAAACCAAAAAGACTACCCCCTGCACGACCCTCCCCCTACCCTAAACCCTTAAATACTACACAGCCCCTCTTACCTCTCTCTCCTCGGTTCCTGTCTTCTCCGGCTTAAAGTCCGTCAATCAGAGGCAAATTAACCCCGCATTCACTGTTCCTTGAGAGGGACAATGCCTCTACGTCGTTGTGATGAAACAGAAGCGCGTCGAAGCGGAAGCGCGTCTGTTTACACACAATGATGTGGATAGCCTTTACTTCACATGCGTTACAACGCATGCGATGTAACAACTTGCGTAGTAAAGGCTACGCGTTGTAACATCGCATGCGTTGTAACGCTTGCGAAGTAATGGTACGCGGTGTAACAGCCGCGTACTAATGGATGTTTACCCATATTCTGTTTTTTCCATAATCCTGCACAGGTCCATGCCCCTTTCCCATGGATTTAATGGGAGTGCTTCTTCTGCTCTCTGTTTTTGTACCATATCTCTTTTTGCTATTATCAGTGATAGTCCCATAACTGCTGTTGATATCTATTTGTGTTACATTCTTCTAGTATGTTTAGTAAAGCAATTTTGGGTGTGAGCGTGCTGGGTGTCTATGATCTCAGATAGCGTTCATTGAATTCCTTTACAGAATTTCTGTATGATAGTGCACTATCACACAGTTTATATAAATGTACACTCTTCTGATTTGCATCTCAGGTAGTTGGGGAATGAATCTTCCTTTTAATGTCAAAGTTTGTATCTAGTATATTATATACAGTATAAGTAAATGAACTCTACAAGCCTATATCTTGCTGATATGGTCACTTATGGTCCATTAACGCAGTGGTCCAATTCGAGCCTTTGAGTGTCCGTATATCTGCCTCTCTATTTTCTTACGGTTCTAGAAATGGGTCAGGGGAGTGTAATTAGCAGGATTTTATATAGCTTAGAGATCATTTGGTCTGGTAATTGTTTTAGTGCTAACCTGGCCTCCAGTGGGGTGAATTATGGTACTGGTCTTGGCATATTGATATAAAGTTGTAGCAAGTGTGACAGTTGTAGGTAGCAGAAAAATATGACTGGGACTCAACCCAAATCCTGCATCCATATCTGAAACTGATTTTAAGTTTCTGGCACCTGCTACATCTTTCAGTGTGGCTATTCCCTGCATGTCTTGTTCCTCAAATCCGACTAATATAGTGACCCGTGGCAGTGTCTTCCCCACCCACAGCAAGGTCACTGTTGTTAATGTCCTTCTTTGATCCCATTGTTTGCAGCATTTCTCTACATATTGCCAGTATCGCTTTGTTTGACAGGGTAGTCCCGCAGGATGTATGCCTTTATATATAAAAATGTAGGGTAGATTTATTTCTTAACACCCACAACTCACTGCTGTAAGGCTGGGTGAGAACAGTGCTGAATGGCCATACGTTAATCAAGATTAGGTGAGAGGCTTGAGAATAAGCTGGCAAATGGACTAACTCAGGCCGCCATCAAATGTTGACTTATAGCATTTGGCCAGAGGCACCCTGGAGTTCATACTGTTACAGGTAAGATCTATAAATATGGATATATGTATATTTTTTTTATTAGTTTGTACAGATAGTTCTGCACTACGCATAGTGGCTAGAGAGTGTCACCATTTTAATGTGTGAGTCTACCTATCACGAGACGTCCAATGCTTAAAATACCTTTTCACTTTTTCAAGTACAGGGTCAGTGTATCCTGTCCATGGATAGGATTCAGATTTTGCTATCTGTATCCCAAGGTAATGAAAACCCTTCCTAGCCACTGATAATCTGAATGTCTTCCTCCACTCCATTACTTCGATTGGTCTTTGGACAGGGAACATACAGGATTTGGTCCAGTTTACTTTAAGTTCTGGCCATTTTCCAAAATCTGTTAGTATTTTTTCCAGGCATGGGCCTTATAAGGATGGGATGCTGATGTATACCAGTAAGTCATCCGTGTATAACAATATTCTATCTTTCTGTTCTGAAACCCATTCAAAGCCTGAGATCTCCTTTAACCCTCTTATGCATTCCACTAACAGCTCCATAGCCAGTGCGAAGAGCAGTGGCGATATGGCTATCAATGTCTACTGCATTGTGTAATATCAATTGATGTGAATAGGGATCTACTACTTTTTTTTTTAAGTGTGCGGTCCAGCTTTAGGTTATTCTAAATGTCAGTAAGTCCTGTAATGCACAGACAAAATGATTTGGTAAATACATCACTGCATTCAATCATAGATGAGGTCAAGAATGTTAAATAGTCCTGGGATTTGACCATTCCAAAGGAGTATTTCTTTGTCTGTCAAAATTGTTAATTTGCTCTTGAAGACTGTAAAGTCTTACAACCTAGGTCCTTCTACATATGCACAAATATGAACACCACATAGAAATACTGCAATCACTCTACTACCTCCCAGTAGCCAAACAAGTTGAATTTATAGCTCTTTATGTAATATGTGCAGAGCCTTTCATGAGCTCTGCGTTTGTTTATTGGTTCACAAATTCTCTAAATACTGATCCCTTTGTCAACTGTGACCACAAACTCAATTTCTGTTGAACGTGTTTAATTTCAGGAAAGCCAGATCTGGTGGGAGAGTTTTTTCCATCTGGATGGTAGTGCTTGTGAATTTCCGCACAAGTATTCAACCAAAAGATCAGTCAATCCCTGGCTGTTCAGTAACTACGAAAACGCTGTATCTTCTTAGATACTTGATCCTTGCTTAGCTGCTCCCTTCAGCATCAGGAGACCTCAACAATGATATACATGCATCAAGCTAATATACCCACTGTCAAAATATAGGTAGCTGGCAACAGTAGAACTTTCCAGGATATTATAGGATAATGATGTGTATAGTTCTTTCCAGAAGAAGAGAAACATTTTGAGCGGGGTAGCGACAACTGATCAACCTTGTCTTCGGTGAATTAACAAATTGGTGAGCAGCTCCACTTCAATTCAGGAGACGCCCTGACCCATATCGCCAAGGTAAACCTCACTGTTATCCTAACCCAACAACATAAGCTTAACTGCAACCTGACTCATACCTAGTCCTACCCCCCACTTATTTACGCATAACTATACGGTCAATGATAAATCCTTAGCCAAACTCAACCTCTAATCCTTGACCCTGAATTTCTATTTGATCCTACATGCCAACAAGGTGCCTAGGCAGATAATACAAGATGATTCATCATTTCACTCTCACTAACAGAGTGAAGTACTGGTTCAGCTAGACTAGATCTGAAACAGTAAGCACAAAAGCGTGAGCGACAGAACGGATTGCAAAAAAAAAAAATTGGGCAAATTCGGCACAGTCAAACACAGTAGCTGGCAATTTCCGGGCTTTCAATCAGCCAGTCATATTTCCTTGGGGTAGCAAAAATGCCTCTCTCAGCCATTAAGTGTCGCTACCAGAACTGTATTTGACTATTCCTTTCCCAGGGTGTATCATCGTCATCAAAACAGCACTTCCTGGACTGTCCAGCAGGTGTCACTGTAAGAGTGGTACTTAATCTTCCCTCCCCATAATCTGTTACTTATGTATCACTCCTAGCCTGGCCAGTCAGTCTCTGTAAAAGTTGTAAATGTGCTTCCCCACCCCAGGACTGTTACATCAACAGCACCCACAGCCATGGCCAATCGATGTCACTCTGAGACAATGGTACTCACCGTCCTCTTTATTGGCTCCCCAGCCGGTCACCCAGCACTTAGCACCTGCTGGGAAGAAATGAGTGCTGGGGGGCAGACATATGGGCCTGATAAGGGTTGGGCCAGACACAGGATGATCCAGCTGTAGCAGGGCCATGTCAAAGTCGTGGGAATCCTCGTCGTAGAATGGGTGGGTCACTATGCGTACCACCTTGAAAGAGATTTCATTCCTGCTGCTCGGGTAAAGACGGTACTTTCCCAGGTAGACAGTCCAGATAGTGGGTGAGGCCAAGCTGAGATGAGAAAGAAATAATGTACAGTGGGGTGACTCAGATCTGAAGGCAGAAAGAAGGAAGATCCTCCCCACTACTACCACCAGACCTAGCTCCAGCTTTCTCTCTCCGCCCACCAATGGTCGTTTGAACTGGCTAGAGGGTCAATGTGCTGTCAACGACTCAATAATTCAACAATCATAATCCTCTGCATTTGCACTATATTATCTCCGTTTTGGGACGTCATCTCCTCTGCTATACAATGTCCTCCATAAAAATCACAAGATTTTTTTTAGATATATCTTTATTGAATGAGTTAGCATTTCAATGCAATTCACATGCAGGCATCATCAAAATTACAACAGACTGCCAAACACAGTAGTTACATAGTTAGCTGCCTCTTTCTCTCTTCTTTAACCTCGTATTCAATCAGGAATTTAATGTTAACGTCTACCTGTGGCTATCCATAGCAGTCTAATCTCTTGCTCGATTATATACTCCTTTTCTTAAATCATTGCCTTCCATGCACTCCAGAGGAGTTGTAGGTACATATGTATATAATAGGTATATCGTATTTTATGTTAGTAAACCATCCCATTTGTCTGGGAAACCAAGTAACTTAACCATATCCAATGGTATCACCTTAAATACTATGGGGCAGATTTACAAGCCCCATGCGCCACTTTTGCGTCACTTTTAACATGGGAAAAGTGACGCAAAAGTGGCGCAAGGGGCTTGTAAATCTGCCCCTATTTGTTGTCAGTGCAGCCTCTCTGTGCGCACCGCTTGAGTTCTTCACAAGTGTGATAGGGGAGGAGAGCAGGCCGTCATTATTGGATCCTCTGATCTCCAGAGTCTGTTCTTATTTGCCTTTCTTATATTCTGGTTGGGGTATCACTCTCTTTCTCTGTACTCCTATCCCTTCCCTCCAGTTCGTCACTATGCTCATCTTTTTTACCAACCCAGGCTCTCAATATCTCTGTCCATAATTCCGCTATAGGGTGTCTGCGAATTCCCCTGGCCTCCTCTTGCTGCATGGCTCTCTCCTCTGTCGTGGCCCAGTTATCTACATCCTTCTCCCATGTCACTACTGTGGGACCCCTCGGTATTTTCCAGTTCATGGCTATCTGCCTGCGTGCTAAACCCAAAGCCAGGTCTGCAAATCTGGGACCCACCTTCTTAGCTTTCGGTCTGGGGAACAGTCCGAGGAGGCATACCTCCACTGTGCGTGGCAAAGTTCGGGCTAGCGTCAGATTTATCTGTGCAAGCACTGTGCCCCAAAATACTTGCAGTATCGTGCACCCCCAAGTCATATGTATGTATTCCACATCTAGTTGTCCGCATCTGGGGCAACCCCGGGGTTCTCCCCCGTGCATTACATTTAGCCTGTGGGGGGTAAGATATACCATATGTACATAGTTAAATTGAATCAGCTTGAACGCAGCGTTTCTAGATATTCATTTCGGGCCTCTTAGCACCTGGGACCATTCTGTATCCAGCAAGTCCCTCCCCACCGCCGCAGTCCATCTATCTCGGAGACGCTCCAGAGGCGTTCTTACCATAATAATCAAAGCTCTGTAATGCCACTGAACTAGGTGTCTGACTGACCCCAGTGTAATCAACACTTGCACCACCTCATGTGTCTCAAGTTCTAACTGGCCCCTCCCCAGAGGTCCTTAAATTTTTTAACTACTGCGTGGTAAGTAAGGAATTGGCCTCTAGGTAGCTCATATTGTGCCAGGAAGTCCTCGAGTGGGATCAGTGCTCCGTTCTGGTAGCAATCACGTACCGATATTGCTCCAGCCTCTGTCCAACTAGACATTTGCGCCCTTGAGAGGAATGCAGGCGGTTTCCCCCCTGGGAGTCCCACTATGGCAAGCTCGGTGCATACAATGGGACTTCCTTCGTATGTCGACAGCATCTCTTCGAACTATCTAATGCCACTCGTAGTAATACCTCAGGGTTCCGGACAGCCAATGCAGGAGTCCCGCCAATAGTTGCGTCGTGTCAGTGGTTGTACTCGAGTTATTTAACAATTCCAAATCCCGACCTTCTAGCCACTAGGCCAGCCATTGCAACTGGGCTGCCAGGTAGTATAACTCACATTCTGGGGCCCCTAACTCTCCTTCCTCTGGGGTCCTCTGTAGGATCCCCAACGAGACTCTGTTTCTTCCCCCATCTCAAATCAAGTCCCTTAGCAAACTGTTAAGTCCCGCGAACCACCCCAGCGGAATCACCACTGGGAGATTCACGAAGTAGTATAATAAACGAGCGAGCATTACCATTTTTGCAAGTGCAATTCGCGCCATCATGGGGAGTCTAAGCGAGTGCCAGAATGAGACGCACGTCCTAAGGGACCTCATAACTGAGTTCAAGTTCTCCCCCCGCAGATCGTCTATTTCATGAAATACCTGTATTCCAAGGTATTTAAAGGAACGGGGAGCCCAGGCCAGCTCCACAGGCAGATCTCCAGGGCACTGGGCCCACTCTGTTATCGGGAATATGTAGGTTTTTGTTTTATTTAGTCGCAATCCCGCCACGGCAGAATATGTCTCCAGGAGAGTCAGCGCCTGCCATACTCCGCGATCTCAGTCCCCCAAATATAACAACAGATCATCTGCGTAAAGCGAAATAATATGATCCCTGCCCCCCAGTCGCATTCCATGTTGTTGACCTTTTAATCTAAACAATTTCGACAATTGTTCAATGGCCAGGGCAAACAAGAGTGGGGACAGTGGGCACCCTTGTCTAGTGCCCCGGAATATATTGTACAAATGAGATATCACTCCCCCTGCTCTCACTTAGGCCGTAGGGCGCAAATATAACAACCTGACCCATCGTACCCACCCAGCTCCCAGTCCCATTCTGGTCATCGTAGAACACAGGAAGTCCCATCTTACTGAATCAAAAGCCTTTTCAAGATCCACCAACATTATTAGAGCGTCAGGATATTTATTTCTCTCTGAGTGGTGCATGATGTAAAACAGTCTATGGATATTGGCAGATGTAGACCTCGTCGGTATGAACCCATTCTGGTCCGGGTGGATCAGGTGCGTCATACAAGGCAGTAGGCGTGCGGCCAAAACCTTACTCAATATCTTAAAGTCAGCATTCATAAAAATCACAAGATTATAGTGATACTAAAACTGTAATTGTTATCACTGTAATCAGCAATGACTGAAGTCATGCCATTTCACAAATAATTAGAAATAAAGAATCAGTGTCAGTAACATTTTTCAAGGATAAATCCCCTACTTTTAAGCCACTGAAGTTTCCAGTTGTGATGTAAGTACATATGTTGCACTGTATTTTTACTGGTAATTTCCTGTACCTTTACAGAGGACAGAGACTCGATCCTGCAGAAAAGGTTGTAATGTAGAGTGCTGCTTGGACCATGTTCTGCAATACGCCCAGGTTTTATTTGATACAATTCTACCAGACACCGTTAAGGCCAAATCATAAAGCATTCAAAGCAACACACGAGTTAATTCAAGCACCTGCGTATTAGTGATCTTACGTTTCATTTACAAATACCTTTAATGCAAGTTCCACTTGATGAGCAAGTTCAATCCCATGACATCCTGTTACTAAATTATCTACCATCTTTCTATTTTATAGTAATAGATCAGAACCCCTCCAAAATTATCCCAGATTAGTCTGTAATCAATGTCCATATCCATATCTATTCCGCCTGCCTCAGCTTCATGTCTCGATTAACCACTCCTGGGGAAAAAATTCTACATGCCTCACATCCCCTCCTAGTAGTCCCCACAAAAGCTCAACTTTCCTTGTAATACCTTTTCCTCAAAATGTTCCACCATGGTGTGATTTAAATTCCAATGTTTCCTACTCTGCTGTGTTACAGCATTCGCAATGTTCTATAGTATTGTCTATTTATAACAGCACTTTTAGCAAATGAAATAAATACATGCTATTGCAATTGGCAAATGTAATAAAAAGCCTTTCTTCTTTTTCCCCTAATCATTAAAGTGAATGTTTTTTTCCCCCATATTCACAAATGAAGCAATTTGTGTCCGTGAAAATTTCTCTTGATAGATAGCCTGCACTTGTGTAACGGGGTTTTCCACAACCAATGTAGAGACCAACTCTTATATCACACATGTTCTAAATGTAATTGTGGGGCTAGACAAGGCAATCAACAGATCACTGTTAATTCTCAAAACCATTCAGCGTCTTATGTGGATGGATCTAACCTGGGACGCCGGAGAGTATTTTTTGTGTAATGCTCCTTGTTCTTTGTGATTTGACCACTACTATTTTAGGGCTTAGGAGTAAACACCTGTCTTTACTGGATACTTTGGAAATGGTATTATCAGTCGTCCATCTAGAGTGCCCTCTACAGGCAAAGAATCAACTATCTGATGTCCTTCAACAATCAAGAGCAGACTCTTTTAGCTCATGTCAGCTTCCATTTTGTTTTAGGGTGTGCATGGTTGTGAATGGATCATTACCAATTACAATGAATCACAAATTAAGCATTTCTCTGAGTGTTTTGCTATTAATGTATATACATTTGAAAGCCTGTTATCATTTGCACATTTCACACTGCTTTACAACTCCTATGAGTAGGACATCGGCAACTGACATCTCAATATTTTAGGTCCAGGCTCCTGTACTTTTTATCCATAACATTTACAGTGTCCTCTCAGCTCTAAAGTGCAGTGTGAGCGCACCCCTCACTCACCTGTCCAGCGAGAAGCAGTGAGCAGCTGACACCAGCCACTGGTTGGACACCAAGGTCCCTCCGCACAAGTGCTCGCCGTGGGCCTGCAGACTGGCCTGCCAGGGCCATTCTCCTTCCACGCAGGAGGTGCCACCGACAATTCGGCCCGTGGCTGCCTGGAATCCACAATCTGGAAAACAAATAAGGTGAACATTCTCCAGCAGAGCCCTGTCAGTGCTGCACTACCCTAGTCGTGTAAGCTTCCACTGGTGGAGCCTTCTCACTGCTGCACTACCCGAGCAGTGTCAGATACCTCCAGCACCAAGCTTCCTCCAGCAGTGCCGTGTCAGTGCTACATCAATGCTGCAGTGTGAGCTTCATCCACCAAGATAGGAAATGTGAGCTTCCTTCTGCAGTGCTCTGTCAAAGCAAACTATTACTGCAGTGCAAGCTTCCTCCAGCAGTACCCTCTCAGTGCTACATCAAAGCTGCAGTGTGAGCTTCATCCACCAAGATAGGAAATGTGAGCTTCCTTCTGCAGTGCTCGGTCAGAGCTTACTACTGCAGTGCAAGCTTCCTCCAGCAGTACCCTGTCAGTGCTACAGCAATGCTGCAGTGTGAGCTTCATCCACCAAGATAGGAAATGTGAGCTTCCTTCTGCAGTGCTCGGTCAGAGCTTACTACTGCAGTGCAAGCTTCCTCCAGCAGTACCCTGTCAGTGATACACAACTGCAGCAGTGTGAGCTTCCTCTAGCAGTAGCCTGTCTCTGCTACACAGTCACAGTGGTGTGAGCTTCCTCCAGCAGTGTCCTGTCAGCACTGCACAACCCCAGCAAGTAAGCTAACTCCAGTAGTGCCCTTTCAGCGCGATGTTATCCCAGCAGTGCGACATTCCTCCAACAGTGCCCTTTCAGTGCTACATACTGCACAGCGGTGTGAGCTACTTCCAGCATTGCCTTGTAAGCGCTCCATGACTCCAGCACTGTGAGCACCTCGTGCAGTGCCCTGTGAGCACTCTGCTACCCCAGCTGCTTGGGCTTCCTCCAGCAGTGCTGAGTCCACGCTGCATTACCCCAGCAGCAGGAGCTTCATCTGGCAGTGCTCTGGCAGTGATACCCTACTCCTGCAGTGTGAGCATGATTAAGCAGTGCCCTGTCAGTGCTACGTGATCCAGCAGTGTAAACTACTCGTGCTAGATGACGCCATTAGTTTGAGATAACTTCAGCAGTGCAGGGGCGGCTCCTCCATTGGAGTGGAGGAGCGTCGCCCCACTTGAATGGCCCCCAAAGCCCCAGACATGAAAAATAAAATGGTCATTTATTGCCATTTTATTTTTCATCATCCCGTCCTGAGCTGAGTGGCAGCAGTGGTGGGCTGCCTGTTCACTGTTTAAAGTGTGCATGTCTCTTTGGCCGGCCATCTTGCGACGGCCAGCCAGACATGCGCATTTTAAACCTCTCACCCCAGCTGTCTTAAGACAGCAGGGTTGACAGCAAGTGCAGGCCTCCAGTGCACTGCGGAGCACCGAGAGAGGCCACTCTCACCAACCAGGGTGCTGCTCTCATGCTGCATGTAAGCAGTGCAAGGATTGGGCAAGGGAGTTTGCTGGTGCCCGCTCTGCAGTTGACGGTCCTATGGAAGAAGAGGTCTGAGGTCCAGACCGGGGAGGACGTGTAAGGTAAGCGGTTCTGTTTTTATTTTTTCATTTTATTTTCGCGCACACCCACTTGTCCGCCACCTCCTCCTCGTAGAAGCCAGCCGCCAGCGCAGCAGTGTGATGTTCCTGCATGAATGCCCTGTCAGCGCTACCCTACACCTGCAGTGTGAGCTTCTAGCAGTAGCCTCCTAGAACTGTGCTACCCAGCAGTGTGAGAGTCCTCCAGCAGTGCCCTGTCAGTGCTACACTTCTCCAGAAAAGGAATGTCATTGTAACAAGACTGCTGCAATATGAGCTTCCTACAGTAGTAACTTTTTTCTCCTACATGAATCTAAAAGTGTGAATTTCCTCCATCAGTGTCCAGTCAAGTTTAATCACTGCAATGTCCTTTGTACAAGTTTTGTTCAGTGACTTTTCTCTAGCAGAGAATCTCTATCAGTGGTACCCTTGGGATGTCTCACTCAGTGTGTCCTCAGTAAGTATCCCCTAGCAGTACAGTCAGTGAGTACTCATTGGCCTCAGTTTATCTCTCTCGGGAGCAACCTCAGTTAGTATCCCACATGAAAGCCCACAGTGCAGTTCCACCAAAGTGCCCCAGGTGAGTATATCCTGGAAGTACTTTGTGTCTCCCTGACAGCTCTCACTGAGTGCCCTCAGTCAGTATGCTCCAGCAGTACTTTATGTGTCCCCTCAAGCAGTGCCCTCAGTGTTTGTCCCTCCTGCTTTTGGTCTATGCTAAAGTGCCCTAAGTGTGTCTCTGTCACCAGCGTTCCTACTCCTCTCACCGCAGTCCCTCTCATCCGACAGGTCTCCACAGTCTGCCACCGCGTCACATTCAGGGTTCGGCTTCTTGAGACAAGTTCCATCCTGGCACCTGTATGTGAAGGGCCCACACTGTACACCTATGGAGAGGAAAAGAAGAGTCTGTCAGCCCCTGGGGGAGGAAGAAGGAGCCCCTTTAACTCTCCATCTCTGTTTGCGCCCCATCTATCCCTGTCCCTCTATCTCATTCTCCTGCTCCTTTGTTTTCCTGGCCATCTGTCTTCCTCCTTTACAACTTCTCCACTAATGCCTTTGCATCCTTCCTTTTCTTCTTTCAGGCCTCCCTATTTCTTCTCCCCTTTCTATCCTTTCTCTGACTTTGTGTCCCACTCTTCCTCTATCATCCTCCCTGTACTACTCCCCCACTCTCATTTTTAGGTCTCACTTCTTCTATCCACTTCCTTCTCATATGCTTCGCTTCTTTCTCACTTCTTGAATTTGACGATTTTCTCTACCCAATATTCCTCCCATTGTGACACATCCCATTGAAGCATTCCTCTTTATTTCTCCCGGCTCCTCAAATCTCTACATCCATTCATCTCACCTCTCCCTGTCTCGTTCTATCTCCTTGTTTCACTCCTAACGTCTGCCTCATTTTCACACAATTTCCCTCTGCCCCCTTCTCACTGTGCCACTGAAACCAAGCTACACCAGACAGAAGACCCCCAATCAGGGAGAAACCTGCCTTGGGTTGTTTGTGTTCCAGTTCAGGGAGGACCCTGCATGGCAGTTTGGGCTGGACTGTTCTGGTTGGTGCAGAGTCAAGACTGATTTGCATATGGCTGGTTCCAAACTGAGGTGGAATGGTGTACAAAATAACAATGGACTGGAATGTGGCCCCAAGTAATTACCAGTGGCTGAGATTGATTCATGCATCCTACCCATCACTTTTTGGTATATTCCTCTCACCTTCATGGCAGTGCTCTTCGTCGCTCCCTTTGGTGCAGTCCTGCTGTTCATTGCACACTCTACTATAGTTCAGGCAGGTGCTGTCCTCCTGACACTGGAACTGGGCTGGGCAAACTGGTGGGAGAGAAGCAGAAAGCAAGTGCCATCACTTTTTCAGGCTGAAGGATATCTGCATTGTACATTTCTAGTCAAGTTTATACTTTCAAATAAGTGGACTCATTTGACTAAAAAGTGAAATATTAGTAGAAGACTTTTTCTGTAGTTTACTAAAAATAAAATCAGCAAATCGTTTTTTGCAGATAAAAAAACTTAATGTGTGAAATTTTGCCAGTGAAAAAAAGGTAAATACTTCCCAACGTCATGAAGAATAAAATTCATGCAATTTGCCTTATTTTGGTAGCAGGGCTCGGCTCACTCCTATCCTTGGACCACGCTGCCATGTTGTCAGAAGGGATTACTGATTTTGGACATTCTGCCCTTCCTGTATTTTCGGGAAACAGCCATTACATCGCATGCGTAACAAAGTATGCGATTACAACGCGGTCGTTACAACGACTGCGTTATTACATCACAGGACCATTACAACGCAAGTTGTTACAACGACTTGCTGTAGGGGGCGCTCTAAGCTAAGGAATAATATAATTTACTATTCCAACACCTTCCCTACTGTTGCACACACTGGAGTTGGAATAGTAAATTATACTATTCCAAAATCCAGCCACCTACAGCAAGTCGTTGTAACGACTTGCATTGTAATGGTACTGCGATGTAACAACGCGGTCGTTGTAACAACCGCGTTGTAATCGCATGCGTTGTAGAGGTATATATTCGTATTTTCTAGCAGTGGTCCAAGACAGCGGGCATCCTTCGTGTTGTGGTCTTGCAACTCGGGTGCCACTGTCCGAACTGGTCTTTCTGCAAGAACGCTGCCCAGGACCGTGGCTGGGACTGCAGGGCGGATTTGAAATTGTTGCCAACTTTTTTATTTTACGGACAAATAAACGCACAGAGCACCGTTTTGAATGCAATGGTAATGGAAAAAGAGTTTTTGCTGTAAAAAGTATCTGCCGTGTTCATAAGAAAAAAGTCAAAACTTCCCAACGTTAAGTGCAAAAAACATGTATTTCACTAATTCCGTGTCAGAATAAGGAAAATTTGACTTACCTGTAACCAACTGTTTGCGGCCTGCCATGTTGTAGAGTCACATGCTGTGCCCAACTTGTGTCGGGTATGGATTATTAAACTTCGTTCACTTCAAAATGTAAATTTTTGTTTGGAGAATGACGTCATCATTTATGTTACAGCACCGACAGAACGAATTCAGCCCAGCGGGGCCCCTGTTTTTTTGCATGAATGTAACACAGTAACGATTTGTAAATGTATGAGCAGATGGCCATGTTGTTGTCTTGCAAATATCCATTAGAGGGACGTTGCCAAGGAAACCCATGTTATCCCCTTTTTATGTGTTGAATGAGCCTGCAGAATATCTGAGGCTTGAATGTGTG
The DNA here is from genome assembly GCA_963921515.1 of Calotriton arnoldi. NCBI lineage: Eukaryota > Metazoa > Chordata > Amphibia > Caudata > Salamandridae > Calotriton > Calotriton arnoldi. The sequence continues at coordinate 429,086 of CAWUFW010006283.1, read as the reverse complement.
TGCATTATGGCCGTCAGTTCACCAAAATGCCAGGGGTAGCAGACGTGACTTCACATGCCACATGCTTCTGTTCCTGCCACTGCTGATGCCAGGGGTCACAAGGGGCATGTCAGGGGTCGCAGCAGCAACCCCCGGTGACCCCTAAATGACGTCCATGGTCAACCTGAATGCAGCAAACAGTTCATCTAGCTACGCCACCTTTAGAAAGAGGGTTCCTCTGATAAGTGGGCAGAGAAAAGGGAAATAACTCTTTTTTTTTCTTACTTATATGGCTGATTGTGTCTATGTAGTACTTAAGTGCTAGTTTGATGCCTATTGAACGCAGTGCCCTTTCTGCCCGGCTTGAAGGATTTTGACATAGTGTTGGAAGTTCGATGATTTGATTGAGGTGAAAAGATTAAATTACCCTTGGAAGGAATTGTGGAAGTGTGCATAAGACTACTCTGTCTTTATCTACTGGAATTAAAGGTTCTTCCACTCATAACGCTTGGAGCTCGTTAATTCTGCGCAAGAAACGAACTCCTACAGGAAATGCAAGTTCTGTGTTAACTACTGCATTGAGCTTGATTGCAGTATTTCAGAAAGTAGACCCTTGGGTCTTATTAAGATAATGTTGAGATCCCAAGTGCGCATCTCGAAGGGATATGTCTTCTTAACCCCCTCCTAAAGACTTTAATGAGAGGGATTTTTCAAAGAGAAATCGATCATCTAATAGGCTGCTACTCAGTGGCGGCTGGCACAGGTAAGAGCGGTGGGGTGCGACTGGGGCGGGGCGAGAAGTCAAAAGATGACGGATTAGGTAAAATGAAAAAATAAATGAATAAAACCACTTACCTTACGCTCGCCGCATTGCCGAGTCGGCGATGCGGCTAGCGTAAGGTAAGTGATTTTATTTAATTTTACCTATCTTGTCGACTCCCCACCACCCCGCCTCGCAGCTCTTACCTGTGCCGGCCGCCACTGCTGCTACTGCTTACAAATGTACACAAACTGAAGTGTAGGCAAGGCCCGCTTCCTTAAGAGAATAAATGTATTGCACTTTGTGTGAAGGAGTGGCAGCTATTGGATGTACAGAGGTTTGATCACAGAACTGAACAAAGAACTTGCACTTTCCTGCATAGCAGTGTGCTTCATTAAGAATATACATACACTCGGATGGGAAGTTAAGGTATGCAGACTCCATGACCTCTGGAGCCAAATTGTTAGATTGAGTTGACTGTATATTGAATGGTAACTTGCCCGTTTGCATTGTCAACATGTTTCGGGAAACCTTGAGCTTGCAGCGTGGCTCTAGGGACATCCTGTGGGAGTAGGACAACCATATCTGTTTTGTCGTGTTTGAGCACCTAAGATTGAGGTCATGGACGCTTGATACATTTTATGTACCACTTCTGAATGAAGGGGATTAGGTGGAAAGGCTTATGTAAATATCCATGATCAGTTAATCCACAGAGCATTCCGCAGGAGCTGGGAGAGTGGAAACCTTGACACAAAACACAGGCATTTTTGCTTTTCTATAGTGGTAAACAGAGCTATGCCTGGTGTCCCCAACTTTAGAAGTACAAGTTGAGAATCTTGGGGCTGAATTCCCACTTGTATGTTTCTTGACTGTGTTTGCTGAGCAGACCTGCAAAATTGTTATTAGTACATGGAAAGTGTTCCGTCAGGAGATGGATGCTGCATTTGAGGGACCCGTGCCCCATCTCCTGAGCAATTTGAGACAAGAGAAGGGAGTGTATCCATCCCAGTTTCTGAATACAATACATGGTTTTTGTATTGTCTATGCATCCCAGTACATTTTTGCTCCCCAAGCTGCTTGAAAAGCTTTCACTGCTACAAACATTGCCTTAAGCTCTATCACGCTTATGTAGAGAATTTGTTCTTCATTTGTCCATTGTCTGAGAAGTGTATTATAAGTGCTCCATATTTCTGAAGGGAGGCGTCTGTTGAAAATATTCTAAGCGACTGGCTATCTGCAAAGTGTCACACTACTGTGACACTGTGTGCGTTTCTCCATAGCAATCTGTGCTTGATTTGTATGATCTTTCAGTAGACATGTCTGCAGATCTGCACTCAGAACTGAATATATGAACAAAGCCACCATGCCCAACAACTTTATTGTCATTCTGTCAAAGACTGTGATGTCTGTGAAATTGGAATCAGTCCCTGAAATGTCTCTTCTTTTTCCAGTCTTGGGAAGTCGGAGTTAACTGGGCATTCAGTGTCGCTTCCAGATAATTCTGAGTCTGCAGTGGTTGCAGATGGGACTTTGGTCAGCGATGTGAACCTTACCTGATGTCATTGGTACACAGTGTCTGGGTGTGGGACAGGCATCACTCAGCAGTTTTCCCTTTTACCACCTAATTGTCTAAATAATGATAAACATGGACTCAGAAGTCCCTGGAGGTGGATATGAGCTGCGACCACAGAAAGGCATATGGTAAACACTCTTGCAACAACTTTACGCCGCCGTTGCGTCAATTCTGTGACGCAGCGGCGTCGTAAACAATGCGCCGCGTTGCGACATATTTACAACGTGACGCATGTAGGGAGATGCGTCACGTTGTAAAGCCCTGCGCTACATTATACCTGCATCAGGTATAATGTATGCAGAGTGGGCGTTTCCACGCAGAAAAGCCTCGTAAAAGTGACGCAGTGAAATCTACAAGATTTCACTGAGTCACTTTACGACGCCACTGCGTCAAAACCTTGCGCCTGCTTGAAGCAGGCATAAGGAGTGACGCAGCATGTTAGGAGTAGGCATTCCTAACCATTGCTGGAGTTGCGTCGTACTTGCGACACGGCTCCAGCAATGCGCTGCCCTTACGCCGAAAAGATGCATCACGCATCTGTCTATCCTTGCACCACGGTGCGCCGCATTGTAAATGCGGCACATCCATGGTGGCGCAAGTTTTTTTTTACGTGTCGCAATTTAACTGGCGCATCCCTGCTAATATGCAGGGATGCGCCAGTTCTTGTAAATCTGCCCCTCTAGAGGCAGATTTTATGCAGTTATTCTGTTAGCTTTGAGGTAGCAGGTCTGGTTACACTTTACAATCCACCTGGCTATGTCTGCTTTAGATGCAGAATGGTCCTTGTGAGGTTAGTAAAAGCAACAAAGAGTTGCTGAGTCTTGCGAAAGGGTTTGTTCCTAACAATGTAGTACATGAAGGCATGTTTAAAATCAAGTGTGTGTAAAGCCGTTTCAGCTATTGAGTCTGGTTTGTGGACGAAGACAGGGAGGTCTATAGTCTGACTAAGGTGAGAAGGAGATAATATTTTGGGTAGAAACCTGGGATTAGACCTAAGAACAACCCTGTCATTGTGGACTTGGAAGAAAGGCTTTTCTACTGTGAGGGCCTGTGGCTCGCCAATGCGCTTTAAGGAAGAAATAGCGACCAGGGACGCGACCATCCTTTCGGCCTGTTGTGGAAATTCTTGTTGAGGGCAAAAAATATATCCAGGAGTGTTGAGAATCAGGGCTCACTGGCCCATGTGGGAGCCACCAGGATGAGGGCGAGAGATGTATGCCAAAGCTTCCTGACCATGTATGAGAGACAAGGGAGAGGAGGAAAAATGTAGACAAAGATCCCTGATCAGTTCATCCTTAGAGTAGGGCCCCAAGGACTGAGTGTGTGGATACCTAGAGGTCACGTTTTGGCATTTTGCGTTTTCCAGAGTGTCAAAGAAATATACGTCGTGGACACCCCAACAATGGAAGTACGGGAGCAGAACTTACGGGTGGAGTTCCCACTTGTGGACTTGTTGATGCGTCCTGCTGAGCACGTCCGTAAAGTCGTTGCCCACTCCAGGGAGGTGCTCCACTACGAGGTGTATTCAATGGCGATTTATGCATTTATGGTGAAATTCAAGCTATGCAAAAGGGACTTGGTGGCTTAGGTGTAGGCTAGGAACTGCTACATGCCTGCGCTGTTGATCAGCCAATTGTCGAGGTAGGGGAACACATATATGTTTTTAAGCGCTGTAATTTTATGTTTTTAAAATATATTAAACCGAATAAAGTCTTTATTGAATTAAATTGATTTGACTTTATAGCACTGGACATTTACGACAAAGTGGAGGAAGCAGCAATAAGTTGGATGGATGGGTATCTGGAAGTAGGCGTCCTTTAGATCTAGCGTGATCATGAAGTTGCCTGGCTGCAGCAGTGGGATGCCATCCTGCAGGGTGGTGATGTGGGTGTGTTCCAACAGGATGTACTTGTTGAGAGGACTAAGGTCTAGTATTAGTCCTAGGCAGCTTTCCCTCCTGGTAAAAAACAATTATAGGCAGTAGGCCCTCTTGCCCTTGGTGCAGGGAAACTGGTTCCATGACCCCTTTGAGAGTGAGCACCTGAACCTCCTCTTGTAGTAAGAGCAGGCGTTCTGGGGAGGGGGAGTGTGCGAGGTGAGATGTTTGGTGGGGCTGAAGTGAGATCAAGGCAGTAGCAATGCTCAATGATGGATAGAACCCACTGATCTGAGGTGATTTCCTCCCAGGGGGGAAGAAATCCTTGAAGCCTCCTCCCTGACAGGTGTTGTGTGACCGGGGGAGATGTGGGGCAAGGCAGTGTTTGGAAGTAAAGGCTCCCTTGGCTGGAGTTCCTCTTCCTTTTCCCTTGGGGTTGCTGCTCCTGAAGGTACCCCACATGTATCCTCTAACCCCCTGTTGGTGCTAGGCCTATTGCTGCCGATCGTATGACTGAGTTTGGTCAGGGGGGTGGTTTTGAACTCACCCCTGGCCTGCTGCCTATGAAAGGAACCTCTGGCTGTCAGTATTTGAAGGGGACCCATGGCATTGACCGTATACGTGTCTTCTATATTTTTTTCAACATCGCATTAACCTGTGGGCCAAAGAGGTGATCTCTGTCAAAAGGCAGGTCGATGAGGTGTTGTTGAACTGCTGGCTTGAAGTCGGAAATATAAAGCAAGGAGCAGCGGCACAGAATAATGGAGGTGTTCACCCCTCTGGCAGCTGTATCATCTGAGTCTAAAGCATATTGTATGGTGCCATTAGAAATCATTTTCCCCTCCTCTGTAATTTCCTCTCCTCTTCTTCTGTACTCATACAAGAGATGCTGCAGTAGGGTTTCCATATCTTCCCACTGTGCTTTTGTCCTAACCTGACAGGAGGCCCAGAGAATTGGTGATACACCACAGGGTGGCGGCACTGACTGCCACCCTTTTGTCAGCTGCATCAATGCACTTGCTCTCCTTCTCAGGAAGGGGAGCGTCGCCTGTAGCCTGGGCCGCAGCTTGCTTACAGGTGGTAGAGACCACCAGGGAGTCGTGGTGGGAAAGGGGGACACATATCCTCTGATATACAAGGGGTCAGAGGGAGAAAGTTTAAATTTCACCCATGATTTTACTGGCTACCTAAAGGTGCCTGGGGCAGTCTTACCCATGCCCATTAGCATTGGGAAACATTGGAGGGAATGTTCTGCCCTGGGTAGTGTCTCGACCAGGAAGTCATCGTCCTCAGGTGGAACATGCATGTCTACCTTATGGTACGCTGAATAACCCCATGGTATGTGGTGGGGTTGTCTGGGGGAGGAAGCCCTAACAGAGACATGCTCGCATTCAGGGTCCCCTGGGGGTTCTAAATCATAATCCCCAATGGGTGGTCTGAGGGATGTGGACATAAAACAGCTTCGAAGTCCTCTAGTGTGGAATAGGGGATAGAGCTGCTTGTGAGGAACCTGGAGGAGGTGAAGGAGGTAGGGGTAGTGAGGTGGGGGTGGTGGAGGAGGAGGTGCTGGTAGTCTTATCTCTTGAACCTATTATTAGGCAAAGGATGTGGAGGAGGATCCAGTTGTAAAGCGTCCTCGAAGGCGAGACTCCTCTTTTTGGGCAAAGCCTGTCCAGGGTTAGAGGAGATCTTGCTTTTGCAAGGGTGGATAGTTATCCAATTTGCCTTCCATCGAGGTCCTGTTGAAACGTCTCGAGCATGGGCCTCTCAGAGTGTTTGGAGCTGGCCTTGGTTGGCGATGTCAGGGCCGATGCTAGTTCGGTGCTTGATGCCTGGACCCATAGGTGTCGGTGCTCCTCCTCAATTTGTAGCCTTTTGTGTGTTTTGAGAGTTTGGGTTTCGACTGTAATCATGACTCATGGAGTGGATTTGGTATGAGGGCCGGTGGTGACTGAGTTGGACGGAACACCTTCATCTGCCCCTTCTTCTTCCTTCTCCAGCTTGGAAGAGTCAGGAGCTGATGACCTCTAGGTTGGGCTGATGGGCTGGTACTAGTCCTGTCAGAAAGTAGTTGACTCTGTGATGGACTTTTTGACTTGGCCATATCTGCGGACCTAAATACATCCTACTAATGTCTTGTGCCACAGTCAATATAAAGATGTTTTTGAGTGGAGCCCTGACTGTCTGCTGTCTCATCATGTGAAGGTGTCGACGAATCATGAATTTTCTTCTCTAACTGTTTTGGGGGTCAAACATGCTTTTGGTGTTGAGAGTCATGCAGTTCAGAAGCAGCACCTCAAGAGGACACACCTTCGAAAATAGTGTCTCAAAGCAGATCCTCCTTTGGCATCAAAGGTACTTTTCGAGGCTGAACATCCTCACGTTTCAAGGCAGGCTTTCTGGAACATCTCGGGTACCCAATGCTGAGGCTGCTAGTGATTGTGCTTGGACCCTTTTAATGTGGCTTGTGTTCCTAATGCTCCGTTTGTGTCGACAGTGGTCAGTTTATAACCTGAGCTGAAGTCTGGGTACCTCGTGGTTTTGTTTTCAGGCTGAGGCAATTTCTTGTACCAACACTCATCTTCTGAAAATTGTGCTTCTTCCTCCAGGTTGTTACCCCTGAATGATTATAGGAGGCCTCTTGGCACAGATGTTATCATACACCCCCAACGCATCTGGATCTTTCAGCTCCGTGGCGGTGTAGTAAGCCCATTTAGAATCATGATGGCTGTGGATAGTCCATTTATGTTTGGAATATGACACATCAAACAGGTTTCCTCCTCGTGGTCTTGATGAAAGCACAAATTTCATACATGATGATGATCGGATTGTGCCAACTTCATATAAAGCAGAGGATAAAATCTGAAGTACTGTGTTTCCCTTACCCTATCCCTAAGGAGTCATTCTCAAACCATCTGGAAGGCGAGTACAAAGTCTTCAGGAGTTGATGATTATAAATGTGTCAATTCAATGTCTTCTGTCATAGGAGCTAGTGTAATGCACTGCCATAGATGCTCCATTCAACCGGAAGTTACATTTGAAAGTAACAATCTGTCGTATTCTGAGCAAAACAATGGAGGGCAAGATAAGCATAGCATGGGATCTACAGCAACAGTTACTGCAAACAAACATCACCCACTAAAACGTTTGGAACAAACTGCTACCTAAGTACCAGAGCTGGTGCGTCTACAGGAGCGACAAAAAGGACTCTGGATTAGGCAGATGAAAACAAGGTAGGCCTAACTACAGATTGGGGCAAAATGCTCACCAGCCTAATGAGAGGCCTAATAAAGAGGTATGAGACTGACGACTGTGTAGGCAAGATAGCTCAAGGCCACCGTAACAGACTCGTATAGCCCTTGTAATAAAGATATAGGAAGCACAACGCTTTTGGTCACTAGAATTGTCTGCCCCAGTCTTTACATTAAAAGCAAGGGGATTACAGAGCTCCAGGCCACTAGAGCAGCCTGGCCTATCATCAATATTAAAGGTACAAAGACAGGGAAACCCTGAATATGTCAGTAGGGGCCAGGTCGCTTACTGCAATTCCTTTCGTCCAGTTCGTTGGGACAGTCTTTCACCCCATCACAAGCTGGGACACAGAGTCCATTCACTGAGCACAGGAACTCCCCAGGGCATGCTGCAAAACAAGATGACAGCGGAGGTGTGTATTAGAGCTGAGGAGGGAGTCAAATTCATCACAAACAACAGCAACATGGGGGTATGAAAATGGCAGGGAGAGGAGGAGAGCAGATGACCATTATACAAAGAATGACATGTGAAGAGAGGAATGGATGGTGAAGAGATAAAGAGCAATGGAGAGGCAAGGAAGGAAGCAGAAAGACCGGGAAAATGAGATGGAAAGAGAGAGAGACAAAATTGTGAGAAAGACACAGAGAAGAGAGGCTTTAAATGAGAAGAAGAGGCAGGATAAGATGAATAATGGATAGCGAGAGCAGTGAAAATATCTTCAAGTAATTCAGTGATCAGCAACTGTTTCAGGAGAGTGAAAGGGGCCAGGGGACAGATGAGATGAGATAATAAGTGTGTGTTTCTCCAATCAATGCAGCACCACTGGACACTGCTGTCTGACAATAGCATTCAATATGCTGACGTGACCTTTTGGAAGCTTCCCAAGAAGGTGTGCTTTTACTGGAACAAGTGGTGTAGGATGGCTGACATGCTTTGCGCACAGAGAGAGAGGATGTCATGGAGTCTGCTCAGAGGTAGGACATTTAAGTATGCTTTGGCACACAGAGGTCACATTGTACTACGAAAGACAACAAACTGACAAGAAAGCAGAAAGCAATTATCCAGGAAAGCTACCCCAAAGGCTATTTCGGTCCCAATTTGTTGCCATGCGATTTCAGAAGGCAAATCTCACCCTTCTGCAAAGTCTGGGAGCCACAGCAAGTAAAAGTCCTTACTGGATAGTTAAGGGGCTTGAAATCTCCACCAATCAAGGTGCATCGCTAAACTATTGGCCTGTTTTTTTTAGCTGGCTTGTGTCGATGACAGCCGAAGTGATGTCTTCATACACTCAGTCCTTGCTAAACTAAAAATAGGCAGTCCCCGACATCTTAATTATTTTGACACACTTGGGGCATATTTACATTTGATATTGCCACCAGAACGTCACTTTTAGTGACGTTCTGGTGGTGATATCCCCTTCTCCTTGTTTACAAAGCAGTGTTAAGCCACTAAATGTGGCATAACGGTACCTTGTAAATAAGGCCCCTTTTCATGCTTCACTTAGCGTGAAAGGGGCATGCAATGGGTGTTGCAGTGGGCGTTCCGCCGCAGCACCCATTGCTTTTTGATGCAGCCCCATATATACAAGGATGGGTCCGCGCCAAAAACTAAGGCCAGGTATAACCTGGTCTTAGGATGGTGATACGAGGAAAGATTATTAATTTCTCCTTGTATTTTGCTCTTTCTATGAAACAGAAAATCGCCTTTTAAGATTGTTTATGAGTAGGAAGGTGTCCCGTCCGGCACATAAACAATCGCCCCTGCAGCGCAGGCACTCTTGCAACATGGCGCAAAATTGCCTGCGTTGGGCTACTTTTTTAGTGCAAGGGGAAATGCAGGGGTGCGCCGTATTTTTGTAAATACAGCGCATCCCTGCATTTAATTTTTTTGGGCATAACACCGCGCTCCGACATTTTATTGTAAATATCCCTCTTAGAGTCAGGGGAAGACACTGAAACTTCAGATGGCTGTGTCATCAGAAACCCCTTGCAAGAGGTCCGTCTGCCACAGGATCTCTGGCTGGAGTGCATTATAAGATCCAACTATTTAGTCCAAGCATTGTGATGCTGATTTTTCATGTTCACTACTCCCATTCAAACATGAAGAAAACAGAAATATCCCCAGCGTGCTGGAAGAAACTCTCTCAGCACATTGCAGGCATGGAAGTCAAATGGGGAGACAAACAAGATAGTCTACCTGAAGTCTGGATTTATGTCTCAAAGTTCTCTGCCAATGATACAGGAGGAGCTAAAGCCTATTACCTATCACTTTGGTACTAGGATCAAAGGTGTGCAAAATCATAATTCTGCAGTCCAAGATTTGCAAAAGCGACAAACTCTCTTAATTTGCAAAGCAACACATCCTTTCACCTGTGACTGTAGGCACAACTCACTTCAAAAAGGATCTGCTGTGCAAAAGTATTTTTGCAAGAAAATTCTTCTAAAGAAAAAGGTTTTGACTTTTTTGCCTCTGGAAAAAAACTGCTTTGTGAGATTTTTCACTAACTATTTTGTGTATAAAAAGTGAAATTATTTGTGAAGTTTCAAACTTTTCGAAAAGTTACACATGTGTAAAACCTCTCCTCACACATCCCTAAGTAAGCCAAATGTTGTACTAAGACTGTCATCGGGGCACAGTGTAAAAAATACCATTGTTGAGAGCCCTAATACTTGGTGCCAGAATTGCATCAGCAGAAATCAGAGAAACAACGTGTAGGACCTTCGTTTTCATAGTTACAAATGCTGAACTGCAAAAGAGCTTTTTTAGCTGAGCCTCTTTCTAATACTGGTCAATGAGGATCCATACACGCCGGCCTGTTAGAAGACCAGGAAGCACTGAATTTCCTGAAGGAAAGAGAATTTACTTCAACTGATCCCAAACTAATGAATTTGAAGTCCCACCATTTGCTGCTGACTGAACCCTTCCCCATCTTTGCAGACATGTGGACAGATCCCCACTTACTAAGGCTCTCTGGTGGACACTGCAACTTTTTACAAACCGTTTATTCTGATCTGATGAGTTTTCTTCTTTTTTCTTTTGGCTGCTTGTTGGACATGGCCCTCTCTGCAGGGTCATCCCCAAACATTTTGACTTTATCCTCCATTTTGTTGCTGAACTTGTTTTTGTTGGCTTTCGGACTCTGTGCACTTTACCATTATTAACCAGTGCTAAAGTGGTTGTGCTCTCACCCCAAAGCAAGGTTAAATTGGTTTATACCCAATTGGCATATTTAATTTACTTATACGTCCCTTGTAGAGTGGTACACCATATACCCAGGGTCTGTAAATTAAATGCTACCCAGATCTCTGTACTGGGGTGAATGTATGACATTGTTCTGCATTCTGTCCATCAATTGTTGTTTTTGCATTTGTCACCCCGAGTGGGACGGGTATGCCCAGACGTGGGTCCCGTGCTCTCCATGCCACTGGAATCAAGCTATCCTGGCTGAAGAGGGGTGAAACCCCCGAAACCGGTCCTAGGATGCTTGTTTCCAGTCCAGGGAGGACCTGGCCTGGCAGTTCGGGCTGGACTGTTCCCATTGGGCACAGTGTCAAGACTAATTTGCATATGGCTGGGTTGAAACTGGAATGGCATGGTGAGCAAAAAAACGATGGATTTAGGCCCAGATCTCTGTACTGGGGTGAATGTATGACATTGTTCTGCATTCTGTCCATCAATTGTTGTTTTTGCATTTGTCACCCCGAGTGGGACGGGTATGCCCAGACGTGGGTCCCGTGCTCTCCATGACACTGGAATCAAGCTATCCTGGATGAAACCGGTCCTAGGATGCTTGTTTCCAGTCCAGGGAGGACCTGGCCTGGCAGTTCGGGCTGGACTGTTCCCATTGGGCACAGGGTCAAGACTGATTTGCATATGGCTGGGCTCAAACTGGAATGGCATGGTGAGCAAAAAAACGATGGATTTAGGCCCAGATCTCTGTACTGGGGTGAATGTATGACATTGTTCTGCATTCTGTCCATCAATTGTTGTTTTTGCATTTGTCACCCCGAGTGGGACGGGTATGCCCAGACGTGGGTCCCGTGCTCTCCATGCCACTGGAATCAAGCTATCCTGGCTGAAGAGGGGTGAAACCCCGAAACCGGTCCTAGGATGCTTGTTTCCAGTCCAGGGAGGACCTGACCTGGCAGTTCGGGCTGGACTGTTCCCATTGGGCACAGGGTCAAGACTGATTTGCATATGGCTGGGTTCAAACTGGAATGGTGTGGTGAGCAAAAAAACGATGGATTTAGGCCCAGATCTCTGTACTGGGGTAAGTGTATGACAGTGTTCTGCATTCTGTCCATCAATTGTTGTTTTTGCAACAGTGGGCCTGCAGCACTTGTTGTGCCACCCACTTAAGTAGCCCTCCAAAACACGTCCCAAGCCTGCCAATGCAGCCTGAATGCAGTATTACATGTAGACTTGGCATTTAAACCTCTTTGCTGAGCCTTAAACTCCTGTTTTATTACATATAAGTCACCCCTAATGTAGACCCTAGGTAGCACATAGGGCTGTGTAATTAAAAGATTGGACATGTACTTTTAAGTTTTACATGTCCTAGTAGTGAAAAACTCCTATATTAATTTTTCACTACTGTGAGTCCTACACCTCCTACAGGATAACATTGGAGCTTCCTTATTCCATTTAATACAATGTAATTTCCAAACGGCAGCTGGTGGCTATGTCATGTTTGGTGTCTATGAAATTGTAATGATAAACCCTCTTTAATTTTAAAGTCAGATTTTTCATTACAGTTTTGTAAATACCACTTTTTGAAAGTTGTCATTTTCCTGCCCTTTACCCTTTTGTGCCTGTATCCTGTCATGGGTCACATGGCTGAGTGTAGCTGACAGTTCGACCTTGTGAATTACTCTCAGACAGTCACACAATGTAGCGACTATGTGTGCCTGAATGGGCTATCTGCTGGCAGGATGGGGGGCGGAGTTCAGCACAGCCCCACTTACAACTGAATAGCCTGTGCTCTGCCTTCACACCAAGGGCCTAACAACCCTGCATTGTCACTTCAGCCAGCTTGTAGCCACGGCAGGGGAGGCAGGGAATTCCATGCACTTCTACAAGCTTCTCACACCTTCTAGAATCAGGGCACCCGGGTTTAAAAGAAGGACCGTAGACACCAACTCTTCCGTACACTTCTGGACCTGTGGATACTCTGCTAGGAAGAAAGACTGCGGCGCTGCTTCTAGGACTGCCACTCTGCTGGACTGCTGCTCCAAAGGAACTGCTGCCCTGCTGTGCTGACCTGCTGCCCACTTGCCTGGGAAAGAAGAACTGGACCTTCATCTTGAGCCCAGGACCCCAGAGTGACTCAAAAGGCTAGTCTGCTAGCCTCCTGATCTGAGATTCAGGGACATCACAGGCTCCCCAACAGCTCCTATACCCAGCTGCAGCGAGTTCCTTATCCCCAAGTGGTGCCTCTCAGGTCCTGGACCCTTGGTGTGGCTCACGAGCTTGTGAAATCAAGGTTTTGGGCTCTTCCCGACTGCGAACGAGCCAGTTTGCATCAGTACTACGCCTCTCGCACCGAAATCCAGCATGAGCTGCCACCAGCCTGTTTCTTCACACAACAGCATCAACAGCCCACGGAGGAACACCAACGCGAAGCTCCAGCCTGCCCATCCACCACGCCTGGCCAACTATTCGCACCACGGCGACTGCCACCCATGACGCTCTCCTTGCTTCTCGCGCCCCTCTCCAACAAGAACGGGACTCTTGGCACAAAGCTTGAGAATGTAAAACTTCAGTGGGAGTAATCTGGGACTGTATCGGACCCTCGCTCCTTCGCGGTCAGCCTGAACTTTTGACTGTACCCCGATCCAGCGCAACCAGATAGCCGCAGTTGGCGCTTTCTACTTTTAGGTGCTATTTTTAGTTTATACTTTAAAAATTTATAACTCCGGTTCTACAGATTGCAGTTTTGTCATTTTGGTGGTGAATCATTTATTAAAATGTATTCTATTTTTCTAAATTGGTTTGGGATTTTTCTTGTGTTGTGATTTCACTTTATTACTGTTTGTGTGTTTCATAAATACTTTACAATTTGCCTCTAAGTTAAGTTTGACTGCTTCTTGTGCCAAGCTACCCAGTGTTAAGCACAGGTTAATTTAGTGACCTGTGGTGGTTTACCCTGCAAGCGATTGTGGCTCTTGTTTGACCAGGGCTCACACCCCAGTCAACCAACAACCCAATTTCTCACACTGGTTTTGCTGTTTAGCAAACTTTTTAAGATATTTATATACATTTTTAAAACCAAATAGGCTATGTTTGATGTTTTAGGTCTATATCTATTTTGATATATCAGTTACCTTTCCTTTTATATTCTGATTCCTCCCATTTTAATCTCTATCCTCTTGGTGGTTTTATCTGATTCATTTGTACTGTTTCCAAAGCTATCTTTATTTGGGTCTAATGTTCTTTACTTCTTAACTGAGCTGAGTGTTGATTCTGTGTCTGTAGCAACCTTTATGAAATTGTGAAGTGGACCTGGTCTGCTATTTCAAACCATTACCAGGTGCATTGCAACATTTCTTGGCCCACCAATGCCTGTAGACAGCCGGTTTCAGTTATGCTGAAAGTGTATAAAATGGCTTTATGCCTCTAGCCACTCTTCCACCTCTATCATGATAGCAGTATCCTCAGTGAAAAAGTGACTGGGTGAATATTTGAATTAATCCATATATGAGTGAATGGGTGCACAGACATAATATCGAGTTTTTAATATCGACCTACATTAATATCGAGTTTTAAATATCGTGGGGACAGAATATCGACATCAAGAATATCGACGACCAGAATATCGACCTGAAGGTAAGAAATATCGTTTTTGTTAATATCGAAGTTAGTAATATCGATAGCAAAAATATCGATGTTAATAATATCGATGTTTATATTAGTGTTATGTATTTTAGTATGTATTTTATATGTATGTGTTCTATATTTTTTGTTAAGTATTGTACTGTTTGTTTAAATATATGTATACATTTTTTAGAAGTTAGTAATTTTTTTTAAAGTAAATTATGCGTTTTAGTACCGTAACAGGTTGTGGGTTTATAGGGGAATAGGGTGGGAAGTAATTTAATTATAGTAAATTAAATAATAATTTTTAGGAATTATTAATTATTTTTAATTAAATTTTGCGTTTTAGTTCTGTAGCGGGTTGTGGGTTTATAGGGGAATAGGGTGGGAAGTAATTTAATAGTAATTAAGTAATTATTAATTTTTATTTATTGGTATTGATAATTAATTTATTTTTAATTAATTATTAATTGGTAATTAAGTTTTATTAATTGATTAATTGATAATTATATTAATTGTATTAATTTATTATTGGAGCGGGTTGTGGGTTTATAGGGGAATAGGGTGGGAAGTAATTTAATTGTAATTAAGTAATTATTAATTTTTATTTTTGGGTATTGATAATTAATTTATTGTTAATTAATTATGAATTGGTAATTAATTTTTATTAATTATTATTTATTGGTATTGATATTTAATTTATTGTTAATTAATTATCAATTGGAAATTAATTTTTATTAATTATTTATTGGTATTGATAATTAATTTATTGTTAATTAATTATTAATTGGTAATTAATTTTTATTAATTGATTAATTGATAATTAAATTAATTGTGTGAAATTTTATGCGGAGTGGGTTGTGTGTTTATTGGGGAATAGGGTGGGAAGCAATTTAATGTTATTAAAGTAATTATTCATTTTAATTTATTGGTTTTGTTAATTCATTTATTGTTAATTTATTAATAAATCATAATTTAATTACAAAACATATTTAATTTATAAGTATGTTATTTTTAACCCCTACGCTATCCAACGCTTTCCCTACTGTTGCACTCTTTGGAGTGGGAATAGTAATTTTTACCCCTACGCTATCCAACACTTTCCCTACTGTTGCACACACTGGAGTGGGAATAGTAATTTTTACCCCTACGCTATCCAACACTTTCCCTACTGTTGCACTCACTGGAGTGGGAATAGTAATTTTACCCCTACGCTATCCAACACTTTCCCTACTGTTGCACTCTCAGGAGTGGGAATAGTAATTTTACCCCTACGCTATCCAACACTTTCCCTACTGTTGCACTCTCCGGAGTGGGAATAGTAATTTTACCCCTACGCTATCCAACACTTTCCCTACTGTTGCACTCTCTGGAGTGGGAATAGTAATTTTACCCCTACGCTATCCAACACTTTCCCTACTGTTGCACTCTCTGGAGTGGGAATAGTAATTTTTACCCATACGCTATCCAACACTTTCCCTACTGTTGCACTCACTGGAGTGGGAATAGTAATTTTACCCCTACGCTATCCAACACTTTCCCTACTGTTGCACTCACTGGAGTGGGAATAGTAATTTTTACCCCTACGCTATCCAACACTTTCCCTACTGTTGCGCTCTTTGGAGTGGGAATAGTAATTTTTACCCCTACGTTATCCAACACTTTCCCTACTGTTGCAGTCTCTGGAGTGGGAATAGTAATTTTTACCTCTACGCTATCCAACACTTTCCCTATTGTTGCACTCACTGGAGTGGGAATAGTAATTTTTACCCCTACGCTATCCAACACATTCCCTATTGTTGCACTCTCTGGAGTTGGAATAGTAATTTTTACCCCTACGCTATCCAACACTTTCCCTACTGTTGCACTCTGTGGAGTAAGTGTATATATTATTTTATATATATATATGTTTAATTTATTTTAACATTATATGTATTAGTTATTATTTTTAAACATGTTTTAATATTTTTAACAATGTTTCTTTTAATTATATGTATTATTTACTTTATTTTACATTATTTTTTTAACATTTAAAAAAACGATATTTTTACAACTATGGGGCATATTAGCAAGGGCACTATCGCCGCTTTAGCGGCACTTTTTGCCGCTAAAGCAGCGATATTTATATCGCCCTATCAGCAAACTGTCTCTAACAGCAGTTAGAGACAGTTTGCAGGCATTAGCGCCCGTTTTTACCGCTTTGCATGTCAGCGATATTTATCGCTAATGACATGCAAAGTGGGCGTTCCCGACGAACAAACCTGGGAAACACTCGCTAACAGGCCTATCTCCTATTAGCAAGGTGGCCATGGCCCCAGTTAGCGACGTGAAAAGTCGCGCTAACCGGGGTCATCGCCATTTATTTAACACCTGCAATTAGCAGGTGTTAGCCATACCTAACATGGGGGGTGGATTATGCTGATACGACCACAGGGTCGTATCAGCAAGGTGTTCTCCCTTCTCCATGCAACATCGCTGGTTTTTCAGCGATGTTGGCCTATTTCCCGCTATCGCTGGAATATTCATCGCCATAGCGCTAATCGTTGCTAATACAGCGTTAGCGTGGCGATATATTCCAGCGATAGCCGGTGATAAAAAAATCACGCTAAGCACGGTTAGCGATGATTATCGCCTCTTCTTGCTAATATGCCCCTATATTTTTGACATCGATATTTTTTTTCGATATTTTTGTACTTACCATGATGTAGATAGGATGTCAATATTCTTGACTTCGATATTTTTGCGTCGATATTTTGGTACCTCGATATTCGGTCCATCGATATTTTGTCAGTGATCCGGTCACAGAATACATTTGTAAGAGACAGAGAAACAATAAGTGAACGAATAGATGTCTGAGAGTGAATATCTGAGTTAGTGATTGAATTGGGGTCTGAGTGAGCAAGGAGATGCCACAAAGCTGCTTCTTTCTCCACATCATGGACAGATGAGAGTGGAGGTTAATGCAGGCGGACAAGTGGTCAGCAAGCTTAGCTGGGTACTCACGGTCGGTCTGATTGTAGAGACTGTAAGACACCTGCAGGCCTGGCCCTGTCAGAGTGATCTGAGAGCTGAAAGAGACAGTGGTGTTGGTGGAGGCCATTGCAATGCGCTCAGCATAGGGCAAGAGGACCCGCATGCCACACATCCTGCAGAGAGAGAAAGAGAGGAGGCAGGGCTTGAGAAATGACAACACAACAGGACACCATTCTAGCAGTGACAGGTCCCCTCCCCACTGGTACAGAGGTCTTTAGGGCAACAAGACAAAGCACATAATTATTTAATACTGACATCCCTTCCATGGCTACACAACATGAGGATCAATACTGCAAAATACAACACTGCGTTCCCTGCTTTCCCTGCAGGGCATCCATGAAGCTCATTACTTTCCCGGTGATACCAAATTTCCCTTTATCTCACCTCTTACAGAACCTAATCTTTAAGGTTTCTGAAGTCCCTTCTATGTCCTAAATATGATCAACCCCATTTGAAGGAAGTTGGGATGTCCAGTCAAGCTGAGCCACATATGCAATTCTTCCTATACACAGGCTGGGCCCTATTCATAAAGGGAAACTTGGTTGTAAACATACTTTTATGACTGAACTTACTTTTTTACGCCTGCCTGGAATTCACAAAGGGAGTCCTCACAGGTGTAATCCCATTTATGAGGGTGGAGATTTTCGCTGCGCGTGCAGTGATCTCCGCATTTGTAAATCACTCTTAAGAGGCGGCAAGTAGGCCTCCTAAGATGTTATTTGCCTTGGGAGTTTGTGAATGCCCATAAACATGCATGTTTGTGGGAATCAACAAACTCCTCTTTGTTCCCTTGGCACCCTGGAAGGGGGTCAGAGATTTACTCCAGAACAAGGCCTGTGTAACTCCCCTTCCAGTGGTGTAAGGGGAACAGATCATCATCAGATTTGCTGGGGGAGGAGGAAAGGTCTTTCTCTCCATGGGGAACAATTGAGAAAAAATGCGTATTTGCACAGGGCATCCTATTTCCCCTGAGCTGAATTCCCCACACAGGGGGATAAGGCCATACAGTGGGAATAGGAGCCTCCTGCAAAGGTCACATAACCTTCCCAGGAGTACGCCCGAAAACCTGCGCATGGCACATCTTTCTAAGCATAGTGCCGAGAATGTTTGTGAATATGGAAGAGTCCGAAAAGTACGTGCAAGTGGAAGAGGGGTTCTCTTCAAAGCTTTTCTAACTTCCTTTGTTAAAAGGGCCCTTTGTCCGGATTTTCAGCAAAATGAGCATTGAGTGACCTCAGGCCTCTCTGTAGATCTGAAATACCACCTCTGCACATATAGGACAGGTTCCTTCCTGCCTTTACATCCAGTAGGAACTGAGGGAGGCATAGGATTCTGACACATTCCCAGCTTTACAAAATGTTGTAAATCTGGATATGTGTCAGGTTCCATGAATGTTGCGTGGGAACACCCACAGCAACACCCATAGAACACCCCTTGCACACAGAGTAATGCATAAAAGGGGCTCATATTTACAATGCCATGAAAAGTCATGCAGGGTGGCTTTACGTGGCCTTGTAAATATGGGCAAGTCCATTGTGCCGCCAGTGCGTCAAAAAAAGTGACGCACCTGCAGCGCAATGGGTTTCTTAATGAGGCCTCGAATGTGCATCTCTTCAAGCAGCAGCATGTCCATCTGTTACACTCACCAATGTCTGATGCCTATCGAACTGACCCCAGACTAACATGCTCGTGAAACCCCCAATTTAGTTAGCATTCCATTGTTTTGCAATTTGGTTCACGCTACGTAAATCCTCTTGCATACACACATCCACATTGCTTAATTTGTTTAAAAAAATGCTTTTCTTAAGAGCCTGTTGACAGTGCTGCTATATGCTGGGTTTGACAAATATGAAGCCTGTCCAGCATTGATTCCACCCCATGCCTCATCTTCCACCACACTATACCTCCTTTCCATCTATCCAATTCTTGCAGGTTCTTTTTTGATCAACCTTCTTTTTCCTTTGCCTTTCTCTCTCTTACTCTGGGTCAAAGTCTGAGGATGAAAAATAAGTCCCAGTACCCAAAAATAGTGCTGGTGCGTACCACCTGCAGCATCGGCACTGATGCATTCACACACATAAGACAACGGCGGGTGAGAGTGACAGTACTTACCTCCGGTTCTGAATCAGCCACTGGCCCTGGGTGCAAGGCTTGTCATTATTCCGCCGCTCCAGCCAGTAGGCATCAAACCTCAGGACAACACCATAGTCGAGGGAGGGAACCTGGTAGGGGACAGAGGTACAGAAGGGAGATTTGAGACACCTCAATTGAGGCCATGCCTCATAGTGATAGAGATGGTGAAAAAGACAGACACCCAGGGTTGAGTAGAGACTGCTTTGAGACCCACACTGACGTCTAAATCCAGTCCAGCCAAAAATGCTGAGTTGGTTGAGCCTCATCACTATAGACCCTCGCATAGTCTGCGACACAGGCTGTGTATGACTGAGGAATGACAGAGGACTGTCATCTTTTGGAGGTAAGGAACATAAGCAGTTTCATAAGAAAGACGCTACTTAAACTCCAGGGAATGTCTAAGTCTGTTGTGCTGTGTAAATTGTCAAGGGAAATAATATTTTGGGTAACAACAGGTCTTAATTTTGTATGTTGTGTCGTGCGTACTGTCACTTCATTTTCCTTGATGCAAACCTCAGCCTGAAACAAATCAGACATTGTAATAAATGGTGACCGAAATAAACATGAGGATAGCATACATTTTCCAATACTGTCTGGTAGCAATAGAGATCTCAGAATGAGCAGTTAGTGCCGGAGGACTACCTTCGCGAAACTCATGAAGTGATCAGAATTTGACAACCCAGGAAATATTCTGCCATAGGATGTGGTGGCTCTTACTTCAACCTTGGTCACGACCATGACCTGCCACTGCAAGGGCTGTGCATATTTTCTGTTCTAACTCCAGTCCTGACCAACATGGGCAATCAAGCCAAGTCGTGGTAATAATAGTGACAATGGTCAAAGTAAAAAAAGTTAAATCTTTATTAAGGGTTTCAAATTAGAGGGTTTCTGCTAGTGGAGGCCAGCGGTCCATCTGCCACA
This sequence comes from Calotriton arnoldi, assembly GCA_963921515.1. Lineage (NCBI taxonomy): Eukaryota > Metazoa > Chordata > Amphibia > Caudata > Salamandridae > Calotriton > Calotriton arnoldi. The sequence continues at coordinate 408,746 of CAWUFW010006283.1, read as the reverse complement.
GGACTGCAATGTCACAATGGAGGTAGCCCTTGCCCCATTTAGGCCTTAGTGACTGTCAGGCACGCAACGCCCATAGGGCTAAAAGGTCTTTGGGGTATGGTGCTGTATTGAGGATCGTGTGACACCTTCAGCCATTCCTGGCTTTCTATTCACCACAATGCTTCATTCTGAGACATGTTTTTTTTTTTTACATTGTAAGTTGGGTCTCAAAAACCTAAAATGTTACTGGATAAAATCCATGGTTGCCAAAAAAGTCAAGCATTTTATAAGATCAGTTGGATGCTGTGATATTATATGTTAGAAGGTGGATTCGTTCATTTCCAATACAGTAACTGCTTGATCCACACGTGAAACCAAATATGGGCCATGTACAGCTATTTTCAGGAAGTGTACTTTTCATTCACATCATACTTGTAACAAACATTGACAAGGCAATATATTATTATTTTTCAATAGCGTATAGAGAAACTGTTTTTATTAAGCTTAACTAAAAGGCAAGGCAGGTATAGCAGAAGCAGCAAGGCAAACCTTTCTAATACAATAAAAGCAGATTGACTAATGGAAGTGAGTGGTAGTGCATCTGTGCGTGAGCGTGACAGAGAACAAATGTACGCAAGAGTGCAAGAGATATAGTGAGAATGTGTGTTTGAGAGTGTATTTTTGCTATGCATGCAAGTGTGCAGCTGGTCTGGCATACTGGAGGTTATTCTTGCCTTATGGACAAGGGCACTAATAGCATATGGATGGGAGGTGTTACCTAGGGCAAACTGCAGGCCCTGACATGCATCTATGAAGACACCATTATTGGCTGTGGGAACTCGAAATGTCTAACTGAGAAAGCCGCTAGCCCAGTCATACCCAGTGGCAAGGACACAGAACATGCGCCACCACACCTGGCCAAAGGCCCTAACATGATGCACTTAATTCTTAGCATATGGGGTGGATCCATAGCAAGATGTTGGAACTGATATTTGCGGTAACACTTGTCATAAGATTTCCTGTACTCATTTTATAGGGGGGGTGAATGGCAAAATGCTGACCCTTGTATACCGGAGGGAATTTTTAGAGGTACTCATGACTGTGGCTGAAGTATCAATGGTAAACTTCTGGCACTGTCATATTGAACGTACTCCTTGGCATAAGGGGCTCACCCTTGAAAAAATGATCACCTTGGTATAGTGTAAGTAATTTCTGACTTAAGACATTTGAAAAAAACGAGATCTACTCCTAGGAAAGGCCAGACTTCCCTGGTGCACCATGAAAGTACTGGAATATTTCATGAATGCCCTATAAATGTCTGCGGTGTTTTAGCAAATTTGATCCCAAAAGTTTCAAAAAATTCTTAGGGAAGAAGTCTACTTTCCTTTAAATCATCTATAATAAATCTGTTAACTTGTTATGCTTGCTGGAATTTAGGGGAGGTATTGCACCCCACCACTTACATAGATCTTTTTTCTCTTATAATGGCTATGAGGTTAGCTCTGAGCTCATTTCTGGAAATGCTTGTCCTGCCCCATTGCTGGGAGCAGGACTGGCTTCAGGGAGGTGCGATCAGTGCAGCCGCACCTGGCGTTGACATTGGTGGCGGGCGGTGTGTATAAAAATAATTTTTGGTTTAAAAGCACATGAAATTCCTTGTGCATCAAGCAACAATAAAAATGTCAAGATAACTCTGGTGATTAATGTTCCTATTGGTAAGAGTTCGGAATTTTGTCTAGTGGCCATTTTGGCTCCTCGTAAAGTAGCGCGGAGGGCAATGTGCCGGCTGCAAAGAACATGTACCATGCAGATCACAGAACTGAGTGTGAGTGAACTATGAGTAGCACTATAAAAAAATTAAATGTACATCAGAGAGCGACTATGGATTGATGAGGTGCACTGTTGGAGAGTGGTAGATTGGGAATTCATAGAGACGGAAGTTATGGGGGAGGAGAGTGCCAAAAAAGACTAGTGGCCTCATTTATGAGAAGTGTTGCATCGCTGTGACAAAGCAGGGATGCAGCACTTCTCAGTGTGCCCTCCTTGCGACACGATGGATGCGTCATATTTACTGTAAGACACATCATGTCGCAAGGAATGACAGATGCGTCAGTATTACTGACGTATCTATCGGCGCAAAACTGACGCATTGCTGGAGTTGTGTTGAAGCGTGATGCAACTCCAGCAATGCAGGGGGAGGGGTATGATTATAGCACTGCGTCACCCTTACGCCTGCTATGAGGCAGGCATAAGGATTTGACGCAATGGCGTGCTAGAAGTAGCGCACTGAAATCTTACACATTTCAATGCGCCACTTCTACGAGGCTTAGATGCGGGGGAACGCCCACCCTGCATACATTATACCTGACACAGGTATAATGTAGTGCGGGGGTTTACAAAGTGACGCATCTGCCTAGATGCGTCACTTTGTAAATAGGGCGCAACATGGCGCATTTTTTACGCCTCCCGTGCGTCACAAAAAGTAACGCACCGGCGGCGCAAAAGTGTCGCAGGGGGTCATAAATAAGCCCTTAAGACTATCTTAATGGCCGCCACAAACGCTCGAACCAGCCCTGACTGGGAATCTTATCCCAGTAACCCCCCCACCCCCGAAGTTCAGGTCTAGGTGCGCCCCTGGTGACTGTCAATGGATTTCCTTGTCTGTGAATGCCATGCAAGGCACAGCAGCACCGGGCTAGGAACAGAAACTATGGCCTGATTCAAAAGGAGAAAGCTCCTTGCATTTCAGAGCCATGGTCCTATTTTATTTTTCTGACAGAAACTCCCACTTTGGATCTTTTTTTCCATAAAAACATAAAGAATGTAGAACTGGGCCAAAAAACATGGAGCCTACATGGAATTCTGGTATGTCTCTTTAGTGCATCCGCCGCATCAACTAATGCACTGTTGGCATAAAGCAGGCGGGGGATTTCTCGATATGGCGGGCTGCCAACTCATCTATAACTGACCCCCTAAATGTTTTCACGCACATTTTATGGAACTGAAAGTTTCAGGCTACATGTTTTTCAAATGAAATGTTTCAAATGTTTTGCCTTGTATCATAGCTGCCAATTCGATAATTAAGCCAGCCTTCCTAATCGCAGGCAGCGTACAATTTTATAAAATACGTTACCTGGAAGAAAATTATTTTATTTACAATTAAAACATCCAACTGAGCCATTAATGATATAATGTGTGTAGGCTAAAACATAAAAGACCACGATTCTTAATTTTTTAAAAGTCATAATTGAACAAAAAACAATTTACAGGCCATTTTAAACTTCTACCGAAGCTTCGTATATGTACAAGAGCTGAGACACAGGGTCCATCTGGTGCCATTTCTAACCCCATTGTGTGTACTTTGTTTTTATTTTTATTTGTGCCCAGTGAATTATGCCATAATAACACGTTTGAAGAAAAGGTGAAGGTTATAATTTAGGTTGTCTTAAATAAAGAGATTTTTTAATCAACCTTTCAACAGCCTTTTTTCTACAAAAAAACTCTCCGTCTCTCCAAAAAAAGTCTCTTTCTATCAGTAACAGAAGTCCCTGGGAAACTGCACAGGATCTGAGAGGAGTAGAAACGGACTTGGGGGCATATTAGCAAGACCCACGTTAAAATTATCGCCGTTTTAGCGGCAGGAAACTGCCGCTAAAACGGCGATAATGGGCTTGTTAATATGCGTTATAGAATTCCAATAGAAGCCCAGGTTAGATGTGCAGGACATCTAACCTGGGCTTCTATTGGAATTCCATAACGCATATTAGCAAGCCCATTATCGCCGTTTTAGCGGCAGTTTCCTGCCGCTAAAACGGCGATAATTTTAACGTGGGTCTTGCTAATATGCCCCTATATGTTTATATTTTCATTTACAAAATGGCTGCAAGACATATTAAATGCCTCCTCTCAACACAGCGAAACTAACGTCTAAGATACCAAGAGAGAAGGAAATTGTTAGGTTCAAAAACCGTGAATGATGCGCTCTAAAAAGAGGGATGCCTAGCTCGCCCTAGCTCATACAGGGCACACTGGGGCCATTCAGGAAAGAAAGGGAATATAAAACAGATATTTACTCTTGTTTGGAACAAATTACTGACTTTATCAAGTTCTTTGATCATTCCAGACGTACACTGTCACAGTCCTAATTCTGGGCGTGTTATTTCTGGAAAATTCTGCATTTGGAAATCTGTAGCACATGTGCATAACGACATTAATAAAATTGCACAGTGGGTAAAATATTTTCTCCCCTAGAGGAAAACCTTCCCACATCCCACTGATTACGCCACAAACCTCTAGAGAGAACCCTTCACAAACAGGTGCCAAACTCCGAAAACCGGATAAAGGCCGACTCCAAGCATATTCACCACCCTCCTGGCAGCTTTCAAGAATGAATATACTATTTAGTTGTTGTGCCATGATGTTCTCCTGTTGCCACAGTATCTTCACATTGCCTCTGTTTATAAAAGGCTGTGTTTTTTTGTTCATATATAAGTGTATTGATCTGTCTGAAAAAGGTCCTAATACTCCATTGGTGCAGAAACAACATAACTAAGTAACTCCAGTATTGGTATCCTTCATAGATTCACATGCTTGAATTATTCCCCGTCTTCGAAGTGGGAGTCCCACGGTATATTTAAAGCAGTAAATCAACATTTTTACATCCAAGTTAGTGCAAAAGACATTCACTCTATATACCTCATTAGTGTCATTTGAAATGACCCAAAGTCCAACCAATCAGGCAACAGCACCCTTTAAAAGCTTTTGTTGTACAATTAATTCACGGCTGTCCTGCCGTGGGAGGCTGCACCATCACCGTAATAGAAAGGAGAGGCTGCGCGGTGTCTTGGAACTATGCCACAACCGCAGGCAGCACAGCAACTGCGAGGAAATCAACCAGCGGGGCAGATGGGGGCCCACTAAAGGCTAATAATTGCTATTTGCTTGCGCCTCCAAGCTTTGGGGCTTTTGTTGTACATATATATATATATGAAAAGGGCTTACTCTGTTGTGTTTTTCATTATATGCAAACCTGGTTGTGCAAGGATATATGTTGTTAATCTGGCCACGAGCCCGTGTCTTGCCAATAACTGTTAAGCGGAGTGCGTCTTTTATTTTGATTGCATAGAGGCTTTAAAAGGAAGCATCCAATATGGCGCATGTTAGGTCGAGAAAGGCAGCTTGACTGCCGAAACGCGTCCCTCTTGTGTTCCAACCTGTGTCAGCTGCAAATGATGCAATAAACGGGAGAAATACCCACAACTACGAGTGCAGGCTCCTAAATCAGAAGAAGGTTTGGGGGATTTTCTTTACATTTCAAAGCGCTAGCGGTAGCGCTTTTTGCCTTTGCACCACCAGCGATCTGGCAGCACGCCAGTATTACCGCAATTTTGTTTGGAATTTTGAGACAGGCGTGCCCCCATGCTAGGGTGTGGCAATGGAGATGAGGAGAATGCACATGTGAAGGTGGAAGTTCATACGCTGGGAGCTGAGTTTCCCTTGGCGGGGACTGTGATACCTGCACGAAGGGCACTTCCTCACCCTGGTATTACCACCCATGCGATGGAGCTGGACACCGACAGTGGCACTGGCCGAAATAGCGGTGGTGTTGTGGGACCCTACTACTGTTTGCTGGGATTGCTTTGCATCAGACACAGGAATTGGAATTTTATGGACATCAAGTCGCCACTGTGAGTTTTAACCTCCTTTTGAACTTGGATAATTGTGTCCCTGAAATGAGTTGTTTTCGAGTAGAGAGCCAGCTGCCCTCGGAAACATGTGTGCTTACAAGGAGTGCTTTGAATAACTAAGTGGTAGACTGTGCCAGCAAAAATGTTACACAAACTGGCAAACATGCGTAACTCTGGATTTTAACCAAACATTATTGTGATGCCTCTGCTGACAAAAACGAGCTTTAATCCAGCCCTGGTTTTAGACACAACATTACAAGGCATGATGGGACTTTTTTGCACTAAAACGAACTGTAAAGCATAAATCTAAAGAACACAGTTAGTAAAATACCGTCAAGGAATGTTATTTGAAAAGGGCTTACTCTGTTGTGTTTTTCATTATATGCAAACCTGGTTGTGCAAGGATATATGTTGTTAATCTGGCCACAAGCCCGTGTCTTGCCAATAACTGTTAAGCGGAGTGCGTCTTTTATTTTGATTGCATAGAGGCTTTAAAAGGAAGCATCCAATATGGCGCATGTTATGTCGAGAAAGGCAGCTTGACTGCCGAAACGCGTCCCTCTTGTGTTCCAACCTGTGTCAGCTGCAAATGATGCAATAAACGGGAGAAATACCCACAACTACGAGTGCAGACTCCTAAATCAGAAGAAGGTTTGGGGGATTTTATATATATATATATATATATATATATATATATATATATATATATATATATATCAATCAAACGGTCAACAATGCAGTATTAAAATAGTATATTCATAGTATAGTGGAAGGTGGAAAGAACGGTGGCTCACCTTATTGGAGATGACGTAGAACTGCTTGTCCTACAGCTGCCTTCATGCTTTCTACAGCATCAAGGCAGTAGTGTCTAGTAAAAGTGTGCCTGCTAGACCAGGTTGCTACTTGGCAAATCTGCTTCATGGGCACACCAGCAAAGAGAGCTGTGGAGGTGGAGACAACTCTGGTAGAGTGGGCCTTGACCTTAGCAGACAAGGGTTTTCCTGCTTGTCCATGACAAAATTGAATGGCCGAAGCAATCCATCTTGATATAGTCTGTCTAGAGACAAGAAACCCTTTTCTGAGGTCTCCGTAGGCTACAAACAACTGATCTGCTTTGCGTATGTTGTTGTCTTTGTGTATGTAGAATTTGAGACATGGTTTGATATCTAACAAATGTAACGATTTTTCCGCTGGCGTCTGAGGATTGGGGAAAATTGTATTTAATATAACTGGTTCGTTGAAGTGGAAAGTCTGCCAGGACTTTTGGAATAAATGTAGGATCAGTTCTAAGAATCACACTGTCAGTTTTGAATTTAGGAAAAGGTTGTTTGATTGCAAATGCTTGGATGTTGCTCACACGCTTTGCTGAAGTAAACGCTAGAAGAAGCGCTGTCTTCCAAGAAATGCATTTTAGTTCTGACCTATGAATTGGTTCAAATGGGTGTTCCATTAATTGCGACAGTACAACATTAAGATGTCAAGCAGGAGGAGGACGTTCTACTGGAGGAAACATTCAGAATAATCCTTTAAGGAATTGTTTTATTTTTCTTGAGGACCATAACGATGGTGAGTTACTGGTTCGCCGAAACCTGAAAATGGCCACAAGATGGACTTTGAGGGAAGAGTGAGAAAGACCAGATTTTGCTAGAGGAAGTAGGTACAGGAGTATCTGTTCCAGTGAGGAATTGAAAGGATGGACATCAGAGTTTGTACACCAGATACAAAATTTCTTCCACTTAAGTTTATATGTTTTGTTTGTGGTCTGTGCTCTGACATTGGTGAGAACTTCTCGACAATCGGGAGGGATATATAGGTTGGCAAACCTATGGAACTTGGGAGACAGGCCGACAATTGAAGAGATGTCGGGTTGGGATGACACACCTGGCCTTGGTTCATCATTAAGAGGGTCGGTATTGGTGGCAACCGAATGGCTGGTCATTCCGAGAGGAAGAGGAGCTCCGTAAACCAAAACTTGCAGGGCCACCTGGGAGCTATGAGAAGGACTCAACAAGGCTCTCTCTTCATTTTTCTGAGCACCCTTGGGATCAGTGGAATCGGGGGAAAACCGTATGCATAAATTCCTGACCATCTGATCAAAAATGCATTCCCCCACGATCCTTTCTGTGGTTGCCAACTGAAGAAGTACTGGCATTTGCTGTTCTCAGCCGTTGCAAACAGGTCTAACCTTGGTTTGCCCTAGTGATGGAGGAGGTGATCTAGAGTCGATTGGTGTAGTTCCCATTTGTGACAGGCTGTGCTGGTCCTGCTTAGTAAGTCTGCAAGGATGTTGGATATGTCGGGAACATGTTCTGCCCTGAGAGTTATTTTGTGTCGAAGGGCCCAGGTCCATATTAGTTGTGCCTGAAGAGATAGTGCTGGTGAACGTGTTTTGCCCTGCTTGTTTAGGTAGTGCCTACTCATGGTATTGTCAGTTCTGATGAGAACTGACAAACCTGTGATCTTGGATAGGAAGGATTTGAGCGCTAGCGAAATGGCTTTAGCTCCAGTATGTTGATATGGAGTGTTGCTTAGTGGGCAGTCCATTTTCCTCTGACCGTCAAGTCCTGAAGATAAGCGCCCCAACCCTCGAGAGATGCGTCCATGGTTATCACATATTCTGGGGTGCGTGTCAGAAATGAGAGGCCCTTGGATATGTTGGGTCTGTGCAACCACCATCGCATGGCTTGTCTCTTTTTGGGTGTGATCTGAATGGCATAGTCGAAAGAGTCATTGATTTGTAATCGCTGGTGGTCCAACTCCTCTTGGAGTGGTCTCATATGGAGACGGCAATTTGGTATGAGGGGAATTCTTGAGGAGAGCATCCCCAGAAAAGACTTATATAGAGGGACAGAAGCGGACTTTCTTTTGATGAGATGTTGTGCTAGGTTTTGATTTTTTTTCTGTCTCTCGTGGGAGACGAAGGCTTTTGCTTGCATTGTAACCATTATTGCTCCTAAAAAGGTGATGGTGGCTGTAGGTGTTAATTGTGACTTTTGGTGGTTGAGTGATAGGCCTAAGGAGCGGAAAAGAGATCGACATGTTGTTGTATGTCTTGCTACTTGCTGCAGTGTGTTTGCCTTTATTAGCCAATTGTCCAAGTACGGGAATTCTTGAACTCCTATGTGCCTGAGATATGCTGCCACTGGAGCTAGTACCTTGGTGAATACTCGAGGTGCTGATTGTAGGCCGAAGGGTAAGACCTTGAATTGGTAGTGAGCGCCGGCTACCTTGAAGGGCAAGAATTTCCTGTGTTTGGGGTGTATTTGGGATATGGAAATAGGCATCTTGGAGATCCAAGGCCGTTGTGTGATCTCCTTGATTTAAAAGGTGTAGTACATCGTAAAGAGTGATCGCATGAAATGATTGCTTTTTGAGAAATTTGTTGAGCTGACGACGAACTAAGATTGGTCGCCAATCTACTCACTTCTTCTGGATTAGGAAGAATTGTGAATAGAAACTGATTCCCCTCTGAGTCTTCGGTACAATTTCTATTGCACCCTTCAGTATCATTATGGCGAACTGTGATAAGAGCTCTTTTAAATGGGTAGGCGGTGGTCCTCTCTGTGGTACATTAGGTGGGGTTTGCTGAAACTTCAGGGTATGTCCCTGTGTGATTATATAGAGGACCCACCTGTCTGATGTGATCTGGGACCAATGATGAAGAAACTTGAAAATGTTGCCCCCAATTTGAGTATTCAAAGTGGGGTTGGTGGCCGGCACAAGAAGGGTGTCCTACACTGCAGATAGTGGTTGTCTGTAGGACTGCTGGTGTTGCTGGCCAAGTTGTATGGCGATACTGTCCTTGGTGTGGTTGGTACTGTTTGTACTGTTGGTAACTGTCCCAAAAGGAGGACACTACTCAACCCTGGGTTCCTTGAAAGGGCTGCCTCTCTAATTGGAGGGTGCCAAGGGATCTGGTTGTCTCAGTGTCTGCTTTAATTGTTTGGAGCGCGTCCTCGACATGCTTACCAAAGAGCTACTCACCATCATATGGCATGTCTATTATTTTAGCATGGACCTCCTGTCGAAAGGAAGTAGCTTTTAGCCATCCTGGCAGTCTTAGGACTGCCGCCCCAGGTAGCTGTTGAAAACCTGGGGATGACACATCTATGGCACAGTCAATTATTTCTGCTGAAATTTTTTTCTCCTTGTAGGATTTTATTTGCCTCTATTCTTGCGTCCTCTGATAAGAGGTCAAAATATGAGGATATGTCTGACCACATTTGGAGGTGGTACCGTCCTAGAATTGGCAAGGAGTTTGCAGTGTGAACAGTAGTCGCAGCCATTGTAGAGAACTTTTTTCCCTATACTGTTGAAGCGTTTTCCGTCTCTATCTGGAAGAGCTGAAAGGGGTGAGGATGTATTTCTTGCCCGATGTTGGGTCGCCGGTGCTATAACAGAATCCGGGTTTGGTTGGCCATAGAGGCAGGCCGGAAAATTATCAGGTGCTTTGTACCTTTTTTCCAGTTTAGGAAGTACCGCTGGGATAGAAGCTGGAGTTTTCATGACCTTAAGGCCTTCTTCCCATATGAAGTCTACAATCGGTATAGCACAAACTGCTTTCTTAGTTTGTTCCTTAAATTCGTATTGAAAGCAGTCCGACTGTTTTGTGACCATGGGGAGTTGAAATCTCTTAGCAGCTCTTTCCATAACAGAATGAAATCTGCCTATGTCTTCAGGTGGGGAATCTATTGGAGGTGGAGTAGTAGGGGATTGTGTCTGTATTTGGTAATCGTCCCATTCATTGGGAAGTGAAGTGGTGTCATCAAGCTTTCCTTCTCTGTCTTCATCCGTGGATGATCTTCCACTGGAGACTGAGAAAGTGGCGCAGGCCAAGGTGGCAACTGCTCTGATGATGATTGCAGAAGTGGAGATGGACGTCTGGGAGTGGGTATCAGAGGAGGCAGCCTCTGAAAAGGTGTTTGTGGTAGTGGCATGGCAGATTCTGATTGAGGGAATCTGTAGTAATAGTCCTGCAGCATGTACTATAAGTTAGTGGCCAGCGATGCTGGCATTTGTAATGCAGTTTCTTGCTGTTCTGCATGTCTTATATATTGATGTTGGTGCATATACTGACGTGGTGCATACTGTTGGTCATAGTAATGGTGGTCATCGTCATCCTCTTCCTGGAATTTAATAAGCAGGTAAGAGGAGCTATGCACCACTCCGAACATTCCATCCTTGTCTAAGTATTCATCCTCATTAGCCTCATCGTCTAGGAGGTTCTCAGGAGGGATAAGTGACACCTTACTGGGTGAGGTATGTGAAGGTAATAGTGTCTCTTGTGATGATCTGCGTTTTACAGATATCAAAGGCAAAGGCACAAAAGAAGGTGTTTTAATTTTTTTTTATATATCTTTTTATTGAAAAATTACGACAGCATATACACAATATACTCAGCAGTGTTGGGTTATTACACATATACAAGGTGATTACAGTTTCCTTATTTCAATTCCCATCATTTGACAGTCTGGGCATATCACAGATTCGCATCCCCATCTTTTCCTCTGTCCACTCTCCCACCCATGGCTAGTATCGCAGGTCTCCCCACCAGTTCAGTACAAAGGCCACCTCTGTATTCGTTCCAACTGGCCCAAATCTTCCCCCAGGTCTGTGGACACCCACAACCTTCATAAATTACTTTTTCCGCCATCATACACCAGTCCATATCTCGTTTCCAGTCCTTAAGCTTCGGTGGTAACTCTGCCCCCCACAATCTCACAATATTCCTCTTGGCCACCATAAGCCCCAGTCTGACCCATATTTGCTCCATCCGGACCAAATCTGAGGATTCCCACACATTCAATAGACATCTCCCATTACATTATTTATACAGGACACCACTGAAGTCCAATACTTCTGTTTCTCTGGACAATCCCAGATTATGTGATGAAAGGTACCACTTCTCCCACACCTCCTCAGACATACCGAGGTCAGTCTCATTCCCATCTTTACAAGTGTGCTACACGACATATAGGCCCTGTGAATGATCTTAAGTTGCACCAGGCAAAATCGTGCCTGGATTGCAACCTCCCTAGGTGAGGATAGGGCTTTTCGCTAGTCTTCCTCATCTATTTCCCCTATATCCGCCTCCCATCGCTGACGGAGCCGGAAAAGTGTGTCTGGCGTATTGTTGATCAACTTTATAAATGTTAGTGAGATCGATTTGCACATCATATAGTCGAGTAACCTAGCTTCCAAAGGGGATGCTTCAGGGAGGGCCTCGCCTTTGGGGACACCTGTCGTTATGGCATGTCGAACCTGGAGGTATCTAAAACTTTCCGTCCTAGCTAGACAATTTTCGTGCTGTAGTTCGGGAAATGATATTACTTTTCCTCCTTCCCAGAGATCTCCAACCCTGGAAATACCAATCATGTCCCATTTATCAAACCCAGGATTAAGTCTCAAAGTATCCAATTTATTGGAATCCCACAGGGCTGTGGATTGCGTGATTTTCCCCTCCCAACCTAATGTTTTGAGGGTCCTATGCCATATTTGGACCGTCAGTGCTATTGGTCCCGTGAAGGTTGTATGTTTAGAGGGGGTGTAAAGTGCCCGTTTGTAGCCGTGTGGTTGCAACAATTGGCGATCCATGGCATATCCTGGATCTCCTGGGGGACAGTGCATCCATTGGTTGATCGTGGCCAGCTGTGCCGCTTGGTAGTATCTGTGAATATCTGGTAGTGCTATTCCCCCGTCATACCAGTCACGGGTTAGTTTTGTGAGCGCTATATGAGGAGCCTTCCCATTCCACAGCAAGGTCCTCAGCTCAGATTCAATTGCACGAAAGTATACATCGGGGACCGGGAATGGCGTATTTTGTAGCACATATAAAAACCTGGGCAGTGCCATCAAAAAGAAGGTGTTTTTGATGGTAATAGTGCAGACGGCGGTGAAATTGGTATCACTGACTGGTCTGTGAACAGCTGTGCTGCCGATGTCAATGGTGGCTCCATCGACGTTGGTGCTGGCGTCGGTGGATCAGACGTCAATAGCTGTGCCGTTGATGGTGGTGCCCTCAACAGTGGGGCCGTCGAAGGATACGACAACAAGAGGTGCGCTGTCAATGGAGGGAACTTGGATCTAGCTGACGTCAACAGTGCTGATTTGGAAGATGCTGAAGTTGACTGCACCGAGTATGATGCGCCTGAGGATGATCGGGGCAGCTAATCCTTTTTCAAGGTCCTCTTCGAAGCTTTCTTTACTTCCAGCATTGTCGCTGGTAAGGGTTTAATCTTTATAGAAGTGATTGTTGTCAACTCTGATTGAGACAATGACAGTAAAAGCAGCGACATTTGTGAAGTGAAGGTCGACGTTGTGTTCGTAGCAGTGATGACAGAAACTGCCACCGACAAGGGGTTCGTTGATGGTCTTGTTGACGAGAAGGAACTTTTTGCCGTCTGAGGAGACAAAATTGCTTTTTCCACCTCAGAAAGAGGTCTAGACGTTTTTTTGACATGAGTAGTTAAGGCAGCAGGCATGGAGGTTTGAGAATGACCCATTTGTGAGTTAAATGACTTTTTAGACATTGTTGGTTGGTCTTCCGCCTTTGAACTTGACCAATAGCATTTTTTAACTGCCTTACGTGAATTTGGAGACAAACTCTCCGTAGAGCTCTCTCTCTTTTTAGAGGCTGCAGTCTTTAAAGAAGTGTCACTCTGAGGGCATTCCTTGGTTTTTAGCTTCTGTAGCCATAGCAGAAGTCTAGCCTTTCTATCCCACAAAGTCTTGTGAGAAAAAGTGCAGCACATTTTACAATCTCTCACCTGATGTACGGGTGAAGGCAAAAGATGAAGTTTTTGTGTGGGTCATCAGAGTGAAGTCTCATTTTCCCACAGGAGCCGTGGGGTAGAAATAATGCTCTCTTGGTGGAAGCAGACATGATGTCTAAAGTACGGAAATGCTGATCTGAAAGTAAAACTCTAATTCTGAGAAAAAAGTTCTGTCAGGAAGGCCAGAAATTAGAAATACTGAGCAGAGCTCAGGGAGACTCCCATCACACAAAGTACGGTAGAAAATCTGGAAGACTGGAGCCTCTATGGTGAAGGTTCTAAAGGGTGCTGTCACCTGATTGGTTGGACTTTGGGCCATTTCAAATGACACTAATGAGCTATTAAAGTGAATGTCTTTTGCATTAACTTCAATGTAAAAAATTTGATTTACTGTTTTATATATATCGTGGGATGCCCACTTTGACGAAGGGGAGTGATTCAAGCATGTAAATCTATGAAAGATCCAATACTGGAAATCCAAAATGCAATGTGTCAGTGTTTGGTAGGTAATGGAAGGAATGGGGCATGAGGTATGCCTAAGGAGCATATCACAAAATCATATCAAATTCCACACACATACTATGAGAGGGTGCTCTTTACACATGTGTACGTTCCTAACATCCATCAACAACAGACCCAACTCATAATGATATATTCCAGGCATAGAACACTAGTAGAAGCACATCCGACACATGCACTAAAAGAAGTAAATCACACACTGATAAAATCATGAAACCAATCATTAATGGGAGGTCAACTCACACTTATTTTCTGTTTATCTCCACTTTAATCTAGGTTAAGACCGAGACACATAGTGTTATGATATGTATGTCGGGAAACGTCCGGAACAACGCAGACAGTGTCACATGCCCCGGAACACCGTAAGCATAACCATGCTTGCCCGAACCACGCATCTGCCTTAACCACGCATATGCGTCGTTAAGGCAGATAGCGCTCTAGTGTTCAGGATCGGCGGGGACTCGAGGAGAAGCGTCAGAACAGGAAGCTCTGGAAGTGGACAGGTAAGTGGGGCTGGAGCCGGGTCTGGGGGTCGCTTTCAGGGGGGGTGGGGGTTAGGGTACTTTTGGGAAGGGGGCAGGTTTTCAGGGCTCCGGGAGGGGTACTTTTAAGAAGAGGCAGATTTTTAGGGCTCAGGGTGGGGGGACTTTTAAGGGCTTGGTTTGGGGGAGATTTTTTGGAATGGGGCGTTTTCAGGACGGGAGGGATCAGGCAGTTTTTTTAATTGGGGGCAGGGTTTTAGGCCTCAAGGCAGTGGAAGGGGTTGGGGTAGTTTTAGGGACAGCGCGGAGGCGGGGGAGGGGTAGTGTATGTTAAGGGGCAGGGTTTTAGGCCTCAGGGCAGGGGGAGGAAAAGGGGTAGTTTTCAGGGCAGGTTTTGGGCCTCATGGTGGGGGAGGCTGGTAGGGGGTTCGCAATTTAGGGCTTGGGGGGGAGTGGGGTCGGAGTAGTGGCAAACGTAACCACGCATACCCCCTTACCATTCATGCCTTTACAATGAAATTGTGTGGTAAAGGCAAGCGTGGCAAAGGAATGCGTAGTTAAGATGCATTCGTGGTTCGGGCTGCGTGGTAGAGACATGCGTGGTTTAGCCATGCATACCTCTATCATACAACCATGTATGTCTTATGTTGTTGACAGTAATTTGTAATTTATATTGTGTCTTCCATACCTCTTGTGAAGCCTAAAATACTTTCCTGGTATAGAGACTACTCTTTAAGTGTTCTGGGATAATGTCCTGAGAAGTGTAGATGAGGGTCACAGTGTAACTTTGGTTCTGCTGGACATTTCTATTGCATTTCACTATTCTTTCTTGACGAATGTAGGTCAAGCCTACAGACAGCTTTTAGCTTTCTGCTGTCGGAAGACCTTTCATAGACCATACCAAAACTTAATGTGTGCTTTATGCTAGCCCATTGCTTACCAGCATTTTTTTGTCACTCTCATTTCCTTGCTTCTTATTTGATGACTTTCTTTTCTTTTTTTGTGATTGTCCCTCCCCTGGAGCATTACTTCTTTACCCTCCATTTGACTGACTTGTATCTGCGCACTGTTCACATTCAGCAAGCTACTTTTTTAATTCTCTTTCTGCACTCCATGCATGGGAATGCATGTTTTTTCTTGCTCTCTAACTCGTGGGCTGCTTCCCATGGAAATGTCTGCCAGTCCTTGCTCAGTGTTGCTTCCTCCTCTCCTGCATGTTCAATGCTTTCCCCACCAGACAGTGGCGGCTCGCATAGGGCGTGCTGCGGGGCGGTGGGGTGGGGCGGGGCGGGGCGGGGAGGGGCAGGGTGGGGGGTAGTAAACTCGGACATACTACGGAACGGTAATTACTTTCCTCCGTTCCGTCGTATGTCCGAGTTTACTACCCCCACCCTGCCCCTCCCCGCCCGACCCGCCCCGCAGCACGCCCTATGCGAGCCGCCACTGCCACCAGAGTCTTTTTTCATCTTTCTACATCCTCTCCTGCTTAATTAAGCTCCTCCACTGCTCACCCTGCCCCCTTCCCTGTTGCTCCCCCTCTGTTTGTCCCACCAGCTCCCCTGCCCCTCCCATCATTTTCAACAGCTGCAGTTTGCTGCCAGGCCAGTCCTTTTAAAGTATGCACTTTTGCATACATTTAACTTTTTTACCACTCCAAGATTGGCATCCGCTATTTTGGAAGGGTAAGTACAAAAAAGAAACATGTTGATGACATCATGCTATATGCAAGCACATGTGTTCTTAAGCATGCACATGAATATGTCATCACGCTGGCATAACGTAGCTTCATGACGCATGCAAACACACACAGCACGCTTCTTTTCCTTTTCTTTTTTTGCTGATGCTGCACAGCATCAGCAAAAATGTTTTTTTCCCTCTTGTCAGCCGAAACCATTGGCAAAGTCAACCGGTCTGTTGAAGTGGTGTTCTATTAGCTTTACCATTGCTGGTTCTCAGTAACAAACATAGCTCGATCGAAGGATACAAACAAGCTGGACTAGTTTGTCTTTGAGAGTCTCCATCTCATTTGGTATTCCACAGAGGTCTCTTGAATCTCCCACCTTATTAAATACACAACCTCTTTGGCCTCACTGCTAGCTCTAACCTTCCCTGCATCCACCACTGATGCTCTTTGCCTTAACTCCTCCTCTGCCTAAATAGGTAAATATCTGAGACCTTTTTTACTCCAATTTGCCAGTACAGCTTTAAATTGTTTCTTAAAGGTGCCAGATAGTGAATAATGTCAGAGTATGTCTCAAAACTCAAACAGAGGTCATCAACCAAACATATTAGAAAACTTATTGTTGATGACGGTTAGTGATGCGGAACAGGGTAGAGAGAACTGTGTTTGTTTCTCTTCACTGGATGGCCCCTTTAAGGAAACGCTTCAAAGCTTTCTTTGACCACAAGGCCTGTGTATTCAGGCTGCCACCAATATGCACCTGTATATCCCAATTCCCTGTTTGTGCAGGACAATCATTATAATGTACAAGGCTACAGGAAGTGCAAAATACTGCAGCACGTTTTGTTTATGGCCTGAGAAAACAAGATCAGGTCTCCTAGGCTTGGAGATCTCTCCCTTATGGTCCTCAGAAAGATAGTACAATTTCAACAAGAGAGATCCAAGGATCACTGGGGACCTGGGGTAATAACTATACAAAAACACACTGGTTTCTAGTAACAATACTTTAGATGCAAAGAACCAAATGGCAAATAAAATGTATTCAAAGGAGTTTATGAAAAACAATAGTGGTGCAGTGCATAACAGTGCAAAATGAACGTGCTTGGTGCTCTCTTTAGAGGTGATACATCCAAGCAATAAATTGTGATAAAAAATCAACAAGTATATCAGCAAACACAAGAACAGCACAGCCCTTTACAGCAAATTCTCAAGTAAAGATTGCTGCCACTCTCTTCAGCAAGGATTCTGCTAACGACGTCAAATTTACAATGTGTTAAAAGACTGAAAGTGTAATCTGCGTATTTTGAGTAATGGACAAAAATTAATTAATCCCATCTTAATGGACTTAGAAACTTTAACTGTGCTCTGCTTAAGACAATGTTTCAGAAATATATCATATTCAATACATTCATTAGAAAAATGGGCAGCAATGCCTGAAATATATAGCAACTGAGGATGATGAAAATTCATTTGTATATACCGGGAATAGATATTTGAGTGCTTGAGGCAAATATCAACATAATTTAACATTAATCAGTTAGCGGGTTCCAAAAGGGCTGAAGAAGCATACAGGGTCTGTGGATTCTGATCCCTGCAGGGGCCGGACGGGCACAGATGGGATTGATGCATCTTAGGCAGTTGGCCGCATTAAACAGTGTTGGGCAGGTCGATACATGGCCTTACCCATCACCAAAGCTCCAACCTGCTACTGTCCCATGACCGTCTTCAGAGCGCAGGTGGAGGTGAGAAAAAAAAGATGCTTTTGTTGGTGAGAGGATTGGGGAACCCAAAGACCGTAGAACTGCTTACAACCCAAAGATAACAGCAAGTTTAAAAAGATGTAGAGAGTCAAGCTAAAAAGGAAAAAGTTAAATTGACAAATTAAAATGCTATCTTCAGACATGCAACCTACTCCAGACATTACAAACTTTAGACAATAGCTCAAGGCACACCTACTCTTGGCTGCACCAATGGGTCACCAGCACCAAGTGAACACTTCACACTTCTTAGATTGTGTACGGTATACAAGGGTCTTCTGTCTATTAATCAGTCTGACCATATACCTCAGACCAGAAGTGGTAGCTCAACACAGGTAATATCATATTCCACCACTAGAGAAAATGCATCACAATTAATACCATATTGTAGCCACTAAGGGAAACTCTCCACACGCTATAGTTATATTCCAAATACTAGAAAGAGTGACCTCTCCACACACTGAAGATATATTCCAGATATTAGGAGTTCAACACAGACAGATACAATATTTTGCCAGTAGAAGGAGCTTTCTACACACTGATGTACCCAGACATTAAAAGAGCTTATCACCCACTCACATCATAATTAGGGCTCCTGGATTTATGGTATTTGGTTTTTTTACATTTCCGTCTGTATTTATCCATATTCATTCTTTGGCTATTTTATTGGAATTTATCCATATTTATTTTATGTTTTGAGAATAAATTGAGTCCTAAAATGGTATATTTCCACATTTATTTAACTGATAAACATGCACTCATACTTTGATGCCTGTCGCTTTTTAGCAAATTAAGCAGGCAAATATAACAAAACACTACTGTGACAGATAAATGTTAGCATTATATACAAATATATGTTAACATATGCCTGTATTTAAGGGAATCTCATCCTGTTTTTAAATCCCCATGGTGTCTATCTGCTAAGCAGTTGGTCTGGAATTCATGAAGGACAACAAGGAGAGTTACTCACAAGAAGCACAATTCTTTGTATTTTTCCACTTTAAAAAATAAATACAGCCAGGAAATAGGTGTATTTATCTGTAAAAATCTGTAAAAACGGAAAACTGGAACCCTTAATCCTAATCCATTCATATTAAAGGCTAGACAATTTTCTAGAGGAGGATCACCCCAAATATACTGTTTTCCAAACTTTCAGAAGTAGATGACGCTCTTCTACTTATATTCTAACACCCACCTTCACCTGCGAGTGCACAGGTAAGGCCTGTTTTGTCCCTAGATCACTACAACAAGCTAACATTTGGTGAATAACAGCAAATGATGCAGAGAAAGACTCACTGTTATGTGCCAGCTGCAATTGGTGGTTGGTGAGTAGTAGCTTGGGTAGTAAGGAGTATTGATATTACCCTGAAATTCCAGCCCTGGTTTCAGCACCAGCATCTTGTTACATGCTAAGAGGAAAAGATAAAAACAGATATTAAAATACGGAGGGCACAGTATTCCCACCAAGGAATACATTGAAGGGCACCCATCCTGGAGTATAATGCCCGTTTCTCTTGGATTTCATAAAGGACCCCCTTCAAGCACCAGAGTCGGCCTCATTCTGCCCATGTTTTATAGTATAGGAAATGGTGGTTTCTAACCAACATAATATGGAGCTTTCAGGTTCCAAAAATATCTGACAATGCAGGACTGCCACTGATGGAGATCTCAGGTTGAGCACTACAACGGGGCCTGAAACAGCTGGAGCAGGCTCCCTTAACTCTACTAATGCAAATCTCTGGAAATGTCTGCATGATTTTATAACACAAAAGTCAGGAACCTAGAGCGTGTCTACTGCAGAGCTCAGGGTGTGGAGTTCTTGCAGGATGTCATGGTGCAAAATACTAAACTTCAAGATGCCTGATGCCTTCTAGTGAAATGGAGGAAAGAGTGTTAATGCACTATACTGGGACCTAGCCTGGCAATTCGGGATGAACTGTTGCAATTGGAGTAGGATCAAGGTTGATTTGCATATCGCAGGTTCCTGTCTGAGGTGACATGGTGGGAAAAAAAACAATGGACTGGATTGCAGCCCAGAGTATTTACCATATCTGAGATTAATTCAATCACTTTTTGATTTCCTCAGTGCAATTCCCTGAGTATGACGGGTATCCCCAAACTTGGGTCCCATGTTCGCTGTGCCAGGATTCAAGCTACAGTATTGACAAGGCCAAAATAGGCCACAAGTAATCGGGGTTGCTTGTGTTTCCATTCAGAGGGGAACTGGCCTGTCAGTTCAGGTTGCACTGTTCCTATTGGAGCAGGGCCAAGTTCAATTTGCATATAGCTAGTGCCTGCTGAGGTAGCATGGTGGGCAAAATAATGAGGGACTGGGATGGGGGCCCTAGTAATTATCAGTGGCAGAGGTTTACTCAAGCCTTCAACCCATCACTTTTTTTGTTTCCCTATATTGGGATGCAGCACAGGGTGATCTGAGGTAGTGAGATGGTGCTGGGAAATAAAGCACAGCCAGTAGCTGGGAGTAAATGGGATGTGAGCATAAGTAGGGTGCCAGGCTATGACTGGGCCACCTATTCTGGTGAGGTGCTTTTGCACAGATCTAGTCTGCTCTGTACAAAATGGAAATGGGTAACTTGTTAATATCAGTGCCGATTTCGATGTCACTGCATATGGCTCTGCCTCCATCTTCCTCACCTTGGAAAGGGACAGCCTGCGCCGAGAGACTGAAGGGATCATAGTAACTGTACATCGCCTGCTTCCATTGTACCGATAGCACTTCACCAGAGGACAGGACCTCTACCACTGGCTCCTGACGGCTGCATCCATAGTGTCTGCATGAGGAGCAAAAGGTGGTTAGTAAAGTGTGAGAATGTGAGGAGTGAAACGGCAAAGGCAAAAGAAAGAAGACACTAGACTGGGGAGTAACAGAAGCTAGTTATGGAAAGAGAAAGAGTATTAGGCTGTGAGGTTGGAAAGGAATCTATCTTTTTGCGGACAACCTGGATAAACTCCCTCCACCCACTATGAAATTTTATAGAAACACTCAATTAAAGGGGATTCACTTGGACTTGCCTCTTTCTTTCTCAAAAGTCAACAGTACTCTGTACTTATCCAATGTTTCAGAGGTTACTTGGACCTTCTTCTAGGTTTGTTCCCTTGGAGACTTCTCAGGTTCCTTTCCCCGACCTTTCAGAAAGGAGGAACTAGACAGCCTCCGCCATGAAGTGGTGGACCTGAAGGAACAAATCTCGGACTTGCAGATGCACCTAGAGGATCTCGAAAACAGGTCTTGCTGATCAAATATTCGCAGCAGAGGAGTGCTGCAAGGAATGGATATTGAAGGCTATGTGGTGCGCCTGTTTAGATAGCTCCTACCTGAACTTGCAGATCAGACGTGAGAATGGACAGAACTCATCGCACCGGGAGAGCAGCAGGCTCTATGAACTCTTCCCAAGATATCTTTATTTGTGTCCACCACTTCAAGCAAAATGAGGATATCACGTCAGCAGTGAAAATGGCAAGCCTCTTTACATACAATGGAGCAAAAATCTGCCCACCATTAACCCTGCAAAACCTATGCCTTCACGGCCAGTTACTTAATCCCTCCATGGAAAAGGAATCAGATATAGATGGGGGCATCCCTTCCGGATCACCTTTCAGTGGAGCAAAGAAACACACTCGATTTGCACTCTGTTGGAAGCTCAAATCATCCGTGGATTGGAAACAACACCAGATAAACATCCTTCAACATCGATGGGACGTAACACAGCACCTACCAAACTCTTTGGCAGCTGGACCAGAAGCTCCTCCAAAAAGTTGTCTCACACACTCATCACAGAAGAAAGTCGCCGCAAACGATCAACTCTGCTCCATGAGCTTCAAAACCATGAATCGGACTCCGTTGTTCAGGACGCACCTGTGGAAGTGCCCTAAGTACTACACGAAGCAGCTCCCCACACCCCCCCATGACACTGGACGGCAAGTCGAAACCCGCACAAATCACCAAAGAAACAGCAGGAGCTGATAGGGCAGGAAATCACAACTGGCTCCTAAGAATGATCCACCACCTGGCCGGATTTGTCACCCATTTCCAGACTCAGTGTGGTTGCTCTCATGGGGAGAGCGGTGTTGTAAATAACTTGTTTCCCCTGTTTGACGATTTCTTACTCTCAGATTCTAGTGCCATACAGCACCTTTCGCAATACAGGCCCACGTATCATAACACTCCTAAGCCCTCGCTCGGCAGCCACACTTGCCAAGGTGTACCCAAGTCTAGACAATGGCGAAAATCACAAGTTTGAATGTCAGAGGTCTTAATGCCCCGACTAAATGTACTGAAGTCTTGAAAATGCTAAGGGACTCTGACAGTGACATTTGATACACCTCCTGAAACAAGATTGGACCTGAATAAAATCCAAGGCCTTTCCACACCAATATTTTTCATAAGGCCGTGATAAAAAAGCGGGAGTTGCTATATTCTTCATCAGCAAATTCCGAAGGCAAATCCAACAAACTTCAGTTGTAATTCCGGAGAGGTTGCTCACACTCCTTATTACCATAGCATTTTACTCCTTTACACTAGCTACTATAAACGCCCTCAATTAATCCCAGGAACATTTCATCGACAAGGCCCGTTTCATTGTTGCCTCCACCCATGGCAGGGACATCCTCATCAGTGGGGACTTAAATTTAGTAATTGACAGCAAACTGGACAGGTCAGTCCAAACAGTAGATCAATCTGGCACCTTCTCCCTTGACTGGGTCCGGTGGTTGGTGGACAGGGAGCTCTGGAGAGCGATATATCTTCTGACTAGAGACTACTCCTCTTTTTCAGCATCCAGGCAGTCATATGCCCAATTAGATTACTGCCTGGCCTCCCCCCACATCTTACCGGACACAACACTTGCTGAGATTGGCGTCTAATCAGTGTTGGACCACTCGCCCATACACATCACACTCACACTTTCCTGGCCTCCAGGTGGTGGCCGTGGTTAGAGACTTAATGTAATGTAATGTAATGTAAGGTAATGTAATGTAAGGGCTATTTATAGAGCGCACTGTGACCCGCCGGGTATCCTGGCGCTGAGAGACGGAAGAGAGCCTGTGATAAAGAGTAGGAGGCATCAAACTCTGGGGAAGAGCCAGGTCTTCAATTTCTTCCTGAAAGGCATAAAATCCGTCATCTGTCGCAACTCCGTGGGTAGGCTATTCCAAAGTCTTGCAGCAGCAACGCTGAAAGCTTGCCCCCAGTTTAGCTCTCTTGACCCTAGGCACTTTCACCCAGTTAGCAGAGGAAGATCTGAGGCAACGGGTGGGAACATACCAACTGAATTTCCTCTGCAAAGGTAATGGCCCACGACCGTGCAATGCCTTAAACACAACACAGAGGGATTTAAAATGAACCCTCTGCAGGATTGGAAGCCAATGAAGGTCCATCAGAGCCTGAGAGGAGGAGGACTGACGAGGTCTCGTCAAGGCCAACTTAGCTGCTATATTCTGGATTCTCTGCAGTCTCCCCATTAGGTATTTAGGAGACTCCAATAGCAAGGCATTACAATAATCTATCCTACTCAGGATGACGCTCCTTACTACCAGAGCACGAGTATGTACCGGGAGCATGGGGAGTACTTTTTTAAGAACTCTAATAAGGGAGTAGCAACTCCCAACCGTCTTGTTGACTTGATTTTCCAAAGTCAACTCATCATTAAAGCAAATTCCCAGGTTACGAACAGATTTAGAGGGTACCAGCGGGGCATCAGCAGTAGTCGGCCACATATTGGCTGGGAGAGGATGTGGTACTCTTCCACCTGCAATATAAAGAAACTCTGTTTTATCTGCATTAAATTGCAGGGAGTTATTTCGCAGCCAATATACCACACTCTGCATACATGCATGAAAGTTTTCCACGGAAAAGGACTGTTCTCTATCCCAAGAGAGAATAAGCTGGGTGTCATCCGCATAATTTACAAGACCTATACCGTAAGATTTAATGACATCCACCAAGGGACGCATATAGGCGTTGAAAAGAATAGGGCTGATAGCAGAGCCTTGCGGTACACCATGATGTATCTTAGTAAACTTGGATTGAAAAGGGGAGGGCCACAGCCTGACATCTGTCAGACAGATATGAATGCAGCCATTTCTGGGCCAAGCCCACTACCCCCACTCCTTCCAATCGTTCCAGGAGAACCTTGTGATTGACTGTGTCGAATGCGGCGGACAGATCCAACAGGATCAGTATAGTAGATTGACCCATGTCCGCACGCAAACGAAGATCATCCAACACAGTCAGCAAGGCAGTCTCAGTCCCGTGTTCTGGGCGGAAGCCGAATTGTCCGGCATCCAGTAAATTATTTACCTCCAGAAACTGGGAGAGTGCCCTGCTTACAAGGCGCTCCATGATCTTAACCGGATATGGGAGGAGCGAGATAGGTCTGTAGTTTTTTAAACAGGCTGGGTCAAGTGACGTTTTTTTTAATAAAGGGGTTACAACTGCTTGCTTCCAGCAGGGGGGGACCATTCCGCTACCCAGGGACTGATCGCACAGCTGCTTTAGCATAGGGAACAGCTCAGAGCCTAATGATCACCTTATGCAATCCAAAGAGATTCAATCAGAGATTACAGAAAACATACGACAATATCTTGAACATATTGACAATGCCGCTCTACCCCTACTGTGGGACACATTAAAAGCAGTAGTTAGGGGCTTCTTTATATCGATTTTGGCTTGTCTTAACAAAGAGAGAAGAGCTAAGCGTCTCACCCTTGAAAAGCGAGTGAAAGCTTTTGGAGGACGCCCACAAAAACTCAGGTGCACGCACAATGTGATGGCAACTGACACTGGTGCAGGAAAAACTTAAAGCCCTACACTATGACAGGGTGGAATACGCTTTACTCTGTACAAAACAGAAATATTATGCTGGCGGATATAACATGAAACTTCTAACGTGAAAGTTGAGGGCCAAACACCGAGAGAAAGAGTTGCTCGGGTCACTAATCTTGATGGAGCGGAGGCTAGAGCAGATGAAGACATAGCCCACGATTTTGAAGGATTTTAAGTTGACCTCGACGTGGTTGAGGAGGTAAATTGGGAGGAGATTGGTAGATATCTCACTCTCCAAAGGCCTGTTTGCCTCCCGAAGATGCAGAATCTTTGTAGGCAGATATCTGGGTCGAGGAGGTTATCTCCAACATAGCCAAACTACAGACCAGGAAACCCCCCCGGGGTTGACAGGTTTACCCCAGCTTTTTATAAGATGTGTTGTGTGACTTTGGCACCACTCCTCATGTGCCTTTTTAACTATTTTAGTGACTCTGAAGTACTCTCTGTCACAATGTGCTAGGCAGTAATAATGGTTATGCCAAAACAGGGTAAAGACCCCACTCTATGTGCTTTTTTTTCTTTACAGAGTTTTATATAGCGCAAACTTGACCCGAAGGTATCGGGTATCAGAGCACTTTACACAAGCACCAGTTGCGTTACATGAGGACAAACTCATTTTTGTTAGGCACAGGGAGATTGAGTGATTTGCCCAGAATCACAGGATGTTGCGCGTCCTTGCCAAGACTCGAACCCAGTTCCCCAGATTTGAGGTCGACCGCCCTAGCCGTTAGGCCAACTCCTCTCCCTCTTCCTACTCACCCCTCTTTACTTAATGTAGATGCTAAAATATTCACAGGCATATTAGCTGAATGGCTATGGCAATATATGCAGGGGTTGGTGGACCCCAAAAAAACAGGGTTCATCCCTGAAAGAGGGTGTAGTGATAATACAAAACTGATACTACACTTCCTAGATAAGGTCTCACAAGCCCACAAACCAGCTCTCCTTCTTTCCATTGATGCAGAGAAGGCCTTTGATCGGGTCCACTGGCTATTCTTACAGGTGGTCTTAGAGAGGGTGGGTCTGGGCCCCTGTCTGCAGATGTGGATCAACAGCAGGTACATACATCCATCCACTTGTGTCAGAGTGTATGGAACCCTCTTAACATAGCCCTTTTAACATATCCAGGCGTACCAGACAGGCGTGCCCTTTATCCCTGCACTTATTCACACTATATATGGAGCCCTTAGCTGAAAATATTAGGCGTTACCCTGGGGAATCAAGAGCACAAAATTGTGCTGTATGTGGACGACGTCAAATTGACTCTCCCAGACCCTCGTCGTTCGATTCCAGCCCTGCTAGATGAGATAGCGGCATTCAGGAGAGTGTCTGGGTTCAAACTCAATATACAAAAATCTCAGATCTTGAACCTCACTATCCTCATGGCGGATAGACTGGTTATGGAGTCCCGTTTAGCTCTACCGTGGGCAACCCACTGAGTACACTACCTGGGCCTCAAAATGCTCCTCCCTCAAAAAAAAGGAAGAATGCAAATACAAAGGTCTCCTTATGGCTGCACAAAAAGATCTTCATACATGGCAGATGGGAGGCCTCTCATGGTTGGGCCATATCCTTTAAGATGACCCTCCTTCCCTAAATACTTAATATCATGCAAACACTTCCCTTGCAGCCACCCCACCAACTTCTCACTAAACGTCAGCAAACGATGGAGGCCTTTATCTGGGGGATAAGCGGCCACAACTGGCACAGCAAAAGCATACCTTTTGCTGGGAGATGGGGTCCTTGGCATCCCAAACCTATCCAACTATTATTTGGCAGCCCAACTTCACTATATGTTGGAATGGAATAAGACGGCCACCGAAAAGCACTGGTGCTTTATGGACCAGATCATAATAGGTATTTACATTTGGAAGGCGCCCTGGTTGGCTAAAAAACCTCGACCCTGGGGCATTTACTTCTCTCCTGTGACCAGATCCAGGATACAGGCCTTGGACAGAACTTCACTTAACAGAGGCTTATCAACCCACCCCTCATCACTTACTCCTATCATTGGCAACCCGGACTTCCACCGGCCTCAATGTGCAATGACTATCACACATGGCAAAATGCCAACTGTTAAAGTATTGGGGACCTCTATGGCCATCGTTGTCTCATGGAACTTGAGCAAACAAATCAAAACTTCAGCATGCCAGAGACGAAGCGCTGAAGGTACCTGCACATACGCCACTGTGTCACCCAACCGGCTGTAAAGACAAATGCTGCCAGGCCTCTTACATCCTTGGAGAGGTGGTTGTTCATTAAAAAAGATTGATAAGGGCCTATTATCAGACATTTATTGCTTTCTTAATCAACCCCAACAGACATCTAAATCGGCTGGCCAACGCCGGTAAGAGACGGAACTAAAGCGCACCTTGTCTACAAGAAAATGGTCTGACATCTATCACAGAACACGATCCTAAGCATTTAGTGCATCCGGCAGGGAGGCAATGCTGAAGCTTACTCAATACTAGTATTACACCCCTGAGCGCATGGTGCAATGGTGGATTTCGGCATCAAACTTTTGCTGGCGGAGTTGTGGTGCACTAAGCACACTGACACACTTCGTGAGGTTGTTCAAAGCTTAAGCCTTACTGGGACACAGTTCTGCAAGACATTGATGATATCTTTGACACCACTCATCCCCGATTCCCAAGCTGTATTCTCCTTGGCATACCCAATAAAGTAGTCTACCCATTAAAACTGCTCAGGAGTAAGTCAATCACCTTGGTCTTGGGTGCGGCCAAACAGGCCATAACGTCAAGGTTCCAGAGCACGTGGACAAGCTCTATCGGCTATGGGACATTCTGGGCATGGAAAAGATAACTTAAGTGTTGGGGCATACTCGGCATATATTTGACAAGATGGGGGGCCCTGTAAAGATTTCGTCTTGCAGGAATTTAAGGAATGCACATGCTCAGCCTATACTAAGACTTCTGCCCCTTGAGATTTTCCTGTGCACCTCCGATGAACCAATGAGCTCTGGTTATGTGACTGCCTGTCTGGCGGGAGGACGTTGGCAACAACTGTATGCTAGTGACATTGGAACTGGATACAAGCTCCTGAGTTTTTGTCTCCCTTTCCTCTCTCTTACCTCTGGGACTCTCCCCCCCCCTCTTTCCTTCCCATGAGGCTTTATTACCTATCGTTTATATCCCCACCGACCTGCGGGTGTAGGTGGGTGTATGTGTTCATCCTCTTAAAGTTAATAAAAAGATTTGAACCATAAAGATGGTTCCCCAGAGTTTCAGTCCCCAAATTCCTGCCTGAATAGGGGCTACTCACGAGGTGATTAGGTGGCTTTCCAGTGGGGCAGGTGAGTCGTACATCGCCAGACGGTCTCTGCAGTCGGAGCGCTTCCATTCCAGGCGCAGTTTCACCATGTGTCCCTTGGGTGCCTGGATATGCCATAAGCAGCTGGAAAATAGATAGTCGGGCCCCTTCAGAAGAATGAGCTCATCGTCTCTGAGATAGATGTATCTGTAGCAACCTAGATTAAAATGAAGAGAATTGAGGAACTGCACCAGATGGGCATGGGATGGGAGGCAGGATAAAGATATCAGAACAGACCAGCTTTGAGGGAGACAGAGGAAATGAGGAAGGGATGGAGGGTAAGATGATAGGAGAGAGAGGTGAAAGAGGGTATGCAGGGATGGGTGGATGGACGAATGGATAAATGACTGTTTTGATGGATGGTCAGATGGTTAAATAGCTTGATGTTGGTTTGGAGGATTGATGGGTGTATGGATTTGATGGCTAGACACTTAACATGTTTAAAGTTGTCTCTAGACTCTGGGCCAGATTTTTAATCTGGCGGATGGCCCGTTTCTCCGCCAGGGTGACGGAGTAAATTACTCCGTCACACTGACAGAGGTACCGTCCACCAGATTTAGAAATGACCACTAAACAGGCGGTTATTTCTTGAAGCGCTGGCAGGAACCACCGTCACAGCAGTTCCTGTCAATGCTTTTTACCATTTGGTGCAGGGCTTCATCAATATGATGGAGCCCTGCACCATACTGTTTTCTTTTTTCTTTTCAAAAAGAAATTCAAGAAGCCAGATTTTCTTTTTGAAAGTAAAAAATAAAATGCTCCCCTTACTATGGGAGTCCTCTCCCATGGCGAGAGGAGCATTTAGCAGTTTTCACTGTCCCTTACCACCAGAGTTTTCCTGGCGGTGATGGGCAGTGAAAACTGACTCTAAATTAGGTGGGTGGAATAGATGTCTGCCTCACACAGACCTTACTCCACAGGGGTTTAATCACGGCAGAGATGGAGTAGTCTCCGCTATGATCAAACCAAATGCCCGCCCACATCTTAATTCGGCGGGCGGACCATTATGTTGGCAGTAAGCATACTCCATCGCAACGGAGTATGGTTACCGCCAACATATAATTTGGGCCCTCAGTCTCAAAATCATCTGAGCTAGAATAAATTCATATCCAGTTCTGAGTTGCATATCATTACTTTGACAACATCTACTTCATCTCCTGTACTTTATCCTGCCTTTAATTTTCCCACTTATCCATAATATTGAAAGGATCTATATTTTTTCACTGTGACATCATGACACTTTCACTCATTCCCTCTCCCTAACCTAACCCTAAACGATTCCGTAATGCTAACTGCTTTGCTAATCTTAATTTAAGTACAATTTCGTTTTGCTACATCTAAAAATAATCCCTGCCCTAACCCCTAATTTAATTGAATGTAGGTAGTGTTTAATTAAAATAATTATCTCTTACTCTAACATTAACACTAATCATGTCTCCAAATCAAATGTTTTTTATGACAAATTATTACTAACTCTTATTCCTAACCCAAATTTTGTTTGTTAAAATAACTTATTTAAATCATATAGTTAACACTCCCCCTATTATAAGCTTTGGTTCTATATCTAGAATTGAAGTTCTACAAATGTTGCTTTAATATACTGATTAAAAAATAAAGATGAAGATTTTTTTAACAATGTAAGTTTGTTTGATATTCAAATTACAATAGATTGTAAATGCTGGATTTTCAAATTCCGATAAAGTGGTAGTATTTGATATTTCAATCAAAGTAAAATGTAAGCAGTTAAAATTTAAATCACAATACACTGGAAATGTTTGATATTAAAATCCTAACAAAATATAAGTGTTGGATATTCAAATTGAAGTAAATTAAAAGTATTCAAACAAAAAAATAAGGGAATATGGAAGCAAGTTCAGAGGCTTTTTTTTTTAGCTATGCCTTAATTTTATGTGCTTGTTTTTTAATCCTATAATCTTAAATGGGCTCTAGGCTGTGCAGGAGGAGATAATAAAGACATGACCTGTTACAGAGTATACTTTCGACATAACGCACACTGGGAGCTCACAGGAGTAGAGATCCCTTAGCTGAATGCACAATGGTGCAAAGTCTTTCTCTTTTACATTATCTCTGAACACACTTCAATGCCAAAACTCAAAATCAAATGAACATGTAAATTTAAATAATAATCTCAAGCAAAGGAAATGAAAAAATGTAATTCCATACCCAGTGTCAAAACTAAAACGGAAAGATCTTTCTTTCTCATCTCTGAAAAGTAAAATAAATAAATAAATAATATATCAGATAAGACAATTTAATTAAACGTTTCAACGAAAACAAACTCAAAAGGGCAACTAAAGTATGAAAGAACAAGTTACTTAACCTCTTTTGGATGCTCTATCTAACCGCAAATTCCTTAAGGTTAGAATATTCCTCAGGCGCTTGACTGGATCTGGAATATTTATGTAGCAGTGATTCTGGGTGCCACACAGCTCAGCATTGGCTTCATTTTGACCCAGAAATAATGGAGCCGAGCTGCATATAAATGTCAAGGGTAAGCTCCCATGTCAGTTTCTTCCTTGACTCTTTCTGCGCCCTCGGATACAGAGCATGGAGATACCAGTGTGCAGATCCCTAATTAGGGACCTTTTTAAATGATATAAAGAAACGACTCCGCAGAATAGGTATGCGGGAAGGATGTGAGGAATCTGTGGTTAGATAGAGCATCTACCAGAAGAATAACTTACTTACCTTCGGTAATGCTCTTTTTGGTGGATACTCTATCTAGCCTCAGATTCCTCACTTTGTGAATACCCCCAGGCACCAGACTGGAACCAGAGATTTTTCTCAGCAATTCCCTCACGTGAAAGTAGGAGGTGTTGTGTGGCTCTGCGCCTGTCCCACCATGGAAGTGACATCGGGGCCACATATAAACCCCTGCACATCAACATCAGCTTTTTTCAGATATCTGTCCGGGCTGTCAGATGCACAGGCTTGCATTATTCAGATTTCACAGTGTGCAGATCTTTAATTGGGATGTTTTTTAGCAGAAGAAAAGAATATAAAGTTTCTCAAAGGTGAAAAGAGTTACATCACTAGATTTCCCATCATCAATCTGCACAGGAAGTAACATCTTTGGATTTCCGATCATTCATCTGCACAGGAATTGACATCACTGGATTTACCATCATCTATCTACACAGGAAGTGACATCACTGGAATTCCCATCATCCATCTGCTGAACAGCCAAGCAAGAGGAGTCATTTCCACTTTCCGTCTGCACAGAAAGTGACATTGCTGTATTTCCCAAAATCTATCTGCACAGGAAGTGACAACACTGGATTTCTCATCATTCATCTGAACAGGAAGTGACATCACTAGATTTACCATCATCCATCTGGCCAGAAAGAGAAATTAATACTCTCCCCTTCCAGAACCTACTTAGTGGCTGCCCCAGCGTGGACGCACAGCGGACATGCGTAGCAGACACACTGCTGGTGTACCACAGATGCACCAAAGGTAAGCCTGTCTGCGCCTGTCCGTGCCTGGACTGCACCCAGCACCAGGAACCTTGGCACTCCCACCAATACCATGCTGCGACCCTCCGTGCAGTCAACCCCAGTTGCTCCTCCACATGCTGCAGCCTCGTCGCACCACACAACACAGAGGCAGCATTCCCCTGCACTTTCTGCAAATATTCATGCACTTAGCCACACTCAACACTCAGCGCACCACCGACAGCACCCAACACCCCGCCCTCTGACATTCACACAGTCCTGAAATCACCCACACAACACTCCACGCTCGCATGCATGCTCCTCAGCACCTGCTCACTCACCTAACACGCCACAGAGATTTAGACCTGCTGCACGACAATGCCCCTGACCTACTTTTTCTCATGAAAACCTTGCTGAATTCTGCATCTAATTTCTCCCCTAGCACTCACTAGAATCAACATGTAATCACATTATTGTACAATACATAAATTACAGATGTCACATATTCTTGTTTTTTTGTATTGTTTGATTTATTCTTGTAGTTCTTTTTTTAGCCTTTATTCTTGTAGGTCTTTTTTTAGCCAACACGTTTCGTCGCCAATGGCAAGTAAACCGCGACTTCCTCAGGGCTAAAAAATATATACAGACAAAAAAACATTGCTAAGACGAGGTTATACTTTCGAGTATCGTTAATCGATTCAAGTATCTGTGACTTGTGTACCTCTATTAATCTTATTTTTACGTACCAGTGACATAATAGTGGCAACCCATGCATAAAGCTTAGAGCGTATTATCAAAGTTATGTAAAACATTCAACATTGAATTTGCAGACTGGTTATTTATGCATATTTCATTTTCATTTGTTTAGCGTCTAGTTAGCATTATTGACTAGCGTGCATAATCTTTTCCATTGTGATGTTCAGTTGACGTTTAGACTGACTAGACAATTTTGTTTTGCAAACATGCTTCCCAGTGTTGTATTGCGTGTCCTATATTTTTCGTGTCTATCAAACACCCTACCTCATAAAAATACCATGTTGTGATTACTTGTGACGTCATAAAGTGTAATGTACCTGTTGCTTTGATACGTTGTGGCTCTCTGAAAATATATTGAAAAGAACAAGAATTTATAAGTTGGACAGTCCCTTTTCATATTTCAAAATTATTGCGTCAAAATAGTTAAGTTTGGCCTGTGAAAGGTCTAAACGACCCTACCTTTAAACCTGTTTTACTTCCGTCCCGGTGTCTCAATCTTTACTTAAGTCCGATAAAATTTTCCCGGTTCAGACAACCCAATAATGTTGTCTCAAATCAATATTATGTCTGTATTCCGTAATCTGAAAATTAAATATAAGCGATTTTCAACGTTTTGTCCTGTAAAATTCATTGCTTGTTTTATAACCTCCTCCCTGATAGGAGTTGTCAGGTTATCTTACCCGAATATTAGTTGCGCTGCATCAAGTGGTCCCAGCGAGTACGCTATGAAGTTTCCCACGAGACACCAGCGTCGTGACTAAGTAGAACTATGAAGCGAGCGCATGTGTAGAAAGCGGACTGTCCTCACGTCTCCTCTGTGTTTCCATGGCCGCCATTTTGAAGTGGCGAAACCTCTAAAGCTATATTTAAGTCGAAAATGTGTGTAAAAGGTGGAAAGTCCCTTCGTCTTTACTATAGTTATAAGGTCGTCATCAAGAAGTTAGCATTAAGCTGAAACTCTATTGGTTTCAGTTGATTGGCAAATATTTTATTTATCTATCCATTTGTTTTGTTGATGTAATATAATATGTTGTTCAGTCATTGACCACTAATCGGTGGCTATTAAGTTAAGTGTGTCCTCCGTGAAACGTGAACCACAGTGTCTCCCTGTTGAACCGTTCAGCCTTTTTTTGTATCTGTCACATCATTGCATGCTATAATGTTAATAAGCAGCGGTGCATGTTTGCCATAAGTCATATTGCGGATAAACATCCGAATGTATCTAATTTTGCCAGTTGGCATAAGCCTTCAATATTGGTTACAAAAGATAATAATGTCTATGAGTTTAGTATCCCTAAACATTTGATAAACATTCCACTTCATATCTCAGTATATAATTAAGTACACATTGACACGGTACAGTCAATCTAATTGCTGAGACGAACATCCTACAAACATGTGATTTCAACATTTTTTTTTATATACATTCTTATTCACCAAGGAAGTACTGAAGCTTATGATCTGTGTTAAGACCCATTTCAACACATCTCAAGCGTAGAATCCACATAGCTTCCTTCCTTATTAGGATAAGTTCCCTGTTTCCTCCAAGGGGGTCTCTAGGTATGTGCCCCATACCATAGAAGTTGAATGATTTATGTGTCCCTTGTGTATCACATTTCACAATGTGTGTGGCTATGGGGTATCTCATGTCATTCTGTATGACAGCTCTCATGTGTTCACTGATTCTCTCCTGTAGGGTCGTTATTGTGCTGCCCACATATCTCTGTTTACATTTACATTCTATTGCATATATCACATATTTGGTGTTGCAATTAATGTTTGAGGTAATCTCAAATGTCTGGTTATGGATGCCCTCAAAGTCCTTCGTTTTATCTGAAGCCCATTTGCATGTGACACAGTGGCCACATTTAAAAAAACCTTGTGTGTGTTCCAGCATCCAATGTTGTTGTGGAGTACAGGAATGGTAACTGGGACTCAAAATATTCCTAAGAGATGTTCCCTGGTGAAAGGTGAAGTCAGGTCTATGTGAGGTGAACCCCTCTATGCTTTTGTCTGCCTGAAGGATATGCCAATGTTTAACCATGCTTTGTGTAAGTATTTTGGAGCTGTTGGAGAAGTCAGTCACCATGTGTACCTTGTTTGGGTTGCCTTGTTTCTTCACTTTGTCTTCATCTGCTCTCTGCAGTTTGTGTATTCTCTTATTCGCTGTCATTAATGTGTTCTTGTCATAACCTCTGTTGGTGAGTCTGGTATTCATTTCACTCACGCAGTTTTGAAATTCCAAGTCATGACTAGAGTTCGTCGTGCACGTACCAGCTCCCCATATGGGATGGCATTAATCTGATGTCTGGGATGTGAGTTGCTGGCATGTAATAATGCATTGCAGGAGCTTGGTTTACGGTAAAGTTTACTGTGTATCCTGTCCTTGTCTACGTACAGTTCCACGTCCAAAAATATTATTCTCTGTGTGCTGTGTTGGTAAGTGAATTTAATATGACTTTCATTGTTGCTTAGATGGTGACAAAATGTGTGTAACTTATCTATTGTACCAGTCCAAATCATGAGACAATCATCTATAAATCTGCCCCAATATAGATTAAGGGGCATATTAGCAAGACCGGCGATAAAATTATCGCCGTTTTAGCGGCAGGAAACTGCCGCTAAAACGGCGATAATGGGCTTGCTAATATGCGTTATGGAATTCAATAGAAGCCCAGGTTAGATGTCCTGCACATCTAACCTGGACTTCTATTGGAATTCTATAACGCATATTAGCAAGCCCATTATCGCCGTTTTAGCGGCGGTTTCCTGCCGCTAAAACGGCGATAATTTTAACGTGGGTCTTGCTAATATGCCCCTAAATTTGTTCCATTCTGATCCTTTGTGTCCCCATATCCATTCCTCCTCCAATCGGCCCATGAGCAGGTTAGCGTAGGAGGGGGAAAATCTAGAGCCTATAGCCACTCCTTGTCTTTGTTTATACCAATCGTTCTTAAATAGGAACACATTGTTGTTTAGAATTAGTCTCGTCATTTCCACCAGCATTTCTGTGTGTTCCCATAAGCTCACAGATCTTGTTCTTAACATGCGTTCCATTGCCTGGAACCCCAGGTCATGTTTAATGCTTGTGTATAAGGCAACTACGTCCAATGTTACCAGTGTCATGTTTGGTTCCCATATTATATCCGTCAATAGGTTCAAAATGTGTTTTGCGTCCTTTATGTGCGATGGTAAGTTGGACACTAGAGGTTGTAGAAAGATATCTACGTACTCCGAAAGTTTCTCAGTTGGTCCCCCTATGTTTGATATTATTGGTCTCCCAGGTGGAAACGGGAGATTTTTGTGTATTTTCGGAAGGGTGTATATACATGGATATCTAGGGCATTTCTCTTTTAACTGAATGGTAATACTGTAGTCCATCTGTATGTTTAAATCCTCAAGAACTCTATTAGTTGTGGTTGGGTCTCCCTCATATTCTGTTATCGAGAGTAATGTTTTTGTGTCATGGATATCCTGTATGGATAAATCACTCAGTACAGCACCATGTTGGGATTCCTTTATTGGTTTCATTAGCTGTGGGTTGAGTACAAAAAAATTCTTAATTTTCAGCCGTCTAATATATTTAAAAACATCGTTTTTCATTTTGCAAATGTCTCCAACACTGTTGGGGCAAAAGCTCATTCCTTTTTGTAGAAGTGAGACCATATCTGGACTGAGTGGTTTGTCTGTTAGATTAACCACTGTAATGTCATCTAGTTCCTTTTGTTCCAAGAATGTGTTTTCATTCCTCTGTACCCTGCCTCCTGCGCCGCCCCCTCTCTTTCCCCTCTTTGTTTTCTTATAGTGTTCACTCGTGTTTGTTTGCGATTGCTCTTTTTTATCCTCTCTACTTCCCTTTAAAAAACGATTGTTGGTGGAAATGTCATGTAAAGTACCCTGTCCTCCATCTGATTCACTCTCACTGGTCAGTGGGGTATTGAGTGAGGTAGAGCTTGAACAGATTGATGTGTTGCCTGATGTTTTGTTGGGCGTGTCATTAGGAATGAGATGGTCGTATTTCTTAGCGAATGTAAAGACCCTCCCGCTTTCGTAATCTATCTCATTCCTCTTTAGTTTCTTTGCCTTGCATTGTTTGATGTCAGTTTGATGTCTACTTTTTTCAGTAGCTTCAGTGAGATTTAGATTTCTTATCTCAAGTTCCAGAGTTTCTATTTCTAATGTTTTAACTTTTCTCTCTGAGTTCTCTATTAGAATGTTCATCAGATTATTGGAATTAGATGTCAGTTCTTTTTCCCAGGCCGTTAGTAGGTCTTCATCTAAGTCATCGTACATGGGGAAGATTTGTGATCTTAAGCCCCTGGGGATTCTTTTAAGTTTGATATAGTGTTTTAAAGTGGCCCCATCCCACCATTTTGAAAGTTCACTTCTTTTGAGTCTTTCAAGTCTTGAGAATTTTTTTTTTTAGCCCTGAGGAAGTCGCGGTTTACTTGCCATTGGCGACGAAACACGTGTTGGCTAAACAAAAAACCTACAAGAATAAAGGCTAAAAAAATAACTACAAGAATAAATGAAACAATACAAGAAAAACAAGAATATGTGACATCTGTAATTTATGTATTGTACAATAATATGATTACATGTTGATACTAGAGAGTGCTGGGGGAGAAATTAATTGCTAAATTGGTTTGACCTCGGTCTTCTAACTGGGGAGTGGGTGATCTCCCCACCTCGAAGCACTGCACAGAAGTGGAATTGCAATAACTTTATGTGCACGTCATTTAGAGCGCCGCAACCCTTCTACAAATTTCACCCTTCCTAGTGTATTGAATTCTGCATCAGCGCCTGTCATCACCATAGCTACAAAATTGCCAGGCAAGACAGACTTCACAAGCGTGGAGGCAGTATCGGCATCATCCACAAGAACACCATCGGCTGCACCACATCTACGGACACGTCATCCTCTAACATGAAACACCTGTTTATAAAGTTCCACATCACAGCCAACTTCACCTTAAGTGGCACTCTCATCTACAGACCACTGGGACCAAGCACTAACTTCACCAACACCATCACAGGCTTTGTCACACCACTCACCTTCAATGCTAGCAATTACATCCTACTTGGAGACTTGAACTTCCACATGGAAGACCACGCTCAACTCACGAGCACTCATTGAAGACCTTGGAAGCCGGGGCGTCATCCAACGGGCAAAGGGACCTAACTACCACGCAGGATGACCCCTGCACCTTATTTTCACCAACTTCTGTAACATCCGAGTCAATGAACCCACACCAGTTATCTGGACAGACCACCCCCTCACCAAGTTCAGCATCCCCATCCCAGTCAAACACACATGCACCACCACAAGACCAGCCTTCCGAAGCTGGAACAGCATCATTGACAAGAACTGGAACACCGCTCTCAACACCCACTGACCCTAACACAGCAACAGCCTCCCCAAAGCCATCAAGAATTTCAACAATTGAATCACCTCCATTGCTGACTCCCTGCCCCCCTCCCCCTCAAACACAACAATACAAGATCAAGACCACAGGCCAGTTGGTACACGGGGGAACTGATGAAACACCACTGCAAACAACTGGAGCGCAAATGGAGAATGAGCCAGGACAATGCAAACAAGAGCTCATTCAAATCCGCCCTGAGATGCTACTACCAAATGATCCGGACCACCAAACACAATGCTATGGCAGACCGCATCAATTCCAGCACCAGCAGGAGCAAAGAAATATTCGCCATTGTGAAAGATTTCACTTCACCATCGGCCACCTTCAACTCAATCACTCCCTTGCAGGATCTCTGCAACAATCTCTCTCAATTCTGCAGTGACAAAATCACCACCATTTACAGCAACTTCGGCCCGCAATCGGACTCGACAGACCTCACGAAACACCTCCCGATCTTATCCAAAGAACCAATGCTAACCACATGGCCTTCTATCACCCCAGAAGAAACTGCAGCCACCTTGAAGTCCATCCAACTCCTCAACACCACTCAGTCTGATTTCAGACTCAACCACAACAAGTAAACTGCCTCATCGCTGCCACGGATGACACCTGCGTGACTCTGGACAGAGGAGACACCGCGGACCTCATCCTCCTGGACCTCTCCACGGTATTTGACACAGTCTCCGACTCCATCCTCATCCAACGCCTACACAACATTGGAATCCAAGGACACTACTCCAATGGATCTGTTTCTTCCTCACTAGAAGAACTCCGTCAGTCAGCCTGGCACCGTACACTTCGAACACCTGCAAACTCAACTGCGGAGTTCCGCAAGGATCCTCCTTGAGCCCGACACTCTTCACCACATACATGACCCCTCTAGCCAGCATCATCCACTCTCACAATATCAACGTCTTCTGCTACACCGAGACATGCAACTCATTCTCTCACTCACGAACAAGACGGTAAGTACCCAGATCAAGTTCAATGTCTACATGACTGAAATCGCCCACTGGATGTAGACCAACTGTCTAAAGCTGAACACTGACAAGACCAAAGTCATGATCTTCAGTAAGAGCACATCACTGCGGGACTCCCCCTTGTAGCCAACAGAACTAGGACATTCACCCATGCCAAGAACCTCAGGATCATCCAAGTCAATGCCGTCATGCCTCATGCTCCCATTACTTAAAGATGCTGAGGAAGATTTTCGAATGGCTCCCAATCAGCATCTGGACACCATCATGCATGTCCTAGTCAAAAGCAAGCTAGACTACAGGAGCACCCTCGATGATGGGATGAACAAAAAAACTCACCAGAAGACTGCAGACCATTCAGAACTGGGCAGCCAGAATCACTCTCAACCTCCCACGCCATACTCACATGACACCACACCTGAAGAAGCTACTGGCTCCCCATTCAGAAACTAGCACAATTCAAACTCCTCACCCACACATTCAAGGCACTACATAATACTGGCCCAGTATACCTCAACAATCACAGCTGCTTTCACAAACCTTCCAGACACCTCCGCTCATCCAGACTCCTACTTACACAAATCCCACACATATGGAAAACCAGAACCGGCAGTCGAGCCTTCTCCTACATCGCTCCTAAAGTATGGAATGACCTGCCATTACACATGAGAGCTTCCTCTTCACTTCTTGAATTCCGCAAGAAGCTGAAGACCTGGCTTTTTGAGTAGTCCCACTAGGCCCTAGGAGTGCCTACCCTCACACCTGTGCAATGCCAGGATACCCTGCTGGTTGATAATATCTCTACAAATTTGCATAACATAACATTCTACAGAAATGGGAAGGAGGGAGGGTCGTGAGGCATCTGAGATTGGGGAGAGATGCCAAAGCTGTACCTTCCCAGGTGGTGGGTCTGTGCAATGGCTCAGTCCAGAAAGTCCTACAGGACTGAATGGGCAAAGTGCCCTCCCATCAGACCTGTTATCAAGGCAATAGTGCTTCGTGTACGTATAAATTGACACCCAATTCGCAACCTGGCAGATGTCCAAGACAGGCACTCCATGTGCCAGTGCCGTCATGGCAGCCGTGGCTCTGGTGGAGGGAGCCGTCAAACCCTCTAGGGGCTGCTTCTTAGCAAGTGCATAGCAGATCTTTATACAGAATACTATCCACCTTGAAACTATTCTCTTCTGTATTTCCTTACCCTTCTGAGCTCCATTGAACCCTGCAAAGAGTTGAACATCCTCCTGATGTTTCTTGGTGCAATTGATATAGAAGTTCAGAGCTCTCTTGGGGTCGAAGCGATGGACCCTATCTTCCTCTTTGGATGGGTGAAGTGGAGCAAAGAACACCGGAAGGATTGTAAATTGTCCAATGTGGAAAGGCAGCACACCTTTTGGCAGAAACATTGCCCTAGTCCTGGGCCCTAGTTTTTCTGGGAAAAATATGATATACGGTTGCCAG
The DNA here is from genome assembly GCA_963921515.1 of Calotriton arnoldi. Taxonomy (NCBI): domain Eukaryota; kingdom Metazoa; phylum Chordata; class Amphibia; order Caudata; family Salamandridae; genus Calotriton; species Calotriton arnoldi. The sequence goes on along the minus strand of CAWUFW010006283.1, from coordinate 368,620 downwards.
ACAGAGAGTGCCTGTAACTAACTCATGCGATTGGGTTATGTGGTCGCTATGCTACGAGAAACACTGTCTTCCAGGTTAGTGGACGTAGAGGGCAGCTGTGCATTGGTTCAAATGGAGTGCACATCAAGAACGTGAGTATCAAAATTAAGAACCCATTGTGGCATCCAAAAGATTTTGGTAAGAACATGTGTGTCAGTCCTATTAAAAAATGAATCACAACAGGTGATTTAAACAATGATAGCTGATCAGGGCAATGGAAGAAAGCCGATAAGGCAAATAAGTCACCTTTTTTAGTAGCCACAACAAGTTCCTGCTGGGCTAGAGAGAGGACAAACAGTAAAACATCACACAACTGAGCTTGTAAAGTTTGTTACTCCCGTGAGATACAGCAACCAACAAACTATTCCCAGCTCCAGCATATACGGTTTTGGTAGATGGACACCTGGCTGCCAGTACAACATACACTACTTTAAAAGGAAGGTCAAAATGAGTTAACTATTGTCGCTCAATCTCCATGCACGGAGGTGTTGGTTGTGCAGGGCCGGATTCAGAACTCTGCCCTAATGCTGCGACAGAAGGTCCTCTCGAAGCGGCAGCCAGGTCAGAGGACTGATAGCCATGACCAGAATGTCTGTGTACCATACTCTCCTGGCCTAGTCTGGGAACCACTAAGAGGACTTGAGCCTGAGTATTCCTAATATTCAGAACTCTGGGTAAGAGAGGTAGTGGCTGGAAGGCGTTCAGGAGTCCCAAGTTCCATTCTAGGCAAAAGGCATCTCCGAGGGAGAATTGCCTTGGAAACTCCAATGCGCAAAAGTTTGGACACTGGAAATTCCCAGCAGTAGTGAAAAGATCGAGCTACGGTTCTTCCAAATGGTAGAAGACGCCCCGGGCCACCTCTAAGTGTATTCACCATTTGTGATCCGGTAGGCACCACAAATTGAGTTTGTCCGCCCGGGCATTTAAAGTTCCTGCTAATTGTTGTATGACTAGGGAGCTGCCCTGAAGACTCAGCCAGTTCTAGAGATGCAAAACCTCTTGGCATAGGATCCATGCCCCCACCCCGCCCTGCTTGTTAAAGTACCACATTGAGGTGGTGTTGTCTGTGAGGGCCTGCGTCCCATTCCCCCTTGATGGTCGGGGGGAAGCCTTTTAGCGCCAAGCGAATCTCCCACAGCTCCAACAGACTGATGTGAAGACGGGTCTCCACCTCATTAACACAGCAATGATGCATCTGTCATGACGTTAGCTCCGGATGAGGTGGGGAGAGGGGCTGCCACTGGTCCAATTGCAGTCTAACAGCCAGTACTGCAGATGCTTTGAGGTTTCCTCCGAAACGCAGATTGAATCTGACACGTTTCCTTGGTGCTGAGCACACTGAAATGTCAGATCCCGCTGCAGAGCCCTCATGTGCCTTCAGATGCACTGCAACCACTACCATCACCTTCAGAAACACCCGATGGGGACTGGTGAGACTGAAAGCATGTACAGAGAATTGAAAGTGCTTGTGACTCAACCCGAACAACAGGTAGTGTCTGTGGGACTGCAGTATAGGGATGTGTAAATATAATTCCTGCAAGTCTTGTGCCACTATCCAGTCTCCTGGATCCAGGGCAGACAGAACTTCAGCCAGGGTGAGCATTATGAGTTTGTACTGCTTGAGGAAGAATTTCAGAGAACAGAGGTCTAGTATTGGACAAAGCCCTCCATCCTTCTTCAGCACCAGGATGAAGCATTCAGTTCCTTATACTGGTGCAGCACCATCTTGATTGCCCCTTTGTCTAAGAGGGCTTCAATATCTCTTTGGAAGATGGACAAGTAGTCCTTCGATAGTCGCTGAGATGTAGGTGGCAGAAGAGGAAACGTTGAGAGAAGGGGTAGGGCATAGCCGTCCTTAACAATTTCATGCACCCATCTCTTTAGTATAATGCTTTGCCACTCTGGGAGATAATAACTCATTCTGCCTCCAACAGGGTGACAGTATGCCACAGTGTCTAACAAAAGGGGTTCTTAGGTGGCGTGGGGGGGGGGGCTTGAAGAGGGAATGCAGCGGACTTGGTAGTACGTTACCCCTCAGGACCTGGATGTTTCCACTAGATCCCCGATCTCTACCCCATTGTATGCCCCTTCCAAAGCCTTGAAAAGGATGATAATGTTGTGAGTACTGCCACATGGGCTTAAAGAGGCTAAGAAAGTGTGCTGTCACGCTGCATTCCTTAAAGGGCTCCAGAGCCATGTTTGCTTTGTCTTCAAATAGAGGGGTGCCATCGAGCGGCATGTTCATCAGAGATGCCTGGATGTCACTGGAGAAGTCAGTGGATCTTATCTATATGTGGTGCTGAAGCACAACGCTTCCACTGACTTCCCTACCCAAGTAATCAGTGGCGTTCAGTCCGGACCTGATGACATAGCTTGCAGGATCTTGTCTGTATTATATTATTTGCATTGAATTGGCACGTAGGTCATCTGGGACCCATAAAGCTTGTGAATAATGTCTTAAGAAGCAAGTTAAGTTGACTCACCTGAGGGCTAAACTGGAAGGATGAGAACATCCGTTTTCCAAAGGCCTCCATGCACTTTGATATCCTATCCAAAGGCGTGGTAGGAACAAAGTTAGGGTTGAGCCTGCTGGTTGACTTGTGTAACACAAGACTTTCATTGGTGGGTGCTGAAGAAGGAACGATTGGTTCCCGGGTTAGGTCTATGTTGACTCGCAATTTGCCTGTATACAGGACGGCAAGAACCAGGCTTTGCTCAAGTGCCCATTAAGTATCCATATAGACTTTGTTGAATGGGACGTGGGCCTCTGTGGAGGTCTGCTGTAGCTGTAAGATTTACGTCAAGATGTTAGTTTTCGCCTTCACTTAAGGCAATTCTCCTACTCAAAAAGTTGGGAGTCACTATCTCCATCATCATAATAGAGTTCAGGGTCAGAGAACCGTTATAGTAAAGGAAGCTACTCTCCGAATGAGACTAGAGAGGTTGTGATTGAGGTCGAGGTGGGTGGGACTTTGGCTGAGTTTGCAGCAGATTTGCTTCCGAGTCTGAGAGAACAATCAATTCTTCCTCTAGTGTTGGTGCTGGCATAGATGCACGACAAACAGGCAGGATCTCAGTGTCAGGTGTGGATTCAGAGCAGGCATCAGACCTAGAAATGGGTTAAGAGGCACAGTCAGCATTGGGGACGAATCCACCGAAAGAGGCCTGACAGGAGAGCTCTTCAGATCCTTTTGGTCTGGAGGCACGACAGATGGAGCCATAAGGGGGCAGAAAATATACAAAGTGACCTGTTTGAAGGCTTCGACCTGTTGTGGAGTCGTCGATGAACCCGGGAACTCGGGCTGAATTGGGATGAGTTGGGAAATCGGGTCTGCTGTCGGGGACAAGGACCAAGATCAAGAGGCACCCTGACAACTGCGCAAATTCTCTTGACGAGAGTGGCGGGAAGAAGGTGAATTGTTTTATGACTTCTTGCATTTCTTTTTTGACTTTGACTTACCCGACGACTTGGAGTGGGATGATAACCTCTTGAGAAAGCAACCTCATGCATGAGAACGTGTCCACTTTCTCGACTTCAAGTGAGACCCGCCCTTACATGCTTTTCTACTGTGCTCAGCAATGTAGAGCCTGGCCTCGCAGTCTCAGATGGCCTCTAGATTCATCCGAGCATAATTGTAGAATGACTTTGAGTTGTGTAAGGAGGCCAGACACCAGAAACAGACCTTGTGCAGGTCCATCACCCGTATCTGCTTATGGCAATCTCTGCAGGGCTCTGTCATTTTAGAGAAGGCATTTTTCCATGCACACTGTGAGAAATTTGATAGAAGAACTTTCCATCACGGACAGAAAAACTAGAAAGCAAGCTGCGGATCAGTGTTGGAAGGCACAGAAAGAAAGTAACTGACGACGTGCAGGGGTGGCATTTATATGTGGCCCAATGTCACTTCTGGTGTGTGACAGAACAGACACAGAGCCTACTGGTGTGTTAGGGAATTGCAGAGAACATTTTTTAGATCCATTTTGACCTGGGGTTATTCACAAAGTAAGGAATCTGCAGTTAGAAGTATCCACCAGTACGAGCATCACCAAAGGAAAGTAACTTGCGCGTTTGATGGGTACCTCTAACCGCAGATTCCTCGCCTTTAAAATAGATATCAAAGCAGTAACCCCTGAAGGTGAAGGGCTTGTGGTGTGGACTCAGACCAAAAAGTCTTGCAGACCAAATGGGTGAAGTGCCCTTCCTGCTGGACCCGGCTGTTAAGGTAGTAGTGCTTCATGGAACAATCAGGGGTGACGACCAGGAGCATGATGAGGGAGACACAAGCGGGCTTAAGCAACCGCCCAACCTCATCGTAAATCTCACTGACAAGACACTCATGGAACTCCAGATGAGGGTTTTAGAGATAGGTCTAGGATTCGTACCCACAGCAACTCTTGACAAATTTAAACTGCATTGCGAGGTCAATGAGTTTATCAGAAAGATCAAACTAAGTGCCTTCTTTGAAGGTGAACCTGTGGATGAAGACACACAAGGTGACACAGGACTAAAGGCTAAATCCACCTTCACCCCCACTTCAGTCCCAGTGGAAATACAAGCCTTCGAAAAGGCAGTTCTAAAGGACATAGGGGTAATCAACCCCAACCTTATAAGGATCTTCCACAATACAACTAGGGAGGAGGTTATAGACATAAAAGAGCCAGCACACGACAAGAACATAGTGATAAAACTAGCAGACCAAGGGGGAGCCATAGTTATCTAATCAACTGAAGCATATTGAAAGGAATGTTTCCGTATTCTCATGGACGAGAGGAACTATGACCGGCTAAAAAAGGACACCACTGATTTTCTTAAAAAGAAAATCGGTAGCACGACAGAACAAGCTTTAGCCAACGAATGGATATCGAAGACGGAAGGTGATTTTCTAGTCAATAAGTCACCCACCACACCCTACTTCTATAACATTCGCAAGATTCACAAAAACTTGGAAAAACCCCCGGACGTCCCATCGTCTCGGTGATCGGTTCAGTCCTGGAACACCTGTCTAGATTTGCAGATGCATTTCTCAGACTGATAGTACAAAACACCTGCACTTATCTGAAGGACACCAAGGATGTATTACCCCTCTTGTGTGACATTGATTTTAACCCTGAATCCCACCTGCTCCTGGGACTTGACATTGAAAGTCTATATACGAGCCTCCCTCAACTAGAGACACTAGATATAGTAGAGGAGGTTCTTTTCGAAGTGGACTGGGATTACCATACACCCAGAAATGTGGTCATGGAATGCTGCAAATGGGCCTTGACTAAGAACTTTTTCGAGTTAGAGGGGTTCCTCTTCCTACAGATGCATGGGACTAGCATGGGTAGTACTTTTGCACCCAGTATCGCAGACCTTTACATACTTCATCTGGAAACCCATAAAATTCTATGTCCCAACAATCCCTTCCTGAACCAAATCAAACTTTAGAAGAGGTACCTAGACGATGTCCTGGTCATATGGGATGGCAGTGAGAGGACAGCTAACAGCTTCATGAACTGGTTGAACACACAAAACAAATTCCTTCAGTTTACACACACACTATAAGCAACAAAGAATTTGGGTTCCTTGACCTTAACATCATTGCAGATCAGGGCTCTTTGAAAACAACCACACACGAGAAACCGACCACCAAGAACTGCCTGTTACTCCATGACAGTTTCCATCCACGGCAACTGAAGGAGAATCTCCCCTTCGGCCAATTTTTGAGGTTAGACGCAACTACTCGGACATACATGACTACAAGACACAAGCAGTGGGTTTAGCAACTAAACTTAAGGCCAGAAAGTACCCAGCCAGAGTAGTGGAAAAAGCAATGAAACAGGCCTGCAACAATTAAACGGATACTCTGTTGGACCATGTCCCACAGAAGAAAAAGGAGGACAGGCCAATTTGCATCACAACATTCAGTGTAGCATCCGATAAAGTCAGCAAGATCATCAATAAACACTGGCGGATCCTGAATAGTGCCCCCTAAACCTACCCAAACCTATGTTCTCCAATGGGCAAGGCAAAAGTCTGAGGTACTCCTTAGTGCATACCCGTCCCCAGAAATCATTGACTTACACCAGACAAAACAAAAGGGATATTCCCACAAGTAGGCTACTATACTTGTGGTGGGCATAATGTGTGCCACTTAACAAAAAATGATGAAATCAATCAATTTCAACAATAACACCAAATGGGAATTGAGAAAGTTTACTAACTGCATCACACCGAGGGTAGAGTACATGATTACCTGCCCTTGTAACATTCACTTCATCGGGATGACCACTCATAGGGTGAAAATCAGAATAGGGGAACATTGCAGCAACCTCAGGTGTGGTAAAGCAACAACAAAGATGTCTACCCACTACACTGAAAAGAAACACATGGTTTCAGATTACCATTGGGTGATAGTGGAATATGTATACGAGACAGTCAACTGTGAAAAAATACTTTTTGAGTGAGAGCAAAGATGGGTTTTTAAACTCAATACCCATTACAAAGACCTAAATGACAATATCCTGTGGGGCCAATTTGCGACATAAGACCACCAGGCTCATCCCCTTTACAGCGAGCGTCTTTACAAATTAGGTTTATCTCCCTAAATTACATGGTAGGGATCTCTGGGTACTATATCAGAGCCCCCCTCTTTTTTTCAACCACTTTAGTAAAAGGGTTTTTGCATAATTTTAATGTGATTTTGGGATGCGAATATGACAGTGCTAGCCTTTTTTGTACTTATACCCTATCCACGGACTACATCCTCCTCGGAGACCTGAACTTCCACCTCGAGAACACCAACGACAGCAACTCCACCACCCTGCTCAACAACCTTGCCAACCTCGGACTCAAACAGCTCGTCACGACTCCCACCCACTCCGTCGGACACACGCTTGACCCCATCTTCTCAGCCAGCAACCACGTCACCTTCAGCCACACCACCGAACTCCACTGGACCGAGCACCGCTGCGTCCACTTCACCTTCGAGAAACCCACAACGCACCACCGCACACAACGGGCCCCCCACCGCAGCTGGAGCAAAGTCACCGAAGACCAGCTAGTCACCACCCTCGCCAGAAACCCACCAACAGACACCACCGACACCGACTCCGCCGCCCTCAACCTCAGGCAATGGTTAGACGACTGCGCCAGCACTCTCGCCCCGATCAAGAAACCCTCGAACAGACGCACCAACAGAAAAGCCATCTGGTTCACCGCCGACCTCCAGGCATCCAAGCAGGCCTGCCGTAGGCTCGAGAAGAAGTGGCACCACGAACAAACACCAGACAGCAACACAGCCTACAAGAGCGCCATCCGCAGACACCACCAACTCATCCGAACCGCCAAAAGGACCTCCTTCAAAGAACGCATTGACAACAACGCACACAACAGCAAAGAGCTCTTCAACATCGTGAAGGAACTCTCCAACCCCAGCTCCAACTCCAATGACGTCCCGCCATCACAAGACCTCTGCGACTCCCTAGCCACCTTCTTCCACCGCAAGATCACAGACATCCACGACAGCTTCAGCAACCAGGCCCCCCGACAGACACAGACACCTCAGACTCACCGCCCCCCAGCCTCATTGACATCGACCCCCTGCGGTCCTGGACCCACGTCAACGACGAAGACACCATCAAAACCATGAACACCATCCACTCCGGTTCACCATCCGACCCCTGCCCGCACCACATCTTCAACAAAGCAAGCTCCACCATCGCACCCCATCTCCGCAAAATCATCAACAGTTCCTTCGAGACCACCACCTTCCCGGAGAGCTGGAAACACGCCGAGATCAACGCCCTACTCAAGAAACCCAAAGCTGACCCCAAGGACCTCAAGAACTTCCGGCCCATCTCCCTCCTCCCGTTCCCGGCGAAAGTCATCGAGAAGATCGTCAACAAACAACTGACCTCCTTCCTCGAAAAGAACAACTGCCTGGACCCGTCCCAATCCGGATTCCGCAGCAACCACAGCACCGAAACAGCCCTCATCGCCGCAACCGACGACATCAGGGCCATGATGGACAATGGAGAAACCGCAGCCCTCATCCTCCTGGATCTCTCGGCCGCCTTCGACACTGTCTGCCACCACACCCTCCGCCCACGCCTCCACAACGCAGAGATCTGTGACAGAGCACTGGACTGGACCACCTCCTTCCTCACCGGCAGAACCCAGAGTGTCCGCCTCCCCCCTTTCCGCTCTAAAGACACCAAGATCATCTGCGGCGTACCCCAAGGTTCGTCCCTCAGCCCGACACTCTTCAACATCTACATGGCACCGCTCGCTAACATCACCAGATCACACGACCTCAACATCGTCTCATATGCCGACGACACCCAGCTGATCCTCTCCCTCACCAAGGCCCCCACCACCGCCAAATCTAACCTCCACGAAGGAATGAAGGCCATCGCCGAATGGATGACGCTCAGCCGCCTGAAACTGAACTCGGACAAGACGGAGGTCCTCATCATCGGATCCGCCCCCTCCGCCTGGGACGACTCATGGTGGCCGACCGCACTGGGAGCTGCACCGACACCCACTAACCACGCACGCAACCTGGGTGTCATTCTGGACTCCGCACTGTCAATGACCCAGCAAGTGAACGCCATCTCCTCCTCCTGCTTCAACACCCTCCGAATGCTCCGCAAGATCTACAGATGGATCCCCACCGGTACCAGAAGGACGGTCACCCAGGCCCTCGTCAGCAGCAGACTGGACTACGGCAACGCTCTCTATGCAGGAACATCAGCCAAACTCCAGAAACGTCTACAACGCATACAGAACGCCTCAGCACGCCTCATCCTCGACATCCCCCGCCACAGCCACATCACAGCCCACCTGAAAGACCAACACTGGCTCCCCGTCAACAAGAGGATCACCTTCAAGCTCCTCACCCACGCTCACAAAGCTCTCCACAACACCGGACCAGCGTACCTCAACGAACGACTCACCTTCTACATCCCGACCCGCCAGCTTCGCTCCGCTGACCTTGCCCTCGCCACCGTCCCCCGCATCCGCCGAGCGACCGCCGGCGGCAGATCATTCTCTCACCTCACCGCAAAAACCTGGAACACCCTCCCCATCCGCCTACGACAGACCCAGGACCTGCTGGCCTTCAGGAGACTCCTCAAGACCTGGCTGTTCGAGCAGTAGCAGCACCCCCCCCCTAGCGCCTTGAGACCCTCACGGGTGAGTTGTGCGCTCTACAAATCTATTGATTGATTGATTGATTTCCTCCACAGCCTCCGCAACCTTTTGTCTCCCCAACTTCTGGAATACCTCCAATTTTCAGAAGGAAACCTAATCACAGGTTTCATTTTTTTAGCACCATAAACGGGTGCCAGCACCAGCATGCACTCTAAAAGCACCAGGCGTGCTAACTTAAACACTTAATGAAGTATCTCTTTCAGCCTGCACTGGCTTTAATCATTTTGAGGTGTTTTTTAAGCTAGCATGCATAGCGCTCCTTACCTATCTTTCTGATGTGAAGCGTTCTGTTACCCTTATATGTACATGGCAGGCTGATTCTCTCCTTATATATTACAGGTTTGACAGACTACAGCACCAAGTAGGTGAAATGTTTATTTGAGCATGCAGAGTGTGAACTTGCTACACTTTGCGATAATTATAAAATCTGATCAGGAGTGGAATCAGGGTGTGAGTTCCTTGGTCCTGAAGATAGCCACGGGGAAGGGTGGCTTGAAACATGTAGACCGTGTTGAAAGAAGGGTCATCAAAACCACACATACTTTCTACATTTCTTCCCTTTTTACCAATACCATCTGGAGGATGGAATAAAGATTAGCTTTCCTACCAGGCAGGTGTTTTAATTCACATAACAAACGTCCCTCCAACTACTATTCTACCATCATCTAGTGTATACCGTTCAGTCCTCCAGGGTATTTCATAGAAAGCAGCACGCCCCATTTTGCAGCGGAACGGAAGGAACCCTATGATGAAGCATGCCACCAAAGGGTAACCCTGGTGGGTGAGGGTTATATAAAAAAGCCCTGTACTTTTTTCTCCCTGTAGGAGGTGTAGCACACCATACGTTGTAGGGCTCCATATTTTTTGATTAGTGCTTCATGAACCTGTGCACTGATACCAATGTTGCGACCACTCAAATGTCAAGGACAGGCACCCCGCATGCCAATGCAGTGGTGGCAGACTTGGCCCTGGTGGAATGGCCCTTTAGTCCTTTGGAGGCTGCTTTCTGATACCAGATCTTAATGCAGAGGACTATCTACTTCGTCAGAGTTTTTTTCTGCACCGCCTTTCCTTTCTGTGCCCCAGAGAACCCACAAAAAAGCTGATTGTCCACCGATGGCCTGGTGCAATCAATGTAAAAATGTACAGCTGTTTTGGCGTCCAGCTGACGGGGTGTCTCCCCCTCTTTCAATAGAAGGGCATGGGCAAAGAACAGTTAGAGGGTGATGGGTTCCCAATGTGAAAAGGAGTCACAACATTCGTCAAGTTGATCCTCAGCATCAGTTTGCCTGGAAAAATGGTGGTGTACGGCGGTTGCATCAAGAGAACTTGGAGCTCACTCACACAATGAGCTGAAGTGATCGTGATGAATAAGACAGTTTTTAGGGTCAGAAGACGCAACAAGCAGCTGTGTATCAGCTTGCAGGGAGTACACATGAGAAATGTCAGGACCAAACTCTGGCATCACAAACAGTCTGGGAGGAAACGTGTGTCAGACCTTTAGGAAAATACATCACATCAGGCGATTAAAACAAGTACGGTTGGTATGGTAAATACAGAAAGGCCAAACAAATAACCTTTAATAGTGCCTACAGCAAGACCAGCTGAGCCAAAGACAAAACAAATTACAATATATTCGACCTTTAATGGGGCTGTCTTGCGGACTCCACACCAGGCCAAAAATGTGTCCCAGTGCCTGAGGTAAACAGACTTCGTGGAAGGCATGATGACATCAACAACTTTGGTGGCAAATCAAATGCAGTCAACTGCCACCGCTCAATCTCCACGCATAGAGGAGCAGATTGTGCAGGTTCGTATGGAGAACCCTGCACTTCTGCTGTGACAGAAGATCCTCTTGGAGTGGTAGTCTGATCAAAGGGAGGATGTTCACACCCAGACGGTCTGGGTACCAAGTTCTCCTGATCCAATTCGGAGCTACCTTTGTTTCTAGCGCCAAGACGCCCTCGGGCATTCGTTGCGCTCTACAAATATGCCAATCAAATCAAATCAAATCTAGGATGAATTGGACCCAGTTGGCCCTGATCTTCTCCAAAACTCTGAGGCAGAAGTGGAAAATCGTACAGGAGTCCTGTATTCCACTCCAGCTAAAATGCATGTCCTACTATTAGCCTTTGCGAGAACTGTAACACGCAAAGGTTTAGACAACGCGCGTTCTCGCTGGTGGCAAAAAGATCTAGCCAAGTTCTCCATATTGTCCGAATTCGCCCTCTGCCACCTCGGGGTGCAGTCACTATTCGTGAACCGCGGGATATCGCCAGTAGAGCTTGTCTACCCTGGCATTCCAAGATCCCACCAGGTAATTTGTGATCAGGGAGATGCCCTGACATTCTAACCAGTTCTAAAGGCACAGAGCCTCTTGGCCCAAGGCCCAGGATCCCACTCTACCCTGCTTGCTGTGTTACCACATGGCAATGGTGTGGTCCTTGATAACCTGCACCACTCTCCCCTTGATTGACAGCAGGAAGGTCTTCAGGACTAGACGAACACAGCAGTAATGCGTCTGTCACTACCATCAGCTATGGGTGGGAGGGAGACAGGCCTGCCCTCAGTCAGATTGTGGTTGAGCAGCCACTACTGCAGATGTTGTGGAGTCTCCGCCGAAACAGGGATGGCATCTCAGTTTTCCTTGTTGCTGGGCCCACTGACACTTCACTGCAGAGCCTGCATATGCCACCTGGCCTAGGCTACAAGCAGGATGCATGAGGCCAACAGACCAAAAGAAGATATCAAAAGATCCAGGACAAACTCTGAAACATTGGAATCATAGCCCAATTCTCCTGAACTTGTTGCAATGGGGGAAAGGGCCTGAACCTCACCATGTTCAAGACAGCTCTTACAAAAGGGAGTCTCTGCAAAGGAGTCAGGTAGTGACTACGGTTCGTTGTTTGAGAAAAACAACAGTAACATGATATTTGCCCTCGTCTGGATGGTGCACTGCTGCAAGCCCACCTTCAACAGTGAGTCATCGAGGTAGGGGAAAACTGGTATCCCCAACCTCCAAAAAAGGACAGCGACCCCCTCATCAATTTTGTGAATACCTGAGAGGTGAATGCAGGATGGCTACATGAAAGTACACTTCCTACAGGTCCAGCGCTACCAATACCATTCACTCATCCGGATCCAGGGCAGATAGAACCTGGGCCGGCATCAGCATTTGAATTTGCACTTCCACTGGAAGGCATTCAGGGGATGAAGGTCTAAAACTGACCGAAGAGAGTAACAACCTGTCCCTATTTCTGAGTCCAGAACCCTCTTGATAGCCCTTTAAGAAATTAGAGCTCACACCTCTTGCAGTAAGATGGATAGGTGCTTCTCCGATAGCCTCTCTCATATGGGAGAAACCCGCAGTGGGTTGTAAAGAAACGGAAGGACACAGCCATGCTAAATGAATTTGAGAAACCATGGGTCTGATGTGATGGATTGACACCCTGGGAGAAAGTGTTACATCCTGTCTTCTACGGGGTAGCCGTGCACCGCAAAGGGCAAACTAAAGCGGCTTGGAGGCTGATTCCGCAGGGGAAGAGGACTGATGCCCATGGTGACATGGGGTTTGCCTGCTGGATCCCTGTATCTGCCCAGAAAAGGAGTGGGGCCACTGCAGTGGCAGTGGGGGACCTGGCGTTGCCTGTACGCCAAACTTCTGGAGTAGCCTCAGAAAGGCCAAGCATGATGTGGAAACTGTCTGGCAGGGGTCAAGAGGCCCAAATAACGTGCAGTGGCCTAAGTTTTCCTAGAGCGTTTTAAGGTGGGAATCAACTATTTCGCTGAATAGATGGGATCCATCGAAAGGCATATCCATAAGGAATGTCTGCACATCTCCTGGGAATTAACTCTCACAGGAACTGCGCCTGATTCCGATAGTGACCGCATTCCATAGGGAACTCAAATCCTGAGTTTTCCAATGAGTCAGTAAAGTTTGGCAGTGGTTGTGCGACTTTGGGGGTTTTGTCCGACTGGCGCCAGGACACTTCCTGGAGTAGTTGTGTTCTTTGCAAATTCCCATTCATTAATTCCTGAAAAAACAGTGGACTGCATACACTCATGGCGATGGAGCACTACAAAAGTGCCGACTGATCGATCCACCCAATCAGTAGTATCCAAGCCAGCAAAAAACCCATATTTAGCTTCATCCTGATCATCTTGAATGATTTGAGCCAATGAGACCCTAAATTCTGCTGTGGCTGCTGGCAAGATCTTGCTGGCCATGTCCCAGAGGGCATGAGTATATCAGCCTAATAGGCAAACTGCACTGACCGACCTCAAGGCCACGGTGCGGTAGGAGGGGCAAGATGGCGGCGGACACGTCGGCTGTGTGAGCAGGCTCTGGTGCTGCCCCGACTAAACCCCCCCCCCCCTGGTGCTTTTTCTGTCGCAAATGTGGCGGTGAGACTGTGTAAGAGGAGGAAAAAAGGAAATACCCTGACCCTGGTGCTATGATCTGGCAGTCGTGGCTGTGGCACTTGGGGTTACCGGCACCCTCACGCCTGGCCCCGCTGAGTCCTCTTTTCTGGGCTGCGGTACAGGTGACTCGGCTGAAGCAAACTTCTTCGATGGCTCCGAAGGTAGCAGGGAAAGGAGCTAAGACTCGGGGGATACCCGCTGCCAATGGTAGTCCGGGAAAAGCTGAAGGAGAGCCGGAGAAATCCCGAGCAGGATCTGCTAAAGTAGGCGGGCAGCGGGGAGCTTGCGGTGCCGCAGAGAAAACATCGGAAAGGCTGAGTGGAGGCGAACCATTAGTGCGATCCAAACATACAGTTTCAGCAATGTTCAGAGCCCATCAGCAGAAACTAAAGGGCATAGGTGAGAGCAAATCTGGGTTTAACCTACCAAGCAAGGCTGCAGCGGTGACTTCTATGACGCTCCCGGTGGTGGGGGATTCTGGCGACCTGATGGTGGAAAAGCAGGGTACTGTTTCGATTCCTGCCGGGGGTGATGTGGCCGGTGTTGATGTTGTTGAGTCGAGGCACCATAGCCTGGCTGATATTAGCGGGCCTATTTGTGAGGGTATTATATATAATGACTCTTTACTGAATGCAGAGGTTGAATCCGGTGTGAGTAACGAAGCAGCTGGGCCACAGAACCAATGCACTATGGGTAATGTAGTCTGTCTTAACATTACTCAGGGGGCTATACCGGCAATCTTAGCTTCAAATTCAAGGGATATTTCACATATTCCACTTGGGTCTCTCCCATTGGAGCCGGATTTGGAGACGCTTTGTGTTGTGAAAGAAGGGAAAGATGGCGATACCGGGGATACATTTTTTTCAATGTCCGACCCTTCCTCAGAGGACGAAGGTCCTGGGGGGGGGGGGGAGGGGGCGAAGATGAAAGTGATCTAAGCGGCTCCGGTCAAGATCTGGAAGAAGGAGATGGAGAAGAGGGAATGCGAGCCTCTCAAGAAACAACAACTGTCCGTAAAAAAAAATGTGACCTTATTGGCATGGATAAAGTTTTTGCTCAAAGTGGATCAATGGTCTGGGATTATTCTTATTCCCCCAAACTGATAGACAACGGTGATCTAGCGGGAGTACAAGATGATCAAAGTCAAAGTCAAATTCAAATTAAAACTGATGATATTACGCTGACTACAATCTACCAAAACATCCTAGCTCATCGGGAGGAGACCCGGGCGGAGAGCGTGCGAATTCAGGGAGGGTATCGAAAAGTTCAGAACGCGATCCGCAGGGTTGCTAAAACATGTTCAGATTTTGCCGTAAGAATGGGAGAAGCGGAATCAAGAATTTCTGCTGTAGAGGATGAATTATTGGTACAAAAGAACAGCATTCAATCCATGGCAGCCCAAAAGATGGATATATCATGGAAATTGATGGACTTGGAGAATCGGGCAAGGAGAAATAATCTCCGAATTTTGGGCATCCCGAAAGGAATGGAGGGTACGGACATTCACCAGTTTGTTGTGGAACTGTTTAGTGAAGCATTTCCGGATTTGAAGCAATGGGATTGGAATCAAGAATTACAGAGGGCTCATCGCTTTCCCTTTAAGCAACTTAAGAAAAACAACCAATCTGGTGTAAAACCTCGGGCTATTTTGATTTGTCTCCATAATTTTTTAGCCCGGAAGCTTTACATGATCTGGCAAGACCAGATAGGAAACGGAAAGGTAAAGGTTGTGACTTTTTGTAAGACCCGATTACTGTCACGGAACTGTAGAAAAAGATGGCAGTTTCGTCAACTAATCCCTCGTTTTCAAGAAAAAGGAACTCAAGTGTATTTGCTTAACCCCGCAAAATTGAAGGTGGTGGTTAATGGGGCGACCAAATTCTTTACATCTGAAATACATGCAAAAGAATTTCTATCTACTTTGCAGGGTAGTAAGGAGGCCGGCCAGGGTTAAGGATGCAGGGGATGCATTGGGAAGGGTGTTCCTTTGGCCCTTCATGGTTTGGGGGGGGGCTTTGTGCTCGGGGGAGTGGGAGGGGGTGTAGCTTGCTCTCCATTACTGAGGGCCAATGGCCCTTACGCCTCAGGAGGTGGGTGTTTGGGGGGGAGGGAAGGCAAGGGAGGGGGGTGGGTGTCAAGGGGGAGAGAGGTGGGGTGTTGTGTTTTGTTTTCTCCAACATACTTTTTTGAAGGCTGCAAGTTGGATCTGGATCAGGGAAGAAGAAATTATAGCTCTGACATGACAAAAGCTCTGTGCTTTGTGTGTAGTTTGGTTTGCTGAGCTTTTCAAGTTTAGGGATGATGGCTAGTCTACGTATTTGTTCACTCAATATTTGTGGGCTCAATGATAGAAGAAAGCGGGCAGTGCTGGCAAAACAACTGCGATTTATGCATGTAGATGTCCTTTGTCTCCAAGAGACTCACGTACAATGGAATAACCGCCGATGGTTGGGGGAAGTTGGTTTTGAGCTGCTCTCATGTACCCGGCAGAGTATAAACATTAAGGGGGTCGCAATTTTAGCCAGGCATGGTTTATGTTTATATAAACGGGTTAAAGCAGACAATTTGGGTCGGTGGGTAATCGCAGAAATTAAAATGAATAATTTATCTCTGACCCTTTGTTCTATGTACGGGACTAATTTAGATGACCCTGAAGTGTTTAATTTCCTAAGTGTAGAGCTTGCTTTATGGCCAAGCCCCCTAATACTGTGTGGGGATTTCAATATTCATTTAGGCAGCCAATTTGATATTGGGGGGTCATCTCTGTATCAGGGTAAGAAAGGCAGAGTTTTTAGAGCCCTTCAAGGATTGGTAATGGAGCATGGGCTTGTTGACTGTTGGCATAAACTGAACTCATCTGATCCGGGGTTTACCTATTTTTCTGCCCCACATAATAAGTCTGTACGGCTAGATTATTTTTTTTTGTCACTACAATTAGTCGAACAAGCAGCATTAAGATATTCCCACGAGTGATCTCAGATCATAACCCGCTTATAATAGAACTTCCAATGCAGGGGATCAGGAAGGTTCAGAAGTCCTGGACCTTCGAAAGGAAACTTCTGCTGGATGAGGTTTATTGCTCTCATATGGCTAGATGGATAAGTGAGTTTTTCGCCATTAATCGGAATTCAGCATCTATTTGTATAGTTTGGGATGCATTCAAGGCGGCTGTTCGAGGGGAAACCCTGAGCTTTTCTATTGCACGCCAAAAATTAATATATGAAGAAATTGACAACTGGGTAAAGCAATTAAGGAAAGAAGAATGTGAATTAATAAGTAACATTCAGAGGGGCGTAGGTATTGAGGATACCTTGCAGCAGATTGCTATCTTTAAATCTAAAATCAATCGGTATTTCAGCATGGAGGTTGCAGCTAAATATACACAACAGAGGGCGGGGGCATATGAGCTGGGTGAAAATACTGGTAGAGTGTTGGCTAAGCGAATTCAGCAACGGGAAGTTGCCAATCGAATTTTTTAAATACAGGATTTGGATGGTAAAGTTAATGATACTCCGGCTGGAATTCTAAAAGTTTAAAAAAACTTTTATAGGCGACTGTATAGTCAGGATCCTCCGGATTCCGCTGGGATAATGACTGATTCCCCGGGAGAATTCTTAAGGGAGCTAGAAACTGTAAAGGTAACTCAGTATCAAAATGCGGCGTTAGAAAATCAATTTACGTGGGAAGAGATCGAGTTGGCTTTAACAACTTTAGCAGCAGGAAAAGCAATGGGTCCTGATGGTATCCCGTTGGAGTTTTATAAGACTTTCCGGCAGGAGCTCAAGCATGACATCACAATTTTATTTGAACATGCACGCAATGACTATCTAATTTCAGACTCCTGGCGTAAGACCACTATTATCATATTTAAGAAAAAGAGGAAGCCTGAATTAAACCCTGCCTCTTACAGACCTATCACACTGATTAATGCCGATAGCAAAATTTACTCGAAACTTTTGGCAGTTAGGTTAGGAAAAATAATTACCCCTTTGGTTTCCTTACATCAACATGGATTCATTCCAGGCAGGGATACTTCGGATCATGTCCGACGAGTTATAACCTTTCTTGATTGGGCACAGGCCACGGGGTCACCGCTAGGAGTTCTCCTTTTGGATGCCGAAAAGCGTTCGATAGGGTCTCCTGGCGGTTCCTCTGGTCTGTTTTGCAGTGGAAGGGGGTAGGCATGGGCTTTATACAAGCAGTTAAGGTAATGTACTCATCCCCTGAAGCAAAGATTCGGATTACAGGTCAGGAATCAGAATCATTTACCATCAATAGAGGTACAAGACAGGGGTGTCCTTGTTCGCCCCTGTTATTTGCTTTGTACATTGATCCCTTTTAAAGAAATTAGAGAGCAATATTCATATTAAGCCAATTAAGATTGAGGAGACAGAGTACAGAGCATTGGCCTATGCCGATGATATTGCGGTCCTGACGAGTGATGCAATTTCTGCTTTTCCAGCTGTTAAAGATCAAGCAGTTCAGTTTGGAGCCTTCTCAGGCTATAAGCTAAACGTTGAGAAGACCCAAATTTTATGCTCTAGTATGACCTGCCCTCACGATTTCCCAGTTGTTACAGGAGCTATTTATTTGGGTATTACAATCACTACGCAGATTGATAGAATCCCCGATTTAAATTTCAGTCCAACAATTGATTCTATTAATAAGCAACTCGAGAGGTTGCATCATCTACATTTATCCTTGATCGGGAGGAGTAATGTTTTAAAAATGCTGATTTTACCTAAATTTTTGTATTTATTTAGGACAATACCTCTCGAGTTTTCGTCCTTTTACTTTACAAAGATTGAAAGGGCATGCTCAAGGTTTCTATGGGGTTATCGGAGGTCAAGAAGAGCAGCCAAATGGCTGACTCTCCCTAAACATAATGGGGGTCTGGCTATTCCTAATTTTTTATTTTATTATTGGGCTGCAATACTTCAACATATGGCTATTTTATTTGTCGGCTCTAAAGCCGATATACCATTGGCAAATCGCCCATCCATCTATGAATTAGGATTGGGGAATCAAGCTAAATGTTGTTTTGTGTCGATTTTTGAACCCAGTTACTATAAAAAGACACGATTTAAAATTTTGAGAGCCGCATTTAAGGTGTGGAAACAAGTTCAGCGTAAGCTTAGGATCCCGAACCTTAATGCTTATTCCCCATTGGTGACCACACTATCATTACCACCAATTTTTCGGGATCAGGTTACATCTGAATGGGGAAAAAAGGGTATTCAAGTAATGGGGGACCTTTTTCGTAATGGACAGATCGTATCTTTTGCTATATTGCAAGAACAATAGAGGTGATTTTTTTAAATATTTGCAAATTCGGAGTTTCTTGGGGAGAGGAACCCATAGAGCCGCCTACGACTTTAAAAAAATACCCCTGGTTGAATTATTGCAAAAAAAAAGTCGGCTAGGGAAGATATATTCTATTATGCTCAACTCTTGTCCAGATGACTTGATAGTACATTCGGAAAAGTGGGCTAGGAAGTTGGGGGGGTTGAGATTGATATTGAACACTCTCTGTCTTTAGCAAATCAGATTTTGATTACGGGTAGTTTAAGGAGTCAACATTTTATGACAATTTTTGATTTATATTATACTCCAGCGAGGATTGCTAAGTGGGGGGGCACAAGGGGAATAAAGTGTAATAGATGTAATTTATATGCAGCAGATACTGTACACATGTTTTATTCATGCCCAAAGCTAACAGATTTTATTTATGGTATTGAAACATTTCTTTTTTTGACTTTGGGGACTCCAGTCTCAATTACTTCTACCCTTCTTATTTTTGGTGTAAGTAATGTCATTACAAGTAGCTGGTCAATTGCAGTGTCGGAGTTTGTGTTTATAGCCATGGCCATTGCTCGCTTGTGTATAACCTCCCAATGGATTAATATTGATCCCCCGACTTTCTCAAACTGGCGGGCACGTTTATTTGCAGCATATAATATTGAGTCCTCAATTTATAAACTAAAAGGCCGTAAGAAGAAAGAAAGGGGGCAACGTATATGGGCACCAATTTCGGATGTTTTGGATGAATATTAACTACTGGGTTTTGTACTCTAACGGTTTTATTTTTGGTGATATGTTTATAATTTGACTGTTTGATTCCTTGTTTTTTTTTTTTTTCTTGTTTTTTAAAAAAAGTTTTTCCTTGCCGGGATGGTCTTTCTTGTAGCTGATGGCTATTTGTTTATGTATAACTATGGTGTTTGTGAGAAAACAAAACAATAAAAACAAAAATTTAAAAAAATAAAAAAATAATAAATAAAAAAAGGAATGTCTGCACATCTCCTGGGAATGAACTCTCACAGGAACTGCGCCTGATTCCGATAGTGACCGCATTCCATAGGGAACTCAAATCCTGAGTTTTCCAATGAGTCAGTAAAGTTTGGCAGTGGTTGTGCGACTTTGGGGGTTTTGCCCGACTGGCGCCAGGACACTTCCTGGAGTAGTTGTGTGCTTTGCAAATTCCCATTCATTAATTCCTGAAAAAACTGTGGACTGCATACACTCATGGCGATGGAGCACTACAAAAGTGCCGACTGATCGATCCACCCAATCAGTAGTATCCAAGCCAGCAAAAAACCCATATTTAGCTTCATCCTGATCATCTTGAATGATTTGAGCCAATGAGACCCTAAATTCTGCTGTGGCTGCTGGCAAGATCTTGCTGGCCATGTCCCAGAGGGCATGAGTATATCAGCCTAATAGGCAAACTGCACTGACCGACCTCAAGGCTCAGCTGGCCGAAGAGAAAATTCGTTTTTGCAATGCCTCAATCCTTTTCAAATCCCAGGACGGTCGTGGAAAATACAATAGGATTCAACTTGCTGGTGTAATTTTGGACCATCAACTTCTCAGGAGTAGGATGCTGCATAAGAAAATTAGGGTTTTTGAACACCAATCTGCAGTGTCTGGCCTGTTCACCGGTGGGCAAGAGCAAGGCTTAGACCCAGAGTGTCAGTGAGGGCAGGGCTTTAAGTGGGCCGGGTCTCACCGGTGCTGAGCACCGGCAGTTTTATAAAGGGGGCCTCGAAACGGGTCTCTATCGGGCTCTATTTTTGCCCTGGCACAGGCGGGCCGTTTTTTTCCGGACTGCAGTGACAGCAGGCACATCGATGTGCGCGTGATCACACTGCTCACTTCTCACTAGTGGAGAAGTTGCGGCATGACTTCATGCCACGTGAGCGTTGTAGGGGAAGGGAAATCCTTCAAAGATAGTCATTTTCTCTCTGGATTTCCCTTCTCTTTTTACAACTCAGGAGCAGCAGCATTGTCATGGTGTCACCAGGGCTTTAAGTGGAAGTTTTTTCAATATTATATACAAGCCATAGTTGCTGCTTATTTATCTTATGCAACTAACAACCATTGACAAAGCCAATACTCCTGACTTGTTGTAGATATGATGTTACTTATTGTATCATATATCTGGATGCAATGACAGAAACAGCAAAATACAAGTCAGGCAGCACACTATGTTAAGCACAGATTTTTAGTGATGTGTTTTTAAGCCACGCCCTTAATTATATTGGCCACGCCCCTTTGAGAGACCCCCCAGTTTTTTCATCCCACTTAAAGCCCTGAGTGAGGGCTTTGTTGAATGGGAGTAAGGGCTCAGAGGAAGCAGGCCCAATTTGTAGGACTTCTGTAAGGACATTTGTTTTAACTTCAATAGAAGGCAGTTGTAGTTCGAGGAACTCAGAAGCACAACAAATTACCACAGCACAGGAAGCACTCTATTCCGATGGAGGCCCAAGGGGGAAAATCAACCCTGTATCAGGGGAAGTATGAAGAATACTGGCCTCCTGTAAGTCCATGTACAAACTATCATTATCATAATGTGAGTAAGTTATCCACTTCATCACCATTGTCATCTCCGGGTGATGGTAAACTTTGGTCTGAACCAAAAAGATGATGGAACCTCTTTGGTAGTGGAGGTGTATTGTCAGAATCAGGCTGTACAAGAACCAGGTGCACTGGAGTGGAGGCGAAGCACAACTCACAAGGGGTCGGGATGGATTTGGCTCAGGGTCGGACATTGGAGTCTGCACCAGATCCCCTCCAGCACCTACAAAATCGGCTCCGGCGTTGATGCAAGAGAGACCGGCGCAAGGTTTTGGAGCCCAAGTGGAAGTCGGCACCGGAGTCTGCGTGGAATCAGAGGGTACAGAGTATGGATCCTCCACTCTAGAGGAGCACTGCTATGAAAACTTTGCGGATCCGGTCTGGCGCTTGGGGAATATTCTAAAGGTGAGCACTGTGCAGTTAGAAGTATCCATCAGAATAAAAAAAATAAAAACAAACTTTAAACTGCAAACGTTTTGCTTCTACCTTCAGCAAGGTGTTTTAAATATTATCTTAAAAGCAACATGCTAATGCGCTGGAATTTAGTGTCGAAGACACTTGTTCTAAAGGTGTCTTTTGGTCAGTACAAGTACAGCAATCAAACAGGATATTTCATGGGCACAGAATTACTTATTGAAATAGCAATGAATTTTAAAATGCAATGGTGGCAAATCAGATAGTTACTTAGATTTGTGTTTGTGACGTTATGTTTCAACTTCAATTTTTTCGAGAAGGTTATGAATTTAGCCAAATAAGATTCAAGGACAAATCCAACAAAAGAAGATGTTATGGTAAGCAGCACTCCAAAATGCTGTTTTTAGTGTCAGCTGTCTCTTGCAAAAGAAGATGTTATGGTAAGCAGCACTCCAAAATGCTGTTTTTAGTGTCAGCTGTCTCTTGCAAAAGGTTGTGTGGAACATTCTTCACCCAAACATTTAAAACATTTTTGCAGGATTTTTCATCCGGGCTCAAAGTTGACAAACGTTAAAAGTGGCGAAAGTTGTTAACTTCACAAAAAATGTTTGCACATCCCTGATTTGTACTCGCAACTCTGCAATGGCTAGATGTTATGAACTTTGAACTGAACCAAACTCAGTTTGCTCTCATTCATTGTTATGCAAGCGACGGTGCAAATGGGCTTTTGCAGCATTTTTGCAGCAGTTACATTTCATTTATTTAGGCCTCAAGAATGTAGGAACAGACAGGTCTCATGGTTATAGTAAAAGAGTGGCCTGACCAAAGATTTTACTTTGCGTAACACTGAAAAAAAAGCGCCTGCAAACTGATTTTATTCACAGCTTTCGAGGAAGAGCAGGATGCATCTAATAGATTCCACACTGAGCTCGCCAGAGGCTGCATAAAGTTGCACAGTGCCTGTGTGTTGTTTCCATGTATTTTCAGCACAAACACTGCTACCAGCTATACCTTCAGGTATGTGGCTACGTTTACCAAAACTGCTGGCCCAGCCCAAACCTGAGAGCCGAATGAAGCTGCATTTAGTTCAGGAACACTTGAAAGAAATAACTCCCGTAGCTCGCCTACATTTGTACAAAATGGACTGAGGCTGAAGAATCAAGATGACCAAATCATCTGTCAGGCTCCAACGTCCCATCTGTACACTGAAAAAAGACTTTCCTCACAAGAAAGTCTGTTCTCTGAAGTAACCAAAAACGGATAGCCAGCACTTTTATAAAACCTCCAAATAAATAGATCATACTCCCCTCTGCCTCCCTGCTACTCACAAGTCACACCCACCAGCATGTAAAGTGGATGCTGCATAGCTAATGTGACCAAGACACAGGGATTAGTGCTAAGTAACCATAAAAGACCAAGGAGATAGTGCTTCATACCCTTGTGGCTAGAGATCAGTGACAAGCACCCGGTGTAGGCAAATAGTAGGGGTTCTGTGCTACCTCCCCAGCTTCAGCAGTGCTAGATGCCCAAGGTGAACAAGGCATAGGTATGGGCGCCACGTACCCAGTGTCACCAGGGAGTAGGGATCAATGGTGTACTCCGCGGAGTGAAAGTTCCCGGTTCCATTGGCACTGGCGTGAAGAGCTCCCGACAGGGTGAGGTTGACTGCCTTCGGTGTCAGCTCTGTCAGCTGGCGCTCTGCCACCAGGAGTTGTATCCAGAAGAAAGCAGTCAGGCTCTCCTCCCTGGGGGAGAAGACATCAAGTCAAGTCGTGTTATCAACAAGAGAGTGAAGGGCAGGTGCATAAAGTGCACTGGGAGCAAAGACTATATAGATCAAGACATAGGGGTCAGAAAGCAATGATGGGAGCAAGGAGAGAAAGCCAGGAGGACAGTCAGCTGAAATCAGGGGCATAAAAAATCCGAGTGCATGGGATGCAGAGAGACCAGGGACCTGGAAACAAAGATACCAGGGAGCCACAGAGAGTAAGGTTCATTGAGACCAGGAAGGGCAAGAGGTGGAGCACAGAGATCCGAGGGACAAGGGGGCAGAGTGACGAAGAAGGGAAGGAACAAAGAGGACAGGAAGGGAAGGAACCACGGGGAGCAGCAGGTGGAGCTTAGAGACCATGTGGCAGAGAGAGAACAAAAGTTAGAAAGAGCCAGAAGCAGACAGAAAAGGGTACAAGGGGTGTTAGAAATGGGATCTCTAGTTGGCAAGGGCTTGCACCTTTGTCCAAGTAGGGACCCTTCTTCCTAGTCAGGGTAAGGGTTGTTACACTCGTGAAGTAACCCCTGCTCACCCTCGTGGTAGCTTGGCACGAGCAGTCAGGCTTAATTCAGAGGCAGTGTGTAAAGCATTTGCACATAACCAACAGTAATACAGTGTAAGCACTACAAACGGACACCACACCAGTTTAGAAAAATAACCAATATTTTATATACTCAAGACAAGACCAATTACGACAAAAATCCACAATACTGTACTTTAAAAACGAATACTTGATACGTTAACTTCTTCTTTGCAGGAATAGCACAAAAGCAAAGTTCAGTACGAGTCGGTAGCTCCGTCCGAGCCTACCGTGATGCTGAGAACCACAGAGTCTAACAGTTCCAGCCGACCGCGTCGATACGGGCCAGCAGAGTCGTGAACAGACTCGGTCACAGTACCTTTCTCGTTGTGGCTGGTACGGAGTGTACGCAGCCGGTCGGCGTTCGTCGCGGTTGCGGTGCAAGACGGAGCGATGCAAGGTGCGGTGTCCCTCGAGGCGGTGCAGGCAGCGGCTCGATGAGCGTCGTGCAGACGGAGTCGGTGAGTCCAAGGCGTGCGATGCAGGGCGAGACGATGCTCGATGCGGTGCTGACAGGTTGCGATGCAGGCGACCTAGCCGGAGTGCGGGAGCTGGCGTCGGACAGCGGTGCGAGTCGGAGCGGTGCGGCCGCAGACGTGCGAGCGGTGCCCCAAATGCGGTGCGGTCTCGACTCTTGAGCCAGTTGCAGCGACAGTGTCGGTCTGGTCCGGCTGGCCCAGTGAAGCGATGCGATGCGAACTGCGGTGCCCACAGGTCACGGTGCAAGCAGCGGCTCGATGTTGGCGGCGTCGGACGCCGCCACGGTGAGACCAGGGTTGCGATGCGAAGCGGGGCGATGCGGTCTGCGGTGCAAACAGGTCACCGGCCAGGGATGGATTCGGTTGACGGAGTCGGTTGCGGTTCCCTTCCTCTGTGGCAACTGAAACAGCGTTCCAGAAGCGGTACCCAGAGGCTTGTGAAGTCTTTGTAGTCCCTGAGACTTCTTAACAGGAGGCCAGCTCGGTTTCAGGCCCTTGGAGATACTCAGCACAAGTTTGTAGAAAGTTCAGTCCAGTCCTTTCACTGCCCAAGGCAGAAGCAGCAGCTGCAGGCCAACCCAACAAAGCGACAACACAGCAAAGGGGCAGTACTCCTCCTGGCAGCTCTTCCAGCTCTTCTGTCTTGGCAGGTTCCTTGATTCCGGCGAGATCTAAATTCATGGGGTCAGGGCCCCAATATTTATATCCCAAATTCCTTTGTTCTCTGAAGGCAGAGAGGCCTTCGCCTAGTCCAAACCAGTTCTGGAGCACTTTGTTGACAAGTCTCCGTCCCTTCTTCTCGGTGAGTAGGCCAGGGACATCAGACGCACCACAGGAGGTGGAGCCAGCATTGTGGAGGGAAGGCACTGTCCTATTCAGGGCCCAGGTGCGACCCCTCCCACCCATCTACATGTAGATCTTGCTATTCAGCCCTGTGCTGACTCACCCTGTCTCCTGGCATCCCCCAGCCCCTGTCACTCACACTCCAGACAAGGAATACACAACCTCGCAGAGGCAGGCTTGGATGGTTAGACAAGAAAATACCCACTTTCTAAAAGTGGTATTTTCAAACACAGAATGTTAAAACCAACTTCACTAAAAGCTGCATTTTATCATTCTGAGTCCAGGCATACTAAACTCTGAATTTCTACCATGTTCCCGGGTCAGTTAGGATTATAAGCTGTAATAATCAAAACTGCCCGTTCTGGCCTAGGGGAACAGGTAGCCTTGCAATAGTGAAAAGCGAGCTAGGCTGTAATTCACTATCAGGACATGCCGCACACACCCGGGCATGTCCTACCTTTCGCGTACAACGCACCCTGCCCACAGGGGTACCTTGGGCCTACCTTAGGGGTGACTAACATGTAGCAAAGGGAAGGTTTAGGGACTTGCAAGTGTGTGCACTTGCCAAGTCGACATGGCAGCCCCAGGCTGCGCACAGGCTCTGCGATGGCAGGCCCGAGTTACACTTTACGGGCTGTTTGCGTGGGTGGCACAATCCAGTGCTGCAGCCCACCAACAGCATTTGGTCTATAGGCCCTGGCACTCGCAGTGCACTTTACAAGGGACTGACACATAAACCAAATAGGCCAATCATGGAAACACCAATCCATAACACATTTTATACAGGAGCACTTGCACTTTCCCACTGGACCGCAGTGAGGAAAGTGCGCAGAATCATCACACCAGCAAAAACAGAGTCAAAACCAGGAGGTCAGAAAGCAAAAAGTCAGGGGAAACACGCCAAAAGATGCCAAGTCTAACACATGTCCCCTCCAGCTGAAAGTAGGAGAACTACCCAACCCCATTGGAGTTCTCCTCACTAAGGCGGAAGAACCTGGACAGACCATCTGCGTTGGCGTGTTCTGTACCAGGACGGTGTTCCACCGTAAAGTCCATTCCCTGTAGGGAGATGGACCACCTCAGCAGTTTTGGATTCTCGCCCCTCATTTGCATCAACCATCTGAGGGGCCTGTGGTCTGTCTGAACCCGGAAGTGAGTCCCAAACAGGTATGGTCTCAACTTCTTCCGCGCCCAGACCACAGCAAAAGCTTCCTTTCTATGGCACTCCACCTCTGTTCCCTGGGAAGTAGTCTCCTGCTAAGGAAGACTACAGGCTGATCCAGGCCCTCTTCGTTCAGTTGTGAGAGCACCGCTCCCACACCATGCTCTGAAGCGTCAGTCTGCACGACGAATTCTTTGGAGAAGTCAGGTGCCTTGAGCACGGGCGCCGTGCACATGGCTGCCTTCAGGTCATCAAAAGCTTTCTGGCAGGACTCAGTCCAGATCACTTTCCTGGGCTGCCTCTTAGAGGTCAGCTCTGTTAAGGGGGCAACGATGGTGCCATAGCCCTTAACAAATCTCCTATAATAACCGGTGAGACCTAAGAAGGCTCTCACCTCTGTCTGGGTCTTGGGGGTTCCCAAGCCAGAATGGTGTCAATCTTGGGTTGTAGGGCGCCACCTGGCCGCTTCCTACCTGGTGTCCCAAGTACACCACAGAACCCTGCCCGATCTGGCACTTACTGGCCTTGATCGTGAGGCCTGCACCTTGCAGAGCCCTCAACACTTTCTCAAGGTGCTGTAAATGTTCTTCCCAGCTGGAACTGAACACAGCAATGTCATCCAGGTAGGCGGCACTGAAATCCTCCAGCCCGGCCAACACCTGATTGACCAACCTCTGAAAGGTGGCAGGGGCATTCTTCAACCCAAAGGGCATCACCCGGAATTGGTAATGACCTTCTGGGGTTGAGAATGCTGATCTCTCCTTGGCCCCATCGGTTAAGGCAATCTGCCAGTACCCAGACGTTAAATCAAACGTGCTGAGGAACCGGGCAGCTCCCAACCGATCAATGAGCTCATCAGCTCTGGGGATGGGGTGCGCGTCAGTCCTGGTGACGGCATTGAGCCCACGGTAGTCCACACAAAACCGGAGTTCTGGAGTGGCACCGGGCGCCGCAGCCTTTGGGACCAAGACCACTGGGCTGGCCCAAGGACTGTGGGAGGGCTCAATCACCCCTAACGCCAACATCTTAGAGACCTCCTCCTGATGCTGGCTCTGACCCGGTCAGTCAACCTGTAAATCTTGTGCTTCACAGGATGGCTGTCACCGGTGTCCACGTCATGGGTACACCAGTGAGTAACACCGGGGGTCAGAGAGAACAGTGGGGCGAACTGTCCCAACAATTGGCGTACAGTCCTCCTGCTGCTCCTGAGTCAGAGTAGGGAGAGGATCACACCCTCTACTGACCCATCATGCTCCTTGGTAGACAGGAGGTCAGGGAGAGGCTCGCTCTCCTCTTCCACCCCATCATCTGTCGCCAAGAGCATACTCACTTCGGACCTCTCGAAGTGGGGCTTGAGGCGGTTCACGTGAAGGACCCTCAAAGGGTTCCTTGGAGCCTGCAAATCCACCAGGTAGGTGACGTCACTTTTGCGCTCCTTTACCTCATATGGCCCAGTCCACTTGTCCTGCAAGGCACAAGGTGCCACTGGGGCCATGACCCACACTTTCTGCCCAGGTTGAAATTCGACCAGAGTGGCATTCTGGTCATACCATCTCTTCATTTCTTCCTGGCTTGCTTCTAGGTTCGCCTGAGCGAGTTTCCTGAAGTGGGCAGTTTGGTTTCTAAAGGCCAGCATGTAGCTAAATACATCCTGGGGAGTTTTCCTGGGAGCTGCCTCCCAGCCTTCCTTTACCAAACTCAGAGGTCCTCTGACAGGGTGGCCATACAGGAGCTCAAAGGGGCTGTACCCAAGAGACTTCTGAGGCACCTCCCTGTATGCAAAGAGTAGGCATGGCAAGAGGACGTCCCACTTACGCCTCATGGGTTCTGTTAGACCCTTGATCATGCCTTTCAAGGTCTGGTTGAATCTCTCCACCAGACCGTTTCCTTGTGGGTGGTAAGGAGTGGTGAACTTGTAGGTTACACCACACTCCTTCCACAGGGATGTCATATACTTCGATATGAAATTGGTCCCCCTATCAGAAACCACCTCTCTGGGGAATCCCACACGGGAAAAGATCCCCATTAACGCCCGGCCCACCACTGGCGCCGTCGTTGTCCTGAGAGGGATTGCCTCCGGGTACCGGGTGGCATGGTCCACCAAGACCAGGATGTACCTGTTGCCCATGGCTGTCTTGGGATCCAGTGGCCCCACAATATCCATCCCTACCCTTTCAAAGGGTGTTCCAACAACCGGAAAAGGTTGGAGAGGAGCTTTGACCTTCCTCCCACTCTTACCACTTGCCTGGCAAGTTTGGCAAGACCTACAGTGTGCATCTGACTGCCTTCGCATTTGGGGCCAAAAGAAGTGGGTGACAAGCCTGTCAAAGGTCTTGTCCTGCCCCAAATGTCCTGCCAAAGGCACGTCATGAGCCAGACCCAGTAGGAAGGTCCTGAAGCGCTGGGGTACCACCAGCACACGGGCTGACCCAGGCTCAGCAACCTTAGGCTCACTGTATAGGAGACCGCTCTCCCAGTAGATCAGATGTGACCCGGACTGATTACCAGCTGCCTGGTCTGCAGCCTGCCGCCGCAGACCCTCCAGAGTAGGGCACTCGTTCTGCTCCCTGCAGAACTCCTCCCTGGTGGGACCCCCTTCTTGCTGCCAATGGGTCAGCTCAGAGATGTCTCCCAGTTCGGCTACCTGCTCCCCTGTAGGCACCGGGGCGTCCCCTCGAGGTCCGCCTCCTCCCGGTCCGTGGGAACTTCGGGGGCCGGTTTCCCCGCGCCCTGCCCTTTCTCTTGGCAGGGACTTGGGCCACTGTTTCAGGCTCCAAGTCCTCTTGATCACCCTTTCTGGCCGCCATTGACCGAGTAGACACGCATGCCCACTCTGGCAACCCAAGCATCTCCAAGTGGGACCTGAGCTCAACCTCCTTCCATGAGGACTGCTCCAGGTCGTTTCCTAGCAGACAATCTACAGGCATGGTAGGGCTCACAACCACCCTTAAGGGACCTGAGACCCCCCATTCAAAGGGAACCTGCGCCACCATACATTGGCGCTCTGAGTTGTCGATAGCAACTACTTGGTGGAATGCTCCTGGGACTACTTGCTTCTCAGACACCAGGTGACACCGGACTGAGGTCACACTGGCTCCAGTATCTCTGAGAGCCTCTACCCTGTTCCCATTAATGGTCACCCAGGTGCTATATTTCTTTGTGTTAGGGGGCACCTGGTTTCCTGGGACCATCTCACTGTCCCCGAGTGAGACAAGGGTCATTTCTGCGGGATCCCCACCCTCCTGTGGGCACCCCTCCTCCCCAAGCGCTACACTAGCCAACACTTTGGACTGTCCACCGATGGGTGGCTGTGTCCCCTTCGGGCACTTGGGGTCCCCCTTAAAGTGACCTACCTGGTCACATGCATAACACTTGCGGGGGCCGGTCTCAACAGGCTTCCCTGTAGAGACCCCTTCTTCTTATCACCGGGGGCTGGGAACCTTTACCCTGGGTACTAGTTTGGGGCCCTTTAGAGAACTCCTGTGCTTTACCCTTGTCCCCCCCACCTTTCTGCTGGGGACCCTGCCCACCTTTGGCTGAGTCTCCCCCAAACGCTTTCTTGTGGACCCTGGTACTCACCCAGCGGTCCGCTTCCATAGCAAGCTTCCTGGGGTCAGTTAGCTTACTATCAACTAGGTGCTGGCGCAGATCTGCAAAACATAGACTAGACAAGTGCTCCCATGCAATCAAGTTGTAGAGCCCCTGAAAATCTGTTACACTACTGCCCTTCACCCAACCATCCAGAGACCTGCAGAACACATCCACACATTCCAACCAAGTGTTGACATCAGACTTCTTACTGGACCTGAACTGATCCCTGTACTTTTCAGGAGTAAGACCATACTTCGTGAGAAGGGCATCCTTCATGTCAGCATAGGTGAGGTGATACCCTTACCCAAAGCTATCAGAGCATCCCTTGCTTCTTCCGGGAAAAGTGGCCACAATCCTGCTCCCCAATTCTCCTCAGGGACCCCATTCATGTGTATGGCTGCCTCATAACCCTGGAACCACCTTTGTATGTCATCCCCCTTCTTGAACTCCTTGCCTACGTTCTTGGGAATGTGCACAATCCTGTCTGCTTTTCTGGACGAATTGCTGCCACCATCTGAGCCTGACTTACTCCTAAGTTCTAGCTCCTTCAGTTCTCTCTCATGCTCTAAGAGCATCTTCCTCTCCTCTATGGCCAATCTCTTCTCCTCCCGCTCACTCTCCAGCCTGAGCTTCTGCAGCTCGAACTGCCTTGCCTCCCGCCTGTCCTCCAGCTCCTCTGGGGACAGACTGCTGCTGCCTGACCTGGCGGGTTCCCCCTACCCAAAGCACATCCACCCTGGAAATAGGCTCCTCCGCCTCCTCACTGAGATCACCAGGCTGCCCATTGGCATGTCTGGCTGCTACCCAGGCCCTCAGCGCCTTCTGTAGCTCCTCCTTCCTTGTGAGGCCTTTAATTTGGACTTTCAGGTTTTTACAAATCGCTCGTAACTCCTTTACGGCGTAGGATTCCAACCTGTCCTCCTCAAAGATAACTTCCAGAGATGCAACGGATGATGCAATTGATTCAGGCATGACAAAAGTCGTGAGTTGAAAACTGGCAAGATCAAAAATAGGCCAAAGAAAAAGAACCAGTATGTGGTACGTAATGGTCTGCGATATGGTAGTAGTGCACACCAATCACTGTAAGTCAAGTGCAAACGCAAGTCCTATCCTCACCGCTGACAACCAATGTTAGAAATGGGATCTCTAGTTGGCAAGGGCTTGCACCTTTGTCCAAGTAGGGACCCTTCTTCCTAGTCAGGGTAAGGGTTGTTACACTCGTGAAGTAACCCCTGCTCACCCTCGTGGTAGCTTGGCACGAGCAGTCAGGCTTAATTCAGAGGCAGTGTATAAAGCATTTGCACATAACCAACAGTAATACAGTGTAAGCACTACAAACGGACACCACACCAGTTTAGAAAAATAACCAATATTTTATATACTCAAGACAAGACCAATTACGACAAAAATCCACAATACTGTACTTTAAAAACGAATACTTGATACGTTAACTTCTTCTTTGCAGGAATAGCACAAAAGCAAAGTTCGTACGAGTCGGTAGCTCCGTCCGAGCCTACCGTGATGCTGAGAACCACAGAGTCTAACAGTTCCAGCCGACCGCGTCGATACGGGCCAGCAGAGTCGTGAACAGACTCGGTCACAGTACCTTTTCTCGTTGTGGCTGGTACGGAGTGTACGAGCCGGTCGGCGTTCAGTCGCGGTTGCGGTGCAAGACGGAGCGATGCAAGGTGCGGTGTCCTCGAGGCGGTGCAGGCAGCGGCTCGATGAGCGTCGTGCAGACGGAGTCGGTGAGTCCAAGGCGTGCGATGCAGGGCGAGACGATGCTCGATGCGGTGCTGACAGGTTGCGATGCAGGCGACCTAGCCGGAGTGCGGGAGCTGGCGTCGGACAGCGGTGCGAGTCGGAGCGGTGCGTCGCAGACGTGCGAGCGGTGCCCCAAATGCGGTGCGGTCTCGACTCTTGAGCCAGTTGCAGCGACAGTGTCGGTCTGGTCCGGCTGGCCCAGTGAAGCGATGCGATGCGAACTGCGGTGCCCACAGGTCACGGTGCAAGCAGCGGCTCGATGTTGGCGGCGTCGGACGTCGCCCACGGTGAGACCAGGGTTGCGATGCGAAGCGGGGCGATGCGGTCTGCGGTGCAAACAGGTCACCGGCCAGGGATGGATTCGGTTGACGGAGTCGGTTGCGGTTCCCTTCCTCTGTGGCAACTGAAACAGCGTTCCAGAAGCGGTACCCAGAGGCTTGTGAAGTCTTTGTAGTCCCTGAGACTTCTTAACAGGAGGCCAGCTCGGTTTCAGGCCCTTGGAGATACTCAGCACAAGTTTGTAGAAAGTTCAGTCCAGTCCTTTCACTGCCCAAGGCAGAAGCAGCAGCTGCAGGCCAACCCAACAAAGCGACAACACAGCAAAGGGGCAGTACTCCTCCTGGCAGCTCTTCCAGCTCTTCGTCTTGGCAGGTTCCTTGATTCCGGCGAGATCTAAATTCATGGGGTCAGGGCCCCAATATTTATATCCCAAATTCCTTTGTTCTCTGAAGGCAGAGAGGCCTTCGCCTAGTCCAAACCAGTTCTGGAGCACTTTGTTGACAAGTCTCCGTCCCTTCTTTCGGTGAGTAGGCCAGGGACATCAGACGCACCACAGGAGGTGGAGCCAGCATTGTGGAGGGAAGGCACTGTCCTATTCAGGGCCCAGGTGCGACCCCTCCCACCCATCTACATGTAGATCTTGCTATTCAGCCCTGTGCTGACTCACCCTGTCTCCTGGCATCCCCCAGCCCCTGTCACTCACACTCCAGACAAGGAATACACAACCTCGCAGAGGCAGGCTTGGATGGTTAGACAAGAAAATACCCACTTTCTAAAAGTGGTATTTTCAAACACAGAATGTTAAAACCAACTTCACTAAAAGCTGCATTTTATCATTCTGAGTCCAGGCATACTAAACTCGAATTTCTACCATGTTCCCGGGGTCAGTTAGGATTATAAGCTGTAATAATCAAAACTGCCCGTTCTGGCCTAGGGGAACAGGTAGCCTTGCAATAGTGAAAAACGAGCTAGGCTGTAATTCACTATCAGGACATGCCGCACACACCCGGGCATGTCCTACCTTTCGCGTACAACGCACCCTGCCCACAGGGGTACCTTGGGCCTACCTTAGGGTGACTAACATGTAGCAAAGGGAAGGTTTAGGGACTTGCAAGTGTGTGCACTTGCCAAGTCGACATGGCAGCCCCAGGCTGCGCACAGGCTCTGCGATGGCAGGCCCGAGTTACACTTTACGGGCTGTTTGCGTGGGTGGCACAATCCAGTGCTGCAGCCCACCAACAGCATTTGGTCTATAGGCCCTGGCACTCGCAGTGCACTTTACAAGGGACTGACACATAAACCAAATAGGCCAATCATGGAAACCCCAATCCATAACACATTTTATACAGGAGCACTTGCACTTTCCCACTGGACCGCAGTGAGGAAAGTGCGCAGAATCATCACACCAGCAAAAACAGAGTCAAAACCGGGAGGTCAGAAAGCAAAAAGTCAGGGGAAACATGCCAAAAGATGCCAAGTCTAACAAGGGTGAAACCTCAAGGCCATGGGACCAAAGAGACACAGAGGGCAAGGAGCAAAGAAAACAGAAAGAGCAGGAAGCAGAGAAAGGGGACAGCAAAGAGGAAAAGGAGAATAGACACCATGGGAACATAAGATGACAGCTGGAAGCATATACATTAGGGTGCATAAACAGCACAACCAGGGATCCTAAATGAGGCAATTTTACTCTGCGCAGGACAGAGTGAAAGACTATACAATGTGTTAATATGACCCTCTGGTGGACAAAGTGTGATGCATAGTATATCATAAATTATGTACACTGAGCAAGTCAGAAACTTAACCATCTCTCATTGGACTTTAAAGGTTAGGTGTTCTTACCACCATACTCAATGATGCTCGCTTTTATCAATCTCAAAGTGGAGAGGGGCTGTTTAGGCCCTACTGGGATACATACCTGTCACAAGCCACTTACCCAAAGAATTCTTCAGTGGGTGCTCAACTCAATGAGCTATCTTATAGGTATGTGTAGGACTAAGCTAAGCTTGTGCACACGGAGGTGGGTGACCCATGGACTTAATTTGGGAAAACACAATGCATCTGACAGCAGGGGCCGTATTACATGCAGCGTGCATGCCCTAATCAGTGCCACAGTGCAATTTTACATGGATGAGCCGGGCACAGACCTGGTCAGTGTGCCCTATTATAGATAATGCACTGCTGCCAGGGCAGTCACAAACTTGCACCAACCCTGGGGGCAGCTCAATAGTGAAAGTCCGACTGGCTATTTGATGCACCCAAACCTCTTTTACAGAGTCGGTGGCAGCCAGCCCCTGCATCTGAAAGGGGGCAGAGGACCCTCAGCAGGTGAGGGCAGTGAGTGACTGCACTCGCCTGCAGTGGATTGTCTGGGGGGTTCTTGGAACCCCTTTTCCCCCTTGCGCAGCCCATTGTGTGTCATTTCTTTTGTGGTGCACCTCCTGATTGTCTCTTTGTCTCTGCACCTGAATTCATAATAAAGATTGGAGGCACATGCAAAGTGTTTCCATCATTAGCATGGGGCCACCCTCCTATGCTAATGAGGGGACATCCTCTTAGAATTGCTATATGTGCACCAGTGGGATCTGTATTTCAGAGGGGGCTGCAGAAGCTTCTGTGGCACTTCTTTATTACCAATATGTCATGGGGGCTTTTTATGTAGTATAGCCGCAGAAGCAGAAGGTTACTCAAAGTGTTCAGAACCTGTCTTCATCTTTTTAATAAAATCATCCAATGTAGAGTAATAAAGTTATCTAACCTAAAAACGGATTCCGAATGAACAGATCCCTGCCATATTTTCATGGTAATCTGTGCTTAGGTTTTAGATTCTGATTCTTTGTGTGTAAACGTATCTGCTGTGGATATCCTGGAAAGCTGGCACGCAACCCTCCGTGCCTTGCAGCATGGAGTGGGATTAGATTTTTCATTTGATTGGAGAAGACCTAGCCTTAACATAAAGCATCATAACAATAGAGTTGGGTGGAATACTTACAAGTGAAACTGTGTGTTTGGTCATTTTGACCTTGCAGGAAAATAAAAATGTTACTTACCCTGTAAGCTTCTGTTCATATCGTGTAGTGAAGTAGATTCACATGCTCTGCATCCTCTTGCCATCTAGTGTTGGGCTCGGACATTTCCATTCCAAGTTGTTTTTCTTCAAAGAAAGTCTTTCAGCCACCGACTCCATAATAGATTGTTTTTCGTACAGCGGGTAGGAATACAATAGAGTGGTGATTAAAGAGAGTATGGTGAACATGTGCATTGATTATAGAAATTAATTAGTAAAGGACGATATCTGTGATCATAGCCACCCGCTTTAGGGAAAGAGGGTATGAGCATGTGAATCTATAGCACTACAATCTACAAAACAGATGCTTGCAGGGTAAGTAACATTTTCAGCTCCTAGCATGTGCTGTTGTAGATACACATGCTCTGCATTGAATGTAAGACAGTACCTCCTTACAACAATTGGCTAGCGTGGGGATGATGCAGAAGTCTGAAGTAGAGTCCTGAGGACCATTTGGCCGAGTGGCAGTTGTCTGGCTAAGTTATCCATACAATAATGTTTAGTAAAAGTGTATGGGGTTGGCCAAGTATCTAATTTATATATGTCAGCGAATTGGATATTCCCTAGAAAAGCCATGGTTGCTGCTTTTTTTAAAGAAGAGTGTTCCCTGGGTGTAACAGGGAGGGCTCTTCTTGCTGACTATCCATCATGCAATGCCTGCTTTGGATATGGGCTGGCCTTTGTGTGGTTTTGCAAAGGCTATGAACAATTAGTCAGCTTTGCGTAAGGACTGGGTACTATCATGTGGTAAACGAGAGGCCGTTTGACAACTAGGCTGTGAAGGGCCCTTTCTGCTATAGAGTCTGGTTGAAGGAAAAAGACTGTGAGCTCTATGGTTTGATTAAGTTGGAAAGGAGAAACAACTTTGGGGAGGAATTTGGGTTAGCCCTGAGTACTACCCTATCATTATGAACCTGAAAAACAAGTTAATTACCTTCAGTAATGCCTTATTTGGTAGAGACTATCTAGCCGCAGATTCCTTACCTTAGAATTATCCCCAGGTGTCAGACTGGATCCGGAAAATTTTTGAGGGCAGAACCCCTGTGCACCGGTAGGTGGCGTCCTTCAGCTCAACGTGGTGTTGTCCGTGCCGTAATTGACGTGCACGGTGCCTATACAGGTGCTACGCCAGAGCATCAGTTTCTTTTCACAACTTGCCAGACCAGGCGCGCGGAGCCACGAACAACACTGCCCACTAGTGTGAAAAACTAGGGTCTGCAAAACAATTTCACACCAAAAAGTCCTGCAGGACTAAATGGGCAAAGTGCCTGTCCCGACGGACCTGATGTCCAAGCAATAGTGCTTAGTGAACATGTGCAGAGCAGTTCATATTGCGGCTTGGCAGATGTCCAGGCCAGGACTCCACATACTAACGCAGTGGTCGCAGCCTTTGCTTTGGTGGAATGAACATGCAAACCCTCTGGGGGCGGCTTCTTCACCAATGCATAGCAGATTTTGATACAGAGCACAGTCCATCGGGAAATGGTTTGTATCTGTACCGCTTTCTCTTTCTTGGCTCTGGCATTCCTCACAAAGAGTTGGTCTTCCACCTGGAACTCTTTTGTGCGGTCTAGATAGAACGACAATGCTCTTTCTGGGTCCAGTCAATGAAGTCGCTCCTCTTCCTTGGAGGGATGGGGCAGAGTGAAAAAGGTAGGCAGTGTGATGGATTGGCCTACATGAAAGGGAGTGACAACCTTCGACAGGAAGGAAGCTCTGGTGCAAAGAACCAGGTTGTCTGGGAAGATGTTCAGGTATAGAGGCTTAGATGATAAAGCCTGAAGCTCACTGACCCTCTGGGCAGATATTTTTGCCACTAGGAAGGCAGTCTTGATGGTAAGAATCCTGAGAGGACAGTTGTGCACTAGCTCAAAGGGAGTGCACATCAGGAAGGTGAGTATTAGTTTAAGGTCCCACTGAGGTATGAAGGGTGAAGGTGGAAATATGTGCTGCAGACTGTTGGACATGGCCTACTAAGGGGAAATGACCCCAAAACTTTTCACTTTTTCCTCCTAGTCTTTGCCGACTTTCTCTGCATAACCTTAGGAAACTGGGCACCTTCCCCCTGCACGGCAGAGGGAAGGTGCGTGCGCCCGCCTCACCAAAATTGGGTTGGGGGTGCGGATCCGATGGGGTTTTGGTGCCGTACCTCGGTGTGCCCTGTAAACAGGTTCACCACATACCCAGGGTGGGTACGGCATGAGCTAAGTAGTGGCACATAGCACTGAATGTGCCACCCACCAGATAGCTGTCAACCCTATACCAGGTCTGCCATGGCAGGCCTGCAGGGCGCCCCTGCCTAAGTTGGCATCACTTACACCTCTGCCAATCTGGAGTGGGTTATCATGAGGGCACCCCCCCACAGAAACCCTGACAGGCACTGGGGCAGGGGGGTATGCTGAAGACCGGGTGGGCACAAATGGATGTTCCTTGCCCAGGTAGTGAGGAATTCCCCAATGAGTCTTCCTCCTCCTTAGCGTTTGGCTCTCCCCATGGATACTCCTGGGGAGTTATTGAATCTCTGGTGTGGCCTCAGGGCCCTCTGCACATCCTCCATGTCAAAGGCGTGGGGAAGTGCATGCACCTTCCTACACTGGTTAGGAAGAGGCACTGAAGCGCTGTTCCAGAACATGGCTAGTCTGCCAATGCAGACTGAGGTATGTGCACCGGTCCTGATGCTCTTTTGGATAGGTGTCCCACCTGTAGTGGCAGGCTGGAGGATGCGCCCCAGCACCTATGGTACGGTGGATAGGCCTGCCATCGTGAACTGATGAGCGTACACTGGCAACCTCGGAGTTCTAATCTCCGGGTCAGGCCTGCCAGTGCAGGCCATCATCTGCGCGCTTGCATCCATGGTGCTAGCAGGAAGGTGCCTAATCTGCTGTCGTAGGCCGGGAGTGTGCAACCATACCGGTGAGGGGGTCTGCCCATGTCCTGCTGGGTCGAGCAGGGTGGTGTGTGCGCACTGGCACCATAGGTGCTCGGGCCTGGGTAAGCTATGTGCCCGGCCTGTCCTTGCCACGTAAAAGTGCAAATGCCCTTCCTACCTGTGTTGGGAAATGGCACTGATTCCATGTTCTGAAACACGGGCCGATCTGTCATTGCAGACCGGTGGGTGCACACTAGCATCTGTTGTGGGTAAACTCATCAGCAGCTTGCCAGGGTAGACCACTGTGAGTGCGCACCGACACCTATGGAGCCCGTGATTGCGTGTGCTGCCTCACAACGCAGGTTAGTGCATGCGCACAGGCACATGTATTGGTTAAACCCGTGTTCAGTCTGCTGTGCAGACTCAGGCGGGCGCACTGGCACCACTGGTGCTGGAACTATGTGTCCCTCCTGCCATCGCAGGTCGGGGTGCACAATAGCGCACGTGCACCCAGGTAGTGAGGAATAGCTATGCGTGATTTCACTACCTATGAGGCCTGCTCTACCCATAAGTTAATATGGGAAACAGCCACGGGAACTGCAGACTTCTGCCATTAGAGGGCCGAATGGGATAGACTGAAGATAGAGGTTGGGACACTTAGCCTCTAGGGGTCGGATCATGGCCCCACTAAAGATTACGGGGCATATTATCAACGGCCAGCGATAATTATCGCTGGCCGTACATAGCGATAGAAATATTATCGCTGGCTATCGCTGAATATTATCGCCATGATAACGCTATATTTACAACGCATAGCGCTATGGCGATAATATTTCAGCGATAGCGGTGTATTTCAATGGAACATCACTGGTTTTCCAGCGATGTTCCATTGAAAACAGCGATAACATTGCTGATACGACTCTGTGGTCGTATCAGCATAATCCATCTCCCATTAAAAGTATGCTTTAGTCAGGAATTTAACAGACGTTAAATTCCTGAGTTAAGGCTGAGGTAGCGCGATTTTTTATCGCTGCACCTCCTTGTTAATATCGCGAAGCTGCCTTCACGATATTAACATGTGTTGTTTTCACAGCCACGCCTTCTTTGCATCTCATTAGCGATGCGAGGCGAGGCTGTGAAAAACGGGCTCTACATCAAGGAAACACGCGCTAGCGTGTCCTTGATGATATTGCGATATAATTATCGCCGCTTTTCGCCCAAAAACGGACGCTAAAGCGGCGATAATTATATCGCCAGCCCTTGCTAATATGCCCCTAAGATCTGCATTCCAAGGCCCCATGACAGACAGGCCTACAATTCAGGGAAGACATCTGTTGTTAAAAGGGAAAATCCCTACACCACCCTGACTTCTATGACACACAACAGTATAACTACGGGTGCCCTCCTCCAGAAAAGGGGGAGATATGCTTGTGGGGATGTGGGACCAGAGTTCCTGAACTGCGTGGTGCACATTGTCAGAGGACTCTGTTCTGAACATGAAGGATAACTGTCCAAATAGAGACTGGCCTGGGCCGAGGACCTGCTGAAGTGTGGCACCCTGAAGTGTGCTCTCCAAGGGCCTGACGGCGGGCCTCCTGTTCTCCCGGAGATCTCAGGAATATCAAAGATCTCCCCTGAGGGACCTATACCATCTACCTGTGACATCTGGAGAGGGGTACCCTCTCAAGTGCCCACCTCTGTTACTAAATCCAAACTGGTAGCATGGTGTGAGCATGGACTTAAGACTTGTGTCTGTAGACCGGATTGCCTAGTGCAGCGCCCCAAAAACTTGCCCGCATCTGAGGCGCGTGGTTCCTGTACTGTGCGACCACGACACTCATAAGTGTCTAGTGGTAGTGAGCGGATTCACCGGTTGCGAAACCCCGCGTGGCCAGTTTCGTCGATCATGCTGCATTTCTCTCCTGCGACACACTGACGGCATGCACATTGCGCGCGGTGTCTGATTCACAGGGTGCGACCCTCGGAGGTGGGGGCGTACATAGAGTTGTGCCTCATTCTACCTCATGTGGCTCTGCTGAACTTGCGCCTGTTTGTGTGTGACCGGACTGGTCTGGTGCAACCTGTATTATCGTGCACCCAACATTGTGCCTCATTTCCAAAGAGGTACGGAATTGCAACTCTTCGCTGTGTGTGTAACTGGAATTGTCTGGTGCAACCCAACTCAGCATGGACCAGTTATTGTGCCTCCTTACCAAGGAGGCGCAGAATTTGCAACTTATCGTGTTTGAAAACTGAAGTGCCTGGTCGCTCTGCCCGGATCCCCTGGTCACAACCTGGATCATTATGTACCAATCAGGGCGCCTCATCCTACTGAGAAGCTCCCCTGTGTTACTCCCCATTCATCGGTTGTTCCCTTGTTGACTCTCATCGTGGTGTGCCAACTGCCCTCTCCACACCTGGCCCCTCCTGATGACATCTTGGCGGCAGGTAGTAGTGAGAGAAATTGACTTGGTTGAGGAAACGCTTTCGAGACAGTTCGTGAGCGGGTCAAGAAACTGCGTGACTCCTTTGTGTTTTGAGACCTGTGGGTGAACTTCCTGCGTGGCTGCTAACCTCTCCCTTGTTTACGTCTACCTCCTAATTAAAACTGTTACATATTCCCACCTGCTTCCCGAGGGCCCAGACTATGGGGCCGATTCCGATTCGGGCCGGAAATCTCTCCGACCGAGCCGGACCCGGAGAGATTTCCGACCGAATCGGACCCGTGCAGCCCGACCGAACGAGTACAATGCGCACGTATGCCATCGGACTCGAGTCGGTCGGACTCCCATTGAAGTCAATGGGAGCCTGTCGTACAACGCGTACGCGGGCTCCCATTGACTCAATGGATGCGAGGCGGACAAGGGCGCCCCCTACAGCGTGTACGCGGTGAAGCGACTCGCGCCGTACACGCACAGGTAGGGGGGACCCATGGGTCCCCCCTGTGTGCGACTCGCGCGGCTACGCGTACAGGGGGGTCCGACACGGACCCCCAAAGTACGGCTCCGACTGCTCTTTCGAGCCGGAGTGCGCGGCTCGGTCGGACTTCTCGCGGCGCGCATCGTACTTACCCGGCCGGGGAACGTCTCCATTGCGCGGTGCGAGTCGAGTCCGAGCGAGTCGGTCGGTGCGGTTAGACCCGGGAACGAGTCGGTCAGAGCGGTCGGGACGCCCGGACGAGTCGGTCGGCGATTTCGCATCGTACTCGCTCGCCCGGACGCGCGTACGAATCGGTCGGGCAATAGGGCTCCGAATCGGATCCGGTTAAGCCGAATCTGATTCGGAGCCCTACCGGCCGAGATCGGAATCGGCCCCTAAGTGTTACTTCGGCTGTGTGTGGCCCAGTGTCCGGGAGTCGGGCTGGTTATCTTCCATCTGGGGGTATAGGAAAATAGGTGTGAACTTTAAGGTGGAGGGAGGCTTGAGCGATGGAGTCTGCAGAGGGTGAACCATATACCTGCTATGTACCAGTGGCACCGCATTAGGGTGCTGAGCGCATATGTAAGAGTGTGCCTTATGGACTGTGTTAGACCTGGCACCATTGGCGTGGGTCTCCCTTCCATTTTTGCTGTTGCCTCCTGTGTTTTTACTATGTTTTTGCTGGTCTAGATGCTTTGGGCACTTTGCCACTGCTATTCAGTGCCAAAGTGCAAGTGCTCCCTATTGTAAATTATTGTAATGGATTAGTGACTCCATGATTGGCTTATTTGATTTACTTGTCAGACCCTAGTACAGTGCACCATGTGTGCCCAGGGCCTGTAAATCAAATGCTGCTGGTGGGCTTGCAGCACTGACTGTGCCACCCACAGAAGCAGCTTGTAAAATATGGCTCCGGCCTGCAATTGCAGAGCCTGTGTGCAGTCTGGGACTGCCATGTCGACTTGGCAAGTGCACCCACTTGCCAGTCCCTAAACCTTTCCTTTTCTACATATTAGTCACCCCTAAGGTAGGCCCAAGGGCAGGGTGCATTGTATGTAAAAGGTAGGACATGCCCTGATGTGTGTAGCATGTCCTAATAGTGAATTACAGCCAATTTCGTTTTTCACTATTGCAAGGCTATCTGTTCCCATAGGCCACAATGGGCAGTTTGATTATAACATCTTATAATCCTAACTGACCCTAGGAACAAGATAGGAAAATAAAGTTTAGTATGCCTAGACTCAGAATGTTAAAATACATCTTTTAGTGTGGGTGATTTTTACATTCTGTGTTTGAAAATACCACTTTTAGAAAGTAGGTATTTTCTTGCCTAACCATCCAGCATGCCTCTGCTAGGTTTGTGTATTCCATGTCTGGTTTGTGAGTGACAGGGGGCTGCTCCAGCAGTCTGATGGGTCAGGGCTGGGCTGAATAGGACCTGCATTGAATAGAGACTAGGGGGAGGAGATTTCCTTTCACTAACCTGAGCCCTCATAGAATAGAGAGTAGGGGCGGAGATTTCCTTTCACTGACCTGAGCCCTCATAGAATAGAGAGTAGGGGGAGGAGATATCCTTTCAGATACCTGGGCCAGGTCTGCTTTCAACAATGCTGTCTCCACCTCCTGCCAGGAAGCTGCACCAGGGAGGACAGAACTGGTTTTGGCTGGGCACAGACACTCTCTGCCTTCAGAGAACAAAGGATTTACTAGTATAAATATTGGGGCCCAGACCCCAGAACTTTAGATCACTTCTGGGAATCAAGACGGACCTTTGTCAAGGAGAGAAACCAAGGAAGCTGAAGGAGGAGACTGCCCCAGTGCTGGTTGCTGTCTGGGGTTGGCCTGCAGTGGTTACTCATTTCCAAGGAAAGGGAAAAAGGAACTTTGTGTACTTTATCATCTTGAGGAAGATCTCCAAGGGCTTGAAGCTGAGCTTGCCTTCTGTCTGAAGTCACAGGGACACCAAGACTTCACCTCTGAATTTCCTTGCAGGGAATTCTACCTGCAGAGAGGTGCCTGCTGTTGTTCTGGGTACCTCTAGTGTCTGCGTGTCGCTGGGAGCTGGAAGCGCGACGCAACGAGGAAGAAGCGTGACGCCGCCGCAGCAGTTGCCGTCGCATTGCCGAAGAAGCGTGTGGCCACCGCAGCTGTTCGCCGTCGCATCGCCGAAGAAGCGTGTCGCATCACCGGAGAAGCGTGCCACAGGGCCTGTCGCGGCTCCAAAGTTCACCGATTTCGTCGCACGGCCGTCGGGCGTGCACGCATCGCATCCAGGTTGTCGCATCGCATCAAAGACGCCATCTTGTCGCATCGCACCGGATCGTCACATTGCATCGAGGCGCCATCTTGTCGCATCATCACCGGGCCGCAGTAAGAAACGACGCATCAACTCCCCACACAGTAAGGAAGCGACGCATCACCTCCCCTGCGCTGCAGTAAGGAACCGACGCATCCACTCCCCTCAGTGTAAGGAACGGCGCATCAACTTCCCTGCGACCCTTTTGTTTGCATTGCGTGACGCATCCCAGGTACTTTGAGAACCAAGTGACGCATTTACCATCTAATTTGAACTAAGCTATTTCTACCATCTGAAAGTCATATTTTTGAGTATTGTATTGTGGATTTTTGTCGTTTGGTCTTGTGTTAAATCTAGATAAAGATTACTTATTTTTCTAAACTGGTGTGGTGTCCATTTGTAGTGTTTTAACTGTATTACTGTATGTGTTCACAAATGCTTTACACACTGCCTCTGAGATAAGCCTGCCTGCTCGTGCCAAGCTACCAAGGGGGTGAGCAGGGGTTGTTTAGGAGTGTAGCCCCCTTACCCTGACTAGAAGCAAGGGTCCCTACTTGGTCAAAGGTACCTACCTCTGCCAACTAGAGACCCCCATTTCTAACAGACTGGCTGATACCCGTCGCATGGCGTAATGGTGCGGAGTGAGTGTGTGTGAGTGATCGTGTGAGGGCCGCCTGTTATTCACAACACTGGCTTAAGTTGATTGGTGCCAACAGCACAATACCTTTTGACATTGGGTTTCTCCCACGTGGCTTCGGCCCGCGGTGCTGCTAAAAAGTGTTCTATGTTTTGTGTATGTACATAATCGTGATATCATGCACCGCATAAGGGTGCTCTCTCTCAATTGGGGGAGGGTGAGTTAGATTAGGGATTGTCCATAGTGTGCATACTAGTGAAATCATAACAATACGAGTGGGCCTAGTACTGCTAGTAATATTTCCGATTGTGTTTTAAGCTCAAAAGTATATGATGGTCATGTTATAATGATTGAATGTGTGTTGAATATAAAAGTTTTACATACATACTTAATGAAGTATCTTTTGTGAAGCTCAGTGCATTTACTGTGAGTGGCTGCTGTGACTTTGCTTTACACATTGTTTCTGTAGTGAGCCTGACTGCTCAGTGCCAAGCTATCCAATAGTGAGCACGGATTATACAGCAAATGTAATCACCTGCCCTTGACGGGAGCTGTAGTTCTGCCTGACTGGGGGCAACCCTTCAGCCAACCAGACACTGCCGGTTCTAGCACAGATCTTTCAAAAACCTATTTACAACAGGGGATTTGAACAGGGAAGGCTGATCTGGCCACTGCAGAAAGGCTGAGATGGTAGAAAGATAGCCCATTAAGGTGCCCAAAGCAGAGCCCTGCTGGACAAGAGAAAGAATAAACAGAAGGACCTGAGAGAAGGGAGCAGAA
Source organism: Calotriton arnoldi (assembly GCA_963921515.1). Classification (NCBI taxonomy): domain Eukaryota; kingdom Metazoa; phylum Chordata; class Amphibia; order Caudata; family Salamandridae; genus Calotriton; species Calotriton arnoldi. Next base: position 323,658 of record CAWUFW010006283.1, on the reverse strand, counting down.
AGAAGGTAAATCTGTTTCTCTACCCAGCATGCCACAAACTTGCCCCTATGGCAGGTGTATACTGTCTTGGTAGAGGGAGGCTTGCCTGCCAAGATAACACTGCAGACTTCGGGCGGAAGGTCAAAAGCCGTCAACTGTTACCACTCCATTTCCATGCATGAAGGCGGTGCATTGACAGGTTCGGAACCCTCCCCGTTGCTGCGACAGAAGATCCTACCGAAGGGGCAGCCTGATTGGAGGACATATGGTCATGCTCAACAGCTTGGGATACCAGACTCTCTGAGCCCACTCCAGAGCCACAAGGATAACTTGGGCCCGGTCGTTCCTGAACTTCCTGAAAACTCTGGACTGGAGTGATATAGGTTCAAAGGCTTATAGGAGGTCTCAGTACCACTCGAGATGAAAAGCATTTCCGAGCGAGAGCTGCCTTGGAAACTCCAGCTTGCAAAACTGCTGACAGTGTACATTCCCAGAGGAGGCAAGCAGAACTAACCAAGGTTCTCCCCACTCTTGAAAGAGACCTTGTGCCACCTCCGGATGGAGATGCCATTTGTGATCCGCTGGGCATCTGCGGCTGAGTTTGCCCAACCTGGCATTCAGAGAGCCCGCCAGGTGTTGAACCACCAGGGATATGCTCTGACGTTCCAGCCATGCCCAGAGGTGCAGGGCCTCCTGACAGATTGTCCATGACCCCTTCCCACTCTGTTTGTTGCAGTACCACATGGCAGTGGTGTTGTCCATGAACACCTGCACGAGCCTTCCCTAGGAGGTTAGAAAGGCTTTTAATGCCAGCCGGATCACGCGGAGCTCCAGTAGGTTGATGTGGTGTCCGGATTCCACCAGAGGCCTCTGATCTCCACCTCTCCCAGATGGTTGCCCCATCCCAGGAGTGAAGCATCTGTCACTATTATCATATCTGGTGTGGGAAAGGAGAGGGGTCTGCCACGGACCCAATCACAGTTTATTAACCAACACAGCACATCTATTGCAGTTCCCGCTGAGATCTGGACCATGTCGGAGAGATTTCCTTGATGCTGCGATCACTAGAACCTCAGATCCCGCAGCAGAGCCCGCACATACCAGCATGCATGTGTCATACGCAGGATGCCATGAGGCCCAGCAGCCTCAGAGTCAGTCTCATCGAAACCCAGGATAGAGGCTGAAACATCAGTATCATAGCCTGAATATCCTAGACTCGCCGTTCTCGAGGATAAGCCCGAAACTGCACCTTGTCCAGAACAACTCCGATGAAAGGTAGCATCTGAGAGGGTGTCAGGGGTGATGCTGACATGTTGATAGTGAACCCCAGCGAGTGCAGGAGTTCCGCCATAGTCTTAAGGTGGGAGACGACTGTCTGGGGCAAGCCCACCTTCAACAGCCAGTCATCGAGATAGGGGAAGACTGGTAACCCAGACCGTCGCAGATGAGCTGCAACCACCACCATCACCTTGGTGAACACCCGAGGGGTGCTTGCAAGGCCAAAAGGGAGCATGGCAAACTGAAGGTGCTCACGGACTACCTTGAACTGCAGGTAATGGCTGAAAGCAGGCAGGACGGGGATGTGAAAATATGCGTCCTGCAAGTCGAACACTACCATCCAGTCTCACGGGTCCAGAGCAGACAGGCTTGAGCGAGCGTGAGCATTTTGAATTTCTCCTTTTTGAGGAAGAAATTGAGAGGGTGCAGGTCTAGAATAGGATGAAGGACTCAGTCCTTTTTGGGCACCAGAAAGTTGCGGGAATAACAACCACGGCATACTTATGGTCTTGGGACCCTCTGTATGGCTCCCTTGGCCAAGAGAGCCATCACTGCCTAATGGAGTAAGGAGAGATGGTCCTCCGTAAGCCTGTCGTAAGTGGGTGGCATGGTTGGAGGGGTAGTCACGAAGGGGAGGGAATAGCCCCTTAGGACAATCTGATGAACCCAGCAGTCTAATGTTCTCGACCACCAGTGGGGCAGGTGATGGCATATCCTGCCTCCCACTGAGTGTCTATGATCGCTGGAGGGCGAACTAAAGGGGGTTGGAGGATGCAGCTTCCGAGGGGGTGGTGGACTGTCCCGACCTCTGGCTGGGTCTGTGGGTACTGCATCCTCAGCCACTCAGAAGATGGGAAGCTTGCGTGCCATGGTGGCTGGGCAGGTAAAGACACAGCTGGAAGCCCCTTCCGTGGTCACAAAAGGAGTGAAAGGCGGACTGGGGTTGGCCGGGGGGGGCACTGAAAGGCCCTAGGACCTGGCCGTAGCTTTGCTATACTTGAAGCTCTCCAGCACTGAGACCCCCTTGTCTCCAAAGAGATGGGAGCCTATAAAGAGCATTTCCATAAGCAAAGCTTAGACAGCCCCTGAAAAGCCAGTCGTCCTCAACTAGATGCAGTGCCATAGGGCCACTGACGATGAAACCGCTCTGCCTAGCGAGTTGGTCGTATTCAGCCCACATTGGATCGTGAACTTCGCTGCATCTCTCCCGTCTGCTATCGCTTGGGAGAGTATAGCGCGGGCCTCCTCCGGGAACATGGGCAGCACCTGCGCAACCGAATCTCAAGAGTGCATGGGTCTAACGTCCCAAAAGGCACACGATGTTCAAGGACCAGAGTGCCAGGCTGGTGGAAGAAAACATTTTCTTGCCTAAGGTGTCCAGCCTCTTGGACTCCCTATCCGGTGAGGTGGTAGGGAATGCACCAGGATTTACAAGGGAAGTGGAGGCTTGGGCCACGAAGCTCTCCGGGGTGGTGTTGCATGAGGAAACTGGGGTCCCCTGTGGCATAGGGCAACTGCGGCAGGGAATTATCCTGTTCACAGGAACCACTGTGCAGGGTTTGGACGAGGTCCCAAGCAGGATGTCCCTAAGGGCTTCATTAAATGGGAGAAGCGGTTCTGAGGGGTTCACCCTCAGTTGAAGCACCTCTGTCAAGATGTTAGTCTTGACTGCCACTGAGGGCAGGCTAAGCTCCAGGACCTCAGCCGCCCTTCTCACCACCATAGTAAAAGAGGCACCCTCCTCCGTAGCCACGGTAGGAGGAGAGACAATGCCAGTATCTAGAGAGGTGTCCAGTCCACTGTCGTTCACCAATTCCTCACACCAGTCCATGCTGGGGTCTAGGGACTGGTATTCTTCAGGGTCTAGTGGCCCTACCCAATAGTCCCCAAGTCTTAGCCCAAAGGAATAGAGCTCAGGCTCTGGCCTGGAGGGCATGGCTCCAGTCGGTACTGGAGTCGGCATCAGATGACCCCCCCTCCAGCTACACTTCAGAGTCAGGGATGAGAATGGGGACACCGACGCCGGAGGCCCTGGGAGCATCGACATCGGACCAGCGCCTGGGAAGGTCAAGGTGGTACGATCGGTGCCGGTCTGGATCCATCCGTGATTCCAAGGGGCCCTACTAGTGCCGGGAGCAGGGTACCAGTAGGGGCCCCTTTCAAACCCACTGGGCTGCCCAAATATGAGGTGCATGGCCTCACAATATTTACAGAGTCGGGCGCAGCTCGCTTCGGCTCCTAGAAACTCAGGGAGGCGCGGAGTCGGCCAAGGCACAGGCTCTACTGCAGAACCAGGCCTTGAATGACAACGCTCCCACGTCTCATCAGATGACTTGGACGGACAGAGTGAAGTTGAATACCTCTGTGACTTCTTGCTTCTCTTCTTTCTATGGGAGTTACTGGAAGGCAACTTTGAGTGCAATGAAGATCTAGGACTCCGCGACAGATCTCGGGACCTTCCTCTCAACCGGGATCGAGTCCGTTGTGGCGTCGCACGTCAAGCGGCAAGGAGTTTGAGGGACCGCTCCCTAAAGGCCTTGGAGTGCATGACACGGCAGTCAACGCAGGCCTTCGCAATGTGTTCGCGCTCGAGGCATCAGAGGCAAACAAGATGTGGGTCCGTCACTGACATCGGTCGGTGACAGGCACCACAGAGCTAGAAGCCAGCTTTTCTAGTGGACATCCCTGCCACACCAGGAAAAAGATTCTCAAAAAAAGTTTGACAAAAAGTCGAAAAAGGGTAAGTCAAAAAATGAAGGGTGGTAGCTTTCTCCAGATCTGCGCTGACTGGTGCGGAAAGAAAAGAATTGACGTCATATAGTCACTGAACACTTCACTTCCAGCGCGAACAATGCCACCGACACCATGCGGAGCCGAACGCCACCTACCAGCACGCAGGGGTACTGCTCATGAAAAATGCCCAGATCCAGTCTGACGCCTGGGGATAATTCTAAGGTAAGGAATCTGCAGCTAGCAGGCTCTATCAGATAGAAATTTCTTGTAGTGTGAGGCCCTGCAGCTCACTAATACATCTGAGAGATGTCACAGCCACAAGAAAAGCTACCTTCTAGGAAAGGTACTGGAGGGGAGCAAGAGTGGGGATGCTTAAAATGGGGTCTGATGAGTTTAGTGACGACTACATTGTGGTATCACACTGGTGCAGGGGGAACTCTGGAAGTAGGATGTTCTGTTTCAAGTGTTTATTTTTTTTGGCTTTCAGTAGTGTGTTCTCAGTGTTTTCTAAAAATATTTAAATCAGTGCTTTTCAGTGCTTATTTAGCTGGCCAACACCCAAAGTAGACAAAAACTGTGGGCCTGACTCACAAAAGTAAACTTAGAACAAAAGTCTAAGTTTAGACCAAAAGTCTAACTTAGACCAAAAGTCTAACTTTAGTAGTAGTAAAGTTAGACTTTTGGTCTAAACTTAGACCTAAAGTCTAACTTTACTACTAGTAAAGTTAGAATTTTGGTCTACGTTTGGACCAAAAGTCTAACTTAGACCAAAAGCCTAACTTTACTATTACTAAAGTTAGACTTTTGGTCTAAGTTAGACTTTTGGTCTAAACTTAGACCAAAAGTCTAACTTTAGTAGTAGTAATGTTAGACTTTTGGTCTAACTTTAGTAGTAGTAAAGTTAGACTTTAGGTCTAAACTTAGACTTCAGGTCTAAACTTAGACTTTTGGTCTAAGTTTACTTTGGTGAATCAGGCCCTGTATGTTTACAAAACGTGATCATTTTTTTTGCAGTGATTGTTATTAAGCATATATTTAATTTAAAGTAGAAGGACTGCATGGTATGTAGTGTCTGATGGACGAATGTTAGACTATTTTAAGAATAGAAAATCTTATTCGCCTCTCACATCACATTACCTTTCAAAGCTCATTACTCTGTATGGTTAACAGGACCATTAAAGGATTAAAAAGAAAGAGCACTGTATTCAAATGCTTCAATTAAAATTTCTGGGCACATTTGCAGGTCATTCAACTATTCCTTAATGAACATTATGATACTCGAAGGGTGGTCAACCCTGCCAACAGCATAGTAACTTGTGAACCCCTTGAAATGTTAGATTTCACCAGATTAAATTGTAGCCCTGCAATCTAGGTTGTCTGAAACGTGATGCATTAAGGATGCCCACACCTGCCTTTCTGCACTCTTTGCCTGACTACATTAAGGTGCTGCTGCTGTTGTGTGGACGTGTATAACTGCCAAGTGTCCCTGCGGCAAATGTCTCACTCTAAGTCAATCCTGACTTTTTAACTGACACCACAGTGCATTCTGGGACTTGTACTTTTGCAGTTAAAACTGTAATTGCGTGCTCAAAAACCTCAGCAGTAAAGTGCAGTTGGGTAAAAAGTCAGAATTAACTCAAGGAATCACACATAACAATGGGACACCTTGCAGCTATGAAGCTTGTTGGTATGTGGAAAGTCTTGTGCCATGTTTTCACCACTATCTCATGTAGATGGTAACAGGATTGTTTTCACATGTACCTGTCACTACACCTTGCATTAAACATTTAATGCCCGGGGTGTTTGGCAGATGACCGGCTGCCAATATTGACTTGTTAGAAAAGGGGATGATGTATTAAAGGGCTTTCCCCATTCTGCGGGTAAATGTGACAGTATATAATGGCCAAGATTCTTAGGTGCCAGTCATTTCACCTATCTGTGAAATAATTAAACACTGTCAAAAGATAAAATATAATTTAAATATTCATAGACTCTCTACAGTATCTAAAATAATTAGATCAGATCTAAAATATGCTTCTGAACCCTGCACCCTTAGTCCAAGCACATAAACTGGAGATAACAAAAGGAAGGAGAAACAATATTTTAGTGAAATCCCTAAACAACAAAACTCAAGAAGAATATCTGATACCAATCTTTTTGCTGCTACTTTATGTGACAAAGCTACGTTGTGTTGAACTCTTCAGGAAGAAATAAAAATGACTCATTCTCTCTCACTTTCCTTTCTTTGAATGGCATTTTAGTTTATGGTTGTTCAGGTGTTTATCATTGTTTATATATTTACACTGATGAGGGTTGTTTGCCTTTCTGTGGGGTTTTATCAGTTTTTATAGGTTTAAACCTAAAATAGGGTAGCCTATCTGGGAGGGATGACTCTTTTGAGGCTGTCCATAAAGCTTTAATGACTGGTATGTAGAAAAGGGAAGAATACTCCCTGATTTGCATGTAAGCGGATATGGCGAGGCCTGACCTCTGCAGATAAAGCAGTTAGCAAATTATGTCTTGGATTGTGGGTTTTAGAGGGTTTAGGAGGTCCAAATGTTTCTTCCACTTTGCTGCCTAATAGGCTTTAGTGGTAAGCCTGCGGGACTCTTGTAGAATGTCCATGCTTTCTTGTAAGAGGCGCAGGTACCCGAACTCTAGGACCTCAGGTGCCTGATCGCTAGATTGAGCTGTTTGGGGTCCAGATGTCTGAATTGACCTTGACTCTGGGTGAGAAGATCCGGCGTGTTGGTGAGCCTTGGTAGGATCTTATTGGCATCTTGATTAGTGAGTGCCAAGACTGGCTGGCCCTGGTGGGGGTTATGAGGATAAGGGTTGAGACGTTTGCTGCATCTTCCAAACCGTGAATGGAAAGAGTGGGAGATGTGGAAAAGTGGAAATGAATATACCTGACCAGTTTATCCATAGTGCATTGTCCTTTGACTGTGGGTACCTGGAGGCAAAGTTTGGGCATTTTGCATTTTCGGGGGTGGTGACTAGGTCTATGAGTGGTGTACCCCAGTGCTGAAAGTAATGGAGCAAGACCTGTGGGAGGAGTTCCCACTTTTGAAATTGTTGATGCATCCTGCTGAGCTGGTTGGCCAGGTTTTTGATCACTCCCAGAATGTACTCCGCCACGAGATAGTGGAGTGTCCGCAGCCAAGTCTTCTTTGCTAGTATATAGAGGGCAAGTGAGTGAGTATCAGCCTGTTTCTGGAGGTATTGCATCGCTGTCATGTTGTTGGTTTAGCCCTTAATGAGGGGAAGGAAGATTTTCAGGGCAAAGTATATGGCAAGGAGCCTGAGGTAGTTGATGAGGTGGCCTGGCAATGAGGAGTTCATACAGCTTGTATAGTCCTGTGTTCCAGATGTGCTCTCCAACCAGCATGAGAGGTGTCCGTGGTGATGGTGACGTGTGGAATAGGGTCTAGGAAGGGCCTGCACTGCAACAGATTGCTGCTGTTCCATCACTGCAGAGAATGATGGGTGCTGGTGCTTACCAACTCTATATCTTACTACTGACCCTCTGCCTGTGACCATTGAGCTGAGAGGCACTATTGTACCAGGCAAATATCGTGCTAGGTGTGGGGCACTATGGCAATACAGAAAGCCATCAGACCCAGTTCTGACTGAGAGTTGACGATTCGACTGAAAAAGAGTTGAGAGCTTTTGGAAGGCTAGCACCCACTGTGGGCTTGGGTAGGTGTCGCCTCTGACTGAGTTTAGCACTGCCTGTAGAAAGGGCTGGATTTAGAGGGTTTTTGTGGGATGTGGGGCATTTATTGAGAACCTAAGGCTGTTTGGGAGTGAGGTGGTAGCTTTGGTGTCTCCTAGGCAGTGTTTCTTGCTTGTGCTCTTGATAAGCCAATCGTCGAGAAATGAGAAAAAAAGGACCTCCCCCCCCCTTCTTAGGTGGACGGCTACTACTGCTAGTAGGCACTTTGTGAAGACCCCTGGAGCAGTGATAACGCTGAAGGGGAATTCCCTGATTTGCAGTGCTGACCACTTAGCATGAAGCTGAGGTAGCACAGGTGGGCGGGATGGATAGAGGTGTGGAAATAGGCATCCTTAAGGTCTAGTGCCGCCATATATTCACCTTGTTGCAGTAGAGGGATAATACCCTATAGTGTGACCATATGGAAGTATTCAGAGAGGATGCAGTGATTTAGAGGTGTCAGGTCCAATATGGGGCTGAGGGAGACATCCTTCTTGGGGATGAAAAGGTAAAGGAAGCAAACCCCTTGCCCCGCTGGTGAGAGGGACTGGCTCTATGGCCCCCTACAGAAGAAACACTTGCACCTCTACCTGCTGAAGGATTTGATCGTTGCTGCTGAAGGTGTGGGTGTAGGGCGGTATTTTGGGAGATGTGTTAGAGGTTTTAGGCAGTAGCCATGGCATACCACTGCTAACATCCACTTGTCTGATGTGATTGCCACGAGGGAGGAAATCCTGCAGTCTCCCGCGATCGGGGAGAAAGGAGGATGACTCAGTGTTTGGAGGTGGGAGCTCCTTTCCTAGAACCTCTTTAGTCTCTGCCCCTGTTGTTGTTGCCCCTGGAGCCAAGTTAAACCCGACTGAAGAGCTCCAATCTGGGCGAAACCGGTCTTGGGTTGCTAATGTTCTGGTTCACGGAGGGCCTAGCTTGCCAAGTTGGGTCCCTTGCTCACTGTGCCACTGGAGCCAAGCTACACCTGACTGAAGAGCCCCAATCCGACTGAAGAGCCCCAATCAGGGCGAAACCAGATTTGGATTGATTGTGTTCAAATTTAGAGAGGACCTAACTTGGCAGTTCAGGCTGGACTGTTCCTTTTGGAGCAGGGTCAAGACTGATTTGCATATGACTGGGTCTAATCTGAGGTGGCATGGTGGGCAAAAGAAAGATGGGTTGTAATGGCACCCCAAGCTATTGCCAGTGGTTATACTTATAGGAAGCCTCCTCCCATCACCTTTTGTGTGTTTGATGACCATTGTGCCACCTGCTGGTGGAATGACTGCTAATGCTTCTGGTATGAGAGGGTTGGGGCCGGTGAATCGGCTTTGAAGTCTGCCCTGTATTGTTGCCTGTGAAAAGAGCCCTTAGGTGATGGATTCTACAGGGCACTCATGGCTTTAAAGTTCTCGGTGTCCTTGATTTTTTTCATCTGATCAACCTGTTGGATGAACAGATGTCCTCCATCAAAGGGATGGTTGAGCAGATGTTGTTGGATCTCCTGCTTGAAGCCTGAAATGTGGAGACAGATGTGGTGTCTAATGAGGACACTGGTGTTGACCCTCCTAGATGCGGTGTTTGCAGCATTGAGGGTGCTGCATATTTTGGCAATGGAAATAGTTTTCCCCTCTGGGACTATTTCCTCACCCCTCTTTTTGAATTCCTCCAGGGGATGCATGACTATGAATTGCCTCAGGTCCCACTGAGCCCTGTCATAGTTCATAGTAGGAAAGGAGACAGACAGAGTTGGCTATCCTCCAGTGGGTAGTGGGCCCCTACTGCTACGGTTTTCCCAGCCAGCCTCCAGTCTCTTGCTCTCCTTATTGGGCAGGGGAGTGACGCCTGTGGTCTGAGCAGAAGCCCGCTTGGGCGCTGTATTGGTGACCAGGGAGTCTGGTGGAACTTGACCCTTGATGTAGGCTGGGTCATTGGGAGAAGGCTTGTACTTTTTCTCTGCCCATGGTGTTAGCACCCTGACCTTGATGGGCTCCTTTGCGGTATCAGAGGCGGATTTGAGCATGCCCTTCAACAGTGGGAATAACTGGACAGTTCTCTCCGACTTAAAGACTGTTTCCACAAGGAAATCATCTTCCTCATTGAGGACATCCATATCCACTTTGGATGCCCACCCTGTGGTATGCTGTGGTGCCGTCCGAGGAGAAGACCTTACAGGGTAATGGTCCTAGTCTGGATCCCAGTAGGGAATTAACATTGTGGTCATCCCTTGGGTCATCTGTGGGCACCAGGTCAAATGGTGCTTGGAAAGGGTCAGCAGGGCCGAAGGGGCTGCCTTCCCCATAAGAGGAGTGGGGGGACCCCTCTCGTGAGTGTGGAGGCAATGAAGATGGTGACCTGGGAGGTGATGTTGGTGGTGGATGAGGTGGAAGTGTTGATGTTGGTAGAAGAGGAGGAGTAAGTGAAACACAAGGGAGAGGGCTGGTGCCCATGTCCTTGTGTCATCTGAGCTCAGGAGCTCGAGGGGCCTCCAAAGCTAGATGTTTCTGGAAAGTTGGTTTCCTCTTCCGAGGCAAGGTCTCCGAAGGTGTTGTCAGAGGGATCTTTGTAGAGATTTACCCCAGCTGGGGATGGATGAACATTCACTTTTGCTTAACATTCAACTTCTCCTGCAATCTCTGTATGATCGGTTGCTCTGAGTAGTCAGATACAGCTGCCAATTGAATCCTTGGTGTCAATGGCTGTTTCAGCGCCGTTGCCAATCTTGGAGTCAAAAATATCTTCGGGATCGAGGTTGGCTTCAGTGCCGGCATCAAGGATGTCTTCAGAATCAAAGCTCCTCAAGGCTTTTAGAAGACCTTGGGGCTCGACAGCCGATAACTGCGAGCGGTATGGGCTCCAAATTCTTTGTTTGGTGGCAACTGGAGCCTAAAGGCTGAGGAGGCCCCGAAGGCTGTGTGGTTTATGGCATGGCTTGATACCTCTCCGTAAAGCCTCCTCGGAAGCTTGGTGTGGGTGATGGTGCCGACGGTTGATGTGGCTGAATACCCGTGGGCCAGGTGTCCTCACATTTTTTGACGTTGAGCCAGGCCTCTTCTCCGAAGATGTCAGGGGTGTCATCAGAGGCTTGCCCCTGCATCTTCTGGTAAGCCCACCTTCCTTCTTGTCAATACTGGATGGTCTTTTTCAGATGGAAGGTCAGGCAGGCCTGGCACGTAGTGCCATTGTGGTTGGGGGAGTGTCAGAGGTTGCACAACTTGTGGTGATTAGAACATGGGAATTTCGTGTGGCACTGGTGACATTTTAGGAATGGCATCCATTCCCTTTCCCTAAGTGCATTCTCTGCAGAGAAATCATCGAAGACGATGGGCATGTGGCCCTGAAGAGGGACTGAAGACCCAGGGTCAGGAGCTGAAGGTTAAGTTGGTCTCCGGAGGCTGTCGTCAAGAAGAACGGGGAGCATTTTCTCCATGATGAGAATCGAATTTCCCGCGTGGGCCTGAGCGAAAGTTTAAAAAATGTGACAAAACTCAGAGCCCCAGTAATACATGTCAAACCTGATAACGGAAAAAAACACTCTAACATGGAGTCGGTGCCCACATGCATTGACAACTAAAAGAAGCATCATAGTGTATCTCCTGACTCATAAGACTGTCTTTGACGAAAATAAGTTGTGATTGCTTACAAAATAATGAGATTATACTTTATGACTGCCTCCACAATGCCCCACAACTAATAACATATGCAAATAGGCTTCATGGAACACACTCACCCATCAGGGCCTCAAAAACAATCTATCTTCCCTTGAAGTCTTCAACTATGAGAAGGACACTGATCATCAAGACACTAGTCAAGGAAGGCTTTACCCTAGGTTACTGTCAACGCCACCTTAAATCATAGCGCGTTTCCATTCTCACCAAAAGAAACTCATTTCTACCCTCCATGAAAACTCAACCTCTGCCCTTTCAGAAAGCACTTGTCAGGAGCAGCCACGCTAAACCCCCTATGGATCCTCAACTGATGACATTCCCGCCTCACCGTTTTAGAGTTTGCAGCAGCACCCTTTGTACCCATTTTACATAAAGCAAGGGCACAAAAACAAGCACAGTTTCATTCAAATCAATCCACAATGGCTCCTGTAAATGGAACCCTCCAGATCCCTAACCCACCCATGTCGAGTTCCACTAATCCTGTTCCCCATTTTCTTTAATCTCTACATGCAGTCCTTGGGGGTTCTACTAGGCAGACTATGAATTTATACCAAGCTGTAAGCTGACGATACCCAACTACACCATAAGCTTCCCGGCAGAGGACACCGTTGCATCCGATGACGCGACTCCCTCATCCAAACCTAGATGGTGAGCATCTAAACCTTAATACAGCCGATATCAATAATAACAAACAGACACAAACCTGGCAATTTAAAAAGAATTCTAAAGTGTTCTCCACCTCTCACACCTCATGCACCAAGTGATTTGCCTTCCTTATTAAGAGCTATCTATCCATCAAATAAAACATCACCCAAAAAACACACTGCCCAGCTCCAGCTCTGCCCACCTTGTCAGATGAAACTCTATCTGCACTACACTAATGTTTGGCACCTTGTGACTAACTACTCTATGAAGTGAGATCCGTGGAGTTCCACAGCCTGTTCACCATTTGCCCTGTGGATCAGTGAGACATGACTCCACGGACATGCCTCAGCCCTGTGGAGCCTTCTCTCCCTGCACCTTCACCTTGACAGATTAAATGATTCTCTACCTGCCCGTTATTACAGGTGAGATGAGCTAAAATGAATAGCCTTAGTATTTGGGATTTCAGTATTTGCAGACGAATCGACCTGTTTCTGATTGTGTGTATTGTGAAGTTGTCCAGGCTATCCTCCATCTACCTAATTCACTTCCACATCCTTGCTTATATCTATAGTTTGGTGGCAGAAAACGTTTCATTGTAGCATATGAAGCTTATGTGTAATACTTCTTTCATATTAGGCAGCAGAGTCCTTTGTCTCTAAGGGTATATACGACAGAATCTACATGGGCATATGCTCCAAGTTCTATTATAGAACAGTTTGGATTGACAGAGGTTTTTGCAGATGACTTCCTGAGTCTTAAAGTTTTTAAACAGGCAAATACACGTTATGTTATTTATATAAACGTGCAACATAGTCTGCCTCCACTTTTGTTGATCTTAGACCACAGAGGTAACGAACATCTGTTGATACAAAAGCAGTCCTAAGCCTTTTTAGGGTTAGAATTATTTTGCATGCAAGCTGTCAGCATTGTGGGAACAATAAAGAATATGGGGCAGATTTACAAGCCCCTTGCGCCACTTTTGCGTCACTTTTCCCATGTTAAAAGTGACGCAAGGGGCTTGTAAATCTGCCCCTATGTCTTTAATTTACTATGGTTATGTCATGCAATGTCTGTTTATCCGAAAACGGTTTCTTCCATTGTTTAGATTATGCCAGGTCTCTCCTAGCAGAGAGAGTTGGTGTCGTTATCTTTTAACACTCAGTATAATTAGGGCTGAGGTACAACAGTTACATTTAGTGAGGGTGTCTGCTGCAGTCTGAGAGCCATTGACATGCCTATGAAATGTTGTAACTGACCCTGGGAAATCTCCGTTTTTTAATTTTTATCTTTTGTGGAAAGCTGGTGGTTATTAATAACTATGTGACATTTAGTTGGTGCATCTTTTCTTATTGGTCCGTTTAACTGTAGTTTTAAAAGGGAGTGTTATATATGATGATTTTATTCATTTGCATTTTCCAGGGCTTTGTTACTCTAACACCTTTTCAATTTCCATTTTTTTGCAGACCAATACACGGCTACACTATATACTTTGGGGCAGATTTACAAGCCCCTTGCGCCACTTTTGCGTCACTTTTCCCATGTTAAAAGTGACGCAAAAGTGGCGCAAGGGGCTTGTAAATCTGCCCCTTTCTATGTAATTGTGGTGTAAATGTTATTGTTATTTAATTACACATTAAGCTAACTTACTACAGGTACAGGGTGGTATTTTTGAGCAATTTCAGATGCTAGTGGTGCTACTATTATTTGTAAACAGAAGGAGGGTGGAGGGCACACTGCCTCACTATTATTTTTAGTTCGTCGTTTAGTCAAGTACATCTGACCAATGTAAGTTATTATGTTGCGTCAGTTGATAATTGCCTACTATTGAAACTACCAGAAAACTATCACAAGTAGAAAGCAAACAGTCAATGAATGATGTTCAACTCTCAGTTATTTTTGTACTCTTTTCACTTCAGTTTTCTCATGATTGTTACATGGTATATATTGTTTTGGTTATTTTTCTGATGTGCTGATCTGTTGATATCTGTGCCGCCGAGAAATTGGAAAAGGAGAAGACTCATCAGAAGTAGAAGTGTCAGGAGGCACGCGCAAGAGAGCACAGACACAAGTTGATGCAAGGAATCCTTACCCGAAGGCATAGACAGTGCTGGAGTTGAAGAACGGAGCCAGTTTTGTTGCTCGGACCAAGTCCCCCACCTGTAATTGGGGCAAAAAGGATAGAGCGCATCATTTAGCTAATCGAGTCCACATACTACCCCGGCTGCTGTTGAAACAGGAGCATAGGCTTAAGAATCAATAAACTGGGGTGAAATCTGTTGTCTTTCTGGCAACTCAAGATCCCTCCTTCTCTCCTTTGATACATGATCTCACTTCCCCCTCTTTCTTCCCTGGTACCATGTTCATCTTCCAAGTCCCTCTACTCTTTTGCATGGTTCCATGATTCCCTCCCTCTCATCCCCTATGTTTCTATTGTTGTCACTCTTTCCTTGTGTGTCCCTTTCCCCCTCTTTCTCTCCTAAAACATGGAACCTCAAAAGATGTAAAGGTGGGGAACGTGGGACTACAAAGAATGACCCTTGTAGTTCCACGTTCGGGTGTTTGTATTTCTATTTTCCTCTCCCTCTCTAGTTTGTGGTACAATGTTCTACTCTCCTTTCCATTTTCTTGTGGTTCCAGATCTTCCCTTTCTGTATTCACATCACCCTCCTTCCCTGTCTCTGGTTCAGTGTTCCCTCCATGCTCCTCTGTGTTCTCCTCCCTTTTGTCACTTTTATAGGCCAATGTTCTCTTTTTATAATCTTGTGGTTCCTTGCTCACGTCTTTCTTGAAATTATGTGTTCCCCTCCAACTCCTCTTGTGGTTCTATGTTCCCATTCCTCTCCTCTGATTTGTGGTTCTGTGCTAACCTCCTTTCTCCCTACAGTGGTTTCATCTCTTTCAGCTCATGTGATTCCATGGTTTATTTTTCTCTGTTGTGGTTGAGGTATCCCTCCCTCTCCTTTTCTATGATTTCACATTTTCTTCTTTCTCTTTTGGTTCTATGTTCCCCTCCTTCTGCTGTCTCATATTACAGTAGGCACCTTTCTTCTGACGCATCTTTCCATTAATTCCCTCTATACTATCTAGATCACGGTCTCAGGTCCCCTGTGATGGGGCTACATGTTATCATTTCTTTCTACTCTTGTGATCATGTTGCCTTCCCTCTTCTCTTGATGTTCCATTTTCCCTTTTTCTTCACACTTGTGTTCATGTTCCCATTACAGGCATATGTACCTCTGAATCTCTCTGTTTCATAACTCACCTTCTTCTTGTGCAATGTTCCATGTTTCCCTTCCATCCAGTCCCAGGTTTCTACCCCCTTCTCTCTTGTGGAGACCCGCTCTCCTCCCTTTCTTGTGGCCCAAGTTTCCTCTCCTTCTCCTCCCTTATGGTTGCCAGTTACCCTCTCTCCTCCTCTGCTGTGTTCCATTCTCCCCACTCCTCTTTTGCATTTCCATACTCTGTTTTCAGCGTATACATCTATATTTCCTTCCTCTAAGCTGTAGATCAAGGTTTCAGATTCTCCCCTCGCCTCTTTTCTGATTTCAAGTTCTGCTCCCCCTCAAGTGGTCAAGACTTCCCTCAAGTGTTGTCATGTGAGTTTATGCCCTGATGACGTCACAGGAGGTGCCATCGCTGAAAATTAAAAACTGAAATAAGACCAAAATTAAACAATACGTTCAAATAAAAAAAAATAACAGAGATGCTAAAGCAAGTATAAGCCTATTTTAATCAGAACACATATATTCATTAGGATGCTACCATGATATGTCAGGCATGCAGCTATCACATGCTATGTGATAGGCACCATATGTCAGACAGCGTAATTAAAGCCTCAAATGCTAAACAAAGCCCCCAAATGCTCAGGCACCATTACAACTGGAAGCTTTCATCAGGTACACAGATTAGGGGCAGCAAGGACTGCAGGAGTGCAGGCTTCCCTCATACTCACAGAATGGGCACAGCAGAGGCAGCATGAGAGTAAGCACCTCCCCCACCACACAAAACGGATACAGAATGAGCAGTATTACTCGTGCTGGAGCTTAGGCTAAGCAATTGAGGTGTTGAGCCTAATTACTTTTTAGCAGTGTTGTTCTTGCCTCCATACTGTGATACCAGTGTACAGTACAAGTCAGAAGAGTCCCAGCATGCAAGAGGTGAGAGGATGTGCCCATGTTAGCATGTCGGTGCATAATGAAAACCAGGAGAGAGGTGAAATGTGAAAGCTCAGCAGATGTCTCCAGGGCGATGTAAATTCCAGCGATAGCGGGGAAATCGCCGTTTTGCAGGGAACATCGCTGGTTTTCCAGCAATGTTCCCTGCAAAACGGCGATATGCTTGATGATACGACCCTGTGGTCGTAACACAAGAATCCACCCCCCATGTTAAACATACATGAGTCAGGATTTTAGCAGACGTTAGTTTTTGGCGAAAACAGCGGTTTTTGCCCAAAACTAACGTCTGCTAAAATGCGTGGGCCGCCTTCTAAATATCGCGATGTGCACATCAGCGATATTTTACAGGTTGTACTGCCCAGTGACGCCCACTTTGCATCTCATTAGAGATGCAAAGCGAGGCGCCGGGAAAACGGGTGCTAACATGCGCTAATGCATGTTAGCATCCCCTTGTAGGTAGGGCGATAATATTATCTCCGCTTTTTTGGCTTTTAAAGCCAAAAAAGCAGAGATAAGGCCCTTGTTAATATGCCCCATAGATGCTTTACGGGAGCTTCATGGACATTTTAGGTCCTCATTCCCAGTCTGCTCGAACAGTATCCACAGGGGGATTCTGCACTGGCTGATTCTCAGTGGCCTGGTGTTCTTGAATCCTAAATTACTAGTGTAAGGCCCAATTTTACCCTGTGCAGTGTCACACCTGCTAAATCCACGTGTCCGCTGACATTTTTCACCTATCTGAAGCATGTGGAAAATCATATAACTTGTAAAGTCCCTAGAATTAGGAATCCATACGTGGTAAAGGACCTACTGTTCCCAGATTCACATGTTTTTTCCCATTCTGGGGAATTTAACTTGCAATGCAAATATTAGGGGTGAAGGTACCAGTCGGAATCAGTACTTTGGAGCTGGTATGGTCAATGTTTAATTACAGGCATCTTGTAATGAAACCCTAAGTAGTGGGATAGCAATGCATGGTGCAAGTGAGGATAGAAATGCAATGTGAGTGCTTTGTGAGAGCCCAGAGGAAGTCTTAGTACTGGGATAGCAGTCATGCTTGGTGCAAGTGTGGATAGAGTTCCATTAAGAGAGCTCTGTGCTAGACTTAGTACTAGGATAGTAGCAGTGCATGGTGCAAGTGAGGATAGCGATGCATCGTGAAAGCTCGGAGGAAGGCAGTGCATGGTACAAATGAGGATAGAGATGCAGTGTGAGCTCTATGCTAGTCTTAGTACTGGGCTGGTGATGCCTGGTGCAAATGAGGATAGAGATGTACTGAAGGAGCTTTATGGCTGTCAGTACTATGAGTAGTCAATATTTAAACATTTCCAGCTTGGCTGCTTGCACAGGTTAAATTTCACAAATGGAGGCTTGTAATTTCCATAAAATGAAATATATTTCACCCTATGCCGGGACACATGGCAGATACAGTTTTGCAAGGTATAATCAAGAATCCCACAGATTGCAAGTTGCTCAGTGTCAGGCAGAAACAGCTCATCCAGTCCAGGAATAATCTATGTATTATGTTGCTTGTAGTTTTGATTACCCCACTGTAACTCCAGGACTACAAGTACCAGAATGCAAAGTTAAAACTCAGACTAGGTAGGCTACTTGCGAGGCAACATAAGGCCTCTAGAAACAATGTAGAAAAAGTGTCATTCTTATTTCCCTTTCCTCTGACTGCCTTGTCAGGGTTTAGTGGTCTCGCGCTGCAGTGGGATGATTCAGCCATAGCTCAGGTGAGTGTAATGAAAGGTTATCCTGGTCACTAGGCCATGGTCGTCTGAACCATGAGAGGGCGAGGGTGCCAGCATTAGACCCGGGTGTGTAGGATACTTTGTAGGTCACTGATTTCATTTGGTGAGTGCCAAACAGCACAGAGCAATGATTTATTTTTCCTCATGACTCTCACTGGTTTAATTCTAACTTTTCACAGAGGCAGAAAGGTCTTTGCATCCCCATTTCAGACTCAAACAAAAGTACTTATTTATCCACTTACAGGTTAGCCCCATCTCTTACTGAAGGAAGGCCTCCACTCTCGAAACAGACAAATTCAATCACAGTTTCACTTTCGAGACAAGTGCCTGCTGCAGGCTTCTGAAGGCTAAGAAAGTGGCAAGAGGGTGAGAGCTACAGAATACAAGCATTTACAATGCAATAGGTCTCGCATTGGTGAAAGCTAGAGCTCTTGGTCTTGAAAATGACAAAGTTTTTTGCTTTAGTTTTTTTGTGTGCAGTGGAGTGATGATATTTGCATATCGCTATCGCCATTCAAATTACCTTGCGGCACTGGAGAACCAGAAAATGAGAAATAGGTTATCGGGGAGGGGAGACAAGAGTTATATGCTGGCTGGAAAAAAAAAGGTAACAACATCCTGGAAATAGCAAACACTCATAGGGAATGCAAGATTAATGTAAGCAGGAACAATATATTCACCTTAACGCTGGTTGTGAATAAAACCAATCTATCCACTTTACGACCACTCTATCTTGCTTCATTTAGTGATTTTGTTTTGTATTCTTAACGTTGTTATTTTTTTCTCGGCCCCGAAGCTGCACTTTTGAATAGAAAAATGTCTGGAAAACTCGACATTTGCAGGCAAGGGTTTTGGATCCATTTCACAGGGGAACAAAGCAAGGAAAGGAGAGGAAAGAGAGGGTAAGAGCTGTTTGTTGAAGTAAGGGTTTTCAGCAAATGAGGAGGAGCGAGACCGAGACGAAGAAAGTGAGAGGGGGGAGGGGCAGCTGTAGAGCAGGAGAAGTGAACACTGACTGTTGTTGAAAGAAAGAAGAGAAAACGAAAGAGAGGGATGCCATGATAACACGACGAAGTTCACATCCCTCGGTTTCAACACTTCGTTATTTTTGAGCTCAGATTTTATTAATACGCAGCAGGCCACGAAGATTTGCCTACAGGTAGTGCGCTCTACAAATGATATCCTATCCTATCCTCTGCCAAAGCCTGCTAGATATTTCAAGAGCAAAGTGAATTGTAAACTCATACAACGTTCACTGTGTGAATCCAGTAAATATAAGACGCAGTGCCCACTATACAAAGGTGCGCCAATGCAGTTTTAATTGTAAATAAAAACAAGCATACCTTTGATCGCATTCATCACTGTCTTTCATGCAAGGCACAGGCAGTAGTAGTCAGGGGCACAGAGGCTGACAGCAGAACCTAACAAGCATTGGCATAGGAACCTAAAAGGGAGCTCATAGGTTATGGGGATCACCACTGGTAGACCGAATCAGAATGGTGCGCCAAGAGAGTAAATTATAAAAAGGTTTAGCTGAGAAGTTGCATATTCAGAATTACATATCATCAATGACATTTGTGCACAAAGTATTTTAAAATCTACAGAAGGAAACTTCCGTCTCCCATGGTCCCGCTATAGAGAAGCCTCATAAAGGATCAGCATTTCCAGTGTCCTCTATTAACGTGAACACAACACGGCTGTCCGATTGCATGGTCCGATGAAAGGTGTTCAAATTAGTGGGCGTAGAGACAAACTGGGAATGATACGTGTTATCGCCTATTTCAAGGGCACTCATCTGTGAAAGGCACCTAGAGAATGGTGTAATCACGAGTGCTGTGGGTTTGGCGTATCAAAGTGAGCAAGATATCTGTCTATCAAAGTCTTCCTATAGTTGCAAAAGCAAAAAGAACCAGTGGTGCGCGCGCACCACAGAGGAGCGAGGGCTAGGGAGCGCGGCAGCAAAGCGAGACGAACGCGCGCTGCTGCGCGTTCTGGCCACCGTCGGGAATGGGCGCGGCAAAGGCGGGACATGCGCCCGCCTTGACCAATCGCGTGCCGTCTCCATTAAAAAAACGGACGCTACAGCCAATGAGGGCTTCTGAAAACAAAACCACACGCACGAGCGTGTGGGTCGTTTTCAGAAGCCCTTTCTAGAGGTCTCGCGCTGCGCGAGCAGGGCTACGCACTGCAACGCTAGGCGCGAGACCTAATAAACGTGCATAGCTGGCAAGGTTTGAGATTGCTTATGTGCGACACTTCCATAAATTCAGTTAAATTATGAGTGACATTCAACGACTATGAGTGACACTTCTTGCGAGCAAAATCAAGCAATGAAGACGAGGGAAACATATAAATATCAGGAATTACATCCATTTGAGCAACAAGAAACTCCAAGATCTTAAAACTGCTGCAAGGCACCACACTTTAACACGTCCCACAAAATCAGATCATTGTAGGAAGCCCTGGCTCTCCGACTTCCCTGAACCCTAGAGCAAGACGTGCAATGAATGGAAAGTGTAAGTCTGGAATCAGTTCAGATCTGAAACTCAGACACTCTCCTAAAATAGCAAAAATATAATAGCTGACCATCCGCGAGCCAAATGTTGCATAATGTCTTAGATATTTGCAAAACCCTCACACAACAATCTTAAATGGCAAATTGTAACTTCTATGTGTGCTGCTTGTGCAGCACACATAGAAGTTGCAACTCGTCATTTTTAAAATGATTGTTTATGTGCAGGAAGGGACACCTTCCTGCACATGAACAATCATGCATGGCGTTTTGCTGTTTTTATGTGTGCTGCACAATGCAGCACACATAGAAACAGCAAAAACGCAGAGAAATAAAGCATTTCTCCTCTTTGCGCCCTGTTGATACCAGGTTTTCCCTGGTCCTAATTTTGGCGCTGCCCCATATTTGCACCACTCTTGTAAATATGAGGCAGCGTCAAAATCAATGGCTGTTGCAGCGGAACGCCCACCGCAACACCCGTTGCCCACCCCTTTCACTCTAAGTATAGCGAGAAAGGGGCCTTATTTACAAGGCAACGTTAAGCCACGTTAAGTGGCTTAATGCTGCCTTGTAAATAAGGCGAAGCCCCTATCATCACCACAATGTCAAAAAAAGTGATTGTGATATGTCCCTTTGTCTCTTAGACGATTGGTGGGAATAATGTTCCATAAGAAAAAATAAACACGGCAGACCATCTCATCTTTGGACTCCGCAACTAACCTCTCCTCCACTCAAGCGTGTCTACTTGCGTCAAGTGAACGAGCGATACCAACTCAAAAACTGGGGGCAGGGGCAGCTAGTGTCTTCGACCAGGGCCCTTCCCACCTAAAAACACAACATCATGGGACGTCGTCTCAAAGCTACGTCATCCCTTCTGCCAGAACAAAGCCACCCTCCTTACTTCAAGAGATCGTTCTTCCAGGCAGGTGCAGAAGCCCACCTCCATGGCACACCCTGTATCCAAAATTGGAAACATCCCTAAAATCATGTCTTGCAGAAAGACCCTGAAAGGATATCTTTCACCCTTTCCCATCTGGCTTGGGCTATGACGTGTTATATTACGCATCATGTAGCAACACAATTGTCGTTGCTCTGGTAAGCTGGGCGGAGGCCCGCTGGTGCAATAGTAAAGTGGGTTAATGCTGTTGGTCGCAGTTTTGAGTCCTAGCGTGTGTTGTTCTGCCTTTTATCCTTATATAATCAGTGAAATTAGTACCCTTGGGTTGGACAAAAGTGACATCTTTCATTACAGGCATACCTTGTTGAAGGGCAAAATAAAGAGCATATTTATCATTATTGAGGTGTGAAATCCTTGATTGACGTATAATGACCATAACAATTACTATTATTACGGTGTATAATGATTGGCAGATATTGACATTCGCTCCTCTCTACCCCCCCGCTGCCCTTCGCTTTCTTCCCGATTCTGGCTTTCACAAACATGCGGCCCCTGATGCACTACTTTACCACCGTGTGGCTTTAAGAAGCCACGTTTGCTTTCTGATCTTCGTGCTGCTCAGTGCCCTCTCAGAGCTAGGGGTCGCAAGGAGAGTCCCAGGGGTCGCAAGGGGAAAGAAAGCTAGGGGTTGCAGCTGCGACCCCTGGCGCCTCCCAATTGACGTCCATGCCCAACGATCACTTACTTTACTCTTGTGTGTTTCTATGATCCTCTTCCCTGCACTCTAGATTACTGCCTCAGGTTCTCTTCCCTCTCTTCTCTTCTGCTTTGATGCCCCCTTCCATTCTTTCATATACCACGATCCTCTGACACACCTCTCCATATTCTCTCCCTATGTTGAAGATCACCGCTCCAGCTTCCAGGTTTCTCTCCTCTTTCCCTTGTGGTTCCAGGTTTCCCTCCCTCTCCTCTCATATGACCCCCATGTAACCCTTGAACTCTAGGACACAACCCTATTTTGACTTCCCTCCTGTCTTGCGGTTCCATGTTTCTCTCCCTCTCTTCTCTTTTGGTTCTGTGCACCCTTCCTCTCCTGAATTTCCTACTTTTCTCTGACATATCACTTCACGATCCCCTCTCTGCATTCTAAATACAGTCCTAGGTTCTATTCCATGTCTTGTTTTGTGGTTACAAGTGCCTCTCTTGTAATGCTGATTCCCCTCTCCCAGGTCTAGATCATAACCCTGGTACCCTTCCATCTCTCACCATCTTCTGCACTTTGCTGGCCTCCACTTTGAAGGCTCTTGTGTCCTGTCGGGTAAGGTCCTGGCTTAGCTGCCGGTTCTGGATCCGCAAGCTGCAGGCAAAAGTCTGGCTCACCAGAGGCTCAGATGGAGAGTTGAAGTCTGAAAAACAACAGAGACCCTGGTCAGAGCCTACAAAGATGGAGAAGACATTATTTCTCGTTTCTTAGAACCCTTCTCTTCCAAATGCCCTAGTCCATCTTCTAATATTAAATTCCACCTTCCTTTGTCCATTAGCTTTGTTGTTGCCTTTCTCCTTCCTAGATCAGTCTGATGTGTGTAGCAAGGCTTCTATATGTATTTTTCATTTTATACAGAATACAGGCCTGGATTAACGCGAACATGGTTAAGGTGCATTTTAAAATGAATGATTGTATGGTGCAAATGCAGGGCATAGAAAGCATGCTAATTTGCAGTTTGTGCAGCCCATAAACCTGTGCTTGGAATGTCATGTTGTTCATTATTCATGCTAGAAAGATAAAAAATGAAAATTTCCATTCTCTGATGCATGCACAGTTCACAATACATTTTATATATATATTTAAAAATTCGAAATAAATTAATTTACTATGGGGTTCTGTTTTAAGTCCTTGTCTCCATTACTTTCTATGCAAGGGTGTGGCAGTATCAGTGTTTGGTCATGTTGCTGGTCTTACTGTTCTCCTTTTTTGGGAGTAGTAATTTACACGTGTGATCTTGGCTCCTCCACCCCTGTTTCAGGGGGTGGAGACATGTAAGTCTACCCTTTTGAGTTACTTTAGACTCATAAGTGGTGAACAGCTCAAAGTTGTAAGGTTGCTCAAAAGTGGACGAGTAAACTTACATGTGTACCTTACTCACAAGTATAAGTTACCTTTGTGAATAGCCCGATAGTGTGAAATACAAACTATTGTGCATTTATGCAGATTTCAGGCTAGGTGGGGCTGTGCAAATACCACCTGCAGATGAGAGATTATTTGACAGGGTTTTCTAACTCCTCACACTTCTAAACGTTTGGAGCATATGTTTGAATTAACAGACTATAATATTGCTCGATCTTTAATAAGAATTCAGGCCACATTTAGGGCCTCATTACGATGGCATCGCCGCAGGCAGGAACCGCCCGACAATGAGTCGGCGGTCACGCCCGCCCTATTAGGATATGACAGCCGTGCAGGCAGTCATAAAATGCTTTTTTCTAGTGCAGCATGTGCTGCAGCCCAGGAAAAGGGCTGCAGCACAAGCCGTACTAGAAAAAAGCATTTTGTGCACATCCATGCACTGTGTGCCAGGCACCATGTGGTGCCTGGCACACAGTGAATGGATGCGTGGGAGGGGGCACTACATGTGCCTCCCAGGACACTAAGCAGTGGCCCACGGGAACGGTGGCCCTGCTTGGGGACCCCAAAGTCCCTTTCCGTCTGCTTATTCATGGCGGTGGGCCCGCCATGAACAGGCAGTTGGAAAGGGATGTCCTAATCCCTACAGTGGTTGCCTGTGCAGGCACCGCCTCAATTCGAGGGATTAGAGTCCGACTGCCGCCCTGATGGGCTCCTTGAGCCTGTCTGAGGCAACGGTCTTCCCCCCGACACAATCACTCCGACCGCCGGTACTGTAATCCAACAAGCGGACCGATGGCCGAGATGTCGGACAGACTGCCACCAATGGCCTGACGGTGGCGGTCCGCCCGACATCATAATGAGGGCCTAAGTGTTTACATGACTACTGACTTGCGTCTTCGTTAACTAATTGCATTGTCGTTGGGGGGAGGGCAAGCCAATAATGTTTCTAAGTTCATGTTTAAAAACTATCTCTTTCAATAAATGTCTGTCTATACAGTGATATAATTTGATGTACTAAGATGAAATGCTTCCGCATGTTAAAGAAACACACTATTTAGAATTTTGCAGTGACTGGAATATATTTTTACTTTATGTTTGTTGCAGGATATTCATTGCAAACATTTTCATGGCTGTGCTTGTACACAGACTCTTAGAACCAAGCCAGACCCATGGCTCGGCTCACCCTATTAATTTCTTGGCGTACCCACCTCCATTTGTGACGGTTCAGTCACTTGATAAAACGATTTTTAAAGGCGAAGAGAGGAAACATGGAGCCCTGGCTACAAGCACAGATTTGACAACTCTACCATTAAGGCTTCTCGTAGCAGAGACGAAGAAGAGTGGATGCAGTAAAATCACATTTAAAATATGTGATCTCAGGGCAGGGGCTTGAGACTGTTGTGTTGTACGTGACAATAGTCATGAGTTCCCACAGTGAACTGCCAGGCCTAGGTAGGACAGACACGAGAGTAGCTTTAGAGGGCGTTTCGGGTGTGAAACCCCTCAATGCATTCTTGGCTTGGTAGTTGGGTCGGGGGGCCATGCTTTGCCTGTGCCAATTTTTTGTGTTGTTCTCATTTTACTAAGTGCTTTTAACTTGCTCATTTTTTGGAGTGGAAATTTACATATACATAGTGACTGGTTAACCAAGCAAGCATTGGCAAAGTCAATAGGTCTCGCCTATGCAAGAGTATGGCTTTACCAATATGTTTTAGCCATGTTGTACGCTAGCCAGGCTGCTGTTCAGCATGGCAACAAGTTAGTGGGGTAAAGGAGAGTAGCATGGAGTGGAATGTCATAAAGTGCAGTAGAGTGCAGTGTGACGGTGTGGCGTGGAGTGGCATAGAGTGGTGTAGAGTAGAGTGTTGTGGAGTGAATTGGAGTGTCATGAAGTGGAGTGGAGTGGTGTAGAGTGTTGTGGAGTGTCGTGGAGGGAGTTGTGTCATAGAGTTGAGTAGCATAGAGTGTCGTGGAGTGGTGCAGAGCAGAGTGGAGTGGCACAGAGGGTGTTGCGTAAACTGGAGCAGAGTGGAGTAGATTGTTGTAGAGTGGAGTGGAATAGAGTGGAGTAGTGTAGGAGAGTGGAATGGCACAGAGTGAAATAGAGTGTGGTAGAGTTGAGTGGCATAGAGTGGAGAGGCACAGAGTGTCGTAGAGAGGAGAGGAGGAGTGGAGTGAAGTAGAGTGGAGTAGAATGTTGTAGAATAGAGTGGAGTAAAGTGGCTTGGAGTGGCATGGAGGGAGTTGTGTAGAGCATCATAGAGTGGAGTAGTGTTGTAGAGTGTCATAGAGTGGAGTGGCGTGGTATAGAGTGGAGTATAGTGTCAAGGAGTGGAGTAGAGTTTAATGAAGTAGAGCGTCATAGAGTGGAGTATCGTAAAGTGTAGCTTCATAGAAAGGCCTAGAGTGAAGTGGCGTAAAGTACACTGGTGCAGAATAGATTGGTATAGAGTGCATTGGTTTTGCGTAACATGTGTAGAGGTCATTGGAGTCGAGTGCGGTGACGTAGAGTAGAATGGCGTAGGGTGCAGTGGCAAAGAGTGGTGCAGAGTAGATTGCAGTTGCATAGAGTGCAGTGGCATAGAGTAGATTGCTTCAGAGTAGAGTGAAGTGGCGTAAAGTGGAGTAGTGCAGGGTAGAGTGGAGTGTTGCAGGGTAGAGGGCAGAAGTGTAGAGTAGAGTGGTGTAAACTGCAGTGGCGTAGATTAGAGTGGTGTTGAGTGCAGTGACGTAGAGTAGAGTGGCGCAGAGTGGAATAGAGTGGCATCAAGTGTAGTGGCATAGAGTGCAGTGGCGTAGATTGTTTCAGAGTAGAGTGAAGTGGCGTAGAGTGGAGTGGTGCAGGGTAGAGTGGAGTGGTACAGGATAGACTGCAGTGACATAGAGTACTGACGCAGAGCACAGTGGCATAGACGAACAGTAGAGTGGCGTAGAGTGCAGTGGGGTAGAGAGGAGTTGCGCAAAGTGGAGTAGAGTGGCATAGGAGTCAGTGACGTAGAGTTGATTAGTTCAGTGTAGAGTGAAGTGGCGTAGAATGGAGTGATACAGCGTAGAGTGCAATGGCATAGAGTAGAGGCGTAGAGTGCAGTGTTGAAGAGTAGAGTGGAGCAGTGTAGAGTGGAGTGGTGCAGAGCACTATGGAGTGGCTGAGACGGGAGTGGTGTACAGAGCAGTGGCGAAGAGTGCAGTGATGCATAGTAGAGTGCACTGGCATAGAGCAGAGTGGTGCAGAGTAGAGAGGCATAGAGTGAAATGCAGTAGCGGCCGACACAAATTAAAAGTGGTGGAGCAGGTGGAGGGGGCGCTGGGAGGGAGTGAAGGGGGAGCGCATGAGGGGGAGTGCAGGGGGGAGTGTGGAGTTAATAATAAAAATAAAAAGCGTACCTGAAGCTGCCGGACGCCTCGCGCCTCGGCGTTCCTCTTCTTCCAGGTCCCAGCAGACACTGGGACACATAAGAGACTCCCAGTGCAATCCCCGCGCTGCTCTCATGCTATGAGAGCAGCGCAGGGATTGGCCTGAGCGGGCTGCTTTAAGGCTCGTTCAGACACAGGAAGTCTGTGCTGTTTCTCTAATCCGGCTGTGCACTACAGCCCGGTTGGAGAAACCTAACTGCAAATGCCTAAGACGGCCGGCCAAACAGACATGCGCACTTAGAAGTGCACATGTGCACCATTCCTCCTCCCTCACATGGCCCGCCCTGCCCATCCCTGCACATGTTGGTTAAGGCAGCTGCTAAAAAATGAAACGATAATAAAATATTGTTTTATTTTTCAGCTGCTGGCTCTGAGCCAGTGGGGCGACGCTCTTCTGCCATTGCAGAGGAGCCGCCGCTGGTTAAATGGCGTAGAGTGCAGTGTCATAGAGAGTAGTGGTGCACAGTAAATTAGAGTGGCATAGAGTGGAGTGGAGTGGAGTGGAGTAGAGTGTAGTGGCATAGAATGTAGTGGTGTAGAGTGCAGTGGTGTGGAGTGTACTGGCGTAGAGTGCAGTAGAATGGCGTGGCGTAGAGTAGAGTGGTGCAGAGTAGAGTACAGTTGCATAGCGTGCAGTGGCGCAAAGTAGAGTGGTGCAGAGTGGAGTGGCACAGAGTTCAGTGGTGGAGACTGCAGTTTTGCAGAGTAGAGTGTTGTAGAGTGCAGTGGTGTACAGTAGAGTGGCATAGAGTGCACTGGTGTAGAATGCATTGGCGTAGAGTGGTGCAGAGTAAAGTGATGTAGAATGCAATGGTGTAGAGTAGAGAGGCGTAGGATGCAGTTGTGTAGAGTAGTAGAGTGTTGCAGAGTAGAGTATAATGGCGCACAGTGCAGTGGTGCAGAGTAGATTGGCGTAGAGTGCAGTGAAGTAGAGTGTATTGGTTTTGGGTAAAGTGGTGTAGAGTGCATTGTCATTGAATGCAGTGGCATAGAGTGCAGCAGCGTAGAATAAAGTGGACTGGAGTGGAGCAGGATAGATTGCAGTGCCGTAGAGCGGAATAGCACAGAGTGAAATAGAGTGGAGTAGATTGTTTCAGAGTAGAGTGCAGTGGCTTACAGTGCAGTGGCATAGAGTGCAGTGTCGTAGAATGCAGTGGCGCAGAGTAGATTAGAGTGGATTGGGGTAGAGTGGAGTGAAGCAGAGTAGAGTGTTGTAGAGTGTAGTGGCATACAGTGCCTTGGTGTAGAGCACAGTAGAGTGGTGTAGAGTAGAGTTCAGTGGCATAAAGTGCAGTGGTGAAGAGAAGAGTGGCAGAGAGTGCAGAGTTGCAGAGTAGAGTGGTGTAGAGTAAAGTGGCATAAAGTGGAGTGGTGAAGAGTAGAGTGGAGTGGGGAAGGGTAGAGTGCAGCGCGTAGGGTGCAGTGGCATAGAGTGCAGTGGCATGGAGTGCAGATGGCATAGAGTGTAGTGGCATATAGTTCAGTGACAGAGAGTGCAAAGTTGCAGATTAGACTGTCATAGAGTGCAGTGGTGTATAGTATAGTGGCATAGAGTGCATTGGCGTGGAGTGCAGTGGCGGAGAGTGGTGCAGAGACGAGCGCCAAAGAAAGCAGTGACATAGAGTACAGTGCTGCAGAGTAGATTGGTGTAGAGTGTAGTGGTGTAGACTGCATTGGTTTTGATTAAAGTGATATAGAGTGCATTGGCGTAGAGTGCAGTGATGCAGAGTAGAGTGCAGTGGTGCAGAGTAGAGTGCAGTGGTGCAGAGTAGAGTGCAGTATCGCAGAGTAGAGTGGAGCAGAGTGGAGTGGTGCTGAGTGGAGTGGAGTGGTACCAAGTGCAGTGGCGCTGAGCTGAGTGGCATAGAGTAGATTGTTTCAGAGTAGAGTGGAATGGTACATGGTAGAGTAAAGTGGCGTAGAGTGCATAGTACATTAGAGTGGCGCAGAGAGGATTGGCATAGAGTGCACTGGCATAGAGTGGAGTGATACAGAGTAGAGTGCATTGGTGTACAGTGCAGTGGCATAGAGAGCAGTGTTGCAGAGTAGAGTGACATAGAGTGGAGTGCCTCACCGTGGAGTGGTGTAGAGTGCAGTGAAGAAGAGTGCAGTGGTGCATACTAGAGTAGTTTGGGGTAGAGTGCATTGACATAGAGTACAATGTAGTGTGGACTAGAGAGGCATAGAGTGAACTGGCGTAGAGTGGAGTGGTGCAGAGCAGAGTGCAGTGATGCAGTGTGGAGTGGCATGCAGTGGAGTGGTATAGTGTGGAGTGGTGCAGAGTAGAATGCAGTGACGTGGAGTGGTATAGAGTGGAGTACAGCATGCATGGTGTGGAAGCGTACTGTCATTACAGACAACACATCTTCAATTGAAATGACCATCACATTTACACATGCAGTTTTACTGATAAAAGTATACAGAGCACAAATGATAATGTATGGAAATGTCATCACCTAGTGTATTGATTTGTTTTGATCTTTCACCCGTAATAATGGCAATTTTTGCGCTCCGTCCGGGACCATAAGGATTGTCTTATCTCCCATAGATCCACACCGATTCAAGTGCTGGCTGAAGGGCGGATTTGTCCCTTCTTCTCTCTACACACTTTACCAAACTGTAGACCACATAGGTCTGATGATTTGTATTATGGGTGCAAGATTGGATACTCTTTAACCATCTTTCTCCACGCATTCCTCTTATTGGATGCACAGTTATAGTAGTTCCATTCCTACTTCTGAGACTTAGAGTGGATGAACCTAGGACCATCAACTTTTGGATGACGAATATACTTTCAAACTATTTGTGCCCTGAAGAAGTCTACCTCTATGTGGACAAAACGCGTTGGCTGGTTTTCCTTGGCACACAAGTATGAAGCAACAATAAAGAGAAGATTTCTAATAGCTTCTTTGCAGTTTGTGAATATACCTTGTATTCATAGAGATATTGCGAAAGTGGTGCACCACAGTTTTCTACATTTAAAGTGAATAAAGATGCTAAGAGTGACACAGAAACAATCAATGGTGGGGACAAATATATGACAGATATTGGGCATGGTGGTGCTCTAAAGAACTCTAACGGGGCTACGTTGAGAAAGAGTGGCAGGAGTATCAGACCGCCTAAAAGGTATATAGTATAAAAACAATATTTGTTTTTGCTTCTAGTCATATGTTAGTTTTATCATTTCCCTTCATTTTGTTTTTTTTTGTTTTACGATTTTTAGCCACACTTTGTTAATTAAAAAAAGGAAGGAGATGTGTGGCATGTTCTGCTAGTATTTCTTCACTGTTAAGCCTTATATGATGTAATAGTTATCTGTAAGGTCATTGGTTCTCTTCATGTTCTAGTTTGGAATATTGTTGTGTCTGTTTGAATGCTACTGGTCTTGGTGCTTCCTGCGCCCTTTGTACCAGCAGCTTATCGTCTATCTCTTCAATAAAGAACGATAAAACTTTTACTGTGAAGCGTCCTCTATCTTAACAAGGTCTTTGATAAAAGAAACTAAAAGCTGTAATGTCTTCAAGGCCTACGGAGGGAACAGGCCAGGAACTGTCTCGTTCGTGGTGTTCATTTGGTTCTCAACTGAGAAATGATGTCCTGGGAGATCCACATGAACTACACGAACTGCCCGGAGAACCAAACACAGTGCAAGAACTACCAGAAACTCCTAAAATCCGCATATTTTTCAGGCTCAACTGGGGTGTGAATTAAGGTAGTTTTTTTTGTCCAATTTCGCTCCACAGCCATATTAAATTACCACTGGCAAAGCTGATAGATGTGGCCTTGGCAAGCTGGTGTGATGACTACAATAAAACAAAAGAAAACATGCTGCCACCTAAACATGACAGTCACATGCTTTCAAATATACTTTTTATTTTAAATTAAACAGTGCTTATTTTTTTTTACTAAATAGTACTGGTGCTTCCTTGCAGGCAGGTGTACATAGAACAGGCTTAGAACCGCTTTTTAGTTTTACTGCACATCACAGTGAAATATGAATCTTATCAGCACAAAGAAAGGTGCTATGATTTTGCATTACTATGACCTGAAACCACAATTTAAACCCACAAGGATTACTAAAAATAATAAATTAGGGATAAGGAATGGGAGAAAAAAACATTGCCAATAAAATGTATTACCGACTGAACAGCATTTCATCTTGGATGGATATGCATGTGTGATCAGTTAAAAAGCCATCACTCACAGTGAAGAGCGCCAATGGCTGAAGTGGGCGGGCCAGCAGAACAGACCAAAGGCTGAAGAGAGCTGACCCAAAGCTACTCTACATTTGTAAATATGTAGGTTTTTTTAGGTCTGACTCATGCTCAGCGTCATGTTTTCAAAAAATCGTACTAAATTATGCTTATTTATACATTCATAAAGGGAATGTTGGGCAGTCCTCTTGGTCCATTGGTCTATTTAACCGTCATTCACATTTGCTCCCGTTCGCTCCCACCCGCTGCAGCCTGGAATGATGGGTAAGCCAACTTCATCCATTGGCAGTGTTGCACTGTGACAGTATTTTGTTTGGAGGAATGCATGTCAGAGGCAGGGCTGTTGTGCCTGGGCTGCAGTGCGAGTCCTTTATTTTTTGTACTGTGCCGCCATTTTTGCATATTCCATGTTTGCATTAACAAAATAAAAACTACACAATAGCCAAGGCTAGAACTATTGGTTTTGACACTTTTTGTTATTTATGATTTCGGCGAGACTGTTTAAACTGCTTCTAGTGAGATCTAAAATACGGGAGTGTTTCTCCAAATACTTTCGCCAGACCCATCTCCCCTCCCATGCAGGCACCTCCCGTTCATCTATTTCTCTGACCCCTCTCGCACTCCTCGACAACACTCCACTCCGCCCTCCGCTGTCTGCACTGTCCTCACTGCCACCTACCGTGGTCAATCTGTTGATTCAGCCACCTAATCATTCATCCACTGAGGTACCACCCACGTCCCTCCATTCATCCATCCATGAGCCGGTCCATAGGTTGATCCGACCCACACAGCCCCCTTGCCCCCCACCTCCCCGCGCACAGTCCGTCCTCCGAACCTCGCCCACGCCAGACTGGGATAACTTACACAGAAAGTACCACACCAGGGTCCCGGCTCCAGCCAGCAGCAGCGCGACCACGATGGGGGCGAAGCGGAGGAGGTATCGTGCCGCCTTCTTCTCCTCCTTCCCGCCCGGCACGTGCAGCTCCTCGGTACCTGTCTGAAGGGCAGGAAAAAGGCCATGAACTTTAACCCAATACCTGGCATTGATCACCGCCTGTCAGAGGCAGTGGCACTGAGCTCCCTCTACCTCCGGTTCCTGGGCACTGAGCTCCTCAGACCCTCCCGTGCTTAAGTTTATCCTGTATGAGACAGTGCCAGCCGATTTAAAGCACTGGTCCCGTGCTCGCCTTGTAGCTGCCGCTCGTCTCCTCAATTTACTTCAGCCAATCCCTCCCGGACCTGGTGTCGTCCTGTGCTTGGGACTAGAGATTCTCCTATACTTGGCTTGCACTGGACCTTAACTCTTCCGAGTCCGTGGGCGCTGGGCTCCTCCTATGACTGACACTTAACTGCTCCTGTACTTGCGCGCTGCTTCTCGTGTCCCTGAGACCTCAGCTCCTCTTGTACCTGGGCCCTGAGCTCCTCCACCTGTACCGGGGCCCTAAGCTCTATACTGGGCTCTCTGAGCTCCTCCTGTACCGGGGTCCTGGCCTCCTCCTGTACCTGGGCCCTGCGCTCCTCCTGTACCTCAGCCCTCAGCTCATTCTGTACCTGGGGCCCGAGCGCCTCCTGTACCTGGGCCCTGAGCTCCTGTACCGGGGCCTGGACCTCTCCTGCCTTTGTGCTCCTCCTGTGCCTGCCACCAACCTGGTCGGATTCCCAGTATTACCCCGTGCGTGGCGTTGCTGTTCTCTAAAGTTGCGGTTTTGCGGTACTCACCCTCCCGCCTCCACGGCCCGGGGGTCTCATTCCGCGATCCATGCTCTGCGGGTGTCGACGGCGTTGCCTCAGATCAGTAAACCGACCCCATAGCGCTCCGTGCGGCTCGGGGTCGATGCGACCGCTTCCTTCCGGCAGAAGAAGCTACCTTTGTAACTTGGCCTCCCATCATCTGTCCGGGCATGGCCCCGGTGCAGTCATGTTTGCAGCGGCCCAAGGTCTGCCCTCCCCCACCCGGGTCGATACCTGACCCTGCTCTCTGCCTTTTAGCTGGGACAGGGGCCAGGAAGCGTCAACGAACTTCAGTCCGGCTACAGTGGGTGTGGGTGGGAATGCCTACCATAGAGACAGCCTCACTCTGTCTGAAGTGTGCACTCAACAATCTCTCTTAAGCGCCTAGACGCAAATCGGCGTCGCAACACCTGCTTGTACTCGACGCAAACACCTAAACGTAACCCAAAGCCGCCTTACGAGTTTGTACACACCACAATCTGCTCACCCCTAGATCAACCCAATGCTGCCTGCAAATGTGTGCACTCAACACAATCACAACCAAGTGCCTAAGCTTAACTGGACGTCGTTTTAGGCATATAGACCCAGTCAGGTGCCTTATGAGCACGTTGGCACAATCCAACTCTGCCCTCACTTTGTGTACTATAGACAACCATTAATTAGCGGATAGACTCTAGCCACTGCACCGCTAATTGTGTGTACTCAATTCAACACTACTATGAGCTCTAAAGTGAATCCAATGACATCACTGGGGCCTGTACTAAACCCAAAGCATTCCAAAAGTGCACACTTGAACCCAACG
This sequence comes from Calotriton arnoldi, assembly GCA_963921515.1. NCBI lineage: Eukaryota > Metazoa > Chordata > Amphibia > Caudata > Salamandridae > Calotriton > Calotriton arnoldi. The sequence goes on along the minus strand of CAWUFW010006283.1, from coordinate 290,021 downwards.
CCATCAGACACGTTAATACACATCCGAGATACACTGGAACCCCTTATATTAAACCCAGCTCTGTTATAAACTTCAAAACGTGACCCAAGTTCACCATAGTAAAGGCCTACTTTATAATAAGCTTCAACACTCGACTCAACCACGCCATTGTTACCATCTGAAATGGAGCCAGCTGCACCTACATATTTATACACAACCAACTTCCCTTGGAGTCATTTATACTTAATCCATCGCCATCACAATCTCCTGATCTTAAACCAACACCACTGCCAGCTTCCAAACTCACCTCAGCCTTTTTATTGACAGCTTGTAAACTCAACCAAGCTTTATCGAAACTGCATATAACAGACAAATACTCAAGCGTACGCTTGTAAATTCGGGCTATCCCCACGTTCACCAGCCTGTAAACTGACCCAGCGCTCCGAGGTAACCAAAAGAAAAAGTGCTTTATAAAAAAAAAATCATATGTAAACACATAAACCCTGAACGTTGTAGATGTTTACATATAACCAAACTCCATCGCAATGGAGAACCCAACTTCCTCGCAACCTCGCCATAAACTCATAAATTCAAGTAAAACTGACCAATGACAGTATACACTGAACCCAACGCTGTCGTAAATGTCTCTACACAACCACGCCCCACTAGAATCGCTTATAGTAACTCAACTCAAGCATAAACCTTCGCCCTGAAGTAACGAAAGGAGACATACAGCGCTTCTTAACACGCCAACATGGGTAAAAACTTAAATAAACCCTTCTCTGTCTACAATGTCTGCACAACCGATTGCGCGCTCTGCAAATCGACATAACAACATAACATCACAATTTCTCCTAGTAAATTCAACTCAAGCATAAACTTCTAAGCTCACGCTAAATCGACTCCATCAGCTACATACAGCGCTCTGAAATAAATGAAAGGAGACACGTCGCACTTCATATTACCATCGGAAGCGCACTGAACCCAGTCCAACCCTAAGTGCGTATGAATATGGGCAACACACTGTTCGTCGGGCTACGTACTCAACATCCTGTTCAGTACAAACTACCAACCTACTTTGGGGCCGATTCCGATCTCGGTCGGAGGCGCACCCAATACCATTCGGTCGGGAAAAAAGCCATGCGAAAGCCTGTTACCCGACCGAACCGTACGCGGGTCCGGCCGAGCGAGTACGATGCGGGTCGCCGACCGACTCGTCCGGGCGACCCGACCGCTCCGACCGACTCGTACCCGGACCGTACCGCTCCGACCGACTCGGTCGGACCCGGTTCGCACCGCGCAATGGAGACGTTTTCCGGCCGGGTAAGTACGATGCGCACCTCGACCGCTCCGACCGACTCGCGCCGTCCGACTCGAACTCGCTGTCGGAGCCGTACTTTGGGGGTCCGTGTCGGACCCCCCTGTCACGCGTACCCGTGCGAGCGCACACAGGGGGGACCCAAGGGTCCCCCTACCTGTGCGTGTACGCCGCGAAGCGCTTCGCGGCGTACTCGCTGTAGGAGCGCCCTTGTCCGCCTCGCACCCATTGAGGCAATGGGAGCCCGCGTACGCGTTGTACGACCGGCTCCCATTGAGTTCAATGGGAGTCCGACCGACTCGTGTCCGATAACATACGGACGCATCGGACTCGTTCGGTCGGACTGCACGGGTCCGATTCGGTCGGAAATCTCTCCGGGTCCGGCTCGGTCGGGGAAATTTCCGGCCCGAATCGGAATCGACCCCTTTGTCTCGAGTGCGACCCAGTAGTCTCTGCATCCTGCCCAGCGCTACCGGATACGTACTTTCCTCCAACCCCAGAGAAGCGCAACCAGTTACAGCCGACTATCTGTTTGTAGGAAGAAGATAGCGCTCCCTTTCAAAGGCCCATGGGATCTGGTCACCCATGGCAGCACGTGGGGAGCAGGTGCAGGCAGCCTGGCGCGAGCCTCCAATACCCGGGAGATTTAACCAGCCTTTCCCTGCCTACAAACAAGAGACGGACTGGGCGCTGCTCCAACCACCCTTGCTTCAGAGGAGTCAACCACTAAAGCACAACCACGGATGCAGTCCGACCAGCAGAGGCCACCACTTTAGCCCCACTCGAAAGACAGGGCCACTTATGGTTGACCACTGTAGGGGATGTCTCTTCCGGGTAATGCTGTTTCTTCAGGGAGTTCTGCTGTCTAGTAGAGGTGAGGTTGGAGTTGTTGCCTCTGGCATGGGAGGTGATATCCTCAATCAGGTGAGGCCCAGAGAGGTTGTCTCCTGTGATGAGTGTAGACATGTATTGTCTTTCTACAGGTAAGTAATGCAGTGGGTGTCTCTCCTAGGATATGCAGTTTTAGTTGTGTCCTGTTGTAATACTCTCTTTTGATGGATGTAGGGTCCTGCAATAGGCGAGGGCTGTGCTGGCTCTCTATTGGATATTGCTGGGACAGGGATTTCCTCTGCAAGGTGTACAGTCAGTCCCCTCCACTGAGTGCCCACTGTGGTTATCTGATATCCTGGTTTTGATTTTGGCCTCACCCTTACACTAATTTATTGTGTGCATGAAGGCCTAGACCTGCTCATTCACAAGTGAGGTCCTAGACCTGTCCTGTGACCCCCAAGGGCGCTTCAAGTGTGCTTTCCTTTGACAGTGGACTTCTGTCCCACTTACGGGTTTAGCATGTAGAACAGTGGTAGGAGCGTACCATGTTTGGTGACCAGACCTTTTTATCTTTGTCAGTCGAGAGGAGGCCTACTGGTCCACTCGTGTAAAGTTCAGATTCTATGCACTAACCCAGACCCCAGAGCAAACATCCCCAAGTGCATGTCATGCATGTGTGTGTGTATATGGTGCATGTGGTAGATGCACTGAATGTATGACTGAACCAGAGTAATAGAGGCCTGTGGTTTCCATTTTGGAAGCCACTGGCCTAATACTGTCCACAAGATGAAGGTGAGGCTGACTTCCCAGACAATAGAGTGTGTCTGAGCGGACTGTGCTGCTGCATCAGCAATCATAGACTGTAGAGAGGGTTGCGCCGCCCAAGAGGCTGCGCTAAATCGGACTGTGACCTTTGACCCCACAGCCCAAAAACCCATCTCACCCAAAGCACAGAAACAGGCTCATGGCAGCAGGAGGCCTGCCTCTTCACCAGAGCCTGCACGCCCACACAGAACTCTGGGCAGCGGCCTCAGTTGCAGTCGTGGCCTGAGTGCGGGAGAACTTCCAGCCAGCCTGTCTCCTCCCGGAAGAGGAAGCAAGCCAGATGCGTGCTGCGGGTCCACGCTGGCTGCCTAAGAAGGATGTTGTGCCTCTGCTTTGGGGGACTGCTGAATGAACTGAGCCCACAAACTAGTAAACAAGCATTTGCAATGCAATAGGTCTCGCATTTGCGAGATTTTGGCTTTTTACATTGTAAATGACAATGCCTTTTATTTATGTGTTTAAAAAACCTGCAATAATAAAAGGCATTGTCATTTACAATACCAAGAGGTCAAAGTTACGAAAATGCGAGACCTTTTGCCTTGCAAATGCTTGTTTTGCCGGGAAGGGGGCTTAGTGGACTAATGCGCTCATGGTAGGGGCCGGTTCTTGCCCTCATGGTCACAGGTTCAAATCCCGGTGGGTTTGCTCAGCCTTTCATTCTTCCGAGGTCGATAAAATGAGTATCATTGAGTTGGGTGACAATAAACATCTGTTATTCAGCGCCAAGATATCCTTCTAGGTGAACGTGCGCTTTACAACTACACATTCTGTTCTGTTTATGGGGTGGGTGCAGACACTGAATCAGGGGCTTTCTGACCTGTAGTGGGAGCTCCCTCTGCAGGATAAGTACAGTTTTACCCTGGAGTAAAGCCAGTAACTTTGAAAGACTTGGAACGGGACTGCCCAGTGCTCTGACAACCCCTGTTTTGTGACCCTTCACTGATGACCTCTCGTGCACGCCCACTTGTTCTCCATGGCCTGTCACTCATACATCCTGTCGGCTGTCCTTGGGAGCCGTGGGCTAAGCAAACGACCCCAGAGTCCTATCCCCTAGGGACTAGGGTGACCACCTGGAAAGAAGGCAAATTCTGGACATTGATAATAAAAATTCAGGCCAAAGGGTCAAAATTCAGGACAATAGATCATTTTTACATACCATTCTAAGGAGGCTTCACGATTATAAAATAGACCGCTGACAGAAGTACAAGCCAAAATAGGTTTATGTTCTGTAGTTGTATTACACATTGGAGTATTGAGCAAACATTCACATATAGCTGGACGTATTTAACGATGAAAAAACTAGCAAACCTACACTCCCCAAGCAGAATGTGACAGCTGACCTTGAATGATAGTGCCAGAAGCAGCACTGTGCTAGTGGACGTAGAATTAGAGTTCACAGACTGTTGCACTACTAGAGTAAAACTGAGTGAGAAATGATGGTGAGAAAGGAGGACCGAGGATATAAACAGAGATGGAGAGACAGAGTGTTGGAACAGTAAGAGCGAACAGTGAGAGAAGGGGAAAGCAAGGGTCGGCCAGCTGAGAGAGAGGAAGAAAAGATGGTGAAAGAGGGAAAAGACTAAGATAAGATGGGGCAGAGAAAGGCGTGAAAAAGAGATGCAGAAATATGCTGAGGGTGACGGAGAGGAGGTTGAAAAGAGGAAAAAGGTAGAGGGGCAAATAAAAGAGAGAAAGCATGTGGGGGAGAGAGGCAGAGACAATAGCAAGCTAGGGGAGAAGAGGTAACAGATATGAAAGAGGGGAGGTAAGGGGGATGGGGGGGCTGGTTTGTGGCGTAACGGCCAGAGGTGCTGATTTTGGAACCTGGTGATGGAGAGTTCATCCGCCTGAAGCAGGAGTAAATCCCTATCCAGGGTCGGAATGGGTAAGAAACACCTCACAAAAAGGAAGCGGGCGTAACAGCCAGAGCAGCTCACTTTGGAACAGGGAAACCAGGTTAGAGTCTCAGCATTGACGCTCAACATCCTGTAATTCTGGGCAAATCACTTAATCTCCCCGTGCCTAACAAAATGAATGTGTCCTTGTGTAACGTAACTGGTGCTCGTGCAAAGCGCTCCAATACCTTCGGGTCGAGTTCGCGCTATTGAAAACTGCAAAAAAAACACAAAACAACAATAAAGGGGAGGGTTTTTGCATAGGTCAAAAATATTTGAGAGAAACCCTGACGTGCATTTGCACCAATGCAAGGTCACTTCCGTGTGCATGATGCTCACCGGTCTGGATTTGAGGACATGGCTTGGCAGAAACGTAAAGGGAGTTCATCCTAGTTTTCCAGGGACACTCCAGTAAGCGTTGGGATTCCCGGAAAACTGAAAATCTGCACTTGGAAGCGTGAAGCAGGGAGTGTAGATTGGGGGCGGGTTCTTGTCTGAGGGCATGTAGCCAACGGGATGAGAAGTGTCACATTAACTGTGGCTTCTAATGCAGAGGATCACACGCAAGGACAGTGTGTACTTTGTGTGAGAAATGCATTTACCGAATGGGGCGTGCCTGTCGTGTCCTCCAGAAGGAGGATGTTTGTGGGCCCCAGAGAGGCTTGGCAGGCCTGCACAGTCTCCCTGATGTTAACCGACCTGTGAGGCTTGCCAAGCATCTTAGAATGACATTTTTATTAATTTAGTGTTTCAAGTAAATACTGAGCAGATGTGGCCTAAGAGACGGACCTACCGGTTTTAGAACTGGGGAACCAGGTTCGAGTACCGGTTTCGGCTCAACATCCTGTGATCCTGGGCAAATCACTTCATCTCCCCGTGACATAACTTTGTGTAATGTAACTGGTGCTCGGCTAAAGAGCTTTGATGCTCTCGGGCCAATATACCACGTCTCTGCTATTTCTCAGTGCTGTAAATAAAAGGGGCTGGTACTGCCCATTGCGATGGCACTCAGTTTACAAACTTCGTAAAAGTGAGTCGTGATTCAAACTTCTGACTGCAGTTCACCACGTACCTCAGTTGCGAGCGTTTAACTCCCCGAGACATCCCGCAGCAAATTGCAAATATTAAAAAAAATGACCCGAATTTGCACTGAAATGTACTAAAGCAGCCAACGTGTCCCTGAAATGTAGGAAAACTGAAGGAATGGCTTCAATAAGTAGTGTTGAGGAAGCATAAAATGCAGATAACAAACGCCAAAAATGCTTCCTCGAAAAGCGCAAGCAAGGTGGGCAGGCCCTAATGAACAGGGCGGACACCAACAAACGAGAATGCTTAATGAAAAGCCAGAGCAACGCTCGCAAAATATGCAGGCAGGGTGGGCGGGGCCTAATGCCGACAGGGCGGACACCAACCCCGCTTCCACAGAACCCGGACACAGAAGCAACGACAATAGATCTCGCCGAGGCGAAGCAGCGCATGCGCTGCATTCGCAGGCGAGACCTAAAAAGGAGAAATCTGCACCTATGCCTTGGTACCTGTCCAGAAGGAACTCGAGCCAGGGGTGGGGGATTGGTGAAGTACCTAGTCTACACAGAGGGACTCGGTGGAGAAGGGGAAAGAGAGAGGGGGAACCTGGACCCCAGGCGTAGTTGCCCAGCGCCAGTGAAGCATTTGTACCTGTAGCCGATCAGTGATGTACTGAGTTTTCTATGTGTTAATGTACACTTCTCTACCAAAGTACAGCACTGGATAGGACAACTGTTATTGCGCTGCTGTGTGAGAAAGACCGCCGACCCTCGGTCTAGGTCCACTCTCTCCCCGCAGCTCCGCTGTGCCATCTCTTGCCTCCAGACCCCGACCTCCTCCTTGGGAGGTTCGAGGCTGCTGCCCGCTCCTGCGCCTGTTGCCCGCTCCAACTGGGACCAGACTGCCTGCAACCACCGTAACCTTTCTCAGCCGTTTTTTTTTCTTAATTTTTCCCTGTTGTGCCACTGTTATTGTGCCCATCTGTGTCTTGCTCTAATTCCACCACTGTTTTTATTTTCTTGTGCCTGCCTGTTGCTTTCGCCGCTGCTGCCCCTGCGACCCCCCCCCCCCCGGAATTCCCCCCCAGAATTCCTCCACTCCCGCCTCCCAGCCTCTCCTCCCTCCCACCTCCCCTACTTAATGGCGGGCGCTGCGGGGGAGCGCGAGTAAGACTTCCGGCCCTCGGTCTAGGTCCACTCTCTCCACGCACCTCCGCTGTGCTGTCTCTTGCCTCCAGACCCCGACCTCCTCCTTGGGAGGTTGGAGGCTGCTGCCCGCTCCTACGCCTGCTGCCCGCTCCAACTGGGACCAGACTGCCTGCAACCACCGTAACCTTTCTCAGCCGTTTTTTTTCTTAATTTTTCCCTGTTGTGCCACTGTTATTGTGCCCATCTGTGTCTTGCTCTAATTCCACCACTGTTTTTATTTTCTCGTGCCTGCCTGTTCCTTTCGCCTTTCGCCGCTGCTGCCCCTGCGGCCCCTCCCCCCGGAATTCCCCCGCTCCCGCCTCCCTCCTCCCTCCCACCTCCCCTACTTAATGGCGGCCGCTGCGGGGAGCGCGAGTAAGACCTCCGACCCTCGGTCTAGGTCCACTCTCTCCCCGCAGCTCCGCTGTGCCGTCTCTTGCCTCCAGACCCCAACCTCCTCCTTGAGAGGTTCGAGGCTGCTGCCCGCTGCTGCCCGCTCCTGCTGCCCGCTCCAACTGGGACCAGACTGCCTGCAACCACCGTAACCTTTCTCAGCCGTTTTTTTCTTCTTAATTTTTCCCTGTTGTGCCACTGTTATTGTGCCCATCTGTGTCTTGCTCTAATTCCACCACTGTTTTTATTTTCTCGTGCCTGCCTGTTCCTTTCGCCTTTCGCCGCTGCTGCCCCTGCAGCCCCTCCCCCCCGGAATTCCCCCGCTCCCGCCTCCCAGCCTCTCCTCCCTCCCACCTCCCCTACTTAATGGCGGGCACTGCGGGGGAGCGCGAGTAAGACCTCCGACCCTCGGTCTAGGTCCACTCTCTCCCCGCAGCTCCGCTGTGCCGTCTCTTGCCTCCAGACCCCAACCTCCTCCTTGGGAGGTTCGAGGCTGCTGCCCGCTCCTGCGCCTGCTGCCTGCTGCCTGCTCCAACTGGGACCAGACCGCCTGCAACCACCGTAACCTTTCTCAGCCGTTTTTTTTCCTTAATTTTTCCCTGTTGTGCCACTGTTATTGTGCCCATCTGTGTCTTGCTCTAATTCCACCACTGTTTTTATTTTCTCGTGCCTGCCTGTTCCTTTCGCCTTTCGCCGCTGCTGCCCCTGCGGCCCCTCCCCCCCGGAATTCCCCCCTCCCGCCTCCCAGCCTCTCCTCCCTCCCACCTCCCCTACTTAACCCCTTCGATGCGTCGGACGCGCGGGAGCCGTCCGACGCATCAGTGCTCATGTGCGTCGGACGGCTCCCGCGAGTCCGACGCCATGGCACTGGGAATCCCTCTGGTGCGGGCACCAGAGGAATTCCCTTTACCCCCCAAGAGCCTCGGGAGCTGGGGAAGAGCTTCCCCAGCTCCCGAGGCCCCACCCTTGGTTTCCCTGAAATGACGATCAGCGCGCACGTCGCGCTGACGTAATTTCAGTGAAACGAAACTGAAATGAGCCAAGAGGCTCATTTCAGTTTCCCTCTACGTGCTCAGGGGGCTATCTCAGCCCCTGAGCACGTAGAAAGACGGGAGAGGTATCGTTGGAAAGGGGAGAATCTCCCCTTTCCAATGGTACCCCTCCCCAGTGGATCCCTGCTTGGGGTTTGCCCCAGGAGGGCGATCCCCAAGCAGGGATCCACCCACTAGGCACCAGGGAGGGGGGGAGCCGCCCCTTGGGCAAGGGCCTTTGCTCCCCCCATATGAAAATGGGCAAATTTAGTCTTTCTGCCCCCCCTGGGGGGCAGATGGGGCAGTAGCCCCCAATCTGCCCCCCGGGGGGGCAGAAAGCCCACTAGATACCAGGGATTTTTGTTTACATATTAATTAGGTGTGGGGGCTGCCCAATATGGGCATGCCAATGCCCCGGCCACAAAATCACAGCCTTTCTGCCCCCCCTGGGGGGCAGAAAGCCCACTAGATACCAGGGATTTAAAAAAAAATTATAATTAGGGGTGGGGGCTGCCCAATATGGGCATGCCAATGCCCCCACCCCTCCGCCACAAAGGTACAGTCTTTCTGCCCCCCGGGGGGCAGAAAGCCCACTAGATACCAGGGATTTTTTTAAAAATTATAATTAGGGGTGGTGGTTGCCCAATATGGGCATGCCAATGCCCCCACCCCCCCGCCGCAAAGGTACAGTCTTTCTTCCCCCCTGGGGGCAGATTGGGACAGTAGCCCCCAATCTGCCCCCCGGGGGGCAGAAAGCCCACTAGACACCAGGTTTTTTTTCCCCCGATGAATTTAGGGGTGGGGGTTGCCCAATAAGGGCATGCCAATGCCCCCACCCCTCCCCCCCACAAAATTCCAGTCTTTCTGCCCCCCCCCCGGTGGACAGAAAGCACCCTAGATGCCAGGGATTATTTTTTTATAGGCCCGTGGTGGGGGCTGCCCAGAATGGGCATGCAAATGCCCCCACCCCACCCCCCAAAGAAAACAAAATACTTTCTGCCCCCCAGGAGGCAGATGGGGGCAATAGCCCCTGATCTGCCCCCCCGGGGAGGGCAGAAAGCCCACTAAGCTCCAGGGATTTGTTTTTTTTAATATAGGTAGGGGTGGGGACTGCCCAGAATGGGCATGTCAATGCCCCCACCCAAATAAAAAATGCTAGTGTCTTTCTGCACCCCCCTGGGAGGCAGATGGGGCAATAGCACCTTATCTGCACCCCCCCGGGGGGGCAAAAAGCCCACTAGCCACCAGGCATTTTTTTTCTCCAAAGTTCGGGGTGGGAGCTGCCAAGAATGGACATGCCAATGCCCCCACCCACCCCAAAAAAGATGCCACAGTCTTTCTGCCCCTCCCAGGAGGCAGATGGGGGCAGTAGCCCCTGATCTGCCCGGGGGGGGGGGCAGAAAGCCCACTATGCCCCAGCGAATATGCTGGCTTTTTTATACGCAGGGGTGGGGGCTGACCAGAATGGGCATCCCAATGCCCCCAACCCCCCAAAAGAATAGCCACAGTCTTTCTGCCCCCCTCGGGGGCATATCGGGGCAATAGCCCCTGATTTCCCCCCTCCCCAGGGCGGCAGAAAGCCCACTAGGCACTGACTTTTTTTCGGAATGTGCCTACCTGTGGATTTTGGGTCCTAGCGCAGCCGGCACCTAGGGAAACATAGCAAACCTATATATTTTTGAAAACTAGACACTGAGGGGAATCCAGGATGGGGTGACTTGTGTGGCTCTCACTAGGTTCTGTTACCCAGAATCCCTTGCAAACCTAAACATTTGTAAAAAAAAAACACTTTTTCCTCACATTTCTGTGGTGGAAAGTTCTGGAATCTGCGTGGATCCACAAAATTCCACCCACCCCGCGTTCCCCAAAGTCTTCCGAGAAAAATGGTACCTCACTTGTGTGGGTAGGCCTAGTGCCTGCGACAGGAAACGGCCCAAAACGCAACATGGACACACCACATTTTACAATGAAAGCTGACACTATTTTGCAAAGTGCCTAGCTGTAGATTTTGATCCCTAGCTCTGCCGGCACCTAGGGAAACCTAGTAAACCTATACATTTTTGAAAACTAGACACCCAGGGGAATCCAGGATGGGGTGACTAGTCTGGCTCTCATCAGGTTCTGTTACCCAGAATTGCTTTCAAACCTCACAATTTGTAAAAAAAAACACATTTTCCTCACATTTCTGTGGTGGAAAGTTCTGGAATGTGTGTGGATCCACAAAATTCCACCCACCCCGCATTAACCAAAGTCTTCTGAGAAAAATGGTACCTCCCTTGTGTGGGTGGGTCAAGTACCGGCGACAGGCAAGGGCCCAAAACGTATTGAGGAGACATCAAAATGACCTATCACAAAACAACCTGGTTTTGCAAGGGGGGGGTCACTTGGGTTTTTAGCCCCGGGCTCGGCAGCCATCTTGGGAAACTACCAAACCCACATGTTTCTGAAAACTAGACACCTGGGGGAGTCCAGCGAGGTATGGCTTGCGTGGGTCCCCCAACATTTCCCTACCCAGAATCCCCTGCAAACCTCAAATTTTGTTGAAAAAATAAATTTTTCTCACATTCCTGTGTGGGGAAGTTGGTGGATCACCGGGCTGACACAAATTTCCTTCCACCCAGCGTTCCCCCAGGTCTCCCGATAAAAATGGTACCTCACTTGTGTGGGTAGGCATAGTGGCTGCAACAGGAAATGGCCCAAATCGTACTGTGGAGACTTCAAAATTACCTATAACAAAACTACCTGGTTTTGGGGGGGGGCACCTGGTTCTTTGGCCCCGGGCTCGCCGCCATCTAGGGAAAACTACCAAACCCACACGTTTCTGAAAACTAGACACCCTGGGGAGTCCAATGAGGTATGGCTTGCATGGATCCCCCAAAGTTTCCCTACCCAGAATCCCCTGCAAACTTCAAATTTAGCTGCAAAAAACCACATTTTCCACATATTTTTGTGTGAAATCACCATGCCGGCACAAATGTCCTACCCCACAGCGTTCTCCTTAGTGTCCCGAGTAAAATGATACCTCACTTGTGTGGGTGTCCAATGCAGAATTAGCTAAAAACGTTTTTTTAAAAAAATGTAGCGCATAGAATTCTCGGTGCTATACCCTTATTCCCTTTGTTTTGGGCTATTCCCAGTCACAGGCCCTTGCCCCACCCACACAAGTGAGGTATCATTTTACTCGGGAGACTGAGGGGAACGCTGTGGGGTAGGACATTTGTGCTGGCACGGTGATTCCACCCAAAAATATGTGGAAAATGTGTTTTTTACCTAAATTTGAGGTTTGCAGGGCATTCTGGGTAGGAAAACGTTGGGGAATCCACGCAAGCCATACCTCGCTGGACTCCCCCGAGTGTCTAGTTTTCATAAATGTGTGGGTTTGGTAGTTTCCCAAGATGGCCGCCGAGCCCGGGGCCAAAAACCCAGGTGACCCCCCTTGCAAAACCAGGTTGTTTTGTGATAGGTAATTTTGATGTTTACTCAATACGTTTTGGGCCATTGCCTGTCACGGGTACCTGACCCACCCACGCGAGTGAGGTATCATTTTTATCGGGAGACCTGGGGAACGCTGGGTGGTAGGAAATTTGTGGATCCACGTAGATTTCAGATCTTTCCCACACAGAAATTTGAGAAAAAGTGATTCTTTCAGCTAAATTTGAGGTTTGCAGGGCATTCTGGGTAGGAAAACGTTGGGGGATCCACGCAAGCCATACCTCGCTGGACTCCCCCGGGTGACTAGTTTTCAGAAATGTGTGGGTTTGGTAGTTTCCAAAGATGGCCACCGAGCCCGGGGCCAAAAACCCAGGTGACCCCCTTGCAAAACCAGGATGTTTTGTGATAGGTCATTTGACGTCTCCTCAATACGTTTTGGGCCCTTGCCTGTCGCGGGTACTTGACCCACCCACGCGAGTGAGGTATCATTTTTATCGGGAGACCTGGGGGAACGCTGGGTGGTAGGAAGTTTGTGGATCCACGTAGATTCCAGAACTTTCCCACACAGAAATTTGAGAAAAAGTGATTTTTTCAGCAAAATGTGAGGTTTGCAGGGCATCCTGGGTAGGAAAACATTGGGGGATCCACGCAAGCCATACCTCGCTGGACTCCCCCGGGTGTCTAGTTTTCAGAAATGTGTGGGTTTGGTAGTTTCCCAAGATGGCCGCCGAGCCCGGGGCCAAAATCTCATGAGACCCCCCCTTGCAAAACCAGGTTGTTTTGTGATGGGTCATTTTGATGTCTCCTCAATACGTTTTGGTCCCTTGCCTGTCGTGGGTACTTGACCCACCCACACGAGTGAGGTACCATTTTTATCGGGAGACCTGGGGGAATGCTGGGTGGCAGGAAATTTGTGGCTCCACGTAGATTCCAGAACTTTCCCACACAGAAATTTGAGAAAAAAGTGATTTTTTTCATCAAAATTTGAGGTTTGCAGGGGATTCTGGGTAGAGAAACGTTGGGGATCCACGCAAGCCATACCTTCCTGCACTCCCCAAGTCTCTAAATTTCAGAAATGTGTGGGTTTGGTAGGTTGCCCTGGATGGCTGCCAAGCCCGGGACCAAAAACTCATGTGACCCCCCTTGCAAAACCAGGTCATTTTCGGATACATAGCGGGCATCTGAGTTTTTGGTCCCGGGGTCGGCAGCCATCTAGAGAAACCTACCAAACCCACACATTTCTAAAAACTAAAGACCCAGGGGAGTCCAGGGAGGTATGGCTTGCCTGGGTACCCCAACGCTTTCCTACCCAGAATCCCCTGCAAACCTCAAATTTAGCTGAAAAAAATCACTTTTTTCTCACATTTTTGTCTGGGAAAGTTGTGGAATCTACGTGGATCCACAAATTTCCTACCACCCAGCGTTCCCCCAGGTCTCCCAATAAAAATGATACCTTACTCGCGTGGGTGGGTCAAGTACCCACGACAGGCAAGGGCCCAAAACGTATTGAGGAGACATCAAAATCACCTATCACAAAACAACCTGGTTTTGCAAGGGGGGTCACCTGGGTTTTTGGCCCCGGGCTCAGCGGCCATCTTGGGAAACTACCAAACCCACACATTTCTAAAAACTAGACACTCGAAGGAGTCCAGCGAGGTATGGCTTGCGTGGGTCCCCCAACGTTTTCCTACCAGAATCCCTGCAAACTTCAAATTTAGCTGAAAAAATCACTTTTTCCTCAAATTTCTGTCAGGAAAGTTCTGGAATCTACGTGGATCCACTAATTTCCTACCACCCAGCGTTCCCGCAGGTCTCCCAATAAAAATGATACCTTACTCGCGTGGGTGGGTCAAGTACCCACGACAGGCAAGGGCCCAAAACGTATTGAGGAGACATCAAAATGACCTATCACAAAACAACCTGGTTTTGCAAGGGAGTCACCTGGGTTTTGGCCCCGGGCTCGGCGGCTATCTTGGGAAACTACCAAACCCACACATTTCTGAAAACTAGACACCCGGGGGAGTCCAGCGAGGTATGGCTTGCGTGGGTCCCCCAACGTTTTCCTACCCAGAATGCCGTTCAAACCTCAAATTTAGATGGAAAAAACACATTTTCCACATATTTATGTGTGGAATCACCATGCCGGCACAAATGTCCTACCCCACAGCGTTCCCCTGAGTCTCCCGAGTAAAATGATACCTCACTTGTGTGGGTGACCAATACAGAATTGGCTAAAAAGTATTTTAAAAAAAATGTAGCGCTTAGAATTCTCGGTGCTATACCCTTATTCCCTATGTTTTGGGCTCTTCCCAGTCACAGGCCCTTGCCCCACCCACACAAGTGAGGTATCATTTTACTCGGGAGACTCAGGGAAACGCTGTGGGGTAGGACATTTGTGCTGGCACGGTGATTCCACCCAAAAATATGTGGAAAATGTGTTTTTTTACCTAAATTTGAGGTTTGCAGGGCATTCTGGGTAGGAAAACGTTGGGGGATCCACGCAAGCCATACCTCGCTGGACTCCCCCGAGTGTCTAGTTTTCATAAATGTGTGGGTTTGGTAGTTTCCCAAGATGGCCGCCGAGCCCGGGGCCAAAAACCCAGGTGACCCCCCTTGCAAAACCAGGTTGTTTTGTGATAGGTAATTTTGATGTTTACTCAATACGTTTTGGGCCCTTGCCTGTCACGGGTACCTGACCCACCCACGCGAGTGAGGTATCATTTTTATCGGGAGACCTGGGGGAACGCTGGGTGGTAGGAAATTTGTGGATCCACGTAGATTTCAGATCTTTCCCACACAGAAATTTGAGAAAAAAGTGATTCTTTCAGCTAAATTTGAGGTTTGCAGGGCATTCTGGGTAGGAAAACGTTGGGGGATCCACGCAAGCCATAGCTCGCTGGACTCCCCCGGGTGACTAGTTTTCAGAAATGTGTGGGTTTGGTAGTTTCCCAAGATGGCCACCGAGCCCGGGGCCAAAAACCCAGGTGACCCCCTTGCAAAACCAGGATGTTTTGTGATAGGTCATTTTGACGTCTCCTCAATACGTTTTGGGCCCTTGCCTGTCGCGGGTACTTGACCCACCCACGCGAGTGAGGTATCATTTTTATCGGGAGACCTGGGGGAACGCTGGGTGGTAGGAAGTTTGTGGATCCACGTAGATTCCAGAACTTTCCCACACAGAAATTTGAGAAAAAAGTGATTTTTTTCATCAAAATTTGAGGTTTGCAGGGGATTCTGGGTAGAGAAACGTTGGGGATCCACGCAAGCCATACCTTCCTGCACTCCCCAAGTCTCTAAATTTCAGAAATGTGTGGGTTTGGTAGGTTGCCCTGGATGGCTGCCAAGCCCGGGACCAAAAACTCATGTGACCCCCCTTGCAAAACCAGGTCATTTTCGGATATATAGCGGGCATCTGAGTTTTTGGTCCCGGGGTCGGCAGCCATCTAGAGAAACCTACCAAACCCACACATTTCTAAAAACTAAAGACCCAGGGGAGTCCAGGGAGGTATGGCTTGCCTGGGTACCCCAACGCTTTCCTACCCAGAATCCCCTGCAAACCTCAAATTTAGCTGAAAAAAATCACTTTTTTCTCACATTTTTGTCTGGGAAAGTTGTGGAATCTACGTGGATCCACAAATTTCCTACCACCCAGCGTTCCCCCAGGTCTCCCAATAAAAATGATACCTCTCTCGCATGGGTGGGTAAAGTACCCGCGACAGGCAAGGGCCCAAACGTATTGAGGAGACATCAAAATCACCTATCACAAAACAACCTGGTTTTGCAGAAGGTCACCTGGGTTTTGGCCCCGAGCTCAGCGGCCATCTTGGGAAACTACCAAACCCACACATTTCTAAAAACTAGACACTCGAAGGAGTCCAGCGAGGTATGGCTTGCATGGGTCCCCCAACGTTTTCCTACCCAGAATCCCCTGCAAACTTCAAATTTAGCTGAAAAAATCACTTTTTCCTCAAATTTCTGTCAGGGAAAGTTCTGGAATCTACGTGGATCCACTAATTTCCTACCACCCAGCGTTCCCGCAGGTCTCCCAATAAAAATGATACCTTACTCGCGTGGGTGGGTCAAGTACCCACGACAGGCAAGGGCCCAAAACGTATTGAGGAGACATCAAAATGACCTATCACAAAACAACCTGGTTTTGCAAGGGGGGTCACCTGGGTTTTTGGCCCCGGGCTCGGCGGCTATCTTGGGAAACTACCAAACCCACACATTTCTGAAAACTAGACACCCGGGGGAGTCCAGCGAGGTATGGCTTGCGTGGGTCCCCCAACGTTTTCCTACCCAGAATGCCGTTCAAACCTCAAATTTAGCTGAAAAAAACACATTTTCCACATATTTATGTGTGGAATCACCATGCCGGCACAAATGTCCTACCCCACAGCGTTCCCCTGAGTCTCCCGAGTAAAATGATACCTCACTTGTGTGGGTGACCAATACAGAATTGGCTAAAAAAGTATTTTAAAAAAAATGTAGCGCTTAGAATTCTCGGTGCTATACCCTTATTCCCTATGTTTTGGGCTCTTCCCAGTCACAGGCCCTTGCCCCACCCACACAAGTGAGGTATCATTTTACTCGGGAGACTCAGGGAAACGCTGTGGGGTAGGACATTTGTGCCGGCACGGTGATTCCACCCAAAAATATGTGGAAAATGTGTTTTTTTACCTAAATTTGAGGTTTGCAGGGCATTCTGGGTAGGAAAACGTTGGGGGATCCACGCAAGCCATACCTCGCTGGACTCCCCCGGGTGTCTAGTTTTCATAAATGTGTGGGTTTGGTACTTTCCCAAGATGGCCGCCGAGCCCGGGGCCAAAACCCCAGGTGCCCCCCCCAAAACCAGGTAGTTTTGTTATAGGTAATTTTAAAGTCTCCACAGTACGATTTGGGACATTTCCTGTTGCAGCCACTATGCCTACCCACACAAGTGAGGTACCATTTTTATCGGGAGACCTGGGGGAACGCTGGGTGGGAGGAAATTTGTGGATCCATGCAGATTCCAGAACTTTCCCACACAGAAATTTGAGAAAAACGTGATTTTTTCAGCAAAATTTGAGGTTTGCAGGGGATTCTGGGTAGGAGACTGTTGGGGGACCCACGCAAGCCATACCTCGCTGGACTCCCCCGGGTGTCTAGTTTCCAGAAATGTGTGGATTTGGTAGGTTTCCCTAGATGGCCGCCGAGCCCCGGGCCAAAAACTCATGGGACCCCCCTTGCAAAACCAGGTTGGTTTGTGATAGGCAATTTTGATGTTGCCTCAATAGGTTTTGGGCCCTTGCCTGTCGCGGGTCCTTGACCCACCCACGTGAGTGAGGTACCATTTTTATCGGGAGACCTGGGGGAACGCTGGGTGGGAGGAAATTTGTGGATCCACGCAGATTCCAGAACTTTCCCACACAGAAATTTGAGAAAAAAGTGATTTTTTCAGCGAAATTTGAGGTTTGCAGGGGATTCTGGGTAGGAGAATGTTGGGGGACCCACGCAAGCCATACCTCGCTGGACTCCCCCGGGTGTCTAGTTTCCAGAAATGCGTGGGTTTGGTAGGTTTCCCTAGATGGCCGCTGAGCCCCGGGCCAAAAACTCATGGGACCCCCCTTGCAAAACCAGGTTGGTTTGTGATAGGTAATTTTGATGTCGCCTCGATAGGTTTTGGGCCCTTGCTTGTCGCGGGTATTTGACCCACCCACGCAAGTAAGGTACCATTTTTCTCGAAACACTTTGGGGAACGCGGGGTGGGTGGAATTTTGTGGATCCACGCAGATTCCAGAACTTTCCACCACAGAAATCTGAGGAAAATGTGTTTTTTTTGACAATTGTTTAGGTTTGCAAGGGATTCTGGGTAACAGAACCTGGTGAGAGCCAGTCAAGTCACCCCATCCTGGATTCCCCTGGGTGTTTAGTTTTCAAAAATGTATAGGTTTGCTAGGTTTCCCTAGGTGCCGGCAGAGCTAGGGTTCAAAAACTACAGCTAGGCACTTTGCAAAAAAAGGGTCATTTTTCACTGTGAAAATGTGGTGTGTCCACGTTGCGTTTTGCGCCGTTTCCTGTCGCGGGCACTAGGCCTACCCACACAAGTGAGGTACCATTTTTCTCGGAAGACTTTGGGGAACGCGGGCTGGGTAGAATTTTGTGGATCCACGCAGATTCCAGAACTTTCCACCACAAAAATGTGAGGAAAATGGGTTTTTTGGACAATTTTTTAGGTTTGCAAGGGATTCTGGGTAACAGAACCTGGTGAGAGCCAGTCAAGTCACCACATCCTGGATTCCCCTGGGTGTCTAGTTTTCAAAAATGTATAGGTTTGCTAGGTTTTCCTAGGTACCGGCAGAGCTAGGGTTCAAAAACTACAGCTAGGCACTTTGCAAAAAAAGGGTCATTTTTCACTGTGAAAATGTGGTGTGTCCACGTTGCGTTTTGAGCCGTTTCCTGTCACGGGCACTAGGCCTACCCACACAAGTGAGGTACCATTTTTCTCGGAAGACTTTGGGGAACGCGGGGTGGGTGGAATTCTGTGGATACACGCAGATTCCAGAACTTTCCACCACAGAAATGTGAGGAAAATGTGTTTTTTTTGACAATTGTTTAGGTTTGCAAGGGATTCTGGGTAACAGAACCTGGTGAGAGCCAGTCCAGTCACCCCATCCTGGATTCCCCTGGGTGTCTAGTTTTCAAAAATGTATAGGTTTGCTAGGTTTCCCTAGGTGCCGGCAGAGCTAGGGTTCAAAAACTACAGCTAGGCACTTTGCAAAAAGGGGTAATTTTTCATTGTGAAAATGTGGTGTGTCCACGTTGCGTTTTGAGCCGTTTCCTGTCGTGGGCACTAGGCCTACCCACACAAGTGAGGTACCATTTTTATCGGGAGACTTAGGGCAACACAGAATTGTAGAGCAACTGTTGTTACCTATTGACTTTCGATGCATTTCTGCCTTCCAAATGAAAGACAATGTGTAAAAAAGAAGTCATTTTGAAAAATGACCTATAATTCTCATGCTAGTATGGGTATTCCCAATTTCGGAAATGTGCAAATATCTACGGTTTCTAAACTCTATATTTTGTTCCCATTCAGAAATACATAGGTGTCTTTCATACCGATTTTTCCATGTATACATTTTCCCAGAATAATTGCTATACACCCGGTACATAATAAAAAACCATTGCAAGTCGCTGCTCAGTTATTGGCTCTGGGTTCGTCGGGTTCTTGGTGAACCTACAAGTCCTATATATCCCCACAACCAGAAGGGTCCAGCGGATGTAATGGTATATTGCTTTCAAACAGCTGTCATAATTAGAAGAAGTTACAGGTGAAAACGTTGACACAAATGGCTGTTTTTTTCAACTAATTTTCAATTTTTCCTATATCTAACTGTTAGTTTCCATAAAGAAACCTTGAAGGATCTACACAAATGACCCCTTGCTGAATTCAGAATTTTGTCTACTATTCTAAAATGTATAGCTGTCCAGGATCCATTATCGCTTTCATACCCATTTCTACCATTAACTGGAAGGAGGTTGAAAGCACAAAAAATAGCAAAAATAGGCTATGCCCCAGAAAAATGCCAAAACTGTGTAAAATTTTTGGTTTTCTGACAAAAGTCTGCTTGTCCCTGAAAGCTGGGAAGATGGTGATTTCAGCACCACAACCCCTTTTTTGATACCATTTTCAGGGAAAGAACCAGACGCTTTCATCTGTAGCCCTTTTTTTCCCATTTTTCCCCAAAAAAACAAAAGTTTGCTGTATTTTGGCTAATTTCTGGGTCCCCTCCAGGGGAATCCACAAACCCTGGGTACCTATAGAATCCCCATGATGTTGGAAAAAAAGGACGCAAATTTGGCGTGGATACCTTATGTGGTCAAAAAGTTACAGGGGCCTAAGCGCGAACTACCCCAAATAGCCAAAAAAAGGCTTAGCACAGGGGTGGAAAAGGCCTAGAAGCGAAGGGGTTAATGGCGGCCGCTGCAGGGGAGCGCGAGTAAGACCTCCGACCCTCAGTCTAGGTCCACTCTCTCCCCGCAGCTCCGCTGTGCCGTCTCTTGCCTCCAGACCCCAACCTCCTCCTTGGGAGGTTCGAGGCTGCTGCCCGCTCCAACTGGGACCAGACTGCCTGCAACCACCGTAACCTTTCTCAGCCGTTTTTTTTTCTTAATTTTTCCCTGTTGTGCCACTGTTATTGTGCCCATCTGTGTCTTGCTCTAATTCCACCACTGTTTTTATTTTCTCGTGCCTGCCTGTTCCTTTCGCCGCTGCTGCCCCTCCCCCCCGGAATTCCCCCGCTCCCGCCTCCCAGCCTCTCCTCCCTCCCACCTCCCCTACTTAATGGCGGGCGCTGCGGGGGAGCGCGAGTAAGACCTCCGACCCTCGGTCTAGGTCCACTCTCTCCCCGCAGCTCCGCTGTGCCGTCTCTTGCCTCCAGACCCCGACCTCCTCCTTGGGAGGTTCGAGGCTGCTGCCTGCTCCTGCGCCTGCTGCCCGCTCCAACTGGGACCAGACTGCCTGCAACCACCGTAACCTTTCTCAGCCGTTTTTTTCTTCTTCATTTTTCCCTGTTGTGCCACTGTTAGTGTGCCCATCTGTGTCTTGCTCTAATTCCACCACTGTTTTTATTTTCTCGTGCCTGCCTGTTCCTTTCGCCGCTGCTGCCCCTGTGGCCCCTCCCCACCCGGAATTCCCCCCCGGAATTCCCCCGCTCCCGCCTCCCAGCCTCTCCTCCCTCCCACCTCCCCTACTTAATGGCGGCCGCTGTGGGGGAGCGCGAGTAAGACCTCCGACCCTCGGTCTAGGTCCACTCTCTCCCCGCAGCTCCGCTGTGCCGTCTCTTGCCTCCAGACCCCGACCTCCTCCTTGGGAGGTTCGAGGCTGCTGCCCGTTCCTGCGCCTGCTGGCCGCTCCAACTGGGACCAGACCGCCTGCAACCACCGTAACCTTTCTCAGCCGTTTTTTTTCTTTAATTTTTCCCTGTTGTGCCACTGTTATTGTGCCCATCTGTGTCTTGCTCTAATTCCACCACTGTTTTTATTTTCTCGTGCCTGCCTGTTCCTTTTGCCTTTCACCGCTGCTGCCCCTGCGGCCCCTCCCCCCCGGAATTCCCCCGCTCCTGCCTCCCAGTCTCTCCTCCCTCCCACCTCCCCTACTTAATGGCGGCCGCTGCGGGGTCGCGCCGCCGGCGCGCCAAAGGTAAGCTCGTCTGCGCCCGTCTGAGACCCGACCGCGGCCAGCGCCAGGAACCCTGGACCTCCCACTACCCATCGCTACGACACCACCACCCTCCTCGCACTTGATGCAGCGCGTACAATAAAAACTATTCTCCTCCTAGGTCACTTATAGGTCATCCAGGGGCAAACTATTTTTTCTCACATCCACATGACGATGGGGCCCATAAACATCGCCTAACACACACGCACACTCCTGGATTTCCCTTACACCTTTATGAAATTCTGTACTCCTAGGAGAAGCATGAGAACAAAATGGAGAACACCATTTATGTACCGCTGGAAGGAGCCGGGATATCTTATTACCTTAACTTGTCGCTTTCTTTTAGTTATTTCTTAAGATATTCCTGCTCATTGTTTTGTCGATGAATCATTCATGTAAAAAATTAGTTCATAGTGATTAAGACCAGCTGAATCACAATAACCAATTACTGATGTCACAATCATTTAGGAAAATAACCACTGAGTCATTTTGGTTTAAAGAATCTTAAATTTTATATAATTTTAAAAGCATGAGAAAGAATTTAAACTTTATTCAATTATTCATTCTTAAATTCAAATATTTATTAAGCATAATCAATTTATTGCAGAAAGGAAATTTTTGTCATGAAGCCAAAACTCTAATTACCTGCCTACCTTCCTAATTTAGACTAATGATTTCTAACCTAAGTTTAAGAATTAGAAATAACCTGATTCTCATACTCAACTGGAAAATTAAGACAGCAACAGCAACTTCAGCTCGTCAGCATCAGCTACCTGCAACCCGTCTCATCTAACAGTCTTTCAGCATTTCCCGCTCAGTAAGGGATCGATCAGGACCACCCAGCACTGGAAGCCACCAACACCAACACGACTCTCCAACTCCGCTCCTGACTGTGACTGCAACTGCGACTGACCCCTCCCACTAAGAGTAGGCCCTCTTATACCCTAATTCTAACTTTGCTAACTAACTGTTGCAACATTAATAACACGCTTTTCTTTCATTGGTCCATGCATGTCATCTTATTCATTCTTTTAATCAAGTTCTCTTGGATCCAATGGTCCTTGGATCATTTCCTTTCCCATACGCTCAAACATGTTTTCATCCGTTTCGATCAGTACATTTGTAACTTCTTTCGATACATTCGAGAACTCCGCAGTCATTGTCCTTTCTCTTAAACTGGTTTCCCACGGGTCTTCTGCTGATCATCACGGCACACTATCAGTTCAATTAGGTCACATCAGCCTTGACCATTTCTCGCATCCTAGCCTCTCAGTAACATCACGAGGTTTAGTTTTTCTCCGACTTCATCCCGTGTCACATGTCCCCTTGCGCCTGCGCACATCTTCCCACTGGCGGCCATTTTATATCGCCACTCGGTTATACTTTAGAAGCACTAATTTGAGGCAAACAAAACATAATTAAAATAGAGAAAAATAGCCCTTTCGTTTCCCTCCCGTCATCTACGTACCCCAATTAGTTATTACCTAGCAGAAAGCAACATTTAAGCTGTTCCTTACTTACCATCACTATTGTTTTTGCAACGACACGTTTTATTTCTATGAAGCACAAACATGCATTTATTTTTAATTAGTACGCATTTATTTTTACGTTATAATTAGACACACGGACATCCATTAATAGATTATTTAGCACACACATTGGCATGTTACCGTTCCCACACATACAGTGTTGATTAATACATTTAAACGAACATTTTATTTAATTAATTATAAAATTTGTTAGGGGTTAAAAAAAATTATTTTCCCTGCTCCATCAACTCCCCCCTTTGGTGATTTTTAAATCACCACATAAAACCCAAGTTATACTTCTTTTCAGGCAGCATGTCTTTCATCCTTTGCTTTCTGTTATTTACACATCTGTTTCTTCTTCATCTTGCCTTTTAGTCTCCTTATACATGCTTTCTTTCATTTTCTCCAACTCAATTTCACCCATTTCTCTCTCTCTCTCTTTCATTATTCTGTTATTTCTTTTTATCTTATTTTGTCTTACTTTTCTTTTTATACATGTTATTACTATTTTCAATACCATGGCTAACAGTATTACTACAGTTGCTATTATTATAACTTTCCCTATCATTAGTCTACTCATTCTGGTCAACCAATTTGCTACCGAAGAAAACCCTCTACCAAGTTTTCCCAAAACACTTTCAACCTCCAGTGGAACTAGTTCTTTGTGCAAATTTGTAATATTTGTAATATACTTCTGTATATTTTCACTTTTATCAGGAATGTAAGTACAACAATGTTGGACTTTCAACATTCCACAGACTCCACCCTCTTTTGCCAAAAGAATATCAAGGGCAAGCCGATTTTGCATCACCATAGCTCTCATGGCAACCATTTCGGTATTTACCATTAAGAACCCTCCCGCAGTATCTGTAGACAAACGATCTACTACTGTGGATAATTTCCGAATTTTAAATGCATTCAAAGATATTCCCACTGCTGGTATTAATGCTCCAAAAATATCACCTACAATTTCTGAAAAACTTTCCCTCTTTCTACGTGTAAAGCTATTAATCATCTTGTATGTTCCTTTTCTTCTCTGTCCATGTGAAAATTTTTGGGAAAGACCAGGCCTACATAGCAAGTTCCATACCAATGGTCCGGTAACCTGTAATAAGCTCTATTCCCACAAATATAATAGATACCTGGAAATATTGGATCTTTTCCACCTTTGAAACCCCAACCTCCCAGAATTTGATAATTGTCATGGCAGATACTGGAACCTACAAAGTAATTGTCATAGACTGTCTTATTTCTCCTAATACACAACTTTCCTGTTTGCGGCCAATCTAATGTCATTGCTGCATTTATCTTTTCCCTTCATGATTTCCTTCCTCAAACGTCCATAGATGTTTTCCTTCCTCTTTTATTGCTTCTTTTTGAAATTTCATTCTCTTTTCTTCAACCATTTCTAAAAATACTTTTTCTTCTTTCTTTAACTCACAGGTAAGGTTGTTACTAACTATTTGTTCTAACGTTAATTTTCTATGTTCTAAAAGAATTCTCCTAAAACTTTTGCTGGTTTTACTTTGTTAAGTTCTGGTACTACTGGAATGTTTGCAAAAATCTTATCTATGTCAGTATAATAAGATTCTAATCTACCTGTTTTATAAAATAAACTTGCAATTACACTACATGTTATTCCATAAGTTAGAGGTAGGTGATGATAAGTCACACCTTCTGACACTGATGCAGGCAACTGCATACAAACATAACAATCTCTCACATCCATTGTCTCTACATATTCATACAACAATTTTGTAAAAACATTTTTTGAAAAGTCTGTTACTGACTTATCCTTATGTAACTCTGCACTACTTCTTAAAATAACTGGTTCTTTAATATTAGTTTCTTTTTCTGGTTTAGTATCATTCTTTGCTTCTATCACAGCTAAACTAATAGGAATTGTGATTGCTAAAACTATCCATATGGTCATTAATAACCCTGTACAAAAGCAGCACATTTTGCACCATCTTTTTATAAACTCACATTTATCTCTTCTATCCCTATTATTTTCCATTTTTCTTTTTTTCTATTTGTTAAGTTTCAGAAAATTGTGTCACTACACCTCAGAAATGACTTAGATGCCACTCTGCTCTCAAAAGTCTTTGCTTGGTACTTTCTTTAATTCTCTCCAGAATTCTTTCGCTGTCACATCCAGTGATTTGTCACATCCAGTAAAATTGTCATGTCCGGCAGAAGCACTATAAGTTTTCACTTCAAGTTTGTTGCATCTCACCTTTTCCCATCCGACTTCTCAGTCTCTGGTTCTCGTGAGTGTTTTCTTCTTCTTTGTAATCTGTCAGTGCAATATACAGCCACTCAGGTGACTTATATTTTGCATTCACTTTCTTTGTCCTTTTGGACTTTTGTAATCTTTTTCCACTTGGTTTTTCTTGTCCCTTTTGACTTGTTACTTCATTCACTTGTTCAGCACTTTCGTCTCCCGCTCTTATTATTCTATATCTCAATTTTCTTATATAGCTGTTGGGCCAATATTCTCCTTTTCTTGGCCTTTTGGCTTCACCTTCTCTTTCTTCTCTTTCTGATTTCCAATTTCTTTTTCTTGATTCAGTTTTTGCCTTTTCCTCTTCTCCACTTTCTTCAGTTTCCGTTTCAACTGTTTCACTATTGTCTCTTATTTTGAAACTTATGATCTCGTCATCTCCTACTGGTGGATCTGTCTTCTCCTTCTTGTTTTCCCTTATTACTGTCCCTCCTCGGTGTTCTTCCGATTTGGTGTTTTCCTCCCTTTCTGCTTCTAAATTTCCCTGTTCTTCTGTTTCTCTATCTGTCCCTATTGCTCCTCGGGGTTCTTCTCGATTTTCTAACTTTTTGTGTACTTCTTTCCCTACTTCATCTATTAATATTGTTTCTGAAGGATTTCCACCATAACTTGTACTTGGTTGTTCATCTAACTCAATTTCTTGCTCAGTTTCTTCTCTAATTGGTTTATAACCCCAAGTTCTCTTTAGGAATTCTTCACGGTTTTCAACTGAATCATCAGATTCTGAATTTGTGTCAGATATTTCCAGATGTCGACTTACAGGTCGATCTTCAAGTTCTGGAATTTCTGAATTTCTTTCTTCTTCTTCTTCTTCCTCTTCTTCTCTAGAGGTGTTTGCCGTTGGGGTTTCCAGATGTCGACTTTCAGGTCGATCTTCAAGTTCTGGCACCCTTTCTCTTATCCTTGTTGTCCCAGCCGTTAAACTTTTATCCCACACTTCCAGACGTCGATTCACATGTCGATCAGTAGGTTCTTGAACTCTGATTGTGTGGCTGGCATGGACCCAGTTCTTCACTCCTGCACACTTGACTGCAGTCGTTGTTACTAGGATTACCTGTCGTGGTTCGTCCCAGCGAGGAACTAGACAGTTTCTTCTCCTGTGGATTTTTATACGGACCCAGTCTCCTGGATTCAAGTCGTGGGCTGGTTTTCTTTCAAGAGTGGTCGCATCCGGTCCAACCTGATGAAACACAGAACGCACCACATCAGCCAGTCCCTTGCAATAATCCAGTACTAGATCATCAGTTATAGTTAATAACTTGTTGACAGGTACGTGTGCTTGTCTCATTGCTCGTCCCATGATCATCTCATGAGGACTGAGTCCAGTTTTCTTTTCAGGGATGCTTCTGATGGTCATCAGAACAAGAGGCAGTGCATCCGGCCATTTGAGTCCTGTAGCTTGACACATTTTTCCCAATCTGTTTTTAATTGTTCCATTAATCTGCTCTACTACCCCAGAAGCCTCTGGTCTGTAAGCACAATGTAGTTTTTGTTTAATACTCAATGCTTCACAAATCAATTGGATCAACTCATTTTGAAAATGTGTTCCTCTATCTGTCTCAACCGTGACTGGAAAACCATACCTTGGAATGAATTCTCGCAGCATAAGTTTTGCCACTGTTGTTCCATCATTCCTTCTTGTGGGGTATGCCTCCACCCAACGAGAGAACAAACAGACGACCACTAGAACATATCTTAGTCTGTTACTAGGGGGCATCTCGATAAAGTCTAACTGCATTCTAGTGAATGGACCTCCTTCTCGTCCTATTGTTCCTAGACTCACTACTGTTTTTCTTCCTGGGTTAAACTGCTGACAAATAAGACATCTTTGACAAAGACTTTCAGCAATGGCTCTGAATTTTGGGTTATACCAGGTTTGTCTAAAAAGTCTGATCATTGCATCTCTCCCAATATGAGCTTGTCCATGGTACATCCGTGCCATGTCTGCAATCATGCTATCAGGCATAACTGGTCTTTCATCTCTGTATACCCACACACCATTATTTTCCTGTCTTCTACATCCTGCTTTTATCCAGTAATCTTTTTCCTCATCTCTTGCAGTTTCTTGTAACTGCCTTACTTCATCCCATGTCTCGACAGTATTAGTAAAAAGCAAAGGACAAGAGACATGCTCCCTTTCTCTATTTTTGTTCATGGACACCATGTTCTCTGCACAATATTTAGCGATCTCATCGGCATAATTATTGCCGACGGCTATGTAATCTTCGTTTTTCTTATGCGCTTTGCACTTCACTACAGCTATTTGTTTAGGCAACTGTATCGCCTCAAGCAGCTTTTTAACAAAATCTCCATTTCTGATAGGTGTTCCTGCAGATGTCAAAAATCCTCTTTGTGACCAAATCTGACCGAAGTCATGTACGATGCCGAAACCATATTGGCTATCGGTCACAATCGTGACTCGTACATTTCTTCCTAATTTACATGCTTGAATCAAAGCAATCAGTTCCGCAACTTGTGCAGACCTTATTCCTTTCAGACAAGACGCTTCCATCACAGTTGCCACTGTGCACACTGCGTAAGCTGCGCTTAAAACTCCTTCTTTTGTTCTCAAGCATGAGCCATCCACAAACATGACATAATCAGATTCCTTTAACGGTTCATCTTTTATGTCAGCTCTTGGTTTCGTGCAATATTCCAGCACGTTCAGACAATCATGATCTACTTCGTCCTGTTCAATTATATTTTCCTCATCTGGCAATGATGTAGAAGGATTTACATTCATGCATCTATCTATGGTCACATTTTCAGCACTCAAGATGACTTTTTCGTACTTAGTCAGCCGACTATGTGTCATGTACTGTGTTTTTGTTCTTGTCAAAAGAATTTCTACTGAATGGGGAACATATACTCTCAGTGGATACCCCATCACTATACCTTCACTTTGTTCCAGACTTACACAAGTAGCAGCAACTGCTTTCAGACATCCAGGCAATGCTTTTGCTATAGGATCTAAAACAGCTGAAAAATAAGCGATTGGTCTTTTCATTGTTCCATGTTTTTGTACCAGTACTGAAAATGCACATCCATCTCTTTCACTGCAGTACAACTCAAAATCCTTCTCATAATCAGGCATGCCTAATGCAGGTGCCTCACACAGTTTCTTTTTCAATTCTTTGAAAGATTTCATTTCTTCTTTGTTTAACTCAAAAGGGTCTTTTACATCTTTCTTGGTCAATTTTTGTAATGGTTTTGCAATCAAAGAGAAACCACTTATCCACTGTCGACAATATCCAACCATTCCCAAAAACATTCTTACCTCTCTCTGAGTCATTGGTGCTCTCATTCCTTGAATCATTCTTACTCTTTCTGTCGCTATCTTTCGCACTCCTTTCTCAATTTTATGCCCTAAATACTGGACTTCTTTCTGACAAAACTGTAATTTTGAAGGAGACACTTTATGTCCTCTTTTCTCTAAATGGTTCAGTAAAGCAATTGTATCACTTACACATGCTTCTTTGGTTTTCGATGCCACCAATAGGTCATCGATATACTGCACCATCACTGATTTTTCTGGCATTTTCAAATCTTCCAGAGATTTCTTTAGAATCTGATTAAAGATTGAGGGGCTTTCTGTATACCCCTGAGGAATTCGGCACCATGCCAAAATACGCTCTCCAAACCGGAACGCAAATAATGGCTGGCTATCTGGATGCAAAGGAATAGAGAAAAATGCGTGACACAAATCTATCACAGTGTACCACTCAGCTTCATGTGGAATTTGATATAGAATTACTGCAGGGTTTGGCACTATTGGACAACAGGGCACAACTATTTTGTTGATCTTTCTCAAATCCTGTACTATTCTATATGTTCCATTTGGCTTTTTCAGTCCCATAATAGGTGAATTACATGGACTGCTCATGATTTCTTTTAGAATTCCCTGTTCAATCATCTTATTTATCACAGGAGTTATTCCTTCAATTATTTCTGGAGTTAATTTGTACTGTGGCGTATTCGGGTAAGTTGTCCCTTCTTTTACTGTCACTTTTACGGGATCAACTTCTTTCATTAATCCAATGTCTTCTCCTGTAAAATCCCACACACTTTCTTTTACTGCACTTTTTAGTTCTTCTGGAAGTTTTTCTGCATCAAATGCAGGAAACAAACCATTAGTTTCAGGTTCTTGATTCATCAAAGTTACTTTATACAAAACATCTTCATCTGAAGTCTGAAATCCGATTCCATCTGGCGTACAATAAATTGTGCAATTCATCTTGCACAAAAGGTCATGACCCAAAAGATTTACAGGACTACAATCGCACACTACGAATTTATGCATTTTGCTAAAAGAACCAATTTTTACTTCCACCAATTCAGTAAGTGGGGTTTTAATCTGCTGATTGGCTACTCCTACTACTTGGATGTATTCACCTGAGAGAGGAAGGTTTGGAATTTCCACTGATCTAACAGTAGAACGGGTAGCTCCAGTATCGACAAGGAATGTTACATTTGCACCATTCACTTCTCCATCCACAAAGGGACCAGACTGATCTACCTCTAGAGTTGCGCCAAGCACGCACTCTTTCCCCTCTCCTGCGCACCGTCAGAATCTTTCATCCGGGTCATCCTCACTCTGACGCAACCAATACTGAGAAATGTTAGCTGCTCGCGGCAACTGTGTTACCTGCTCTCCTCCGTAGAATCCTGTTTCTGTACTGTATCTTTGCTGGTTAACAGTGTTGGGAAGTGGTGGTTGCGGCACCTGACTTTGTTGAACAACTACCTCATTCTGCACCTGTGGAGTTAATGATTGATGTTCCGGATTAGGTTTAGGTGGGAACTTACACTCGTTTCTCCAATGCCCTAATTTTCCGCAATTATGACATGGCCATTTCTTCTTTGCCTCTTCTAGACTCACTTGACCCTTTCCTTTACCTATGTTCGGTCGCATTTTATTCTGTCCTGTTTCATTTCCATTATTATTGTCCAATTGAGCTTCTTGTTTTTCTGCCACCTTCACCTGTGCCCACATTGCCTTCTCTTTCAACTTACGCTGTTTACTCTCTATTTCATCACTACAATACTTAGCATATCTCAGTACCTCATCTACACTTCCATTCTGCCAGTTTATCATGTGTTGCTTAATCATATCACTTATTTCTTGTTTCAGGCCAAACACAAATCGGTATACAAAATGACTCATGTCTTTTTCACTCAATTCTTCATAACCACTATACTGTTTGAAAACTAATAACAATCGCTCATAATATGCATGTACAGACTCCTTACTTTCCTGTGTAGTTCTATCGATTTTTACCCAATCTGTCTCTTTAGGAGGAATCTTATTCTTCAAAAAGGTAATCACCTTATCGTACTTCTTCATCACATCAGGACCTGGAGCTCCTGTCTTAGGATCTCTTGGATATTCTGTAGTTGGCCAGTCAACTGTAATCTTACATTCTGACCACAAATCTGTTGGTACCACTATGTCAAACAATCCATCTAAATCTATCCACAACACCTTTGAGACTTTTACAAACCTCTCTACTTGTCGGTACCACTCAACTGGCTTCTCTCTTAACTTTGGAAAGTCATTGGTAAATGACAGTATGTCCTGCCTAGTCCAGGGAACATGCACGTAACTACCACCTGGAGTTTCTCTCATGGGGTATTCTTTGGCAACAGATTCTTTTTCAGTTATCATAAAGGCCAATGAACCTTTGTCTGTAGTTTTCTCATTCTTCTTTGTCCATCTAACCTTCCATCTGTCCACATCACCCCATTTTCTCAACAACACAATTAACTCCTTTATCTGTGTCAGCCTTCCTGCCGTGTTCAAATTTTCAATATCCTTTTCACAAAAGTCTACTCTGTATGGTTTCTGCAACGTTTTCACTTTTGCAAAGTCTATTCCAATCTCACTGGCCACTTCTTCTAGTTTGTCATGTAAATTCTTTGCCCTCCATGTAATACTTTTGCACAGAAACATTATTTCATCATCCTGGTAATTTTTTATCTTTTCGGTACCAATTGTTCCTAGAATTAATTCTTCCATATCGATTTTTAACCTAATTACATCTAATGGTTTTTCTTCTGGTTCTTTTATTTTAAATGCCTTCATCCACTCATTTAACTCATCAGGAGTCGGACCTATGGGTGTATTATTTAGTTCTATCCAATTACCACTCTTTTCAGGCGTTTCTGTTGCAGATTCTGTTACCATATGCATTTTCCTACCATTGCACTCATTTACCGTCAAATTTGTAGGTGGACTTGGTCTGTAAGTACTAGCCAAATTACTTGTACTTGCACTTTGTTCCATCCTTTCTTTTTCTCTCTGAAATTGTGAACTCATGGGAATTACCAAAGATCGTTCATCAATTTTCTGATTCTCAAAAACGGGTATTACTGGACCTATTGTTACAGGCACAGTAACTGCTTCCATATTTTTCGTTAATTCTCTAATCTTCTCAGTTAGTTCTTTTGTTGTCCTTGCTAATTCGCTTGCATTGTCGCTTTCTATTCCTTCATTTTGAGAAGTTCTCATTTGTTCTTGTGACCTATTTACTTCAATTCTCTTTTCCGGACTTTTATTTCGCATAGTCTCTATTAGCGGCGCATTTGGTGTCACCACTGTAGAACTCTGCTGATACGGAGGTGGATTTCTATTTAAAATATCTTCCAGCAACTCGTCATCCGTTTCGCTCTCATGCATATACTTTTCTCTCTCTATATGTTTCTTTTTCTCAGTTCGCTTTTTCTTAGTCCCTTCCTCAACTGTAAAAGCTGGAAACAAACCTCCTGTCATGTTAGCACATCTCCATCGTTTTATTCTGTCCTCATGATTTACTCCCCATAATCTTCCAGGCATAAACTCATGATCTCTCATTCCTCTGAATCTCTCTCGTTCATACATCTCATCTTCCCATTCCGTCAAAGCTTCAAACTGTGTTGGTCTAGGTTCCAATTTACAAAATTTTTCTCGCAAATTTCGCAAAACCGCTACACTAAATGAACCATTCTCAGGAAAAGCTAAAGCACCATCATTCTTCGTATATTTTACCCAATTTTCCAACCATATGCACGTATGATATCCATATTTCAGCATCATATGTGAAGCTGCTGATTTCGGCGGAGGAATTACTTGTCCCTCTCTAGTCACAACCTTTTTGTCTTTCTTAAAGAAATTTTTTAATTTTATTGTCCATGACGTTCTCTCCCTTTCATACTCGTAATACGGCATGTTTTCTATTTATTTTCTCTTTACTCTAACGCTGTTCTGTGTACGGAACTTCGACCAATTACAGCGCGACTCACACTAACGTACCAATCAGAACAATTCCCACCGTCCGCGAACCAACCAATCCTAGCGCGGCACTTTTCTACGTCACTTCTACTCTTTACCCCTCTTTTACAAAATTTATCGGCAATTTTTTCTTTTCGCTGTTTTCTTCGTTAGTTACAACAATTAAAACAATTCCATAGTCTGATTCGCTAAACAAAAGTGACAGCTTTGTCCTTTTACACAAGAATCCTGTATTTCCAGTAGGCAGCGCTTACCTCTACCCTACCACAGAATTATGTACTCTCGCCGATAAAGTAGCACTTCCCTCTACCTTACCCTTCTTTCAAACAAACAATTTACTCGTTTCTCTGGGGATAAGACACATGTGGAGACTAAGCTCCTGAGAATTAAGGCCAAAGTTTCACAAGTAAACGTGATTTGTTATTTCAATTACACACTTTTCGTACAGAAAATCCCTAACATAACACAACCTGCGTTATTACCAAAATGAATTCAGACCATGTACCAAATTCCATGTGACTTCTCTTGCCACACGTGTTCCACTTCCTACATCCCAGAAGCGTGAAAACTCACATATAACATAACGCGACTCAACATATAGTGTTAGTCATCAAATAATCAATAATCAATAAACAATAATCACTAAACTAATCTATAGAAAACCATAACTCTGCTACCAAGAAATCTGATGCAGCGCGTACAATAAAAACTATGCTCCCCCTAGGTCACTTATAGGTCATCCAGGGGCAAACTATATTTTCTCACATCCACATGACGATGGGGCCCATAAACATCGCCTAACACACACGCACACTCCTGGATTTCCCTTACACCTTTATGAAATTCTGTACTCCTAGGAGAAGCATGAGAACAAAATGGAGAACACCATTTATGTACCGCTGGAAGGAGCCGGGATATCTTATTACCTTAACTTGTCGCTTTCTTTTAGTTATTTCTTAAGATATTCCTGCTCATTGTTTTGTCGATGAATCATTCATGTAAAAAATTAGTTCATAGTGATTAAGACCAGCTGAATCACAATAACCAATTACTGATGTCACAATCATTTAGGAAAATAACCACTGAGTCATTTTGGTTTAAAGAATCTTAAATTTTATATAATTTTAAAAGCATGAGAAAGAATTTAAACTTTATTCAATTATTCATTCTTAAATTCAAATATTTATTAAGCATAATCAATTTATTGCAGAAAGGAAATTTTTGTCATGAAGCCAAAACTCTAATTACCTGCCTACCTTCCTAATTTAGACTAATGATTTCTAACCTAAGTTTAAGAATTAGAAATAACCTGATTCTCATACTCAACTGGAAAATTAAGACAGCAACAGCAACTTCAGCTCGTCAGCATCAGCTACCTGCAACCCGTCTCATCTAACAGTCTTTCAGCATTTCCCGCTCAGTAAGGGATCGATCAGGACCACCCAGCACTGGAAGCCACCAACACCAACACGACTCTCCAACTCCGCTCCTGACTGTGACTGCAACCGCGACTGACCCCTCCCACTAAGAGTAGGCCCTCTTATACCCCAATTCTAACTTTGCTAACTAACTGTTGCAACATTAATAACACGCTTTTCTTTCATTGGTCCATGCATGTCATCTTATTCATTCTTTTAATCAAGTTCTCTTGGATCCAATGGTCCTTGGATCATTTCCTTTCCCATACGCTCAAACATGTTTTCATCCGTTTCGATCAGTACATTTGTAACTTCTTTCGATACATTCGAGAACTCCGCAGTCATTGTCCTTTCTCTTAAACTGGTTTCCCACGGGTCTTCTGCTGATCATCACGGCACACTATCAGTTCAATTAGGTCACATCAGCCTTGACCATTTCTCGCATCCTAGCCTCTCAGTAACATCACGAGGTTTAGTTTTTTCTCCGACTTCATCCCGTGTCACATGTCCCCTTGCGCCTGCGCATCTTCCCACTGGCGGCCATTTTATATCGCCACTCGGTTATACTTTAGAAGCACTAATTTGAGGCAAACAAAACATAATTAAAATAGAGAAAAAATAGCCCTTTCGTTTCCCTCCCGTCATCTACGTACCCCAATTAGTTATTACCTAGCAGAAAGCAATATTTAAGCTGTTCCTTACTTACCATCACTATTGTTTTTGCAACGACACTTTTTATTTCTATGAAGCACAAACATGCATTTATTTTTAATTAGTACGCATTTATTTTTACGTTATAATTAGACACACGGACATCCATTAATAGATTATTTAGCACACACATTGGCATGTTACCGTTCCCACACATACAGTGTTGATTAATACATTTAAACGAACATTTTATTTAATTAATTATAACATTTGTTAGGGGTTAAAAAAAATTATTTTCCCTGCTCCATCACACTCAACCCTGGAAGACTTAGAGAATGCCAACAGGCCTCGCCGAACACGACCCACAGCCAGTTCTCCTGCCTCCACTGCCGCCAGACCCTCACCGCCACCCCGGCCTCCAACACCGGCGACGCCAGCACCGGCAACACCCTAAAATGCATCCTCCTCAATGTACGCTCCGTACCCAAACACGCCATGGAAATCTGGAACCTACTTGACTCTCTCTCGCCCGACATCGCCTTCTTCACAGAGACCTGGACCAACGCATCCTCCGCCCCCGACATCAGCACCGCCATCCCAGACGGATACAAGATCCAGAGGAAAGACCGCCCCAACCACCCAGGAAGGGGGGGGCCTCGCCATTGCCCACAAGAGCACCCTCCGCCTCACCACCTCCAGCGAAACCTTCCCCTCCACCGAACACCTGCACTTCCAGATCCAGACCACCCCCAAAGCCACACTCCGAGGAACCCTCATCTACAGACCCCCTGGCCCCCGAACACCCTTCGCCACCACCATCACCGACTTCATCGCACCCCACGCCATCGCCTCAACAAACTACATACTCATTGGAGACCTTTACTTCCACCTCGACAACCCCAGCGACCCCAACTCCACTATCCTTCGTGACAACCTCGCCAGCATCGGACTTAAACAACTTGTCAACACACCGACCCACAGAGCAGGACACACCCTCGACCCCATCTTCGCGGCAGGAAACAGCGTCCAATTCAGCCACACAACGCAGCCGCCATGGACCGACCACCACTGCGTACACTTCGCCATCAACAAACCCAAGGGACCCAAACCAGCCCCACGCCCACCTCGAAGGAACTGGAGCAAGGTTACCGACGAGCAACTTAACTCCACCCTCACCCGAGACAACCACACCTGGGCACCCGACGCAAACGACGCAGCCAGAGAACTCCACACCTGGATCTCCAACTGCGCAGACGAGCTCGTCCCACTATGCAACCCCGACACACAACGCCCCAGGAAAGCCGCGTGGTTCACCACCGCTCTCTAAGAAGCCAGACGCACCTGCAGATGCCTGGAGAAGAACTGGAGAAACACCAAGACAACCGAAAACCACACCCCTACAAGGACGCCATGACGGACTACCACAACCAGATCAGAGCCACCAAGAGGAACTTCATCCACAACAAAATCCTGGCCAACTCCACCAACTCCAAGGAACTTTTCAGTGTCATTCAAGAATTCACCAACCCACGCAGCGAAGCCACAGACATCACCTCATCCCAAGATTTCTGCGACAAGCTTGGAACCTATTTCCACCTCAAGATCAAAAACCTCTACGACTACTTCATCGACCATCCACCAGGCGCCACAGACGGCCCCCCGCCCCCCAGAAACACCAGCCAGCCTACCATCTCCAACTGGACACCGATCACGGCCGAAGACACCACCTCGACCATGAAAAGCATCCACTCAGGGGCCCCCACCGGCCCTTGCCCCCCTCACATCTACCACAGAGCCGTGGCCACCATCGCACCCGAACTACAACACACCATCAACACCACCTTCAAAACAGGCACCTTCCCAGATGACTGGAAGCACGCAGAAGTCAGACCCCTGCTCAAGAAGCCCACAGCTGACCCCACCGACCTCAAGAACTATCGGCCCATCTCGCTCCTCCCCTTTGCAGCCAAAGTTGCAGAGAAAACAGTCAACAGGAAACTGACACGATTCATTGAAGAGAACGCCGTCCTCGACCTGTCCCAATCCGGATTCCGAAGCACCCACAGCACAGAGACCGCCCTACTCGCCGCCACAGACAACATCCGCACCCTCCTGGACCAAGGCCACTCCGTAGCCCTCATTCTACTCGACCTATCAGCGGCCTTCAACACCGTCTCCCACCGCACACTAGTCGCCAGACTACACGACGCAGGCATACAAGGAACAGCCCTGGACTGGATCCGATCATTCCTCACCGGAAGAAGCTAAAGGATCAGACTCCCACCCTTCCTCTCCGACCCCACGAAAATCACCTGCGGAGTCCCACAGGGTTCATCACTGAGCCCCACCCTCTTCAACATCTACATGGCCCCCTCGCAGCCATCGTCCGACAACACGGCCTCAACATCGTATCCTACGCCGACGACACCCAGCTCATCCTCTCCCTCACCAAAGACCCCACCACTGCCAAACTCAACTTCCAGAAAGGAATGCAAGACTTCGCAGTCTGGATGACCAACAGCTGCCTGAAGCTCAACGCCGAGAAGACAGAAGTCCTCGTCCTCTGTACCACCCCTTCTGCATGGGACA
Source organism: Calotriton arnoldi (assembly GCA_963921515.1). Taxonomy (NCBI): domain Eukaryota; kingdom Metazoa; phylum Chordata; class Amphibia; order Caudata; family Salamandridae; genus Calotriton; species Calotriton arnoldi. The sequence continues at coordinate 253,164 of CAWUFW010006283.1, read as the reverse complement.
GCACCTGGTGGCCGACCGCCCTCGGAAGCCCACCTACCCCCTCAGACCACGTCAAGAACCTCGGCATCGTACTCGACTCATCACTAACCATGAACCGACAGGTCAACGCCGTCACCTCCAGCTGCTTCAACACCCTCCGCATCCTCCGCAAGACCTTCAAGTGGATCCCCCCTGAGTCAAGGAAGACAGTCACCCACGCACTCATCACCAGCAGACTGGACTATGGAAACGCACTCTACACCGGCATCAACAAGTCCCTACTCCGCAAACTCCAGACAATACAGAACACCGCCGCCAGACTCGTCCTCGGCATCCCCCAACACGAACACATCAGCCAACACCTACGAAGTCTCCACTGGCTCCCCGTGGAGAAAAGAGTCACTTTCAAAATCCTCACTCACGCCTACAAATGCCTACACAACAAGGGACCCAAATACCTCAACGACAGAATCAACTTCCACGTACCCAAAAGAAACCTCCGATCTTCCAACCTCGCACTGGTTGAAACCCCGCGCATCCACAGAGCCAGAGCAGGCGGAAGATCCTTCTCTCACATTGCAGCCAAGACCTGGAACGAGCTACCGGAAGACATCAGACACGCCCCCTCCCTGAACACCTTCAGGAAGACCCTCAAGACCTGGCTCTTCGGCTAAACAGATCTGCGGACCCCCCCCCCTCAGCGCCTTGAGACCCTCACGGGTGAGTAGCGCGCTTACAATTCCCTGATTGATTGATTGATTGTGATTGTTGAGTTCTGAGCTTGAGCACCCCCACAATAGCTCCCTGAGAAGCATATGACTGCTCGCCATCGCTACCACTGAGAGTCAAGTGCTGAAGGGGTTGTACATCGCCCAGGTTTGCAGAGCCATAGTAGGGCAGGGACCCTGGGACATCATAGGCAAATTACTCCAGACCCACTGCTGAAGCCCAGTAGTCACTGCGTGTCCCGAGCCCCCCCCCCCCGAATGGGGTCTAACAGATGTGGAATCCTCTTACAAATGATGCAGAGGTGATGGTCTTCTTTGATGTTGTGGGCCTCCTACAGGTGAGCGCTTGGTCGATTATCTCCTTTAAACAAAGTGCTGTCCTCCTAAAGGTGAGGCCAGGTGTCATGGCTCCCCCTCTAGGTTTGTTAACATAGGAGAGTGCTTGAGTGACTGCCTCGTCTGTGGATGTAGAAACCTTCTGCAGAAGAGGGCTGGAGTGGTTGTCACCTCTTTAGGATGTGCTAACCCACTGATGAGGGCTGGAGTTATTGCCTCTGATGTGGTGGTAACTGACTACAGGTGAGTGCTGGGTTGTTTGTCTCCTCTGACCAAGGTGCTCTACATATGCAAGGGCTGGCATAGTTGTTGTTTCTTACGGATGTTAAAACATACTGCATATGATGGCTGGAGTGGCTGTTACCTGTAATGGGAATATTAACCCATTACAAATGAGGGTTCAAGTGTTTGTCTCCTCTGAATGAGATGCTCTATATATGTGAAGGCTGGAGTTATTGTTGCCTCTTAGGGATGCTGTAATTTCCTGCAAATGAGGGCTGGAGTGGTTGTCGCATCTGATGGGTGTGGTAACCTAGTGCAGATGAGGGCTGGGGTTTTTTTCTCCTCTGACCAAGGAGGTGTTCTACATATGTGAGGGATGGACTGGTTGTCCCTCTTAGGGATCTGATAGCTTCCTGCATATGAGGAGTGGTGTGGTTGTTGTTTCTGATGTTGTGGTAACCTATTACAGATAAGGGTTGGGGCGTTTATCTCCTCTGACCGAGAAGGTGTTCTATGTATGTGAGGGATAGAGTGGTTGTCTCCTAATAATGATGTGGTAACTTACTGCATATGAAGGCATGAAGAGTCACCTCTGATGGGTGTGGTAAACAACTATAGATGAGGGTTGCAGTGTTTGTCTCCTCTGACTAAGGAGGTATTCTGCATATGTGAGGACTGGAGTGGTTATCGCGTGTTAGGGATGTGGTAACTTCATACATATAATGGCTGGAGTGTTTGTTGCATCTAGTGGGTGTGGTAACCTAGTACAGATTAGGGCTGGGGTGTTTGTCTCCGACGACCAAGGAGATGTTCTACATATGTGATGGTTAGAGTGGTTGTCACCTGTTAGGGATGTGGTAATATCCTTCATACGAGGGCTGAAGTGGTTGTCACCACTAATGGGTGTGGTAACCCACTACAGATATAGGTTAGGGTGTTTGTCTCCTCTGACGGAGGAGGTGTTTTACATGTGTAAGGACTGGAGCCATTGTCTCCTCTTAAGAATGTGTTAACTTCCTGCATCTGAGGGCATGAATAGTTGTCGCCTCTGATGGATGTGGTAAATAACGATAGGGCTGCAATGTTTGTCTCCTCTAACCGAGGAGTTGCTCCGCATACGTGAGGGCTGCAGTAGTTGTTGCCTCTTGGAGATGTGGTAACTTTCTGCACATGAGGGCTAGAATGGTTGTCGCCTTGGATGAGTGTGGTAACCATTGACAGATGAAGGTTGCAGTGTTCATCTCCTCTGACCAAGGAAGTGTTCTACATATGTGAGTGTCAAAGTGGTGATCTTCTTCTGCACAAGGCGTCCTTCTGCAGACGAGAGCTGAGCACAAGGCCTCTCTGATGGATGTGGGGCTCACCTCCACGTGAAGGCGGGGTGACTGCCTCTGATATACGTGGCCTCCTCCTACAGGTGTGGTTTAGGATGGCTGTTCAACCTAGATGAGTGCAATGCATCGCTACATGCTGTGCTCAAACTGGGGCATTCCTAGCTGTTGGGTTCAACGCATCGTAGCAAAGAGTCAAGTTTCCACCAGGAGCTGCTCGTGTCTGGGAAAAGAGGCGGGGCGGGGGAAGTGGTCGGGGAGGTGGGGGTATGGGGGAAGACGGAGACAAATAGAAAAAAAAGAAAAAAAGAACTTACCTGCCACCCTCTAGCAACGCATCACGCTCTTCTGCTTCTCTCCTCTCAGCTGCAGGCAGGCACAGGCTCCCAGCCTGCCCTGCGGCCAATCCTGAAGCTTCTCTCATGCATGAGAGCAGGTTCAGGATTGGCCTGAGCGCTGATGATTTGCGCTCCAGGACAGACTGGCAGTCTGCTCCTGCTCTCTCCAACCCCAGCAATGCAGCTGGGGGTTGGAGAGAGCTTCACTGCGCATGTGGGTTTGGCTGGCCTCAGACGTCCGGCCAAACTCACACGCGCAGTTAAGGCAGTGCCCACCACTCCCCCTCCAGCCTGTCACGTCACCACCCTGGCCTGCGCCCAAGACTCGCCACAAAAAAAATGAAACAATAATAAAACGGGTTTTAAACCCGTTTTATTTTTCACATTTTTGAAAGTGCTGGCAGGGGAGGGCGACGCTCCTTCACCATAGCGGAGGAGACGCAGCTAGTTTCAACTTCCTACACTGACTGCTGGGACGAACTTTGAGTCCACCATCTCACTATTTGACACCTAACAATCAGGATAAAGATTGATTTGCATTATTGGACTTACTCCTGGCCAAAAGACAGATTGCCATTCATTGACTTGCACAGGCCCCTCCCCCACCCCCACAGGAGATGGCAGTCAGACCTGAGGGAGTGGGCAGTAGCCGATGAATGAAGACTGCATAGAGTGCGCAAAGACAAGAATGCAGAAAGAGACTTGGGTCTGTGGACTACTACTACTACTGGATACTAGATAGGGTGACCAGACAAACCGGATTTCCCCAGACAGTTCTGTTTTAGAGACGTCTGTCCCGGTGTTCTGACACTTTTAACAATTTTAAATACATGTCCCGGTTTTTAGAACAAAGTGGAGTGAGTATTGGAATTATTGCACATTTTCACACTTCCACATGCCGCCTCTGTAGTGTGAAATAGAGTTTCTAAGGTTTTTTTTACTCGATATCCTACCTATAAGGTCCCTATAACCTTTGTTTTTTTCAGTGAATCTCTAAGGTTTTTTAATGTTTATTCCTAAATATAATGTCCCTAAAACCTTTGTTTTTTTCAGTGAATTTCTAAGGTTTTTTACATTCTATTTCGTAACTAGTGGAGAAAGGGGGCGGGGCCTCCGACCAGCTCTCAGCAATGCTGCTGTTTGGGATATACCTCTGGTAACAGGAAGGCTTCTTGGCCCCCAAGGACCCTCAGCCTCCAAAGGGACTTCATCCTCCAACAAGTAGTGCACCAGGAGGCACATTTGCAGAGTGGTGGAGAAAGGGGGCGGGGCCTCTGACAATCTCTCAGCAATCCCGTTGTGTGGGACTTACTGGAGGTAACAGGAGGGGTTGTTGGCCCCCAAGGACCCTTAGCATCTAAGGGAACTTCATTCCCCATCCAGCAGTGCACAGGAGGCGCGTTTGCAGAGTGGCGGAGAAAGGGGGCAGGGGCTCGGATGACCTCTCAGCAATCCCGCTGTGTGGGACTTACTGGAGGTAACAGGAGGGGTTGTTGGTCCCCAAGGACCCTCAGCATCTAAGAGTACTTCATCCCCCAACCAGTAGTGCGCCAGGAGGACCCTTTGCAGAGTGGTTGAGAAAGGGGGTGGGGCCTCTGGCGACTTCCCCTGGGGCTGGGCTTTTTAAAACATTGGGGCATATTATCAACGGGCAGCGATAATTATCGCTGGCCGTGCGTAGCGACGAATTCCCTATCGCAGGCTATCTCTGGAATTTTTATCGCCCTGGTAGCGCGTTATTAACAACGCGTTTCTCCAGGGCGATAAAAATTCCAGAGATAGCGAGGTTATCACCGTTTTGCAGGGAACATCGCTGGTTTTCCAGCGATGTTCCTGCAAAACTGCGAGTAACTCTTGCTGATACGACCCTGTGGTCGTATCAGCAGAATCCACCCCCTATGTTAGGGATGGCTAAGTCAGGATTTTAGCAGACGTTAGATTTTGGCGAAAACGGCGTTTTCGCCAAAATCTAACCTCTGCTAAAATCATGTGGGCTGCCTTGTAAATATTACGATGTGAACATCAGCGATATTTGCAACGTAGTCCATCCGGGGTACGCCCAGTAACGCCCACTTTGCATCTCATTAGAGATGCAAAGATGGGCGTTGGGGGAAAGGGCGATAATGCAAGGATTCACGCGATAGCGTGACCTTGCTGATTAGGCGATAAAATTATCGCCGCTTTTCGTCCGAAAACGGACGCAAAAGCACCGATAATTGTTTATCGCCTCGTTGATAATATGCCCCATAGTTTTTAATTAGGGGAGGTGGGCTGCGCAGCACCCTTCCCCAGGCCCATCTCCACACCAGGGACCCGCCCTTTTTTAAAAGTTTTATTTTTATTAGGGGAGTGGGGGCCATGCAGCCCCCCTCCCGGGTCGATTTTGGCCCCAGGGACCCCATCCCAGGGCCCAGCCTTTTTGCAGTGGGGAGGGAGGCCGTGCTGCCCTCCTCCCGGGCTGATTTTGGCCCAGGGACCCCATCCCCAAGGGCCCAGCCTTTTTGCAATGGGTGAGGGGGGCCGCGCCACCCCTCCTCCCTGGGCCTGGACCCCATCCCCTGGGGCCCAGCCTTTTAAATAAACTTTATTACTATTAGGGGAGGGAGGCTGCGCGGCCCCCCTCACCGGGCAGATTTCAGCTTCGGGGACCCCATCCCCCGGGGCCCGGCCTCTTTATTCTGGATGACCCTATGGCATCCAGTGACCTGTGTTGGGGACCTTAAGGCCCGCGAGGTCCCTCTCGCTCCCAGCCTCCTACGGGAGCCGGCATTAATGTGACAGACAGGGGACTGTTGAAAGGCAACACACTGTCTGTCAGAGCAATGTTTTCATCTGTTTCTCTGCACGCATATTTGCGTGCAGAGAAACAGATGAAAACTCTGCTTTCTACAAGCTGGAGCTGTTTGACAGCTCCGGCTTGCAGAGAGCTTAGTTATGTTTGCTTTTGCTGTCAGCTCCCCCCAAGCAAAAGCAAACAGCTACCTCCCGAGGGTGGGCACCTCAGGAGGTAGCAGGAGCTGGCCCTGGGGGGGTGGCAGTCCCCAGGGCCATAAATGGTGCCGCGAGGTGGGCCGCTCCCCCCCTCCATCGTACAAATTATCCCCAGGGAGGTGGTGGACCCCCTACATTAATGTATTTCAGCCCTGGGAAGGTGGCAGTCCCCGGGGCTGCGTGCCCCCCCTTATTTTTGATATATTTTGATATATTGCCCCAGGGAGGTGGCGGTCCCCATTGCTGCGGCGGGGGCAATGCGGGCCCCCCACATTCATTTTTATGATTAGCCCTGGGGAGGTGGTGGTCCCCGAGGCTGCGGGGGGCGCGCGGGCCCCCGCATCCATTGTATGATTTGCCCCTCAAAGGAGGCAGTCCCCAGGGCGCAGAAAGGATATTGTTAAGTGCCCCGGGGAGGTGGCGGTCCCCGGGGCTCGTGTTGCCGCATGGGCACTCCCCACATAATTAAAAATCAATGCCCCGGGGAGGTGGCGTTCCCTGAAGCGATCATAAGCCCTAGGAGGGGTGTCCCATTCGCTCCCCTCCTATTTCATTGGCATGCCTCTGGGACCTGGCCCACCCGGGGTTAAGTAAAAACAAGCGTGGGAGTCTGGTTTTTTCTTTCTTCATATTTACAGCAAATTTGCTAATATCGTGATTTTGCAGTAATAATTTTTTTTTAATGCTTTTTTGGCCAGTCAGGGTCCCTCTGGGACAACAGGACCAACTTTATGGGGTCAGGGTATTCTTACCCTGCCCCCTTTTCAAAAAGTTTTTGGGGGGGACTCGGCTGAAGCGAGTCCCACAATGGCTGCCAACACTTCCTCGTTGAAGTGTTGGCAGCCAATCAGAGGTCTGCATTTCCTTGCACGAGCTCATTATTTTTTGTGAGGTCGTCGCAACCACAGATATCACTAACTCTATTTTCTTAAATGTCTCAACAACTACTGATCCGATTTACACCAAATAACAAAAAGCACAATCTGCGTAATCAAATCTACCTTTTTGCTCAATTTGGTGTAATTCTGTAAAGAGGTTCGGGCTGCAGGTATGTCTAAAGGTCCTATGAGAATAAACATGGGAAAAAACACTTTTTTTGATGACACCCCTTTTTCTTGCCTCCCCCGCTTGACGGATCACCCCAAAACTTTCCATGCACAACAAGACCTAACTTGACTCTTAAAAAAAAAAAATTGCGAAGTTTCGTCAACCGGCGCCAAAGTTACAGGCAAGTCAAAAAATGGTTTACCTACGGAAACATGGTCCTAACTATAACTACCTACTGGCAACCACCAGTAGGTAATATATCAGTATCCATTTCTTGACAAGAAATACATTGACCCCATAGTTATACAGATTTCAAGCGCTTTATTTCACACAAGAGATGCACAAGCAGTTTGCCATTCCTCACGTGTTTCGGCTTCTCATTTTAAGCCTTGATCACAGGTATGTGTCACACCCAATGTTACACGGATCACATGCTTTTATAGCGAAAGACAGACTTTCTTGTTGGTCCGTAGTCTGCCAAATAATGTGTACAATTTAAATGTGCATTTTCAAACAGTAAAACAATTTATTTTAAAAAACTGCAGAATTCTAGTTTTATCTTTTCAATGTTCATCTTGCAGTTAAATTATTTCCATCGAGCCTTTCAAAACTGGGCAAAGCATAAACATTAAAGCAAACTTGCTGATTGCCTTTTCATCTCCAGGTTATGCTTGAAACCTTGAAACTTCAGCAAGGAAGAATAACACATTCGCCTCGCATCCCTTGCCCACTTCCTTTTGGACTTTCACTTGGTCAAAACCTCGTCTTTTAGGTCTCGCCTAGGCAGCGCTTGCGCTGTCTCCTCAAGACATGCTGTATTCAGGATATGCCCAGACGTGGGTCCCTTGCTCACTTTGCCACTGGATTCAAGCTAGCCTGGCTGATGACGGCTGAATAGCCAGAAACCGGTCCCAGGATGCTTGTTTCCGGTCCAGGGAAGACATGGCTTGGCAGTTCGGGCTGGACTGTTCCCATGAGGCACAGGGTCAGACTGATTTGCATATGGCCATGTCTGAACTGGGGTGGTGGAATGAGCTAAAGAATGATGATGGATTAAACCCAGATCAGTTGACTGGGGGTGAGTGTTTGATTTGCTCAAGCGCTCCGTCCATCATCCCCTTTGGTATCGCTGTATTCAGGATATGGGCATAAAGCTCCGCCCATCTTTTTAATTGTCTCCTGTCACTGTCCTTTGTAAATGGTGGCTTTTCATTGGTCAATAGGCTTAGTAGTCCCTCCTTAGTACCGCCTTGTCTTTTCTTGTAACCTCGCATGAGGACACCCCTGTTACATGTGTTGTTACTCCCTAGGTTTTAATTACAACCTCAAGACACTATGGGGCATATTAGCAAGACCGCCGATAAAATTATCGCCGTTTTAGCGGCAGGAAACTGCCGCTAAAACGGCGATAATGGGCTTGGTAATATGCGTTATAGAATTCAATAGAAGCCCAGGTTAGATGTGCAGGACATCTAACCTGGGCTTCTATTGGAATTCTATAACGCATATTAGCAAGCCCATTATCGCCGTTTTAGCGGCAGTTTCCTGCCGCTAAACCGGCGATAATTTTATCGCCGGTCTTGCTAATATGCCCCTATATTCTTAAAAAGCTTCAGGCAGGACACACACTTGACCCTAAGCTAGGCTGACAGTGGTTACTTCACTCACTAGAACATCTCACATTTATATGAGACCGTCTATATAAATTTCCCTTCATCAGCTCCACACAGAGTACAACCTAATCCGAAATTAATGTAATAATTCTTTTGTCACATTTCAAAGCTACTAATTGTATATATGGACATAGCTATTTGAATGTACTCGTAGTACTGTCTTGCATGCAAGGCATTATGGGTAGGGTGGATTTACCATATCATCTGAGGGTGCAGTACCATATGTGACCAAAAGAGGTCTCCTTCTGGCCACATATGGTGCTGCACCCTGCAACATGGCTAGGTAAACAAGCATTTGCAATGCAATAGGTCTCGCATTTACACGAGTTTGAGCTATTGGCATTGTAAATGACAAAGCCTTTTATTTATGTTTTGGTTTTTGATAAGGCGGGTCAGGCTCCTGTTTCAAAAAATCCTTACATCTTCCTCTGTTTTAAGAGCCCCGGAACCTGGCAGGTGTTTTCAAGACATTGATACTGATTATTAGCAGTATTCTTCGTTACTGCACGTTGTAGCCGCCCTGCCTGGGTCAGGGGCTCTTGAAACGATTTTCAAACTCTGGTCACCTTAATGCTAGGTTGACTGGGAGAGACACGACTCTAGAACGGTTGGGATCACAGCCCGTGAGGGTCTCCGGTGACACCTACCCTGATGCAAGACATTATAGGAGTGACTGAGCAGCAGAACAGAGTGACTGCGAGAGGGACAAGGAGACCTGGTTTCCTGACACCCCCCTCCCCCAATACTCATCAGGAAACGGAAGCATGCGTGGGTAGCAACCCCAGGGAGATGGCAAGACCATACTGCAATAAGGGTAATTTTTTTTCCATCCTATCTCAGAAATTATATATGATTTTATAGCCCCCTGAAGATGAACCATGATGCTTCCGATGTTTTACGACATGAGACACTGATGAGCTAAGCTATTGCCATTTCTTGTTACTGTCTGTTTTGTTACTGAACAAAAACGATACATGAAAGATTAAAAAATACAATCTGGATAAAAGAAAGAATGAATATTCGCATTTACTGAAGAAAACAACTCTGCAAACTGAAATCTCAAGCTGCAACTACAAGTTGAAAAAATATCTGTTAGATTCCGAAAAAAGATCACATCAATGAATCCCTCTGGGAAGGTACACTTTATTTTTTTCTAGTAACAGTGCAAAGAAACATAACTTGCAAAAACATTTGTACATTTTTTAGACGCTTGTAGAAATATTTGCTGAACTGACTGGATATTCATAGACTCCACATTAAAAAAGACTATGAACAGAGAAAACTGTAGCATCAAATATGATATGTACAAACTACAAGGACACAGATTTCCTTAGGCCAGCCATGACAAGTTGCCCAAAGGTCCTCCAAAAGCTGGTGCTCTTCCAACAGATTGCATAATGCTCTTTTGCTTAAAAATTCCTCCATTCTCCAAAAAAAGAAGAGGCCACAAATTAGTGCTCCAAAACTAATATCTTGTAAGAGATCCAATTTGGAGTATTTGTAGGTCAGAAAATAATATAAAGTATTTAAAACTGCTAAACTCCCATTACTCCTCTTTGTCCTCCCAAAGCTCATCCTACTAAAAAAACGTATATTGATTCTCAAGTCATGTACATTTGAAAAGTTTAAATAAAGGTGTGCAGCTTTTATCCTTCATAAAAGATAGATTTGGTTGGTTCAATTTGGGAGACTGTGACTAACGTAACATTTACATCTCTAGAAAAAAACACTACAGCTCAATGCATTAATCGTCTCCAAACTAGCTACCATTCCTATCAGTTGTTGAATGTATGCTTGTTTTTGACCCTGTCCAGCGCGCCACTGCCTTTTGGTTAGGTTCGCACTATAGAAATACCACATACATAAATACAGCTGTAGCAGTTGCAAATGATAAGTATTACATTTCGAAAAATGGCTAAGCTTTAATCATTTCCTTAAAAAATGTCATCTGTATGTTGCTTAGCTTGTGAGACCTGCTGTTTCAAGTAAGTCAAGACTGGCTTTTTAATAATAGTATTGTTGGGTTCCCAGACTATGCGCTGAAAATGTTCAGACTAAAATGCGCATCTACAGGGAACCAAAATAAAAGGAAGGGATTATAAACTGCACAATGTGTCCAACATAGGTGCAGGAGGACATTTCAGATGCACCGGCCCTTTAAATGTAAAATACAATGGGGCATATTAGCAAGGAATAGCGATATTTATCGCTAAACGCGCTTAGCGCGAATCCTGTTAACGCCGCCTATCGCTGGAAAATATCGCTGAGATAACACCCGATTAGTAAGGTTTATCTCCATAGCGATAATATTTCCAGCGATAGCGGCAAAATGCGAGAATATCGCTGGAAAACCAGCGATATTCTTGCATTAACTACTAAGGTGGATTCAGCATTAGAATCCACCTCCTATACCTTAAACAGGTAAGTCATAGTCAGTAGCAGGTGTTAAAATATAGCGATAAACGCGCTTAGCGCGATTTATTTTATCGCTCGCCTGCCTTGATAATAGGGGTTAGTGGTGTTAGCGACTGTTTACAGTCGCTTTTAGTGGGAACGCCTACCTTGCATGTCATTAGCGATAAATATCGCTGACATGCAAGCGATGTAATTCCCGGCCTCTAACGCCTGTAAGCTGTCGCTAACGCCTGTTAGCGACAGCTTGCTAATAGGGCGTTAAAATATCGCCGATTTAGCGGCAATAAGTGCCGCTAAATCGGCGATAAAGCCCTTGATAATATGCCCCAATGTTTTATATATTTTTTTTGTCTGTGATTCTGGTTTGTGAAACGTCAGCAAGCTTGAACATTTTTGTATGTCTGTCATTAATGAAGCATATAAGGGTGGGGGTCAGGGTACACTCCAGATCTGTAGAAAACACCTTCCTCCTCCCAGTCTTATAACGCAGGGCTTGCTAACTGAAACAGTCATTTTGTGAACCAGAATGCTCCATAATGTGCCAGAATTTGCTAATGGCTTCAAGAGTCTTACCAATATCTGCGATATGGTTTTCAAACGTTTTAACGCTTTTAAGATTTATTTTGAAGGCTCTGCTGCTAGAGACTTAACCTAGGGCAGAACCAAAATCCATACCCTGTGAGCCTTGAGCACTCGAGAATTGTTGTATGGAATACCTGAAGACTGTACCCTTGGCCCAGACCAAATATGTGCCTTGCATGCCCTGAGGGTAGAGAGACTGATTGCTTGACTAAAGACTTTGGGGCATATTATCAAGAACGGCGTTAAAAATTATCGCCGGTTTAGCGGCAGAAAACTGCCGCTAAAGCGGCGATAATGGGCTTGATAATATGCCCTTGAGAATTCCAATAGAAGTCCATGTTCTGGTGTGAACATGGGCTTCTATTGGAATTCTCCAGGGCATATTATCAAGCCCATTATTGCCGCTTTAGTGGCAGTTTTCTGCCGCTCAACCTGCGATAATTTTAACGCCGTTCTTGATAATATGCCCCTTACTCTTTCTCAACTAGCAGAGTCTGGCTTGCTTCAGATTTCCCACCAGAGATTGGCAATTCATATTTCGTAGGGGCATATTATCAAGAACGGCGTTAAGATTATCGCCGCTTTAGCGGCAGAAAACTGCCGCTAAAGCGGCGATAATGGGCTTGATAATATGCTCTTGAGAATTCCAATAGAAGCCCATGTTGACACCAGAACATGGGCTTCTATTGGAATTCCATAGGGCATATTATCAAGCCCATTATCGCCGCTTTAGCGGCAGTTTTCTGCCGCTAAACCGGCGATAATTTTAACGCTGTTCTTGATAATATGCCCCGTAGTTTTCTACACTTTTTTCATTATTTTACAGCAAAAATAGCCCTGTACATCCATCTATGTCGGTATTTTAATAGCACTGTTTAAAAAAACAGAACTCTGCTTTTTATAATGAGACTGAGACTTCCTAACTTGGTGAGAAGTTCCCACCAACATTGCAAGTTCAATTATAGGCGGACTGTCCAAAGCTACGCCCCCTGGGCTGTGAGTGACAAGGCAGTGAGCAGTAGCTAATCACACCTCCCAATCTTTCAGAACCCAATTAGAAACGTTAATACTCCAGGGCACTACCTAACAAAAGGAGGCGTGACTTTAAATAACATATCCACTATATCCTTTGACCACGGTCGAGAGATGCAAACCAGGTACATAAACCTGTTGGTAATCTTCAGATTCCCTGAGTTGATATTTTAGGTTAAGTGTTTACACACAAGAACACCAACCACGGAATGCTATGCCTAAAGTAGAGACCCTACTCACCTTTTGGAAATTGTTAAAAAGTAACTCCTCCTCCTTAAACCTTTATGTTCAGATCACCAAATAGCCTTCCTATTGTGTGTTCAGATCACCAAATAGCCTTCCTATTGTAGACTTTATGAGAGCCCGTCTCAGTCTCCACCACTCCATGCCCCACTCCAAAACACACACTCGGAGGGGCCTCCTGTAGACTCATTAAGTTACACTGAGTTATTAATGCTTACAAATACTAAGAGACATGAGAAATCGTAGGACTTCACTTCTCTGAATGTTATAAAAGTCTTGAAAAAACACTGCAAATTTCAGGAAATCACTGTATTTACAAACGTCTAAGAAAATCGTGGGCCAAAAAAAATCTGAAAAAACTTATGTGGGGAAATAATCCCATAAATCAAATATTTACAGAATTTGTTTTCAGTGACACATCTTTAGGCATCATTTCCCTTTAACAAAACATCAGCAATTAAAATTTCCCTAAAAAAACTTGCTAATCTTCCAATTTCATGAAATGCAAAAAAGTGCACTTTGCCCAATCCTGCTGTTAGATTTATAATTTACCACCCTCCCCGGGAGACAATTCTTTCCCCAGGGATCATTCGCATCGCGCCTTCAAGCTCTAATTAAGAATCCATACTAAAGCAGAAGGTAGGTTTACCAAATACTCTGGTGAAGTGGACACCCTAAGCTTCCAAGTGCAACTCCTCGAAAAAAATGCAGCAGAGATGTGCCATTTTTAAATATTTATGAAAAATATGACTTTTCTGCCGCATATAAGTCACGCTTATTCCATTTTCTACCGCACAAAAACACTGAAATTCTTTGCTAAGGACCAACTTTTTCACTCTCTTCTTCTCAAGCTAACCCACTACACTAAAGCTGATCCCTGCACAGGTTGAAAGGAACCTTGTCTGCAATCGCTGACCACCTCTGACAGCGTATTTGTAGCTGACAAAACCCTATTTTAAGTGGCATCTCCTTTTAGCTTGCACTGTTCATTATGCTTTTGTATGGGAATCAAGAGAGCTAAAAGTTGCTGTTCGTCTGCAGATATTTGCATGCTCAGGATATCTGTCTGTGCCTTGTTTCTCGAGTGAAATACCATGTGGGATGTCTATAGTCCTACAACATATTTTTTCTCCTGCACACCATAGTGGATGTCCTACCCTATAATTTAATTGCATTATATCATACAAGTTACTTATTCTGAAAATCTGTAAGATGCCAAGTATCCTAAAAGTTTCAAGATGGCCGTGCGCGGAGATAGCATCAGGTGGCCGAACTGTAATTATTTCTTTTATCAAAACATTGTAGCCCACCAGCATGTCCAATAATTTACCCATATTGAAGCTCAAAGTCTTTCAGGGACAGGTAAGCTCCTGTGTTCCCTCCTAGTCTCTGAGTAGGTGTGGGACAAATGCCTGATACATGCATGTTGTGTGCTTCCCTTTCTGGCTCTACCAAATTAAGGTTTTCGTGCAATGACAGGACCTGGACAGGCGTCTCTAGCTTTGCTGGAAAGTCAGCGGGGATGGAATTATTGACCTTTTGCCGTTCGACTTCATGGCGTATCTGTGGGTATAGTAGATGGGCAGGGTTTCCTGGAGCAACAGGAAGAATGGCCAAATCACGGGAGCCACTGAGGACATTGGCACTGCACACTGTGATCCTCGATATGTTCTCATAGTCTGAGGTGTACACAGGTTGGGTGTCTGGGGATGAGATGGCCAGGTAGGATCCTTCCCCAACACTAATAGAATCTTTATTGTTGTCTTTGTTGTCGTCATTCTTTGAGGGTTCATAGGAGAAGTAGACCTTGCAGGGGGCCATGTCAAAGAGGAAGTATCCCTGGTTGTGGAAGCTGTGTTGGGATAGTCCACTGTTCTCGCATGGAAAAGGGTCATTGGTACAGCCTATAGGCAAGACCTTAGGAAGATCCTTCATGGGTGTAATCTCCACTGGAGAGATCTTTGGGTCCATATCAACTACGGCGAATGAGGATGCAGGGAACGGAGACGACATCCAGGCCTATTGAGGGAGTAAAAGAGGGAATACTCATCATTCAAATCTTTTTTGAGGTCCCAGCACCCCCACAATGACCCCTCCTAACCACAATATAGTCCATCACACGTTTCTCAAGTTTGGTTAAACAATCTTTCTAGAATGAGAACTTCCCACAAAATCCAATCCAAGATCCCAGTTTGCTTACCTTAAAATCACCACCGTAGAGGGCCTCAAAGAACACAGAGGGGTCGGGAACAGAGATCCAGGGATTTTTTTTGCTCCTAGGGATCAGAAAAGGGGACCATTAGGACAAGGAGGAAGAAAGAGGTGGAGTGAGCAAGATAACAAGAGAAAAAGAAAGAGCAGTATTGAGATATAAATGGAGTCAGGAAGGAGAAAAGGGAATAAAGAAGACAAAGGATAAATAGGACGACAGATGAAGGGAGCAAGAGATGGAGCTAGGGAAGGACAGAGCAGTGTCTAGACAGATGGAGTGACGGAGATTATGAGATAGAAGGGAAGACAGTGAGAGAAGGAAAGGGTGATGAGACTGGGAAGGAGAGACAGAGGGAAGAAGAGGAAGGAAAAGAGCGAGAACATCAGGAAGTGAGAGGTGCCTTGTGCTCCCATCTAACAATATAAAGGTAAAGGAGTGCATTGAAAATGTGACCATTAACCCCCTCTGCCCCTCCGTTTCAGCTAATAGACCACTTATGTTCACAAAGCCCTCTCTGCATGTGCCTTCACGTCAAACCTCCCGGGATCGGTACCTCTTCCCCACACCATCAACCTCCACAACTCTGACTACCCGGAACATTTGACAACATTTACCCGGATTTAACACAACCTTGATCACATTAAAAGTTTGCCTGTTCATTCAAATGGCTTGAAAAAGTTGAAAGAAAAGCAAACATAACATTTCTCTCTTTTAATCTGCACAACCGATATAAACCCAAAACTCTGTTCCACTTACAATTTAAAAGCAATTTTGTTCAGAAGTTTTTACTCGTAGAAGCTCCATTTTAGAAAGTCGCGCTTGGAGAGATTTCACCCATCTATTTTCCCATCAATTAACATATTATGGAATTACTTTTCTTTTTTGGAAAAAAATGCATTTCTCACCTCCATTTACCAGTCTTAGCTGGCCTACTATCTGGTTTTCATGAAAAAAGTACTGAATTGTACTTTTATGATTCTCACGTTAAGTTGGCTGATTAAGTGAGAAATGCGTTTTTGCAAATTATTTTTTTTCTAGTGACAATGAACTGGTGTTTTTTTTAAAAAAATGTAAAGTAGTTCAGGCTATGCCCTGATTTTTTTTGTAAACAGATTTGTTTTTTTCAGAGGCAACCAAGACATTCACTACTACCGCCACGAAGTGTGGCGCCAAAGTACACTTTGTCATAATGAGCAATACAATCTGTCATTGTTAATCAAGAAAGAAACAAACGACAATCAACCTATTCCCCCCTCCCTCCATTGGTCAGTACATCACATATCCTGTAATAACCAGGGCTGCATATGAGAAAAGGGAAAGATGATGAGCCACAGCAACATACCTCGGGCTAGGGGGGCACTTCGCCCCATGGGTGACTTTGGCTTGCGTCATGTGGTATAAAGTTATTCAATATGGAGCGGCCCTCAGCTTCAATGTATATAGGTCATCGCAGTGACTCCACTGGAGATGCCACCGGTGAGTCCGGCTCCGGGTGGGCCAAGCCATTCACTAATGCACCACAGGGTCCTTCCATGTTCCCTATGCCCCTCTGTGCCTCCCTCAGGAGTACCCTTCCCTCGCAGCCGGCCCACTTTACTAGCTCTCTCTTCCATATTGTCAGCCGTGGGCCTCCTGTTGTCTTCCAATTTCGAGCTATTTCATGCTTAGCAATGATAAATGCTAGATCCTGAAATCTTCCCATTATTTTTGTCTTTAAAGGGTGGGGGAACTAGCGAAGTAGACATTGCCCCATGGTTCACAGGATCTCCTTGTCAATGCACTCCTCGTGCGTTTGTATGACTCACTCCCAAAAAGTGTGTAGCGCAGGACACGCCTAAAACATGTGGAGGATGTGGGCTCTAGCGGCACAACATTGGGGGCATGCTACGTTGAGTACATGGAAATATCTGCCTATGCGCTGGGGTGTCAAGTATGCCCTGTCTAGTACGTAATAATTGATGAGTTTGAATTGTGAGAGTCTAGAGACTTTTGGTGTTCGTTCTAAGATCTTATCCCAGCCTTTCGGTTCAATAGGGGTGCCAAGGTCCTCCTTCCACCTAGTCCTCAGTACGTCCAGAGGCAGTTGTTGGTCCGTTTGTAGTGCCCTATATAGACATGAAACCATTCGTATGACACCTGATGAAAACGCCATATACTGACAACTCTGGGACGTTGCGGGTTCAATGGATCCCTCTCCCCAGTGCTTCATAATCGCCAATGTGAGCGCCCTATGAAGCAGGAAGTGTCCCTGCGGTAAGTCAAATTCTGCTCTGAAGTCCTCAAATGGGAGCAGCTCCGAGTTCCTGTACAGGTCACCCACCATCGTCGTCCGCCTCAGCCCATTGGTATAGTCTCTGCCAATTCCCCCGTGCGATAGTACATGTAGGAAGTCCATAGGCAGTTCTGTCGAGTATGGGGTCTTAGTACGTAGTCTTTGTAATCCTCTATTCCATCACTTTGTCAAGAGTGTGAAACTCATGCGAGTCACTTGTGTTAGATCGCCGCACTTGAAGGAGAACCCCAAGAAGATCATGGAGCGGTGGCACAAAGGGGCCAGGGGTCCAATCTGGGTTGCGCCTGTGCGCAATTCCCTGGATCGGCCACTGCAGATGGGCCACAATGTAATAAAACTCAAAATCAGGGACTGCCAGACCCCATTCTCCCGTCGGGCACTGCACTGTAGTTAATGCCACACTCCCTCGTCCCGATCCCCAGATGAACTCAGTGCTCAGGGTTTTTAGTTCCCTAAACTGCGTCCCTGGGATCCATAAAGGGAGTGTATAAAAAAAATAAAGAAGCTGCGGAAGGACCACCATCTTTAGGAGAGTGACCTTCCCCATCACCGATAGCGGTAGCGTCCCCCAAAACTTCATGGAGGACCTCAGGGAACCAATTGCGTGCCCTACATTGCCCTCTAATAGATCATCATTGTAATGGTATTTCTTGACCCCCAGGTAAGACAGGCATTGGGGTTCCCACTGCACTACCGATATGTGTGCTGGGGGGTCCTCCCTTCACACCATGGGGAAAAGCCTGGATTTCTGCCAGTTAACCCGCAGCCCAGATAGGAGGCCGAACTCCTCTAGCATGGTTCTGGCCCCCCTCAGGTCCTCCTCCGTTTCACGCAAGAATAGCAACAGGTCGCGTTTGCATAAGTGCTATCCTGTGACAGTGCCTTAGTATTGGGTAGCCCCGAAACGCCCCTCCAGCTCTAGCATACGCCGCCAAGGGTTCCATAGCGATGGCAAAGAGCAGAGGAGACAGGGGGCACCCTTGTCGCGTCCCCTGTTCCATTGGACAGCTCGCCGATATGGTCCTGCCAGTGCGCACCCTGGCAGTCGGTCTTGTATGTAACAGACGCGTCCAAGCTACAAAGCGCTCCCTCAACCCCATGTGAAGCATCACCTCATAAAGGTAGCGCCATTCGAGGTTATCAGAGGCTTTTTTGATATCGAGAGAAAAGATGGCTGCATCCTCTTTGGTATAGTCATTAGCCTCCATAATCGCCAAGAGGCGTCTGATATTATTCGCCGCATTACGCCCCGGGATAAATCACGTCTGGTCTGAGTGTATCAAGCGCATCGTATGGGAAAGCAGGCGGGTTGCCAAGATCTTACTCGGAATCTTATAGTCAATGTTTAACATCGACAAAGGTCTGTACACCGAGCGATCATGCGCCGGCTTGCCCAGCTTCTGAATAGGGACAATCACTACTTCCTTGGTGGTGTACGGCAGGATATCAGTAGTTTTGGCCGCATTATATAACTCGCTAGCTTAGGCATCAGCTCCGAGAAGTAGGTGGCGTAAAATTTCACCGGGAAGCCATCAGTCCCTGGGTCTTATTTCGTCCCATGTGTTTAATGGCGCAGAATATTTCCTGCGGGGAGATATCATCTCCCAAGACTCTCGCCTCCTCCTCCTCCAGGCGCGGTAAAGGGAGCGCCCCCAGAAAAGTCAGAGTCACCATCGCATTTATTTCTGTAATACTCGTATAGAGTGTTGAGTAGTATCAGGCGAATATATTGTTAATCCCTTCCTGGGAGTACACCCTGTCGCCCCCCTCGTCCATAATTGCCAATTCCTGTTTGGACGGGTTAGCTAGCCAGGCTAACAGTGAGCCGGATTTGTCCCTTTCAGCATGTGTCTTGTCCATATATTGCTTATAGTCAAAACACCTAAGGCGTTCTACCTGGGTCGCCACTTCCTCTCTTGCTTCTAAGAGCGCCGTCTTTAATTCCGGTCGATTTGGGCGCCGTAACTCTATGTCCCTAAGAGCTTTTTCAGTCTTTTGGACCTCCCCCAGCAGCGTATGTCGTATGCCCTTCCCCTCCTCTAGGCAATGGTCCCGGAATACCACCTTAAAGCGCCCCACTCTATCTGCGGGGAAGAGGCCGAACCAGAATTATCTGCAAAAAATTGCAGTATTTTCTCCTGTATCGACTCTCGAAAGGCTTGGTCCTCTAGCACTTCAGGTTTGAGTCTCCACATGGGTATGGCCGGGAGAGGTTGGGCCCAGCGCAGTCGCAAAAGGACGGGATTGTGGTCCGATATGGTACGGGCCAAATCTTCAATTGCCCGAACTAGACTATGGACTTCTGGGGTACACAAGAAGGTATCCAACCGAACATGCACTTCGTGGAGCCCTGAAAAGAAGGAGTAATCCCTCCCATACGGGTTCATCTGCCTTTATGAGTTCGGCAGTCCCCAACGTTGTTGCCACTCTTTAAAGGCACGTGCCGTACGTACAGTCTGGGAATCCCATAGGGGGGATGTGAGCGGTCCATATGAACGTCTGCCACACAATTAAAGTTGCTCCCTACAATCGTCAGAGAGGTCAAGTAGGGAGCCAGGCGTCAGGATAAGTTCGCTAAGAGTCTGCATTTGGGACATACACATTGACCATGGATATGTCCCGTCCTCCCAGCTGGCCACGTATCATTACAAATCTACCTTCGGGGTCTACAGTTTTTTCTACCAGTTGGAAGGGAACCCCTGCTCTGATCCAGATGAGGACCCCACCGGCATACGCTGGGAATGTAGTGTAGTAGGCCTGACCTCGCCATCTACGCTGCAGTGCAGCTCCTTCTTTAGCTGTTAATGTGTTTCTTGGAAGAAGGCTATTTGGATACCCCACCTATTCAGGTAGGAAAACACCTTATACCTCTTGGCCATGGATTGCATTCCTCGGATATTCCAGGAGAGAAGGTTGTACACTAGGGGGCCCGCCATGTTCCAAGTTGTGTCGCCCAGCAGCCAATGGATCCCTCCTCCCGTTCCTCATCTACCTGCCCTGACATGCCCAGGAAAAGAAAACATTGGCAATGACCTCAATAGCCCCGACTGTCAAACTTAAGTCACATAACAAATACCCCAACTCCCCAAGACAAGGAGATAGAAATTCCCCATCCAAACAATAACAAAAAGTAAGTATAGTCGAGGGAGGGTGTTGACGCAGTGTCTAGCTGAGGTGTGTGATCCCGCAATCCTCCCTGCCAGCCTGACAGCCATCCAGCCCAGAACATCCTCATAGATAGCTTCACCCGCACTCTATATGCATCTCAGTATGACCTCCCCAAGACAATGCTAAGGAACCTGTATAGTAGCTCCCGCCATTTACCAGTCTGTTGTGTTGATCAGAAAATGTCGTCAGAAGATCTCGGCGTCACCTTGGGCATCTCTGTACTGAAGCTCTCAGAGACACTAGAGCCGGGATCAGAGTCCGAGTCTGGCGCTGGCACACTGCTCTCCGGTGTTGCCCATCCCGTGTCCTTACCACTAATCAGTGCCACCACCTCCATCGCACTCTGGCGCCCCATCTGCACTTCCTCCTGGGTAGGGGCTATTGTTTCTCTCCCCCTCCTTCCACTGCGTGTGCCAGTCCGCCGCACCCTCTGTCATCTGGGACCCCTGCAAGGGCCCTGTGTCCTGCCGAGTCACTAGCCAATCCAAGTCTCCTGCGGGGAGAGAAAGTACTCCGTCCACTCCGGGGTCATCACTTTCAGCCGTGCTGGAAACATCATTGCATATTTAAGATCAAGTTGACGGAGTTCCTTTTTGGCCTCCTGGAAGGAAGTCCTCTGTCTCTATACTTCTTTAGAAAAGTCAGGGAACATCCACACTGCCATGTTATCCACTCAGAGGTCACCTTTTCTTCTCGTTTGTGCCAAAATGTGATCTCTAGCCCAGAAGTGCAGAAGCTGTGCTATCATAGGCCTCACGGGGGGCTGTGGCGGCCTCGATGGCACCCGGTGCGCTCGTTCTAGCGCATAGTAGGTCGATAGTCCCTCCGGAGCCACATCCGTGTGCAGCCAGTGTTCGAAGTATTCCACCATGTTGGCGCCCTCTACCTTCTCCGGCAGGCCCACCACTCTAATGTTATTCCTGCGGGAGCAATTTTCCACGTCCTCTGCCCGGAGCTCCAACGTGTGCACCTTTGTTTCAACTGCTGTCAGGAGATCCTCAGGGCGGACAAAGCAGGGGTGGACTCTGTCAATTGGCGCTCATTTGCGGTCACCCTCTTAGCTAGGCGTCTATGGTCATCCCGCAGGAGCCCCAGATCAGTGCCTATCGAGTACATTTTTGCTTCTAGTCTCTCACTGGAGGCCGTGAGGGCCTGCAGAATATCCTGCAGTGTGGTTTTGGGGGGTCTCTGGTGACCAAGCAGAGCTCTCATTCTTGTCTTGGGAATCTGACCCAGGGCCAGTGCTCTGGTGGCGGTTACGGGCCGTCTTCCCCTTTGTAGGTGGATGCGGACAACTCTTGTCGGTCTCCCCTTGTCGTTTCCTTGCGGCAAGCTCGTTCTCGTTATTCAGCAGCCTCCACGTGGGTAGAGACAGGCACCTCTTTTAAACAGTGTGAGTTCCGTCGGGGTGGCTATGGGCCCTTGGTAGTCAGGAGCACGGCCTCAGATTGTGGGCCCCTGCCCCAGTCTCCTTCACCAGGGGGCTATTCTGGGTTAGTTTGTTCCAACTGGGCTCCGCCAAGCCTCACAGAGAGCAAGCTTCTTCCTCAGCAATTAGCACACTGGCGATCAGTCTCCACCTCCTAGACCTCTTAGCTCCTCTCAGGTGACCCCTGGTGCTGCCCAAGCCACCAGTTCCTGCCGCTGTCCTCCTGATGGTCTACTTCCCCTTGGGTGCTAGTCAAAGCAATGCCAACGCTGCCCCCTGCAAGTGGCCCCATTAGGCCCTGGCTCTCTCAGCCCTCTGAATAGTGACTCCAGTCAAGGCAGCGCAGAGTAGTTAAGGCCCTCCTCAGCCGGTCGCGTGGGCACCGCAACACGAGCCAGCGGTCCACTATCCCGCGTCACGTGCCACTCCGTACACTAAGCATTCACGTTCTCAGTCTTCAGCCACATAGCAGTACAAAGTGCCACTATTGTCTAGTCCCTCATTTCCAAGGCTGCGCCCAGAGGGATTCAAACAAAGGCCCCGGGATTGGGCTGGTCGCACCGCACTTCGTAAGCGAGGCCCTGACGGCCTCCTCCTCCGATCTTCAGTGTCCTCTCGTTCAGGCCCCAGCAGATCGGGCCCACAGCAGGGTGAGTCTCACCTTTAGCGCGGGGGCACTGATCCCCTCTCCCCGGCTGTATGGCTCTTCGGGTAGAGCCAGGAGCTCTTTCACCACAGCTGACTGCCCGCTCCTCACAGGCCTAGCGCCTCTCACGGGCCGGTCGTCTCTCACCTGGCTCCTTGCCCAGTCGCACTCGCCGTCTCCATGGCGGGCAGCAACCGGGATCCTCGGTGTGTTCGGCAGCTATAGGCGTCCAAGCCATGGTCTCCTCTCCCAATGCTCCGGACCCCAAACTGCTCACCAGGCTGCTGCCATTTTGAGTCGGACCTCCACAGTGGGACACAGCCACCAAGTTCAGCATCCTTGCACTCAAATCACAGCTCCCACACATCGCTGCAGGGTTCCCAGGCTCAGGGCCAGTCAAGGATGTCTTTCAGTGCTGGTTGGGTGGTTTTACCAGTATAGGATGAAGCTGGACAGCGGCCTGCCGAGCGGAGCTATAGAGCAGCGCTGCTCACTCCATCGGTGTCAGGCCACGCCCTGAGGCTATTCCCTGATGTGTTTTCTGTGAATGTCAACACAAGATAATCATTAGAAGTAATTTGTCAAAGTTGTGAAGCTGAAGTCATCAGAACTATATTGATAAGTATAAGGGTGTTTGAGGAGGACAAGACCTTTAAACAACTTCTTCTTGAACTTCTCTATTTTCGGGGGCGTGGCTAAGCCGCCGACCGCCATCGACGTGCGGAGTTGAAGCTCCGTCGGCATCCCTGGGAATCCGAGCCAATACTGGCTTAATGGCTGCCATCCCTAAGAACTAAGCAGCTGCCCCTACGACTGCCACATGCGGCGAGGTCCTGCCGGCCTCAAAGGAGAGAGAATGCTGATTTGGAGCCCCTAGCACCTGGATGGGGTAGCGGGACCGTTCTATGGCCTACACTGGTGGCGTGGCCGGTAGGGGAGGCTGTGTGGGGCTGCTTGACGCCTGACCTGGGAGCCTTTGGACGTCCTTCCCCTCTGCTGAGGTTTGCTGGCTGGCGGATTGGGGGTTCGAGCTGCGGAGGGTGCCCCTCCCCCTTCTCTCCATCTTCACTGTGAGACGAAGCGGTGTGATGAGGTGTGCAGCTGGGGCCTGCCCGGATGTTGGCGGTAATGGAGACCAGAACATCACTGAGCTGGGCCGGGGGCTGCAACCAGCTACCGGACCCACTGGAGAGGTAAGGCCGGCCCAAGCTTTTTTACCCGGAGGCCCCGCAGCGACAGGGGCCGCAGGTGAGCCTGGGGATTTGGTCGCCGGACTGAGCCAGGCTGACCCACTGCATGCTCCTCTCCTACTGGCCCCCTCCCCGCAAAGGACCTGCCTGCCTGCTTGCATTCTTCTTCGGCAGAACGCCGAGACAGGCCTGGACTGCAATGAAGAAGGGGTATTGAGCAGAATAGCCACAGGATCTGCCCTCCTCTACACCTTGCTAAATACATAACTTGCATCATATTGATCTGCTGCTGCCCCATGCTGGGGAAATTAAGTGGGCCCTGATGAGAAGGTCACAGGGCGCATAGACTCTTGCCACTCTTCCACACCTAAACCGGAGGACTGACTTCCTCAGTGCGCCACCCTCGAATTGCTGTCCACGACCCCTCCTGTGCTGAGCGAGTGACCCTGTACTGGCACTCCTACCACTTGCTGCTAACGGAACTGATACAGTGGGGTTTGCCAGCTGCTTTGGGGGCAATATCGACCATATTAAGTTACCTGAATAGCGCAGCTGTAGATGGACTGGGCTTCGCATCAATTTGAAGCAGTGGGCTTGGGAGATGCATCGCACAGCCCACTGGGGATGGCTCGCCGAGACCCTAACCAACGCCGGTTACCCTTTGATGCCTTAAAGAACCCTATCACGGCCAAGAACCAGGAAATGGCTGAGAGTGCTGTGCCGC
The DNA here is from genome assembly GCA_963921515.1 of Calotriton arnoldi. NCBI lineage: Eukaryota > Metazoa > Chordata > Amphibia > Caudata > Salamandridae > Calotriton > Calotriton arnoldi. The sequence goes on along the minus strand of CAWUFW010006283.1, from coordinate 228,585 downwards.
ACAGCGGAGAGGGGGCTCCGCCGACGAGCACTGATGCATTAATGGCGGAATTGCGAGCAGGCTTCAAGGCGCTCGATGGCAGATTCGGCACACTTGATAAATGGCTGGACATGATGGGAGAGCGCATTGATCAGCATGAACACAGGCTGGACATGGTGGAGGGCAGGGTGTCAATTTAGAGGATAGCGTGGCTCAAGCGGCAAAAAAGCTGGACCGACTCGAAAAGCTAATGAAAACGGTGGCCATGAAATATGAGAACTTAGAAGCGAGGAGCAGATGAAATAAACTGTGCATTTTAGGCGTACCTGAATCCACAAATACTGTATGCATGGACCAATTTGTGGAACGACTACTGCCAGACCTGTTTGGAATCCTTCACCGCCATATTTGTTGTTAAACGGGCCCATCGCCCGCTCGGGCTGCATCCTAATCCTGGCTGCCCTCTGAGGCCGCTTATTGCAAGACTGTTAAATTTCAGGGACCGAGACACCGCCCTGAGGCTGGAAAGAGAAAAAGGCCCATTGAACTGCTAGGGATCTGTAATATCCATATTTCCGGCCCTTACTGTACAAGTCCAGGAGGCCCGACGCATAAACGCGGGAGTTAAAGCCACCCTTCGAAACCTGGGCCTTCGATATGGCCTGATTTATCCAGCCCGCCTACGAGTGGAAATTAATGGCAAACCACGTATTTTTGACAACCCAACCGATGTGCAAATGTTTTGCAGACAATATTCAGAAAAGCAGTCGACCGCTCGCCGAGAATCCCCAGGGAGATCGCCACGAGATATTCATTCTAGTGCCAGCGTGGACCTCTTTTTTTCCCATCTAGTTAAACCTTAAAATGTGCATGCTTATATGTATTATTTCTTGCAGTTAATGGCAGTGCGATTATATTGAAACCTTTTCTTATCATAAGAGTGTTTTGCTTAGGATACAGCTGTATAAAATAATTCTAACTTTCCTCCTACAAGGATGCGAGGACACGATGTAGCGTTGCCACCCTCCTTCTGGTGTTCACACGTTTGTCATTTTGCAGCCACTTATGGCTAGAGGGGTTTTGCATTTGGTAACCTTGTTATGGAGGGATTGTACTTGGCAGACAGCTGCTAGGTATGGGAGGGGGAGGGGGTTGGGGATGATAGGAGATGTTTCTTATGTAAGATCTCTATGTTTTGTTCTCTTGGTGCTATGCTGTGCCACTTTTATTATACACTGCACTATATGATGGTTATATTTCATGGCATATCAGGCTAACGTTAGACCTTTCAAAGACGTCACATTCATGACCGGGAATGTTAGGGGGCTAAATAACTCGTATAAATGTAGGCAAGTATTGCAATAATTATGATGGCACAATGCCGATGTTGTGTTTCTGCAAGAGACCCACCTGAACAGCTCTATTTTCAGGATTCGCTGGTGCTCAGGCCTCAACTGGGATTGGCCTCTTGACCCATTGATTTAGAAAGAGATCTTTGTATTGTGAGAGCAAGCATTCTTCTGTTGGTATATTGTTTCAGAAATCTTTCAGTAAAATAATCTTGTAGAAACACTAAAGGACGGCCTTGGCTAGGAGAAACTACCATCTAATGGATATTATGGTGAATATGATTGATATTTAAACTGTTCATTATTACTACCCATGCAAACTTACATCCATGTGTCATTATACTAGCAATACATTATATGTCGAAAAGCCAGCTGGGCATACTGTGAGCCCAAGCAAAACTCATGTCAACTAATCTTTGTTGCAAAATAATTGCATTCAACCAATAGCTGCCAACTCAAAGGATTATTTCAATAGAAAAAATTCTGAAACGGGGGTATGGCTTGGAGCCCGGCAATGGTCGAGTGCTCCGCCACACCACCACGCCAATGTCCAAAGTTTGCTTGCGCCACTGAAGAGGCACCTGCCTGCAATTGCTGAGAATCAGCGCAGAGGAGGAGCGGGCTGCGGTCGCAGGCCATGGAAGACATCAACCGGCGGCCGGGCGGGCTACGAGGTAAAACACGTTCACCGGAGTCGCACCCTGGGGGCCTAGCCTTGCTGGCTGGAGGCTGGGACACCACTGCTGCCTCATTGCAGACAGCGCTATCGTCTGGGGTGGCGAGGCCACCCTGGGGTCAAAGGAGGTGGGCCCGATATTGCATCTCGGCCTGCGCTATTGGGCGTAAGGCCCATTTCATCGCAGCCTGGGCCCTGGCGGTTAGGGCTGCGAAGACAACACATATTGGAGTGGCCCCCATGGCTGCTGGCCCGACTCTTGGCCCAACATCCTGAAGCGGGGCACGCCGAAACGCCTGGAGATTGGTGACTAGGCCCGAGGAGCTCTGGCCAGCCACCATGCGCTGACGCCCCCCTCGGGGGAGGGGGGCGGGGCCCTGCACTGGCCACTGCCCAGCTTGAGCATCAGCGCTGCCACTGGAGAGAAGAGGGGATCCCTGGACAGGCGAGCGACTACTATTTTCCATCTCTCTCTCCTCCCTCTGTGATCCCAAGCGCCGGCCCATTAGTCCTGGAGTGGGGCTGGGAGGTGGCCCTGGTACCCTTCCTGCGCAGTGGGTTCCCTCTGCCCCCACGCCACCTTGAGGGCAGAGTTGTCCCTGCAGAGCCGGCCGCATTCAACAGCACTACTGAGCCACGTGGCTACCCCAGCCCGACCCTTGCAACTACCAACATGGTGGGGCATGCTTGGTGGGAACTGAGGGTGCCATTCCTAGCTGCCTGGGCACACCTGGAGGACAGTGAGATCCACTGCCCCCGTGGTGATCCTGGGGGTGCCGGGAGTTCCTACATGAACAGATGCTGGTGAGATGATGGACCAATAGCTCCCCACCAGGTCCAGCTGGGGACGAGGCCGTCCTGGCAGTGCTGGGCAGAGACTGCTATTTTTGACCCTCTGATACTGGACTTTTGCCCCCCTCCTTTTGCTGCCCACCCCAACATGGCAAGAAACAAGGCCACCGGCTCTGCAGCGGAACAGAAATTTGACAAATACGCAAAGCAGGCAGCACTAGCAGAGGATGCTGGCACTGCGGGTGGAGGGGACATGCGTTACAGGGGCTACAAACTTCCTCCATCCTGCAGGCGATCCAAGACCTCAAGGAAACTATGGAGGGCAAAATGGGGGAACTGAAAGTAGACTTGTCCCTGATCCAACAAGACCTAAGGAATACAGCAGACAGGGTCACAGAGGTGGAAGCCAGAGTTTCTAAAACTTAAGATAAGATCAAATCCCATGAATCTCCCCTCTCCTCCCTACAACGTTTGGTCAGGCACCTGGAGGCCCAGATGGAGGATGCTGAAGGTTGCGGCACAATAATTTAAGCAATGTGGGCATTCCAGAGGGGGGCACACCAGCCTCGTTCATCTCCGACTGGATCAGGAGCTGGTTGCCAGCCTTGGAGGTGTCAGCTTGCTTCATCCTAGAGAGGGCGCACAGTGCCATAACAGCAAAACCTCCGATGAGCTCCCCGCCTTGCCTCTTTATAGCCTGGGTTCTGAATTATGCGGATCGGATCGGTACGCCATCCTCCGGGTGGCGCGCAGGACTGAGTCTCTGGTGTTCCAATCCTCACAGGTCATGATCTTCCCAGACTACACCCTAAAAGTTCAACAACGGAGAAGATCCTTTCAGGAATTGAAACAAAACTTTGAGCCATGAACATTCACTACAAGCTCCTCTTCCCGGGCCACTTGAAAGTAATATTCCAAGACAAGACCTTGTTTTTTGACATGCCGGAAGTGGCCTGGGACTGGGTAGAGGAGTGACCCACCTGCGCAGTGGTGGCTCCATCTTACTGAGGGGGTGGAAAGGGTGGGAGAGGAGGGGGCGCTTCAAGTGAGTTGCGCACAGTACCCCAGCGCAGAACTCATTGTCGTGAGCGCAGGGCTCGCTCTCTGGAGCTGGGGGGGGTCCCCCTGTGCGGGTGGTGACCAAGAGAGCAGATAGGATACACTTGCACAAGGTGGTGAACTCTAGCTCACTGCTTCCCTCGCACAGACCCTCGACTTAATGGGATCTGCTTAGATGTGGTAGGTGCTTGCGCATGTTGTTGAGAAGGCATGGAGTGGCTCCGGGATGGCTAGTAATCCAAGCCTCGAGCAGTTCTATTTTATGGTTTTGCGTTTGTTTGAGTTGGTGAAGGGGGGGTGAGGGATGGCTTGGGTGGTGGGTTACACGACAGGGGAGGCACATATCTTAGGTTAGCCCAGTTGGCTACTGTCCTTAGTTGCATCACAAAAGGTAATTTCAGTTGGCGAAGTATGGGGTGGGAGTTGGGGAAGAGGAAGGGTGGGTGGGTGGTTTGTTTTGACCCAGCGTTGGTGCGCCTTGACACCTTCACACAGCAGTCACACAGTCGGCACGCACCTAAAACATGTGCATCATCACTTGAGCCGCTATTACCTCGGGCAAATGACTGACTTACAGACTTCCGGAGAGACTTAGTAAAATCCGTATTTGTAAAGCGCGAACTACTCACCCTTACGGGTCTCAAGGCGCTGGGGGCCGTCGTGGAAATTAAGTGAGCTATTGCCCAGAGTCACAAGGTGCTGAGCTGAGCTGCCTCCGGAGCCGGGGATCGAATCGTGAGCCCTGTGCTCCGAAGTCAGCTGCCCTGGCCGCTGCACCACACCTCTTCCACTTAGTGTCCTCTTGTTGAATGTTAACGGCATGCTAGACAAGTTTAAGAGAGGGGCCGTCTTGAAGGCAGCTCACATATTTAACCCTGACATCTTAATGCTCTAGTAGACCAACCTTGTGGGCAATCATTGCCCCTTCCTGGCTCTAGGGGGATATTCGCAGGTGTTCCACTCTGAGTTTCACCGGGGCTCGAGGAGGGTCGCCATCTTGGTCTGTCGATGTATTCCTCTCTTGGTGTCCAGGGTGTGGCCTGATATCCTGGGATGCTTTGTGGAGGTGACAGGCACCCTTCAGGGGTTCCCGATTTCCCTTGTATGTGTCTATGCTCCCTCACCCCTTTGAATTTGTGGGGATACTGAGCCACCTGCTTACGGAGCTCCCAGCAGCTTCGAGGATTTTGCAGGGGACCTCTATGGGGTTAATGACCCTGGCTTAGAGCGCTCTTTCATCTTGGACATGGTGGGGTCGGCAGACACTCCTCTCCCCTTTCCTACAAAACATGTCCCTTATCGACGTGTGGCGGGCACACCACCCGAGGAACTTTGCTATACCTTTTACATGGGAGCGCATAGACCCTTATTCCGTCTTGACTACTTTCTCCTCCCCAGACGGGACAGCCACCGTGTAATCAATGTCCAAATATTGGTGAGGGGACTGTGGCACCACTTGCCGATACTGCTGGACCTTGAGTGGGGGCCAAGAAGGTCTGCGGCGCGGTGGTGCCTGAGGCGCTGGAGCCTCCAGAACAATGAGTTCTGTGAGGCCTGCCGACATATGAGTCAGCGATTCCTGAAAGAAAACTGCGAGTCAGTGGACTATCCGGGTGTTCTCTAGGACGCCCTCAAGGTTACCCTACGTGGTGAAATTATCAGCTATAATAAGGGCAACGGGGTCGAGCTCAGCAAATGGTGGCGGTCCTCGAGCTTAGACGTTACATAGCTACAGTGGAGGTCTCAGTCCTGTGCGACTCCATCCACACGCAAACACTGCTACAGCAGGAACTCATGCAGGAGGCCTGCAAGGCATAGAGGGCTACGCGCAGACGTATATATCAATGGGGGAACAAGGCAAGCAAAACGCTGCACTGGCTGTGTACCCTCAGTGCCTCCGATGCTTCTATAACCTATATTGAGTCCAACGACAGCTCACACGTCTTGGGCAGCGAGGCCATAGCGGAAGCCTTCACTGAGTATTAATAGCGGCTCTATAGTTCTGACCCTGTGGACCCTCGGGCGAACCTGCCCCAGTTTGTGGCGATTCTGCTGATGGGTTGGCCTGTCCCTGGTGAACCGTGACTCCTTGGAGACAGACGTAACCTGTGAGGAGTTGAGGATAGCCATCACGCAGCTTCAGGTGGGTAGGACACTGGGGCCCAATGGCTTCCCGGCGGAGTTTTGGAGACTTATATGGCTTCAGGCAGGTAAGCTTCTGCTGCAGACATTTAGCAAATTCCTGACGAGGGGCGAGCTGCCCAGGGATCTTAAGGCGGCGGATAAAGTGGTGATCCCAAAGCCGGGCTTCCACACAACCCGCTGCGAGGAGTAAAGACCAATATCCCTGCTAAGTACAGAAGTCAAGGCGTGGAACAAGGTGTTAGCTAATTGACAATCGGGTGTGATCAGTCACCTTGCCCAGCCTTATCAGTCAAGGTTCATGCCCCAACAGGCCACGATACACAACATAAGGAAGGTTAACAACACCATGGAGATGAGCGCCATTTTACCCAGTCATCAAGCTCTGCTACTGGTGGAGTTTCAGAAGGCGTTCGATTCGGTGGACTGGGACTACCTGTTTGCCTTATTAACCCGCCTCCAGTTTGGGCCTAAATTCATGAGCTATGTGCAGCTGCTATATATGGGCCTTCATGCGAGGGTACAAGTGGGCGGGCTGTGTCGAACTGGTACAATATAGAGAGGGGCACCCGTCAGGGATGCCCCCTTTCCCCCCTGCTTTCTGCCTTGGCAATTGAGCCCCTGGCTGCCTGGGTGAGGGGGCACGCTCTGTTTCATAGCTTCTAATGGTCTCTGACAGTAAGCAATAGAATATCCCTAAATGCAAACGATGTCTTACTGTGTCTGGATGATCAGATGGATCAAGCGCCTGAATGACCTATCGGGTGATTAGCCACGCTTTATAAATCCTGATTGATTGATTGACCCTGCCTTGATAGGCCCTCGGGCCCTCCATATTTTCAAAATATTTGGGACCTACTCAGGTCTCTGCATGAACAGCGCCAAATTGTCCATTTACCCCATTGCCCAGTGCCTGACGGCTATGCCATGGGCACCAGAGTTACAACTGCTCTCCTCAGGATTCAAATACCTGGAGGTATTTGTTACAGAAAACAGGGCCTACGAGGCCAGCTACCAATCTCAAATGGTGGGTCTGGCGAAAGACGTGAAATTCTGGTCCTTCCTCCTGCCGTCCCTACTGGGAAGCTCAGCCACATTTAAAATGGTTTCCCTCCTGCAGCTTCTCTACAAGCTCCAGAATCACCCCATCCCAATTGGGCGTGGCTTCTTCACTAGAGCCAATGCTCTGATAAGAGATCTTTTATGGGGTGGAGGAGTCCCCCAGATAGCTCTTGAGAAGTACTGTAGACCTGCCTTCGAAGGCGGTATAGCAACCCAAGATGTACAGTTATGTTACAGCTCACCTTTTGATGATTAAAGACTGGTGGTTCGGGTGGTTTCAAGACCCAACGCACACGGTAGAGGGAGGGGTTATGAACCAGAACAACCTCCTGCACTTACTATACGGTGGAGATGTCCCGTGTTCACTGCCCGCCTCCACGCGGGTGGTGCTGTCTATCTGGGTAGCTTAGCAAAGGCCATGGAATTGGCAGGCACGCTCACATTGGATTCCACTGTGGAAGGGGACCAGGCTCTCGCAGGTCGCGGCACTCCACAGATTAGTCTAGTGGGACAGTATCAGCATATTGACCCTGGAAGACAGGCTGCATAATGGGTCTCTTAAGTCCTTTCAGGAGCTGCAGACGGAGCACCACATGCACAGCACCCAGTTTTTCCGCTACCTCCAGATCCAACATGCACTTACGCCATACTTGCAGAATAACATGGTCATTCCTGAATACTCTCCCCTAGAGGCAAAAATCCTGTTCACCAACATTAAGGTACACAAACTGTCCATCCCTTAGCAGATTTTGTGGCGCAATCAGCCAGATCCCATGGTTGGGGTGAGGGAGGCGTGGCCACTGGAGGACGAGGACTGGGTCGCAGCGGTGGCTGCCCCTAGGGAGGCTGAGATAGCCTCTTAGTTCTGCCTGATTCAACTCAAACTGCTGCATTGCACATACCTCAGGAGGACACGGCTGTTCAGAATGGGGTTAATTGATTCAGGAGGTTACCTGCGCTGTGTGGACCCCACGGGGGACCTGCTGCACACATTTTGGGAGGGCGTATTGGGGACCTTGGAAACAGTACTGGGTTGGATAATCCCTAGGGACCCAAACTTGATCCTTCTTCACATCACGGAGGAAATAGGGGGCGACAGATACACGAGGGTGCTGCTCTGGTTGGGCCTGCTGATAGCCAAGCGTGATATTGCAAGGGCGTGGAAAGACACAATGGCCCCACCCATAACTGGGTGGGCCACAGGTATGGACTACTGCATGTACCTGGAATGTCAAGTATATATGGCAAGGGGTTGCCTAAGAAACATCATTAAGTCTGGAAAGATTGGGTTGGGCACAGAAGGATACATCAAGACCCACGTCTATCCTGACCGTGGTTCTTGGAAGGGGAGATACAATACTTTGGGGACGCCTGACTGAGTTTATGGGGTGATGCTTGATGTTTTGTTACATCCTGTTTAGCCTCGAGAGGGGTGATCCTGTGTGGCCCACTTTGTAGCACTACAATGTGAATTGTGGAGATTCTGTTTTATTTTACTGCTGGCTCAGTACCAAGCCTTGGTGTGTTATCAGGCCAAAACCCAATTAAAAGGTTAAAAATAAATAAAACAATTCTGAAACAATGTATAAACAGCTGAGTGCTTGATCTCATTCTTAAAGATCTCTCAATAACTATGAGGACCGAGTATGCAAGTTTCAACTGTGTTTGAACTAAACCCTTGTAGCAGCTGCTCACACTTTCTTCAATAGTGATTTGTTTGTTCAACTTTTCTGGAGGGTCATTTCTGTTGAAAACAATGCCAAATGTCAAAAAAGCCTGTGGCTACATATAACATGTTAGAAAGACAAGACAACAATGCAATTCCTTCAAACAGGCAGGTCGGCATCTTCTGTACCCTCTGCAATGCACTTATCAACCAATTTCCGAAAAGTGGATCTCTGGCTGATAATTGTGGTCCCTTGCTAGCCAATGACATCTAATTAATGTTTGTCTCATTCTATACCCAGTTCTTCATCACTTTATCCAGTGGTCCATATTACTTGTGGTTCACATTTTGTTGACAAACGCCCTCCTGAAAGCTAAGCAGAAAAGCCATGAGCCCCTACTTTTATAATATCTTGCCCTACAGGCTAGGAAGTCGAAAGAGAGAAGATTGACATGTCCTTGTTATCTAAAACCCACAAGGCCTCAGACCCTCATGTATGTTTGATTGATAATAGATGCCTCAGTATTTCCTCCTGGAAGAGATACCAGCATTGGTCATGCTTGGTCTGTTAATGTCAGTCACCTATGAATTCCCGTTTTATGTGTATTGTGTGTAGAGACTTACAGTACCTTTACCATCCTTCTGGAACCCCTTTATTCACCTTTAATATTTTTATGTTTTCCCACATAGCACAGCTGTCAGACTCGCACCAATTTGCTAGAAGGTGGACATCACAGAGGTGGACTGATGTTTTGGGAACGAGTTGGTGTCTATGGAAAACTGCCAGGGTTGGGAGAAAGTAAGCCACATGCCTGGCACATCTTAGATCCAGCTATTGCATCTTCGTAGTTATTGGTCTGTTTGAAAATCTCCTGTTTCCCCATAAGCCAGGCCCTGTCTGCATAACCAAAAGACTGGAGGGAACACAAAGATTATTTCTTCCTACTGCCGGTGCTCCTAGACAGGTGGACCTTTAGAAACGTGTCAACAAAGTGGGAAAGAGAGAGGGAATGGACACACTTACCAATGTGTCCGCTTACAACCAATGATGAGCAAGATACCAGGAATGAACACGCCTGCCACACATATGCCCCCGATCCAGAGCACAGGAAAAGAGAAGACCTGGGCACGAGCTGTAGAAAAGACGGATATGGTCAGTGTGGGCATGGGAGGCATCTCGTTCCCTGGGCTGGAAGAGGGAATGGGTCTGATGACTAAACTCGTTCTCAGGCTTAGAGTGTATAGAATAACATGGAGCTTGGAAACGGAATACCAATGGTCACAGATTTGGACTCAAAGTTCTGGAATTATAGGAATAGGTAAAAGAGAGGGATTAATGGGCAAGGGAATATGGTACCTGGGTAAACCAGTGATCATGTGATTTAGTGATCATGGAGTGTGTTGGGGTGATAAGAGGGACTGAGAATGATGGGTCAGGATCTGAAAAGGGGTTTGAGGGTCACTGGGTTAGTGGAAAAAGGAAACTGAAGTCAGGTATTATGGTCCAAGGGCTAATTGAAGACGGAACCAGAAGACGGGATTAGGGTTGGGGACTGCAAGTTAGAAGGGGCAACAAGGATACGTGGGCAGTTGAACAGGGGGTACGAGTCAGAGCTTGAGTTTCGAGGTATCCAGTGGCCAGGAGTATGCAAGGAAGCTTATTGGATAACCCCATGCAGAAAGTGTACTGTGTGGGGTTTACCTATTAGAGGAGGGCACTAAAATGATAACGACCTGGGGCCAACATGTTCCAATCCTGTTTAAGGCACTTAAGGCACTCTGTGTTCTGATGTTAATATACATTAACAAAACAAAAGGCTATGCCATATTGTTGTGTTTCATTTAACACATGCTTTGCTAGTTGAAAAAAATTGCAGAATAATATAAAATGTACTAGCCAGCATGAACAAATGTTTTTTTCTATTAAGGAAACGTAGGTGAGGATTACGCTTCCCTTCCTTCGCTTTTACTGAATAGCAGACAAACATCAACATCATATACCACATTTCACAGGAATCACAGGGAAAACTGTAGTCAAAACGCTGATAATTTCTCATGTAATGATCCCCTGTTAAGCTTTCTTCCTACGAGGTTATTCTTCTCCTGTAGTTTGAATTCAATCCTGTTTCTCTTTGGAACATGTTAAAAATAAGATCCTTTTAACAGCAATGTTTACAAACATTGCTGTCTTAACATTGAAACCTTTTACACTTTTATAGAAGCAATTAATCTAGCATGACAATAGATGATTCAGATATTAATACGTACTCCATAAACTTTATCGGAGTGGGTCATCCATGGAAACATAAGATTAGAATATCTGCCAGGTAGTATAATTCTCGCCCGACTGTCTTTATAGGAATTGAAAACATTGTTTCATGCCGGCTAGGAAATGTTATATTCTATGTCAGGACCGGAGGCGAGGACTATGCTAATTTAAAGCTTTGGGATCACCTGTGGATCCACCTTATCTACCGGCTGGAAAATAAACAGTTTAAAATTAGAGTAGGATGAAAATCCATTCAATTCATGATATCTTCTGGACAGGGTCCTGAAAAAAAGCTTTGGATGCCATTGCCCTTCTGGCTGAATGCACACCAAATTTGGACATGTCAGTGCCCACCTCTTGCATCACCCACCTGACCTGCCTAGCGATGGCTGGTGAGGAAACAATTTTGAACAGTTTTTTAATGGCAAACAGCAATTGAATCACCCTGTAGGTCTGTATTCCTCCATCATGAGTTTATGCAATTTAAGGCATTTAACTACACACAATTTAGGTGAGTCATTGAATTCTAGGGAAGAAATCACCGAAGTATTTATCTTTGTGCGCCTAGACACCGTGAATGTGACCCTGTGTAAAGTAAATTCTTCTACAAGAAAGCAAACAAAGAAGCATGGCCAACGTGCCAGATAATTCCTTTTAGGATAAACGTTCATTTGGTTGCTGTGAAAGGAACATAGAAACTTGATGGCCATCCCAGAGACATGAATACCTAGATTGTGGAGACACTGAGAGTTTTGCCCCTTTTAGGAAACTGCATACCATAGGTAGTTCCTCAAACAAGATCCTTCCTATTTACTGTGCCCTGCTGAGATAGGGATTCATCAGAATGTTCTGAAGGGGGCTGTTACCCCGAAACCGGTCCCAGGATGCTTGTTTCCGGTTCAGGGAAGACCTGGCTTGGCAGTTCGGACTGGACTGTTCCCATGAGGCACAGGGTCAAGACTGATTTGCATATAGCTGGCTCTGAACTGATGTGGCGAAGTGAGCTAAAGAATGATGATGGATTCAACCCAGATCTATGACTGGGGGTGAGTGTCTGAAAAGTTTCAACGCTCCGTCCATCATCTCCTTCTGTATGCTTTGTTGGCCCTAAGTTGGCAGGGTATGCCCAGACGTCGTTCCCTTGCTCACTTTGCCACTGGATTCAAGCTAGCCTGGCTGAAGAGGGGTGTTACCCCGAAACCGGTCCCAGGATGCTTGGTTTAGGGAAGACCTGGCTTGGCAGTTCGGACTGGACTGTTCCCATGAGGCACAGGGTCAAGACTGATTTGCATATAGCTGGCTCTGAACTGAGGTGGCGAAGTGAGCTAAAGAACGATAGTGGATTCAACCCAGATCTGTGAATGGGGGGGGGGGGGGAGTGTCTGAAAAGTTTCAGCGCTCCGTCCATCATCTCCTTGTGTTTGCTTTGTTCGCCCTAACTTGGCAGGGTATGCCCAGACGTGGGCCCCTTGCTCACTTTGCCACTGGATTCAAGCTAGCCTGGCTGAAGATGGGTGTTACCCCGAAACCAGTCCCAGGATGCTTGTTTCCGGTTCAGGGAAGACCTGGCTTGGCAGTTCGGACTGGGACTGTTCCCATGAGGCACAGGGTCACGACTGATTTGCATATAGCTGGCTCTGAACTGAGGTGGCGAAGTGAGCTAAAGAACGATGATGGATTCAACCCAGAACTGTGACTGGGGGTGTCTGTCTGAGAAGTTTCAGCGCTCCGTCCATCATCTCCTTGTGTATGCTTTGTTGGCCCTAAGTTGGCAGGATATGCCCAGACGTCGTTCCCTTGCTCAATTTGCCACTGAATTCAAGCTAGCCTGGCTGAAGAGGGCTGTTACCCCAAAACCGGTCCCAGGATGCTTGTTTCCGGTTCAGGGAAGACCTGGCTTGGCTGTTCGGACTAGACTGTTCCCATGAGGCACAGGGTCAAGACTGATTTGCATATAGCTGGGTCTGAACTGAGGTGGCGAAGTGAGATAAAGAACGATGATGCATTCAACCCAGAACTGTGACTGGGGGTGAGTGTCTGAGAAGTTTCAGCGCTCCGTCCATCATCTCCTTGTGTTTGCTTTGTTCGCCCGAAGTTGGCAGGGTATGCCCAGACGTGGGTCCATTGCTCACTTTGCCACTGGATTCAAGGTAGCCTGGCTGAAGAGGGGTGTTAACCGAAAACCGGTCCCAGGATGCTTGTTTACGGTTCAGGGAAGACCTGGCTTGTCATTTCGGACTGGACTGTTCCCATGAGGCACAGGGTCAAGACTGATTTGCATATGGTTGGGTCTGAACTAAGGTGGCGAAGTGAGCTAAAAAACGATGGTGGATTCAACCCAGATCTGTGACTGGGGGTGAGTGTCTGAAAAGTTTCAGCGCTCCGTCCATCATCTCCTTGTGTTTGTTTTGTTCATCCTAAGTTGGCAGGGTATGCCCAGACGCGGGCCCCTTGCTCACTTTGCCACTGGATTCAAGCTAGCCTGGCTGAAGAGGGGTGTTACCCTGAAAGCAGTCCCAGGATGCTTGTTTCCGGTTCAGGGAAGACATGGCTTGGCAGTTCGGACTGGACTGTTCCCATGAGGCACAGGGTCAAGACTGATTTGCATATAGCTGGCTCTGAACTGAGGTGGCGAAGTGAGCTAAAGAACGATGATGGATTCAACCTAGATCTGTGTCTGGGGGTGAGTGTCTGAAAAGTTTCAGCGCTCCGTCCATCATCTCCTTGTGTATGCTTTGTTCGCCCTAAGTTGGCAGGGTATGCCCAGACGCGGGCCCTTTGCTCACTTTGCCACTGGATTCAAGCTAGCCTGGCTGAAGAGGAGTGTTACCTCGAAAGCAGTCCCAGGATGCTTGTGTCCGGTTCAGGGAAGACATGGCTTGGTAGTTCGGACTGGACTGTTCCCATGAGGCACAGGGTCAAGACTGATTTGCATATAGCTGGCTCTGAACTGAGGTGGCGAAGTGAGCTAAAGAACGATGATGGATTCAACCTAGATCTGTGACTGGGGGTGAGTGTCTGAAAAGTTTCAGCGCTCCGTCCATCATCTCCTTGTGTATGCTTTGTTCGCCCTAAGTTGGCAGGGTATGCCCGGACGTGGTTCCCTTGCTCACTTTGCCACTGGATTCAAGCTAGCCTGGCTGAAGAGGGGTATTACCCCGAAACCAGTCCCAGGATGCTTGTTTCCGGTTCAGGGAAGACCTGGCTTGGCAGTTCGGACTGGACTCTTCCCATGAGGCACAGGGTCAAGACTGATTTGCATATAGCTGGTTCTGAACTGAACTGAGGTGGCGAAGTGAGTTTAAAAACGATGACGGATTCAACCCAGATCTGTGACCGGGGGTGAGTGTTTTAAAAGTTTCCGCGCTCCGTCCATCATCTACTTGTGTTTGCTTTGTTCACCCTAAGTTGGCAGGGTATGCCCAAACGTGGGTCCCTTGCTCACTTTGCTACTGGAATCAAGCTAGCCTGGCTGAAGAGTGGTGTTACCCCGAAACCGGTCACCAGTCACCTTTTTCCACCACAAAATCAAGAGCATCTACGACAACTTCGACAAAGACAACCAACACACTGAACCCTCACCAACCACCCCCGACACCCGGAAACCAGCGAGTGACGACTGGACAGCCCTCACCACCGAAGACACACTGAAGACAATGAAGTCAATCCACTCAGGGGCCCCCACGGACCCCTGCCCCCACCACATCTTCAACAGAGCCGCCGACACCATCGCACCCATGCTCCGCCACACCATCAACCGCTCCCTGGCGACCGCCTCGTTCCCCGACGACTGGAAACACGCCGAGGTCCACCCCCTCCTAAAGAAACCCTCAGCGGACCCTACCGACCTCAAAAACTACAGACCCATCTCCCTGCTCCCGTTCCCAGCGAAAGTCATCGAGAAAGCCATCAACAGCCAACTCGCCACATTCCTTGAAGAACACAACATCCTCGACTCCTCCCAATCCGGCTTCAGAAAAACCACAGTACGAAAACCGCCCTCCTCGCCGCAACAGACGACATCCGCACCCTACTGGACAAAGGAGAAACAGTAGCCCTCATCCTCCTCGACCTATCAGCGGCGTTCGACACAGTCTCCCACTGCACCCTAATACGCAGACTCTACGACGCAGGAATTCAGGACAAGGCCCTCGACTGGATCCGCTCCTTCCTCTCCGGCAGGACACAGCGGGTCAGACTCCCCCCTTTCCTATCGGACCCCACACCTACCACCTGCGGAGTCCCCCAGGGCTCCTCCCTCAGCCCGTCGCTCTTCAACGTCTACATGGCTCCACTCGCCCCCATCGTCAGAACCTACGGACTCAACATCGTGTCATACGCAGACGACACCCAGCTCATCCTCTCCCTATCCAACGTGCCCAACACCGCCAGACGCAACTTTCGAGAAGGCATGGAAGCCGTCGCCAAATGGATGAAAATCAGCTGCCTACAAATAAACACCAACAAAACAGAAGTACTCATCATGGGCCCAAACCCTGATGCCTGGAGCGACACCTGGTGGCCCCCCGCCCTCGGAAACCCGCCAACCCCCACGGACCACGCACGCAACCTGGGAATCATCCTGGACTCCGAGCTCAAAATGGACCGCCAGATCAACTCTGTCTCGTCTTCCTGCTTCCACACCCTCCGCCTCCTTCGTAAGACCTTCAAATGGATCCCCCTCGAACACCGAAAGACCGTCACTCACGCCCTGGTCACCAGCAGACTCGACTACGGCAACGCACTCTACGCCGGAATAAACAAAACCTCACCCGCAAGCTACAGAACATCCAGAACGCCGCCGCAAGACTGATCCTCAACCTGCCAAAACACTGCCACATCTCCCAGCACCTGCGCACACTCCACTGGCTCCCCGTCGTGGCGAGAATCACCTTCAAGATGCTCACCCACGCACACAAGGCCCTCCACGGCACCGGACCAGCATACCTGAACAGCCGACTCAAATTCCACGCACCCCAAAGGACCCTACGATCAGCCCAGCTCTCCTACGCCGTGGTCCCCCGCACCAGAAAGACCAGATCGGGAGGCCACTCCTTCTCCTTCCTCGCGGCCAAAGCATGGAACGCCCTTCCGCTCCACCTCAGACAGACAACATCGCTCCCCATCTTCGCAAGAAACCTCAAAACCTGGCTCTTCGACAGACCCCCTCCTTGATGGAATGGAACCTGCACCCCCCCACCCCTAGCGCCTTGAGACCCTTACGGGTGAGTAGTTGTGCTTTAACAAACCCCTGATTGATTGATTGAGGATGCTTGTTTCCGGTTCAAGGGAAGACCTGGCTTGGCAGTTCGGACTGGACTGTTCCCATGAGGCACAGGGTCAAGACTGATTTGCATATAGCTGGCTCTGAACTGAGGTGGCGAAGTGAGCTAAAGAACGATGATGGATTCAACCCAGATCTGTGACTGGGGGTGAGTGTCTGAGAAGTTTCAGCGCTCCGTCCATCATCTCCTTGTGTTTGCTTTGTTCGCCCTAAGTTGGCAGGGTATGCCCAGACATGGTTCCCATGCTCACTTTGCCACTGAATTCAAGCTAGCCTGGCTGAAGAGGGGTGTTACCCCGAAACCAGTCCCAGGATGCTTGTTTCCGGTTCAGGGAAGACCTGGCTTGGCAGTTCGGACTGGACTGTTCCCATGAGGCACAGGGTCAAGACTGATTTGCATATAGCTGGTTCTGAACTGAGGTGGCGAAGTGAGCTAAAGAACGATGATGGATTCAACCCAGATCTGTGACTGGGGGTGAGTGTCTGAGAAGTTTCAGCGCTCCGTCCATCATCTCCTTGTGTTTGCTTTGTTCGCCCTAAGTTGGCAGGGTATGCCCAGACGTGGGTCCCTTGCTCACTTTGCCACTGGATTCAAGCTAGCCTGGCTGAAGAGGGGTGTTACCCCGAAACCGGTCCCAGGATGCTCGTTTCGGGTTCAGGGAAGACCTGGCTTGGCAGTTCGGACTGGACTGTTCCCATGAGGCACAGGGTCAAGACTGATTTGCATATAGCTGAGTCTGAACTGAGGTGGCGAAGTGAGCTAAAGAACGATGATGGCATTCAACCCAGATCTGTGACTGGGGGTGAGTGTCTGAAAACTTTTAGCGCTCCGTCCATCATCTCCTTGTGTTTGCTTTGTTCGCCCTAAGTTGGCAGGGTATGCCCAGACATGGGCCCCTTGCTCACTTTGCCACTGGATTCAAGCTAGCCTGGCTGAAGAGGGGTGTTACCCCGAAACCGGTCCCAGGATGCTTGTTTCCGGTTCAGGGAAGACCTGGCTTGGCAGTTTGGACTGGACTGTTCCCATGAGGCACAGGGTCAAGACTGATTTGCATATAGCTGGTTCTGAACTGAACTGAGGTGGCGAAGTGAGCTAAAGAACGATGATGGATTCAACCCAGATCTGTGACTGGGGGTGAGTGTCTGAAAAGTTTCAGCGCTCCGTCCATCATCTCCTTGTGCTATGCTTTGTTCGCCCTAAGTTGGCAGGGTATGCCCAGACGTGGGTCCCTTGCTCACTTTGCTACTAGAATTCAAGCTAGCCTGGCTGAAGAGTGGTGTTACCCCGAAACCGGTCCCAGGATGCTTGTTTCCGGTTCAGGGAAGACCTGGCTTGGCAGTTCGGACTGCACTGTTCCCATGAGGCACAGGGTCAAGACTGATTTGCATATAGCTGGCTCTGAACTGAGGTGGCGAAGTGAGCTAAAGAACGATGGTGGATTCAACCCAGAACTGTGACTGGGGGTGAGTGTCTGAAAAGTTTCAGCGCTCCGTCCATCATCTCCTTGTGTTTGCTTTGTTCGCCCTAAGTTGGCAGGGTATGCCCAGACGTGGGCCCCTTGCTCACTTTGCCACTGGATTCAAGCTAGCCTGGCTGAAGAGGGGTGTTACCCCGAAATGAGTCCCAGGATGCTTGTTTCCGCTTCAGGGAAGACCTGGCTTGGCAGTTCGGACTGCACTGTTTCCATGAGGCACAGGGTCACGACTGATTTGCATATAGCTGGCTCTGAACTGAGGTGGCGAAGTGAGCTAAAGAACTATGATGGATTCAACCTAGATCTGTGACTGGGGGTGAGTGTCTGAAAAGTTTCAGTGCTCCGTCCATCATCTCCTTGTGTATGCTTTGTTCGCCCTAAGTTGGCAGGGTATGCCCATACGTGGTTCCCTTGCTCACTTTGCCACTAGATTCAAGCTAGCCTGGCTGAAGAGGGGTGTTACCCCGAAACGGGTCCCAGGATGCTTGTTTCCGGTTCAGGGAAGACCTGGCCTGGAAGTTCGGACTGCACTGTTCCCATGAGGCACAGGGTTAAGACTGATTTGCATATAGCTGGCTCTGAACTGAGGTGGCGAAGTGAGCTAAAGAACGATGATGGATTCAACCCAGATCTGTGACTGGGGGTGGGTGTCTGAAAAGTTTCAGCGCTCTGTCCATCATCTCCTTGTGTATGCTTTGTTCGCCCTAAGTTGGCAGGGTATGCCCAGATGCGGGTCCCTTGCTCACTTTGCCACTGGATTCAAGCTAGCCTGGCTGAAGAGGGGTGTTACCCCGAAACCGGTCCCAGGATGCTTGTTTCCGGTTCAGGGAAGACCTGGCTTGTCATGTTCGTACTGGACTGTTCCCATGAGGCACAGGGTCAAGACTGATTTGCATATGGCTGGGTCTGAACTGAGATGGCGAAGTGAGCTAAAAACAATGATGGATTCAACCCAGATCTGTGACTGGGGGTGAGTGTTTGAAAAGTTTCAGCGCTCCGTCCATCATCTCCTTGTGTTTGCTTTGTTCGCCTTAAGTTGGCAGGGTATGCCCAGACGTGGGTCCCTTGCTCTCTTTGCTACTGGAATCAAGCTACGCCTGGCTGAAGAGTGGTGTTACCCCGAAACCGGTCACAGAATGCTTGTTTCCGGTTCAGGGAAGACCTGGCTTGTCATTTCGGACTGGACTGTTCCCATGAGGCACAGGGTCAAGACTGATTTGCATATGGCTGGGTCTGAACTAAGGTGGCGAAGTGAGCTAAAAAACGATGGTGGATTCAACCCAGCTCTGTGACTGGGGGTGAGTGTCTGAAAAGTTTCAGCGCTCCGTCCATCATCTCCTTGTGTTTGCTTTGTTCGCCCTAAGTTGGCAGGGTATGCCCAGACGCGGGCCCTTTGCTCACTTTACCACTGGATTCAAGCTAGCCTGGCTGAAGAGGGGTGTTACCCTGAAAGCAGTCCCAGGATGCTTGTGTCCGGTTCAGGGAAGACATGGCTTGGTAGTTCGGACTGCACTGTTCCCATGAGGCACAGGGTCACGACTGATTTGCATATAGCTGGCTCTGAACTGAGGTGGCGAAGTGAGCTAAAGAACGATGATGGATTCAACCTAGATCTGTGACTGGGGGTGAGTGTCTGAAAAGTTTCAGCGCTCCGTCCATCATCTCCTTGTGTATGATTTGTTCGCCCTAAGTTGGCAGGGTATGCCCAGACGTGGTTCCCTTGCTCACTTTGCCACTGGATTCAAGCTAGCCTGGCTGAAGAGGGGTGTTACCCCGAAACCAGTCCCAGGATGCTTGTTTCCAGTTCAGGGAAGACCTGGCTTGGCAGTTCGGACTGGACTGTTCCCATGAGGCACAGGGTCAAGACTGATTTGCATATAGCTGGTTCTGAACTGAACTGAACTGAGGTGGCGAAGTGAGTTTAAAAACGATGATGGATTCAACCCAGATCTGTGACCGGGGGTGAGTGTTTTAAAAGTTTCCGCGCTCCGTCCATCATCTACTTGTGTTTGCTTTGTTCACCCTAAGTTGGCAGGGTATGCCCAAACGTGGGTCCCTTGCTCACTTTGCTACTGGAATCAAGCTAGCCTGGCTGAAGAGTGGTGTTACCCCGAAACCGGTCACCAGTCACCTTTTTCCACCACAAAATCAAGAGCATCTACGACAACTTCGACGAAGACAACCAACACACTGAACCCTCACCAACCACCCCCGACACCCGGAAACCAGTGAGTGACGACTGGACAGCCCTCACCACCGAAGACACACTGAAGACAATGAAGTCAATCCACTCAGGGGCCCCCACGGACCCCTGCCCCCACCACATCTTCAACAGAGCCACCGACACCATCGCACCCAGGCTCCGCCACACCATCAACCGCTCCCTGGCGACCGCCTCGTTCCCCGACGACTGGAAACACGCCGAGGTCAACCCCCTACTAAAGAAACCCTCAGCGGACCCTACCGACCTCAAAAACTACAGACCGATCTCCCTGCTCCCGTTCCCAGCGAAAGTCATCGAGAAAGCCATCAACAGCCAACTCGCCACATTCATTGAAGAACACAACATCCTCGACTCCTCCCAATCCGGCTTCAGAAAAAACCACAGTACGAAAACCGCCCTCCTCGCCGCAACAGACGACATCCGCACCCTACTGGACAAAGGAGAAACAGTAGCCCTCATCCTCCTCGACCTATCAGCGGCGTTCGACACAGTCTCCCACCGCACCCTAATACGCAGACTCTACGACGCAGGAATCCAGGACAAGGCCCTCGACTGGATCCGCTCCTTCCTCTCCGGCAGGACACAGCGGGTCAGACTCCCCCCTTTCCTATCGGACCCCACACCTACCACCTGCGGAGTCCCCCAGGGCTCCTCCCTCAGCCCGATGCTCTTCAACGTCTACATGGCTCCACTCGCCCCCATCGTCAGAACCTACGGACTCAACATCGTGTCATACGCAGACGACACCCAGCTCATCCTCTCCCTATCCAACGAGCCCAACACCGCCAGACGCAACTTTCGAGAAGGCATGGAAGCCGTCGCCAAATGGATGAAAATCAGCTGCCTACAACTAAACACCAACAAAACAAGTACTCATCATGGGCCCAAACCCCGACGCCTGGAGCGACACCTGGTGGCCCCCCGCCCTCGGAAACCCGCCAACCCCCACGGACCACGCACGCAACCTGGGAATCATCCTGGTCTCCGAGCTCAAAATGGACCGCCAGATCAACTCTGTCTCGTCTTCCTGCTTCCACACCCTCCGCCTCCTTCGTAAGACCTTCAAATGGATCCCCTCGAACACCGAAAGACCGTCACTCACGTCCTGGTCACCAGCAGACTCGACTACGGCAACGCACTCTACGCCGGAATAAACAAAACCTCACCCGCAAGCTACAGAACATCCAGAACGCCGCCGCAAGACTGATCCTCAACCTGCCAAAACACTGCCACATCTCCCAGCACCTGCGCACACTCCACTGGCTCCCCGTCGAGGCGAGAATCACCTTCAAGATGCTCACCCACGCACACAAGGCCCTCCACGGCACCGGACCAGCATACCTGAACAGCCGACTCAAATTCCACGCACCCCAAAGGACCCTACGATCAGCCCAGCTCTCCTACGCCGTGGTCCCCCGCACCAGAAAGACCAGATCGGGAGGCCGCTCCTTCTCCTTCCTTGCGGCCAAAGCATGGAACGCCCTTCCGCTCCACCTCAGACAGACAACATCGCTCCCCATCTTCGCACGAAACCTCAAAACCTGGCTCTTCGACAGACCCCCTCCTTGATGGAATGGAACCTGCACCCCCCCACCCCTAGCGCCTTGAGACCCTTACGGGTGAGTAGTTGTGCTTTAACAAACCCCTGATTGATTGATTGAGGATGCTTGTTTCCGGTTCAGGGAAGACCTGGCTTGGCAGTTCGGACTGGACTGTTCCCATGAGGCACAGGGTCAAGACTGATTTGCATATAGCTGGCTCTGAACTGAGGTGGCGAAGTGAGCTAAAGAACGATGATGGATTCAACCCAGATCTGTGACTGGGGGTGAGTGTCTGAGAAGTTTCAGCGCTCCGTCCATCATCTCCTTGTGTTTGCTTTGTTCGCCCTAAGTTGGCAGGGTATGCCCAGACGTGGGTCCCTTGCTCACTTTGCCACTGAATTCAAGCTAGCCTGGCTGAAGAGGGGTGTTACCCAGAAACCAGTCCCAGGATGCTTATTTCTGGTTCAGGGAAGACCTGGCTTGGCTGTTCGGACTAGACTGTTCCCATGAGGCACAGGGTCAAGACTGATTTGCATATAGCTGGGTCTGAACTGAGGTGGCAAAGTGAGATAAAGAACGATGATGCATTCAACCCAGAACTGTGACTGGGGGTGTCTGTCTGAGAAGTTTCAGTGCTCCGTCCATCATCTCCTTGTGTTTGCTTTGTTTGCTCGAAGTTGGCAGGGTATGCCCAGACGTGGGTCCCTTGCTCACTTTGCCACTGGATTCAAGGTAGCCTGGCTGAAGAGGGGTGTTAACCGAAAACCGGTCCCAGGATGCTTGTTTACGGTTCAGGGAAGACCTGGCTTGGCAGTTCGGATCTGGACTGTTCTCATGAGGCACAGGGTCAAGACTGATTTGCATATAGCTGGCTCTGAACTGAGGTGGCGAAGTGAGCTAAAGAACGATGATGGATTCAACCCAGATCTGTGACTGGGGGTGAGTGTCTGAAAAGTTTCAGCGCTCCGTCCATCATCTCCTTGTGTATGCTTTCTTGGCCCTAAGTTGGCAGGATATGCCCAGACGTCGTTCCCTTGCTCAATTTGCCACTGGATTCAAGCTAGCCTGGCTGAAGAAGGGTGTTACCCCAAAACCGGTCCCACGATGCTTGTTTCCGGTACAGGGAAGACCTGGCTTGGCAGTTCAGACTGGACTGTTCCCATGAGGCACAGGGTCAAGACTGATTTGCATATAGCTGAGTCTGAACTGAGGTGGCGAAGTGAGCTAAAGAACGATGATGGCTTCAACCCAGATCTGTGACTGGGGGTGAGTGTCTGAAAAGTTTCAGCGCTCCGTCCATCATCTCCTTGTGTTTGCTTTGTTCGCCCTAAGTTGGCAGGGTATGCCCAGACATGGGCCCCTTGCTCACTTTGCCACTGGATTCAAGCTAGCCTGGCTGAAAAGGGGTGTTACCCCGAAACGGGTCCCAGGATGCTTGTTTCCGGTTCAGGGAAGACCTGGCTTGGCAGTTCGGACTGGACTGTTCCCATGAGGCACATGGTCAAGACTGATTTGCATATAGCTGGCTCTGAACTGAGGTGGCGAAGTGAGCTAAAGAACAATGATGGATTCAACCCAGATCTGTGACTGGGGGTGAGTGTCTGAAAAGTTTCAGCGCTCTGTCCATCATCTCCTTGTGTATGCTTTGTTCGCCCTAAGTTGGCAGGGTATGCCCAGATGCGGGCCCCTTGCTCACTTTGCCACTGGATTCAAGCTAGCCTGGCTGAAGAGGGGTGTTACCCCGAAACCGGTCCCAGGATGCTTGTTTCCGGTTCAGGGAAGACCTGGCTTGTCATTTTGTACTGGACTGTTCCCATGAGGCACAGGGTCAAGACTGATTTGCATATGGCTGGGTCTGAACTGAGATGGCGAAGTGAGCTAAAAAACAATGGTGGATTCAACCCAGATCTGTGACTAGGGGTGAGTGTTTGAAAAGTTTCAGCGCTCCGCCCATCATCTCCTTGTGTTTGCTTTGTTCGCCTTAAGTTGGCAGGGTATGCCCAGACGTGGGTCCCTTGCTCACTTTGCTACTGGAATCAAGCTAGCCTGGCTGAATAGTGGTGTTACCCCGAAACCGGTCACAGAATGCTTGTTTCCGGTTCAGGGAAGACCTGGCTTGTCATTTCGGACTGGACTGTTCCCATGAGGCACAGGGTCAAGACTGATTTGCATATAGCTGGCTCTGAACTGAGGTGGCGAAGTGAGCTAAAGAACGATGATGGATTCAACCTAGATCTGTGACTGGGGGTGAGTGTCTGAAAAGTTTCAGCGCTCCATCCATCATCTCCTTGTGTATGCTTTGTTCGCCCTAAGTTGGCAGGGTAAGCCCAGGCGTGGTTCCCTTGCTCACTTTGCCACTGGATTCAAGCTAGCCTGGCTGAAGAGGGGTGTTACCCCGAAACCAGTCCCAGGATGCTTGTTTCCGGTTCAGGGAAGACCTGGCTTGGCAGTTCGGACTGGACTGTTCCCATGAGGCACAGGGTCAAGACTGATTTGCATATAGCTGGTTCTGAACTGAACTGAGGTGGCGAAGTGAGCTAAAAAACGATGATGGATTCAACCCAGATCTGTGACCGGGGGTGAGTGTTTTAAAAGTTTCCGCGCTCCATCCATCATCTACTTGTGTTTGCTTTGTTCGCCCTAAGTTGGCAGGGTATGCCCAAACGTGGGTCCCTTGCTCACTTTGCTACTAGAATCAAGCTAGCCTGGCTGAAGTGTGATGTTACCCCGAAACCGGTCACAGGATGCTTGTTTCCGGATCAGGGTACACCTGGCTTGGCAGTTCAGACTGGACGTTCCCATGAGGCACAGGGTCAAGACTGATTTGCATATAGCTGGCTCTGAACTGAGGTGGCGAAGTGAGCTAAAGAACTATAGTGGATTCAACCCAGAACTGTGACTGGGGGTGAGTGTCTGAAAAGTTTCAGCGCTCCATCCATCATCTCCTTGTGTTTGCTTTGTTCGCCCTAAGTTGGCAGGGTATGCCCAGACATGGTTCCCTTGCTCACTTTGCCTACTCGATTCAAGCTAGCCTGGCTGAAGAGGGGTGTTACCCCGAAATCAGTCCCAGGATGCTTGTTTCCGGTTCAGGGAAGACCTGGCTTGGCAGTTCGGACTGGACTGTTTCCATGAGGCACAGGTTCACGACTGATTTGCATATAGCAGGGTCTGAACTGAGGTGGCGAAGTGAGCTAAAGAACGATGATGGATTCAACCCAGATCTGTGACTGGGGGTGAGTGTCTGAGAAGTTTCAGCGCTCCGTCCATCATCTCCTTGGGTTTGCTTTGTTCGCCCTAAGTTGGCAGGGTATGCCCAGACGTGGGTCCCTTGCTCACTTTGCCACTGGATTCAAGCTAGCCTGGCTGAAGAGGGGTGTTACCCCGAAACCAGTCCCAGGATGCTTGTTTCCGTTTCAGGGAAGACCTGGCTTGGCTGTTCGGACTAGACTGTTCCCATGAGGCACGGGGTCAAGACTGATTTGCATATAGCTGAGTCTGAACTGAGGTGGCGAAGTGAGCTAAAGAACGATGATGCATTCAACCCAGAACTGTGACTGGGGGTGAGTGTCTGAAAAGTTTCAGCGCTCCGTCCATCATCTCCTTGTGTTTGCTTTGTTCGCCCTAAGTTGGCAGGGTATGCCCAGACATGGGCCCCTTGCTCACTTTGCCACTGGATTCAAGCTAGCCTGGCTGAAGAGGGGTGTTACCCCGAAACGGGTCCCAGGATGCTTGTTTCCGGTTCAGGGAAGACCTGGCATGGCAGTTCGGACTGGACTGTTCCCATGAGGCACAGGGTCAAGACTGATTTGCATATAGCTGGCTCTGAACTGAGGTGGCGAAGTGAGCTAAAGAACGATGATGGATTCAACCCAGATCTGTGACTGGGGGTGAGTGTCTGAAAAGTTTCAGCGCTCTGTCCATCATCTCCTTGTGTATGCTTTGTTCGTCCCAAGTTGGCAGGGTATGCCCAGATGCGGGCCCCTTGGTCACTTTGCCACTGGATTCAAGCTAGCCTGGCTGAAGAGGGGTGTTACCCCGAAACCGGTCCCAGGATGCTTGTTTCCGGTTCAGGGAAGACCTGGCTTGTCATTTCGTACTGGACTGTTCCCATGAGGCACAGGGTCAAGACTGATTTGCATATGGCTGGGTCTGAACTGAGATGGCGAAGTGAGCTAAAAAACAATGGTGGATTCAACCCAGATCTGTGACTGGGGGTGAGTGTTTGAAAAGTTTCAGCGTCCGTCCATCATCTCCTTGTGTTTGCTTTGTTCGCCTTAAGTTGGCAGGGTATGCCCAGACGTGGGTCCCTTCCTCCCTTTGCTACTGGAATCAAGCTAGCCTGGCTGAATAGTGGTGTTACCCCGAAACCGGTCACAGAATGCTTGTTTCCGGTTCAGGGAAGACCTGGCTTGGTAGTTCGGACTGGACTGCTCCCATGAGGCACAGGGTCAAGACTGATTTGCATATAGCTGGCTCTGAACTGAGGTGGCGAAGTGAGCTAAAGAACGATGATGGATTCAACCTAGATCTGTGACTGGGGGTGAGTGTCTGAAAAGTTTCAGCGCTCCGTCCATCATCTCCTTGTGTATGCTTTGTTCGCCCTAAGTTGGCAGGGTAAGCCCAGACGTGGTTCCCTTGCTCACTTTGCCACTGGATGCAAGCAAGCCTGGCTGAAGAGGGGTGTTACCCCGAAACCAGTCCCAGGATGCTTGTTTCCGGTTCAGGGAAGACCTGGCTTGGCAAGTCGGACTGGACTGTTCCCATGAGGCACAGGGTCAAGACTGATTTGCATATAGCTGGTTCTGAACTGAACTGAGGTGGCGAAGTGAGCTAAAAAACGATGATGGATTCAACCCAGATCTGTGACTGGGGGTGAGTGTTTTAAAAGTTTCAGCGCTCCGTCCATCATCTACTTGTGTTTGCTTTGTTCGCCCTAAGTTGGCAGGGTATGCCCAGACGTGGGTCCCTTGCTCACTTTGCTACTGGAATCAAGCTAGCCTGGCTGAAGAGTGGTGTTACCCCGAAACCGGTCACAGAATGCTTGTTTCCGGTTCAGGGAAGACCTGGCTTGTCATTTCGGACTGGACTGTTCCCATGAGGCACAGGGTCAAGGCTGATTTGCATATGGCTGGGTCTGAACTAAGGTGGCGAAGTGAGCTAAAGAACGATAGTGGATTCAACCCAGAACTGTGACTGGGGGTGAGTGTCTGAAAAGTTTCAGCGCTCCGTCCATCATCTCCTTGTGTTTGCTTTGTTTGCCCTAAGTTGGCAGGGTATGCCCAGACGTGGGCCTCTTGCTCACTTTGCCACTGGATTCAAGCTAGCCTGGCTGAAGATGGGTGTTACCTCGAACCCAGTCCCAGGATGCTTGTTTCCGGTTCAGGGAAGACCTGGCTTGGCAGTTCGGACTGCACTGTTCCCATGAGGCACAGGGTCACGACTGATTTGCATATAGCTGGCTCTGAACTGAGGTGGCGAAGTTAGCTAAAGAATGATAATGGATTCAACCCAGATCTGTGACTAGGGGTGAGTGTCTGAAAAGCTTCAGCGCTCCGTCCATCATCTCCTTGTGTTTGCTTTGTTCGCCCTAAGTTGGCAGGGTATGGCCAGACATGGGTACCTTGCTCACTTTGCCACTGGATTCAAGCTAGCCTGGCTGAAGAGGGGTGTTACCCCGAAACCGGTCTCAGGATGCTTGTTTCCGGTACAGAGAATACATGGCTTGGCAGTTCGGACTGGACTGTTCCCATGAGGCACAGGGTCAAGACTGATTTGCATATAGCTGGCTCTGAACTGAGGTGGCGAAGTGAGCTAAAGAACGATGGTGGATTCAAACCAAATCTGTGACTGGGGGTGAGTGTCTGAAAAGTTTCAGCGCTCCGTCCATCATCTCCTTGCGTTTGCTTTGTTCGCCCTAAGTTGGCAGGGTATGCCCAGACGTGGGCCCCTTGCTCACTTTGCCACTGGATTCAAGCTAGCCTGGCTGAAGAGGGGTGTTACCCCGAAACCGGTCCCAGGATGCTTATTTACGGTTCACTGAAGACCTGGCTTGGCAGTTCGGACTGGACTGTTCCCATGAGGCACAGGGTCAAGACTGATTTGCATATGGCTGGGTCTGAACTGAGGTGGCGAAGTGAGCTAAAGAACGATGATGGATTCAACCTAGATCTGTGACTGGGGGTGAGTGTCTGAAATGTTTCAGAGCTCCGTCCATCATCTCCTTGTGTTTGCTTTGCTCGCCCTAAGTTGGCAGGGTATGCCCAGACATGGGTCCCTTGCTCACTTTGCTACTGGAATCAAGCTAGCCTGGCTGAAGAGGGGTGCTACCCCAAAACCGGTCCCAGAATGCTTGTTTCCGGTTCAGGGAAGACCTGGCTTGGCAGTTCGGACTGGACTGTTCCCATGAGGCATAGGGTCAAGACTGATTTGCATATAGCTGGGTCTGAACTGAGGTGGCGAAGTGAGCTAAAGAACGATGATGGATTCAACCCAGATCTGTGACTGGGGGTGAGTGTCTGAGAAGTTTCAGAGCTCCGTCCATCATCTCCTTGTGTGTGCACTGCTTTCACAGTGGCAGGAGTTAGAATTGTTTCTTCAGCTATCTCTAGTAAACCTGGGACTAGAAGTAACAAAGGTTTTGGTGCTGATCTCGGTTGTAGAGCTTTCAAAATGACTGACACAGATGGCTGAGGTGTCGCTAAAGGAATGTTCAACTTTGCTGCACCCCTTGCCAGAACTTCCTGCTGGCCTGGGATGGTGAGCATGGAAATGTAGGTATATACGATTAACATCAATATCTGTATCTGGAGATTGTGAACGAGCTGTTGATTTCATTCCTCTTGATAATGGAGAACCATCAGTAGATGGTTGTCTACTTCTTAAACCGCCTTCAAAACTTCCCTTGGAGGTGATGAATAAAGTAGAGATAGAGGAGTCTGAAACGAAACCTCAAATGGTGTAATCGGTGTTAAAAGCTTATATGAAAGTGGATCCAGGTCAGGTGAAGAAGCCAGAGGAAATCTAGATGTGAATAGACGTTGATTCCTCCCTGCATAATTTTTTTTTCTGCATTAGTGTTGGTCGTGTAGAGGAGATTGAGCAGCATGTGAAGCTGATGAATATATGATCTGTAGTGTAGATAGTGATAAAGACCATGGGCCTTATTACGAATTTGGACTACTGTAGGACCGCCAAAGCCATGGCGCTGCCGCCCGCCAGAATAGGAGTCAAATCCTGGTCTGGCGGGTGTTGCTGCGGCCGTCTAATGCAGTGGTCTGTCAGGCTCACTGAAGAGCCTGACAGGCAGACTGCCGCTCTCAGAGCGCTGACTACACCTTCCTGCACGGTGTGGTATACATGGCCACACCGTACAGGAACTGGGGGTGCTGAAACAGGGAGGCACTACATGTCCCCCCAGGGCGGTAGGGGGCCCTGTTGCCGCTCCATTACCCTTATCATGGCGGGCTCACCACCATGAAAAGGGCGGTGAAAGGGCAGCTCCTAATATGCTTGGCAGTGCCTCAGCAGCACCGTCAGCATATTAGTGCTCCTGACCGCTGAACGACCACCACGGGATCCTTGATCCCTGGCGGTTGCAGCGGTCCTGTGGCGATCCGACCGCCACACTCATAATACTGTGGGCGGGCCCACAGTGTGGCGGTGGTCGAACCGCCACCTTGGGTTCGGTGGTCCGATGGACCACCAAACTCGTAATAAGGCCCCATGCCTTAGATAGCTGTGACAGTGAGTCAGACATTTTCTGTTTCTTTGACATCAAGGTGAAGTCTATTTCACGTTGACAGTGATATGGTCCTCATACAGTGCGTTTTCGCCATCAAAGGTGTATACATCGCTAAATTGGAATTTTTCAACATCTACGATGATGAATGATGGTGTTGATGTTTCAACATCGTCTGACCTGAGTGTTGATTGACTGACGTTGTTGAACTTCCTTTGACTGGTGAACAGGTCTTCGCCATTGGCTTCGATGGTGTTGTCGGTAATACTGATGTCGATATTCAGTGTCATCTGGAACGATCTCGTCTTTTTTCTCTTGACCTTCCTCATGATTATCTTTTCTGGAGGATATAGCTTGAAAAGACAGAGCTTTCTAGTTTCTTTTTTTATTTCTCTCCTCTTCTGCACTCATGTTTTCCAGATTACCTCTTAAGTGAATGCCTTCTCTGTCCTTTAAGGTTCACTTCGGCATTTTCTGACAAATGTCGCAGTCAGAGACAGAGTGAGAGGAGGTAGCCACATGACACACACTTTATGTGCATCAGTCACAGCTTTTTTTCTCCCAAAAGAAGGGAAATTGGAGAAAAGTAATGGCAATATGACTGAAATCTAGTCAGAAATTTCTAAAACAAAAATTGGTTCACTCAAGATGTCTAAAAATGTGGAGTGAAAGTCAAAGACGACACTATTTTTGATGCAAAAAGGTTTGTTTTGAGGTTTAATTCTCAGAAGTGTTCCTAGGTTCCTCTCCCTCAAGCTGAAAAAATTAACTGGGTGAGAGAGGCAACTGCCAGTATAAGGCATGCTGGGTTGTGGTGCGTCCCAGATACTTAAAGGGATATGCTGCGTTTTCAGTCTCTGTTAAATGTAAGCCTACAGGCTGCATTTTTACATTCATATTCTCCACTTCATAGTGTAATTGTGCTATTATTTCTATTGAAAGATGACACAATACAGTTTTAAATCTGAAATTAGACTTTTTATGCTGTTTCTGTGAGATTGACTTATTTAATGGAGTTCCGGGGTCTGCGCAAACGATGGGGAAGTAATAAAGATTTCATGACTATCAATGAAGATCTTACAATGCAGAAATGACTTTACATACTCCAAAAAGACTTTTTGAATAGGCCCCTCCTAGTTTTGTAGTGGCAAAAGAGCAGGAAAATTCATGTTTTATGAATATTAGCATGTAGGGGATAAAACAAAAATAAATACAGGACTGTTTCTTGATATATGTCATGACACTTAGAAAATGGCTGATAAGGCTTATCAGCGTGTTACCTAAGCATCCAGTGCAAAAATACCCAGCCTTACCATCATGTCAAGCCTTCTTATGTCTGCCATAAATATTTTGTCCAAGTGGGATTCAGATATCCGCTACACTTTTCCTTCTAGAAAATACTTGACCAAGACAGTGATTTTTAACTGTGATACAGATGGCCCCTTTAAGTGGTCCCAGTAAGCCTGCATCGGGGGAAGCTTATTCTTTGAGGTAGGCACTTCGAAGAGCCACACATTCAACTATGGCGTATCTTCTCAAGAACCATTCTCATGTGTTAGAACAGTAGGAAGCAACCTGAGCCAAGGTCCTGTGCACACGTATAACAATTGTTAATGAGAGTTCATAAAATCAAATGAGCAAGAGGATCAATAAAGTCCAAGTGGATCAGTTCTTTGTCTTTATTCCATGTAACATCAGAAAGCAACCAGCCAACACGTGTTTCGTCACAAAGGGAAGTGTCCCGCGACTTCTTCAGGGCTGGGAATAGGTTCTATATAAATAAACAGTACTGCAACATGTGGAGAAGTGGGAGGAAAAGTGCCTCTTGTCAAAATGTGGTGAGTGTGAATCACTTAATACCGTGGAAAGATTTGTTTAGGGACCTTGGCTCACTGTCTTGTGGAGGATCCTTTCCTTTACATATTTAGGGGTTATAGGGTGTTTCCCCTACCTATTTGCACCGTACACACTAGAAACCTAGCCTTCCACACACATACGCAGCAGGGCGCCATCACTTCCTAGACTACCAACACCCCTCACTGAAGTAGTAGGAAGCAACCTGCCTATTTGATAGCCTGAGACTCTTTCAAATGGATTAGAAATATGCTAGCAGAGGGGTTGGTCCACAGCCCAAAGGAATCTAAAGCGAATGACAGTAGTTTCTACAGAGTTTAGGGTCTTTATCTTCAAGGGAAATGTAGAGGTACCTTGTAAAGTGACAACAACTTCCAAACAAAATTGTTCCTACCAGTTGCCAGTGCCTCACAATGAGCCATGCCTCAGACCTCAGCCCAATAAAGGGCCTCCACTACTAACTTTTCTTGGTAAACATCCGACGGGACCATGACTGAGCCCGACGGGACCATGACTGAGCATATACCTAACTTTTTACTATGGAAGCTGAGGGCTTGATCAACAGTTTGCAGTTCTTAGGAGTCTGAGGGACCAACAGGCCCGATCAGCCAACTCTAATCCACACGGAGTGTAAATGAGTGACCACCTCACGACACACGACATTCAATTAGCAGTAAAATATAAAAATAATAAAACATTCTGGAACATAATCTCTGCACAAATGGGGATACGAAAATCTGCTCAAGCCACTTCAGTATCATCATCTGACTGGGAAAAGTATATACTAAGGCTTTATAAACCTAATCACCAGCATCTGACCTCCCCTGGACAGTATCAAGTGTCCAAGAGCCAATGCGAGCAGGAACCAATGAAAACCTCAGCCACACAAATTTCCACTTTTATATCCTCAGCCAGATCATCTGCAGCGATGGGCCCGGCAAGATCCCAATTAAAGTCTTACAAAAAAACGCAGACGATTGGGGAAAAGTTTTAGCCCCACTCTTCCAACATTGCCTGAAAAGGGGGGAAATACCAGAATCTTGGCGGGGGAGCGTGGTGGTTCCTCTCCTAAAAAAAAGCGCAAGAACGAACCCTGCAAACTACAGACAAATAGCGCTTCTCAACGCCACCGGTAGGATCTTCGCAGCTTGCGTTTTGGAACACTTAAAAGACTGGGCTTTCTCGAGAAATGTGATCCCTATGTTTCAAGCTGGGTTTCGCCCAAAGCATTCAACATTGGATAATATTGCTGCGCTTCAAACAGTACTTGACAAGTATGTTACGTTAAATGCTCAAACTATATATTGTGTTTTTATTGATTTTTCAACTGCTTCCGATAGTGTAGATAGATTGACCTTATGGAGAAAATTGGCGAACCTGGGGATTCCTAAAGATCTTTTAACAATAATAATTTCCCTTCATACATCAACATGGTGTAGAGTCCAAATGGGGGGAGAAAAAGGCCTAACCAAACCCTTCCCCACGAAGAATGGGCTGAAACAGGGATGCCTATTAGCTCCCCTATTATTCTCTATCTATATTAGCGATTTACCGGGGCGTCTTTCCCAAATTAAAAATTACCCTTCGAAATTAGCACAAGTCGACATACACTGTTTAATGTACGCCGATGATATCGTTATACTCGATTTCACCCCGATAGGTCTGCAAAGAAACCTGAATGAACTAAATCAATATGCAACTGAAAATTTTCTGGTGCCAAATATTACTAAAACTAAAGCACTCCCTTTCAGTGGCAGAAGGAAACCTTTATCATATATATGGTCATTAGGAGGTGAACCAATCGAGACAGTAAAAGAGTATGTCTATTTGGGTCGTATTTTCACTCATAATTTGCAAGATTCAGCCCACCTCCAACACTTAAGTCGGAAGACAGAATCCCACGTTGGGGCTCTACAGAGACAGTATCACTCCACGGGAAATAGACACTTTATACCAATGTTGGAGGTTTATGGTATGAAAATCCCCCCGATTCTATCATATGCCATGGAATACATGCAAATTAAAACATGGCAATCTATAAAAGAAAGGAGGGAATCATACTCCGAAAATTGTTAAAAGTGTCGCAGTCGGTACCAGTCCAAGCTCTTCATCTCGAGCTGTCTATAACGGGTATCTTTGCTCGAGTAATTTCTAATATCATTAGGTGGGCGTACAACCTATTACACGCAGCACCAGACACATTAAGGCATCTGTTAAAACTGGAGACCTTTAGAGAGGAAGCGTCTGGGTATACTTTCAATAGGAATGTGTTAAAAGCCTTTGAGGTCTCTCAATGCACTGTAGCACTTTTACAGGAGTGGTCTCCAGCGCTCTTGAAACTATTTTTAAAACATTTGGCCCGAGAATTAGTTATGAAATGGATAAAGAGCATTGCATTCAATTGAAGTATTATAAAGCATTCGCAGAAAACATAGAATTTAAAACCCATGCTCCTTATTTACGATTTCAACTAGAGCATGGGGTAAGGCGCTGTATTCTGCTTTTACGTCTGGGTGTACTCCCTTTAGCAACATTTGCAGCTAGTTGGGACAGTACAAATAACTCCAAAGGCATATGTGAATTGTGCAATGGCGGCCGACAAGATTTGCTTCACGTTTTATTAATCTGCCCTAATGCGAGTATAGTGGAGGCTCGACGTCGATTTATAACTCCAATTCAACTAAAGTATAACGCTACCTTAGCTCAAGATTTAATTATGTTGTGTAACTCTCCAGTCAATGAATTCGTATGCTATAACTTGTTTAAATTTTAAAAAAGTTTTTTGAAGCTGTTTTAAAGGTAAAACGCACAATCTTAAGATTTCATGTTATCTTATTGAATGCTGTATAACTAGGTGATGAAACATTTTTACCTTTTCACTGTATAGTATGTTTTAAAAGTTTTATCATTCCAATTATTTTAAACTTAATAATAATAATTTGTAGATGTATTTGTTGATCTCAGTTGAGGTCTGAATCAAATAAAATAAAATTACTGAAACTAATACGCAAATAATACTAAAATTACTGAGTGACCACCTCCAACGTTTTCCCACATACAGTTATGCTCTTTCGGATCATATTCTTTGGCTCGATGTTCATAACCTGTTCTTGCTCTACTAATATTATGACATTTACTCTTAAAATACCTCACAAAACACAAAAATTTACAATAAAAGGTTGGAAAGACGTTTGGGTTTGGACCATCAGAAAAGCATTCCCTTCAAAAAGCAGAATTGTGGGGTACTGCTGATACACCTGGCATACATCACTTGCTGGAAGCTCCCATGATACGGTGAGGCAGTTTAAGAAAAGGTTAAAAAATAAATGGGGCTAGGAGGACACAGTAACAGACTGTCTTGTTTACCGTCCCTGGCCAAAACGACCCTGGACAAAATTCTCTAGATGTAAATATTTAATAAAGTACAACATTTCCCACTCCTGGCCACCATCTTGCCGTCTATCTGACAAAAAGTCTCTATCTACAGAGTCAAAGGTGGACTCAGTCAACCAAACCAAGTCAGAGGCATTCTTCCTTTACAAAAACATACTTCATCAAGAAGAAAAAACAAAAGGTGGCACCTAATGGATCCCAATCACGAACTGAAACCCGCTTGGGCTGAGGAAAGGATGTTGCAGTCGTCTTCCTACTGATTACTTTGAATAATATTACCCTGGCAAAGGCCTTGGTACTAACATCAATACAGCAGTAATTGCTAGGCACACACCAATCTTATATACTGAGGCTTAACAATATGCTGTTTTGTCTGTCAAGTTACTAGAGACCAAAAACGTTTACAGTCACATTTAAAGTATTCACAGTCAGTCTCAGGTCAGACCAGGCCACCTAGCAAATTATCAAGCAAATTACTCTTTCTAGGACATACTCAGGAAGGTAACCAGCTCACACTGCTGATTCTTCTTCGTAATTATTAGTACCCTGTGAAAGTCTCCTCATTAAAGTAAATATGTCTGCTTTTACCTAAGGGCTTCTACCATTCACTGAATGAGTACAAAAACCATTAATAACTGGCAACAGTGTACTAGCTTGCAGCACAATATTATATACATTATATGACAAGTCAAGAATTACATCTGAAGGCAGCAAAATGCTGTTAACCACTGTTGGGAGTTGGAACACTTAATAAATAACCGTATTAATAGGGCCGACTGCCAAAACCACATTTGGCAAGTACTCGGAACAAAATCTATTGACTAAAAGGAACACTGGAATAGGAGCATGCTTGCTCTCAAGGCACGAGCTCAGCATGGGTGTAAAACGCTGCAAAGTTTTCCTTACGCAAACTTTGTGTATCTCACAAAAGTTACAAAAAAAATACAAATGTTGCCAAGTTCTATGCAAAGCGGGCTTTCAAATGAAAATCAGGACTTTTGCAATGATTTTTTGCATGCAACCTACCTTTCCCTCGCAAGTGTTATGGAGTCGCCTGCGAGGAAAAGCTATGCAAGGTATGCACTCACCTAAAAACACTCACGAGTAACAGTTTCACAGTACATGCAATGTTTCTGCGTGAAAGTGAACTTTGATGTGCCTTTCCATTGCGAGCGCCGAGTGCCTTGAGCCCCTCGCAAGGAAGAGCTATGCAAGCTATGCCGGAGCACGCAAAATACTTGCAAGTTAGCGGCACA
This sequence comes from Calotriton arnoldi, assembly GCA_963921515.1. Lineage (NCBI taxonomy): Eukaryota > Metazoa > Chordata > Amphibia > Caudata > Salamandridae > Calotriton > Calotriton arnoldi. The sequence goes on along the minus strand of CAWUFW010006283.1, from coordinate 192,826 downwards.
ACATGTTGTTTATGTCCTCGCAAGAAAAAGACTTCCAAGTTCAGGACCAATGAACACTCACAAGAGAAAAAAATTACTTAGTCGTAAGCAAAGGTAAAGCGGGGACCTCCAGAAACCATGTAAAGGGCAATATCCGTAAACTGAGCGAAACCTGACTTGTGTAATAAACACTTCAGATACCTTTAAATATGACAAGTGACCTGATACATGGCCCTACTAGAAAGGTTGATGAGAGCATACAAAATAATTCTTCTAGCTTGTTACTGCAGCAGTTGAAAGCAGTCGTGGTGTTCAAAGGATATCTGTCACTTAGTGGTGTTAAACTTTCTTTTAAGTATAGTTCCATCCAACCTTTCCTGGCCATGTATTTTCCCGCAGTTTTCATGTGGGGTTTGGGATTTCTGCATACTGGTGTCGTTTAGATCTTTGGCGGAGCATGAGCATAGCCATAAATTAGCAGCAGTCCCATCTCACTAAAATCTTTGTTCCCTCACCCCATTTAGGGGTGCGGGGTACCACTGGGTTTCCATCTGTGGAGCCTGAACTGGCCCCGCTAGTGAAAACCATTGGCCTTGCTGTGTGTATTTCACTGGGAAGCCGGGTCACTTTGATGGTTGCTGCCTCACTATTTTTTCCTTCCCATGGCTGGTACGTGAGGCATGAAGTCTCTAGAGAGAAAATATACACATGTCCCTGTGGTGCGGAAAGAAAACTCCTGTTTTAGGAATTTGTTGCTGCAAAGCAAAAAAAGAATGCAGAGTGGGTTACTTCAAAATGGTGGCCAGCTTGGCCTTCAACAATGATGAAAGTATATCCACTGCACCGGTGCATGCACTTTCATTACAGATATCCCTGCCAGGCAGTAGGTGAATCGCTAGAAATGGCTGGTGGTCCTCCAGCAAGACAGCGGAGTAGAGAACATCCGCTAGCCAGGTAGCCCGCTCCCATACTCTAAGGGGGACGCTGATGTTGCTGTTTGCTGCTCACCTTTACTGCCGCGACGGGGGTAACCGGCTGAGAACTCTGCCCCCACAGAGAGGCACCACTTTGGGGTGGAAATCGACCGCTCTGCATCTTTGCAGTCACGCGCTATTCCCTGGTGGGACCATCAGTCCCAGGGTGCCCCGCAAGTCTAGCGCTACCACAGGTGTGTGGGGAGGAGCCCCACCTGTGCTTATTAGCACCGCCATTCTTCCCGCAGCGCGGGTTCCAGGACGCTGCTGTTGCTGTTTGCTGCTCACCTTTACTGCCGCGACGGGGGTAACCGGCTGAGAACTCTGCCCCCACACAGAGGCACCACTTTGGGGTGGAAATCGACCGCTCTGCATCTTTGCAGTCACGCGCTATTCCCTGGTGGGACTATCAGTCCCAGGGTGCCCCGCAAGTCTAGCGCTACCACAGGTGTGTGGGGAGGAGCCCCACCTGTGCTTATTAGCACCGCCATTCTTCCCGCAGCGCGGGACGCGCCCGGGCAAAGCCCGGGCCAAGGGCGGTCCCGTCCTGCGCCGGGAAGAGGCAGGGCAGGGTCAGCCCTCTTGGTTCCATTTCTCACCATTTTGTGCTACCGCCAGTGAACAGGTTTCCAACTCATAAGGTATTTCCTGCCACTGACTTGCTTCTTGTTTTGCTGAACTCTTCCCCGTTTGTTGCTGCATAGACTGTCCGTGATGACGCTCTAAAAAGGCCTGAATTCCTGCACCTCTAGCTAATCCAGCTATATTGGTTCTTAAGTCTCGTCGTGACGCCCTTCTTCCGGGGATTAATAAAGATCTAATGACTGGCCGGCCCTTGAAGGACTGTTAGGCTGTGCAGGACTTAAAGCTATTGGTGTTGGTGTCTTGGCTTAACTGTAAGTGGTCGGGCAGGGCCCCCTATTGGGTTTGAGGAGAGTGGGCCACTAGCCATAGGATTTTGGTGTTAATTGATCCCCTGGTTGTAAGCTGGTTGTGGGCTCTGTTGTTAGAGGAAAAGGTGTCTAGATTTGATACCCCCAACGCTGGGTCGCAAGATTTCGGTACATCGCAGAATGGGGAAGAGGCTGGGGCCTCCTAGATCTACAACTAGGGTTGAATCCTCAGTGCCTCAAACTTCCATAGATAAAATGCTTCAGAGGGCCATAGGGGTGGTTAATACGGAAATCGAGCTTACGGAAAGGAGGCTCTCCCTTACTCCGGATTTGTTTATTCCACCTTTAAATGCCCTCGCTCTGTCTATTGAGACCCCATCCCAGCTAGAAGTTCCCCCTTCACCATTTCCATCCCCAACTGCCCCTATTTCAGCAATTGTGGCCCCACCCAAGTTAGAAGCCCCCTCTTTAGCAATCCCTAGTGAGGCTCCAATCAAGGGAGCAGTGCGGAAGAGGACAATTATATCTAGTATTCCCAAGTCAGGGAAACGTAAACAACAATTGGAGACTGGCCCAAAAAGAAAAAGAACTTGTGAGGGCCCTCTATCCAACTTAGAGGGAGCATATGGGGAAGTTTATAACCAGGGTGACTGTCAGGATGTTATCATTGACCACTCTTACCCTATGTGGGCTAAGAACTTGATGAACGATTTTCAGAGCATAGTGAGAGCCATAATTAGAGAAGAACTGGCCCCTGTCATTGGCCGCCTAGTTAATTTAGAAAGGATTTCTGCACCAAGGGAAGTTAGAAGAACAGAACAGCAAACATGTCCTCCTAACATGCTTAGGGGAGGGATTGACTTGGGCTGTCAGGCAGCCACCCAAATTACCACTACCCCCCTCGCAAAGGGAGCCCAAAATAACTATGAAGCCCCCCCAGCCAGACATAAGACGAAGGGTCAGAGTGCTGTTACACAGCATGGCAGTACGAATTTAAGTTTAGACGGTAGGGCTAAACTTAGCTCCGACCCCCCTAGATCCTTGGTGACCCGGAGGTCAATTGACCCAGGTCCCAAGACCCACCAGATGGGGCAATCATCACTCGTTGACACTGAGGAGAAGCATGCAAGTACAAGCTTTAACCTGCCCCACATAAACCTCCCCCCTGCATGCACCCCCTACGTGGCAATTCTGACAGGAATTCCTCCAAACGAAAATAGCAGTAAGGAAACTCACCTCGAGCTCCGTAACAAATGCTTATTCTGGCTTGCTAGATATAAGCAGTTTGATTACGCTCAAGCTGACGAGATCATAATGGTCCGTAGAGTAGGGTGGGTGGGCAATGGTGAAAAAATAGATTCTGGGGATTGTGCAGTTATTAATTTTAAAAAGCCAATTACTGTCACCAACCTACTCAGATCCCCTCCTTACTATCCTAATGTTCCAACTAGAATGAATCTTCGTTCTCTGGAATTTTTTTACTCTTCTCATCGGTCAATCCACAGGGGCCGTGTTATCAATTCCACCTTGATTGGGGGTCCTAGACCCCTAATTCAAGGATGCAGGGATGTTTCCCATCCACGATTCCTCTTTAACATCCCGGTTAACAACAGATATGATGGCTTGGAGGCGGTAGATTGACTGAGGGAAGGGACAACTATGGAAGGGAACCGAGGACTACACAGCCAGGACCTGAGGTGTAATGCCAGGAATTGTTTGAGGCGAACATCTAGGGATAGGAGTGCATACTCCCCCCAGTCAACAAACTCTCCTTGCGAAACCATCCATCTCAGGGGGCCCCTCGTTACCATCTCCAACGCCCCAGATAGTGAGCTAAGGAAAGACAGTAAGTCCCATTCTGCTTTAGATAATCCCCATTTAGTACAACAAGGTGATAGCGCGGCCCCTAATGACAGCGCTGCTGATGTCTTGAGAAGCAAAAGAGGTATAGACAACAGTATTAGGGTTTTATCATGGAATCTGGCGGGCCTTAAAAATAAACTATCCTGTCCAGAATGGGGGCTTTTTGTGGCAGAGCAGGACATCTGTCTTTTTCAGGAGACATGGGCGAGGGAAGAGCTTCAGCAGGTGGGTTTTGCCTCTTTCAATTCCTTTGCCACCTTCGGGGGTAGGGGGAAACCCTCAGGTGGCTTGTCTATATGGGTGGGTACCCATTTGGGTTGTAGAGCCGAACAGTTGGTAACCCCTTCAAAAGATATTCAGTGTGTTCTGCTCATTTTTCCCTCCTTGATAAAAATTGCCCTAATTAACGTGTATTCCAGACCTGTCAGTAACAGCCAGGAATCTGTCACCATCGATCAGTTAGGGCTTTTTATTCCAACTTTGGACCCAGCTATCCGACTCATTGTAGGGGGTGATTTTAATTGCCAATATGAACCCCTTACTGATCAGGATCACTTCATGCTCAGTGAGGAGGATATTCTATGGTCAGTCCCTGATCCCCAGATCAGCCCCATCAAGATCTGGTCACCACTGGCAATACAAATTAACTCACTTTTGCTGGATCTGTCATTAAGGGCATGCAATGGGCGTACTAAATCGGACCGCCCTGGACAACTTACATTTAATCGAGTAGGTCAAGCATCCTTACTTGACTATATTCTAGTGGAAACAAGATCGTGGGGATGGGTTCTTGACTTTCGAATTACTATTAGACATGATAGTGACCATAACGCCTTAATCTTGAGCCTGAAAGCAGAGGACCTTGGTGTCTTTAACTCTGCTGCCCCAGTGGACAGTCCGCCCTGAGCACTGACATTGACAAACAATAGAAGAAATGTTAGATGGGGCTACATACAACACTCACCCCTTAAGCTGGCCAAAGTCTATCGGGCAGTCATCCCGTCAATGACCAAAATGTGGGAGGTAGGTCAGGCGGGGGGCTCCCCACTGGAGCTGGACAAGGCAGGTCTTATGCACCAAGAGTTACAGGAGAAGTTGGTGGACGTATTCCATCCCCTGGTGCGTAGGAGGGAACCTAAACGTTCCAAATGTCCCTGGTTCAATGACAAGTGTCGTATGGCCAAGTTAGCCCTATTAGAGGCACTGAAAGCGAAGGATAAGCCCTCAATTAAATCCACCCGGGCCGGTTATAAAGAGATAATCAAACAGGAAAAGAAGAAGTGGGAAAGTGACAGATGGGAATCTCTTAGGATTGCCCTAGACAATAAGGATTTGAAAACCTTCTGGGCAATAGTAAGCTCTGGCGATAGGGAAGGGAGTTCGTCGATAGAGCCAAATATAGCTCCCGAAGTATGGGAGTCCCACTTCGAGTCGCTGTACTCGATTAGGGAAGATAGTTTCAACTGTACCGGCAACCCCGCTGTAATATTAGAACCTGACAGTGAGGGGATCACTGAGATTACTATGACCGAAGTGGGTAACGCTATTAACAGACTCCACAGCAATAAAGCGCCGGGTCTAGAGAAACTACCAGGTGACCTTTTTAAAGAGGAACCCAAAATCTGGGTACCCTACCTGTGGGTTTTATTCAATGCCGTTATGAAGGGCATGAAGCCCCCGGACACTTGGTGTGGGGCCGAGATTGTTCCTATATATAAAAAATCTGGGGGGCTTAACTCTTTCAAACCTACTGTACGCTGACGACCTGATACTCATCAGTCGAACTCCAGTCGGCCTGCAGCATCTGATCAACACCACAAGCAACTTTGCAGACAAGAATGTGTTAAGTATAAACCTTGAAAAATCCAAAGTCATGGTACTTAACCAGCGGAACAACAAACACAATCCCCGATGGATGATGGGGGCCGGCTGCTGGAGATGGTTGAGGAATATAAGTATCTGGGAGTCATTTTTGCCGGAACGGCTCATTCCTAAAACAGAAAGCAGCTATCAAAGGCAGAGGGACCATACTGGCAGTTGCATTAAAAAATATCAAGCACAAAATAACCGGCCCCAATCTTTTTCCTTTACTAGAAGTGCTCCGTGCAAGGCTTTTACCTACGATCACTTACGGCAGCAAATCAATGAGAGGGAGAGACGAGGTTACCTTGGATAATGCGGTCTCCAAGGCCGTGAGAATAATATTCAATCTCCCGCAGTTCACTTCGCCAGCACAAATAAGGCTAGAGTTTGGCCTCCAAAAGCAGCAAATATCACGAAAGGGCGCCTACGCCAAGTGCTGGTACAAAATAAAGGGAGCCGAGCCTGGCACACTGAACTCACACTTGTGGAAGGAAATGACAAGGAAAAAGACAGCCCGGCCATGGGTTACCTTCAATCAGCAATAAGGCTGCTTGCTTTACAGGACCTATGGGAAACTAGTACGTCCCATAAAAGTTTCAAGGACCTGGTAAATAAATCAGTAAAGATTGTATCCCACGAAGAAGACAAAGCAGCACTCAGTAGGAGGGCCCATGGTTGGTTTGTAATTCAGAGCTATGCGAGGGCAAGCCACAACCATACCTAGGAACAGGCTTCTCGAGAATCACAAAAGAAAGATTCCTGCTTCTGAGGTTGGGAATTTTACCCGCCAAGTGTCACCTTCCACCGTGGAAACGCACAGACACAACAAACTATTGCAGATTATGCGGAGACACCAATGAGGATGTTCTACATCTACTATGCATTTGCAAGGGCTTGGAAGCGGAACGAAGACAGCTATTAAAGCCGCGCCTGATCGAAAGCCAGGTACGAACATGCAGACAGGCGGTAAAGGCCTGCTTCGAGGGTAATAACGTTTGGTTGGCCTGCAGCCTTGTTCGGTTTATGAGTGCAGCAAAAGCAAAGCTATCCCCGGAAGTACTCTAACAAACTGGTCATCAATTTAGGCCCACCATCCTCCGAGTTATTTATGACAACCATGTTCAAAAGAGATTGTCCCTGGTAATTTAGTCTATTACAACTGTTCCTTCATGTTTTTAAGCAGCCACTCTTGGGCTGCGGGCCAGTAACGTCGACATAAAATCCTCAAATCTATCGGGTCATCCCTGGCACAGCAATGCAGGCTTAGGAACTAGCCTATCACTAACATTGGAATTACCTGGCAAGGGGTGCAATGAACTGGGTGTACAAATGACACGACGAACTGCAGATTGCAACTGTCAACAACGAACTTTTGGATGCCCACTTATAGACTCCAATGCTATTTAGATCAAAACCCTTAACACTAACTTTAAAGGAACCGGCATTGCTAAGGAACGCTTAGGAGTTTATACTCCCCAAAATTATTTTTGCACTTTCGCTATCTTACGCACCTTATTGGCTGTACTGTATGCCTGCTTTTACTCTTCTTGTAATTTTATGGAAACATTGCAAATTTTAAATGCATTTAATTAATTCTAGTATTATAAATCATGTTGTTTTTGCTTTCTACACACATGTTTTAACTGATTGCAAAGGTTTTAATTAATCACGCAATAAAGAGATTATCATTATCATATATAAAAAAGGCTGCCCTCTTCTCCCAATAAATTACAGGCCGATCAGTTTAATCGATATTACCCAAAACTGTTCGGTCGGGTTCTTTTAGATCGACTCCAGGGCTGGATGGAGGAAAAGGAGATCTTGACCCCGTATCAAGCTGGCTTCAGATCAAACATGTCAACCGTGGACCAGATTTTCAGACTCCAACTTCTTTTCTGGAAAACGGTGACAGTAGAGGGTGGCAGCCTCTACTTAAGTTTTGTTGATCTGAAGTCAGCTTTTGATCTTGTACCTAGAGAACGACTCTGGGAAGTGCTCAGAGACTTGGGAATCCCATCTTATCTCCTTAATGTCATTGTAAGACTCCATCAAGACAACTTTGCCCAAGTGAGATGTGGAAAACACGGGGAACTTACCCCGCGCTTTCCTGTTAGGAAAGGGGTCCGTCAGGGCTGTGTTTTAGCCCCCACTTTATTCTGCCTCTTTGTCAACGGGCTCATTGATCATCTCAATAGAATTAAAGACAACGATGCCCCAAAGTTAGCCTCTGGGAGGGTGCCGGCGCTGATGTTCGCGGACGACACCCTCCTACTTGCTAAAACACCAATGGGTATTCAGCGTACTCTCAACGGGTTTGCCAATTTTTGCAGGCTCCGGGGATTGGAGATCAATATTTCAAAAACAAAGTACATGGTCTTCAACCCCCCTAAAACTACTCGCCTGAATCCATCTCTCTATGGAATTCCCCTGGAAAGAGTTAAGGTGTTTGATTATTTGGGTGTAACTTTGTCCGAACACTTTGAATGGGGGCCACAGATGACAAAGGCAAGGCTTAGGCTTACGCAGACGGTGGGTGGGATTATGAAACTACATAGCTCCTCTGCATTCAAACCGGTGGGTCCCGTGGTGGAAGTTTACAAGGCACAAGCACGGGGTGCTACTCTGTATGGGGCAGAACTGTGGGGGCACCGCCCCTCTCCTGATCTGAGTAAGATGGAGAACAGCTTCCTGCGGCAGCTCCTAGGCCTTCCTCGTAGTACTCCCCTGCTGCCTATTCGCATGGACTTGAGTATTAGGCCTATAGACGAGGAGATCGCCCTCAGACCTATCACATTTTGGCGCCGTCTATGGGCGACCCCGGAATTGTCCATTTTTAGGGCTGAGCTTAAGGAGTTTTTAGTCCCCTGTACTCTTAAGAAAATTCCCTGGTTAAACCATATAAGAGACCACGCTTCCAAGTTAGGTATGATAGACTTATGGAGGTCACCTGAGATAGTATGCCCAACGACCTCCAGGGTGGCTCTAGTTGGGCGCTATAGATCTTACAAACTAGCGGCCACCCAGGAAAGTTCCTCTCACGGTCGTTTGACTATGGAGTTTCTCCAAGTCAAAGACGTGTACAATAGAGAATCCTTTCTGGATACTATTGAACCCCCTTTAGCCAGGAAACTTTATGTTCAGTTCAGGATAGGGTCTCTCCCACTTCGTTCTTTTACCAGCAAATGGGCTATAGAAAGCAATAGTGAGTGTCCCGCCTGTAAGTACAGGGAAGAGTCGATTACCCATATTTTCTTTTCTTGCCCAGCCTATCTTATGCCGCGCAAGCGTTGGTTAATCCAACTGTGTAAGAATATCGGCTTTGTGCGTTGCGTGGAGGCATTGAGGGTTCTAAAATATGCAACTCACCCGCCAATAGTGTTTGCTGTCTCACGTTTTTTAAATTCAATGTGGTTCATTAGGCGGCCTTTTTGTAATGCAGTTGATTCCGGGCGGAGAGAAATAGTTGATCATGCACAGGATTGTTTTTTATCACTTATGAGTCCCCCCGGATCTAGACTGTATCCATTCCTAATTTTGAATAACTTTTATCTCCATTTTTATTGTAGCTTTTTCACTAGCATGGCCGAGTTCTGTTTCTTATGTGTATCTCTTTAAAACTGCTGTGAATTTAATGATAATGAACTCGGTAATATCGAATGTGTTATTGTAAATATTTTTTAAGCGTTTTAATGTTTTAATGTCAAATGCACTTTTATGGTCTTTTGTGGCCGAAATAAAGTTATGGAATGGAATGGATATTCACAAGAACGTGCGCTAAACATCTCCAAAAAACGTTAACGCAACTTTACACATTGCAGTCTATCGCGGGAATTTAACCCTGTGTTAACGTGGAATTCACAACACGGCGGTACCATGCGATAGTTTGCCGAAAACCCGCCCAATGTCCGCGATACAACCACCCCGACGGAGATAAAAACACAAACCCCAACACCAAAAAACGTGCGATGAGCCCATTCGCGATGAGGAAAGCAGCGATAAGCAGCGCCAGGCCAGCGACACACACACGGCAGGCGGGAATAAGCACAACAAAAGCAGGAAAAAGGAAGACAAACCAAACAGAAAACAACAGCGAAGCACAATGGAGGCAGCCGGAGCTAGTACACAACCCCACAAGCCCCATTGGCAACAAAACATTCTACATGGCAGTCTATCGTGGACAAGGTGAATGCAGCCGGAGAGCGGAGGAGGACAATGGAAGAAAACCAGAACAGCTGGAATGATGCGAAACGCACAAACAAGCAGAAACACGCCAACAACCAGAAGGCAGCAATGCACACCGGAGGTGGGAGTCCAGCGCCACACCAGGAGCTGGATGACATGGAGGAAATGGTGTCCACCACATCAGTCTGGAGATGGTGGCAGGAGTCGAGGACCGGAAACTGCACAAAATCAACAGACACAACAGCAACAGGGAGAGGAACGACCAGGGACTGGGGGGACGGGGGGAGATGGGCACAATGGCACACATGCAAAATTAAGCACAGCACAACTGCAGACAAACCATGCCCAAGAGTAACAACACCAACCAAGAGCACAAGTCACACAACTCGGCAATATCACACCACTGAACAAGCACAGAAGTGAAAACCACACTGCCTGAAAGGGAGCAGGGTGAGCCAAATCAGAGCTGAAGGGACATCTCACACACAATGCAGCACACACACATAGGAAGCAGAGCACCCCAACATCGAACACAATGTGGTACAAACAGCAACATTTGCACAACCGAACACAGGACACAAGTGCACCCGCTTGTGGCCGGTAAATGGCCATACGCATCTGGCAAAGCACGAAACAGGGACATGATAATGCACAAGTACAAACCCACAGCCCTGATGGGGTAGCAATGCATGTATGGCAGGGACCCAGATAGGCCGTGACACACACATTGGCATACAAATCAACACTCATCACAGTTGGAGACAAGTGAAGGTGCGGAAACTTTATCAACGATTGCGTGTCAGTACGGCCAAGAGAAGTGCCACGACATGCAGACCAATGCAGCAGCATGTCTGAATGAGGAACGTTGGAAAGCGCCCATGTCCACCCCGGGGGAGTCCATCACCCACACAAGTCAGTGCCAACCCGCGTTGGTTGTCCGCGCATGGATCCGGAGTCCAGGTCAATGCAGCCATGTCCACTGTCGTCTTGGGACATGTGACCAGATCCCCAACATGCAACCAGGCGTCGGGACATGTGCAATGGGTCACATTCAGTTGTGGCTGCAGGTACGTTGTCACTCGTCCATGAACGCGAGTGCAGCAGCGTAGGCCAACATTTCCAATGAGAGCTCGTTGTCGACTAGATCTAACATGTCGGCGACGTAACCCATCAGCTGTCCCGGACAGATGTGCTGACTCCAACCCCTGGCCCCAATTGGCACTAAAGCCCAATAGGGGAGCGGCTCAATGTGGTCACTGCACACGACGACTCGTGCAATCTCCCAGGTCCAGTTGCCAGCATGCATGCCAATCATCCAGGCATGCCATAAACGGGCATCACGGTGACACTCCTGGTCGTGGGCCAACAGGGGGCGCACACACACGTCGAAATCCAGGTCAGCTACCGTTACTTTGGAGAGGCAGCCATCCATGGTCCACTCGAATGTGCACGAGCGACAATGCAACACAGGCTGAACGCAGGTGACGTTGGCAAGGCGGAAGCTTAGCCAGTAACTGATCCGCAGCACTGCCAATGGCAGTGCCCCCAGTACATGCAGCAGACGTGCACGGTACCAGTCCACGTAACTGGAGTTGTGCATGTGTCCGGGATGGTCTGCCATTGCGTCAGTGGCTCTGCTTGAAGCGGCACCGTGCTGACCCGCGCCAGTCCTGTGGATGAAATGGCACAGCTCGGATCAATGAGCAGTGTCTGTGTGCAACGGGTGCAGGCCTGCGGTGGGGTGGGAGTACGTGTGAAGGCCATTTCACGCACGCTAACTACGACCAAGGACTTCTGTGTGTGGGATGTGTACACGTTGGTCTCACGTCGGGCAGTGCGTAGTGTGGGAGTCGCCAGCAAATGCTATCGTATCTGTCAGGGGGTGCTGGGCACATGCAAGTCCCAGCTCGAAGCTGCAGATGTGCTACCGCCTGATAGTTCAGACAAAGGACCTTTCATCCCTACAGTAACTTTACCATCTGCTTGCATACAGGAGATGTACAGAGGCCTGTCGTGGGTGGGGTGGGATGTCTGCGACCCAGGGAATCATGGATGATATGCCGAGCACGTGGCACATGAGCGGCCTCACTGTGTGTTACGTTGCCTCACAGCTGCTCCTCCCTCCCACGAGCCCCCACACTTGTGTGCGCTGCGCGGTTGTATCACGTGCACTCCTACGGCACACCATTGTCATGCCTGTCTGTGCATGTCCAGCGGCATGCCAACAACACCGTGAAGCTGGCCGTTGAGGGTGTGCGGCCACGTGAGTGTAGGCCAATGGTCCGGACAGGGCGGACACAGGTGTACAGTCCATGGCTTGCTGTGATCGCGCTGCGATTGAGGCTAGGCATCTGACTTATGCAGCCGCAGGACTGATACACATAACACTTGGCATGCATGAGCCAAGACCCCGAGCGGTCTTGCGCTCCTACATTTCCCCGTACGTGCGGGCCCGCCCTCCAGGTGCATGCTACATTGCAACATCGACTACTGTGGCCCTGGTGGCGACAACACTCCAACACAGAGACACGCTTACCGCACTTCCTGCTCAAGGCCAGACCAGAGCCACGCCCTGATCCCCCTGCCGAATCAGCACAACCCTGCTCTGACCTAACGTATGCCGGACCAGCACACGCCGCTTGTGCATGCAGGGGGGGGGCAGGCGGAGCTACATGTCCAAGGTCTCAGCCACTGCTGAGGTGACATGGTATCGTCCGCTGAAGACAGCACACTGTGATGTTGCAGGGCTCGGGCCCATCATGCTGACATAATGACCACACGGACACACTTGCTTAGATGGTGTGAATGGCTATGGGCATGTGCGCCCGGCCACTTTTATTAGCACGCTCACATTTCGAGTGACACCTGTGTTGGATGTGTGTGGGGTGTGTGTACACCAGCCGTAATGGAGTGCCTGGTGCAGTCAAAAAACGACAACAGTGTACATCGTTAAGGACACAACCATTCAACCATAAAGGCCCCATGACTTGAGCTGCACAGAGTTAGTGGCCCCGGATGCACAGCGTCCTGCACGGGCCTACCGCCATGGGCCGCTGACTTGCGGTGCACTGGGGCAGGGTCACGAGAGCAGAGCAGGTTCTCGTAGATGACAAAGGGGGTTGTCGCGGAGTGTCTCGGTGGACAGTGGAAGGTATACCCCCTGGGCATGATGCAGAGTGCAGAACCACGCTGAAACAGTCATTATGGTGGAGATGAATAGAACAGACACATGTCGAACACCAAGTCCGGCCCAGCCAGATGATGATGCAGACAACCCCCAGGCCATGGACTCAGACGCCACCAAAGTCCAACCAGAAAGTGCCCATGACTCATTGCGCACAGAGTTAGTGGCACCAGTGCTGATAGGGGATGCCGCCTGCGATGATGATGTGGACTCCTCCATATCTTACCCAAGACACAGTTCCACATGTGTGACCTACTGGACCGCAGTGTAGGCCTGAGGCAGCGGTCAGCAGGGGCCATTCACCGAGTGTCGCCGGCTTACGTTGGCTGGTCCCACCGGCCTGCGTAGTTCAGGTTCAGTGGCACCACGGGACGCGGACTTGCGGTGAACAGGGTTGGGGGCACCAGGTCAGTTGTTGCTAGTGTTCGGTCACCTCCGTGATGAGGATCCGGCTTTCATCCGGACTGAGCCGCATCTTCCTCTTACTCCTCTCCGTGCGCACACTGGTATGGACTCTGCCATTCATGAATCACAACTAAGTGCTGGATGTGGAACCTACTGGACCGCAGTGTAGGCCGGGGGCAGCGGTCAGCACGGGCCCACAGACATGTGTCGTGTGCTTGCGATGCAGACTTTGGCCTCACTGATCGGAGGGAGTTCAGTGATGTGGACGCTGCCACGGACTTGGGGTCACTGCCATTCAAAACTCAGGACACAGTTCCACATGTGGGACCTACTGGGCCGCAGTGTAGGCCTGAGCCCTCATCCAAGTGTCGCCGGCTTGCGTTGAACAGGGTTAGTGGCACCACGTGTCGCCGGCTTGCATTGAACAGGGTTAGTGGCACCACGTGTCGCAGGCTTGCGATGCAGACTTTGGCTTCACTGATCGGAGGGAGTTCAGTGATGTGGACGCTGCCACAGACTTGGGGTCACTGCCATTCTTAACTCACGACTCAGTACAACATGTGCCAACAACTGTGCCGAAGAGTACGCCGGTGGAGTATGTCAATGAAAAAGGAGTACTGTGGGCCAGCGTCGTGGAGGCCAGCGATGGTCTGCGGAGGCTGCAAAGGTCGCAGGACTGGGGCTTGGAGCTTGCACCGGCACATGGTGGGCCCTCTTTGACACACGCCGGTGTCGGCAGGTGAGCGGAGCCTCCTTGGTGCGCTGGGGCATGCATGACGGGTCTGGGGACCAGCGGCCCGGGGTGCAGCAGGCGCACAGGGACGCAGGCCCCGCCGCGCACGGCGCCGGCCTCGTGGCAGGCTGAGAGGCGCCGCCCTGGCAGACACGTTGGCCATTCTGAAAGAGGACCACGCCCAGTGCGACAGGGTTTTTATTCACACCCCTACGCAGGCCTGGCGTACGCAGGGCCAACTCACTCCGCTCGCGCATACAGGGGGGGATGTAACGTGCGACATTTCCGCGTTCTGCCCCACAGCCTGTGGGGACATGGTAGCATCTACTGGCCACTACACTCCATGCACCAGCAGTTAATGTCCACATGGCCATTTCCGTGGTTTGCACATTGGAGTCTGTCCGGCACCTCCACGCCACACCTGGCATTGGGTAGGTTCTCATTCATTAGTCACTTGCCGCTCTCGCACATGCCTGCTCCAAGCCTCTCCTCACATTCTGCTATTGTGTGGCTGTGGTGCCATGCCGTGGCTGGGTTGTGTGCATGGCAAGCCCAGGTTCCCAATGGAGTCGTGTTGTCGTGTCTGGTCGGTTGGCATGTTGTGTGGCATGTTGCATGTAGTTCTGCTGCGTGCCCATTGCCAGTGTCGTGAGTTGCATGACTGTGGGGTGGAGGTGTGTGGTGTGTTCATTTGGTACCTACCAACGAGCACTGCATTTCCATAGGTGCCATCCTGGGAGCGCTGGATGATGATGGACTGTCGGGAGATGTAGGAATCATGCACTCTGCCTGGGGAGTTGGCCACAACATTGTTGAGGAGTTCCGGGTGGTCCACTATTGCCTGCACATTCATGGGATGCGTGTGCTTTCTGTTGCGGTAGTTGTGTGCAGTGTCGGCAGGGGGCATGAGGGGTACATGTGTGCAGTCGATTGCCCCCGACACGTGAGGGAATCCAGCTATGGCGTAGGAGCCTTGCTTGGTCTCCAGCTGCTCCTGCGCAGTGTGGGTGAAGTGGAGGTGCTGGGGTACCAGGCTGATGATGGCATCCAGGACAGGTGTGATGAACTTGGATGGGGCTGGCTGTGTGTCTCCTCCGACTCTGGCAGTTGTGGGTTGGAAGGTACCAGAGGCCAACATGTGCAACACAGCCGGCAGCTTTGTCTGCGGACGGATGTTTGTTGTCCGCTGTGTTGGTACCGTCAGCAGGTGGGCGATGTTTGTCCTTTTAGGCCTGTAGTGGGCAATGTCCTCCTCTGGCGTTCGGTCTGTGAGGCTGGTGCGTTTAAGGTGGGTCCGCTGTCTTTGTGTACGCTGCCTCTGTGGTGGTACGGGGGGGACGGGTCCTGGGGGTGGTGGAGGGCCTGGGGGTGGTGGCGGTGGGTGTTGTGGCCCTCATGGGTCTCCGAGCTGCATGATCATTGTCTCCATGGCATCTGTGGGTCTTCAGATGTGGCTCTTGGCTGGGCTCCCTTTCATGCTGCAGGTAGTCGTCCTGCTTAACACCAGCAAAAGGCAGGTGTTAATTCCCTGCTGCTACCGCGGCTTATCGCCTGTTTTTGGTTCGCATCGCAGATCTGGCAGTTCGTTGTGAAAGTGGTGTAGTGGTGTTTTCGTGTGTTTTTGCACGGGAACGCCTACTCTGCATCTCATTAGGGTTAGTTGGTGGTGTCACCCGTGGAGATAAATTTTGCGGCAGTTATCGCGGGAATACTGGGGATGTCTGCAGTTTGCACCCGCTTGTGAATGGGGCGTTAAATCTATCTCCACTTTTGATGCGTTAAGGTGGCGATAACTCGGCGATAAGTCCTTGTGAATATGCCCCTAAATGATTCCCATTGTGATACAGGTCACCTGTAGTGCCTTCGTCAAAAAAAAAGTAACAAGGTAGCATTCGGGTCTCCAAAGTCCATAAGGGTACTTATTTTGTGAACTGACTGACTGACAGTAGAGAACCAGAGGAACGACACCCATAAATCTCTGTGTTACACACATTATAAAGGTTGATGTTAAATGGAGAGGATAAAGAGGCCCCAAAATGAGTTTTTTGATTACAAGTAAGTGTCTCCCAAACACACTTTATGAGCTGGGACATAATGGTTAGTAAAACGCCTTTAGACCTTTTATCACTGGAATACAATAGGATCGATACGCATGCTGAAAGCATCATCACACACAGCCTTTTTGTGGGTCAGTAACTATCCTCTCCTGCTCAGAGTACTCAGAGCCTGTACCTGCGAATGGTGTTTTCCACTCCAGGGATTCGCTCCATTCACTCCACTGGGCACCTTTATTAAATTTTTTCTGATTCGTCCGGACCTGAACTTCATAGAGTGTATCTGGTTTGAGAACTGGGATTTCAAGCCACTGCTGATCCTGTCCAATAAGCAGAGTCTGTAAAGAGTAAGAGAGGAAAAGGCTGATACACTGATTATGTCTGACAAAAGGAGCCCTCAATCCCCAGAGACTCTTAATATCCTTCATGTCCTCACAAACTCTCTCTGATCATACAAGATTTGAGGCTACGGAAGTTTTATAGTCCCTCTCACCTTTGCAATCCAGATAGAATGGCCCTTCTCTGCCCCTCCAACCCCATGAGTTCCCCCTATCCCACAAGAGACTGCCTCTACTCTTCTCACTTCAGAGCCCCTTTTTTATCACTGTGTGGGGGGCTTTCTCTAACCCTGTAACCCCTGCAGTGGTCCCTTTAGCCCACAACATACATCATGCTACTGCTTTCTTACCAGGTGTCCCCTTTTCATTTCTTAGAGGATATGATTGTTTGGTACCTGCCAGGGTTCTCCACTTGGCCTGTAACGCACTTCATAGAATCTCGTGCCATCCACATAGGGGTAGTTGCGGGAGACCCAGGTGAGGTTGGTACGTGCATCACTGAGGTTAACGAATCGCAGGGATTCAGGAGGGTTGAGCTTCACTAAAGAAAACAAAATAACAAGAAGTTGTGATGAAGGTGCACCCCAACAGTGTGAAAATATACGACAGTCTTCAAAAGAAGCAGGATTGCTAATGGGCGCAAATCAGACATGTGAGAACATGTGGGTAGACTTATAAGAGAAGAGTTACCTCGGTGAACAGCCTGCACACCACCCTAGTTCAGTAGCTACTATTCCCAAACACACTGCTTGACCCCCTGGCATTCCTTTTTTTTTATTGACAGCACAAATTTCATGGTACAGCAGTTATGGGTGAAGCTCCCATCCAGCGAGTGCATGAGCATAAACAGTAATACAAGGTAGTGATGGTGCGTGTGGATTGCTTGCAGCACAGTGCAGTTTTGGCAGCAATGTTGATAGTTACTGCGTAGGTATTAACAGCATGACAGAAAGAAAGATTAATAAGAAAAAAGAAAGAAATAACAGTAAACAAATCAACAAGTTAAGAGCACTGAGGTCCGACATAAGCATGTGAAAGTCCATGGTTCCACATCAAGTACATACTCAATCTATAGGGGGAGCCGATTCACCATGACTGTGTGTACTGATAGGGAACCAGGGAGTTGGTTGTCCTGTAGGGTTGGTTCCTGTTCTACATTTCATTGGAGGGGGAGGGGGAGGTGAGGAGACAGGGCTGTCTAGGATAACCCAGAGGGCAGTACATGAATGGGCAGTGGGTTGGTGTTGACGCAAACAACATGTCAGGGGCCTAGAGTGAAATCACTACATTTGTGGGGATGGTGTGTGACAGAAAGCAGCGGTGAAGCCGTGCCTTGCCACTTGGTGGCATGCAACAACATAGCAGATATGGAAGTCATGGTGGGCGTTCATCGGATTTGGCTTCCACTTTGAAGAGGAAAGTCTCCCAGCATTTGCCTCCCTTGCGGGTGTCATCCTGCATGCGAAGCAGCCTAATGGTGTGAGCCTCTGCTCTGGTCCATGCCAATAAGACACGGAGCCAGTGTTGGAGGTCTGGGGGGGATTTCCAGGCCATATCTATATTGCGTTTAAACAGGACAAAGCCCAGATCTATGAAGTGATGCGGGTGTTTGTCACCTTTCGCCCGGGGGCGCAGCCCTAACAAACAAGATTCAGGAGTGGGGTTGTTGCAGGGATTCTGCACATACACAGAACTATGCGCAGGAAAACGGGACCTCAGTGTATAGGGGCGTACCAACCTACCACATTAGTGCCCAAAATCCCAATACCGACTAGCTATAGTGTCTCATTCATTCTCCTCCAAATATCACGGAGCTACAAATGATTAGACAACTCAGAACACAACACTCCCGACTCTCTCAGGAATCGCCGGAGCAAGACGTACTCTTTCGCTCACTCACTCGTACTTGTCCACAATGAGAATAGGCAGAGTCACTGTAAACAGTTCAAACTCTTTATTTTAACTATCGTGCTCTACAATTCAGTATACGAGCCTCAACCATCAGCAAAATGCATAAACTCAGCACAGTTAGCATTGTTACAATTCCATAGAATACAAAGGGTGAAGTCATTATATAAAGACTGTGGATAAAGGACAATTAGGCCTAACCACCCTCCCCTTGGCTAGAAGAAGTTTATTTTATATAAAGGAAGATCTCTGGGCTTTGAGAGCAGACCCCATACCTTAAAGCCCGAATGTAAGGTTTACATCATAGGAACAGCGGAGCTCTTCTCCATGGAACGGCTTTCTCCAAGTGTGTTAAAACAACATGCAACAACGTAATATCAAAGCATGATTCTTCAGTACTGCAGCTGTGTGTAGCATGTTATGTCTAGGTGCTAGGGACTGACCAGAACAGAATAACAAGGGGCATTGTTTATCGACCTTGCACATCGTGTTCAGACAAAGCTCCAGGAAAGGCAGAGAACGCGAAAAGCAAACAGTTCCCATGTGAAAGGCATAAACAGAGGCTTGCAAAATAAAGTCATGTAGCAACGTGCGCAAAAGCAGCATCATGGCAGCAAAGCTCATGCTAACTTAGCAATGTTGACAATGTCCCCTAAGGGCCATATAACACCCTCCCCCTGGTATGGTCATAGGACATAGACAAATGACTAAAGCAGAGTTCAGAAGTCAAGCAGAGTTCAAAAGCGCTGTAAAAAAAAATCCAAACTGGGAAAAAAAATAGATGTTTAAAAAAAAATATCGAAACGGACGTTGATATTAGTGGTAAAAGCGTGTTCTCAGCGATAAAGTTATAATGGAGAAGGTGGTTAATCCATCAAAGTACGTGAACCCAAGAATGCAATTCCCTCCAAAAGATCATCCCTATTGTTAGTTGAAAAAAGGGATGCCATCCAATCAAGTAAGTCAAAGGAACAAACGTGCTCCTCGTAATCTGATGCCTCCAAAAGCATGACTGGACAACTTGCGTGATTTTCGATGAAACATGGATGCAGGAAGTTCTGCGCAGCCACACAGATATCCCATTCAGCCAATACTCCAAGAGCTGCAGCACGCGCCATACGGCCATCCCCAGAACAAGCCTGGTCATGGGCCTCTAAGGGACCAATTCACCGGTCAAAATCCGGGACTGGCCATGACCTATTGGAGAGGCACAAATCCGTCGCCAAATAGAAGGGGCAGAGTCGACAGTAGAAAACTGGTTGCGCGCAAGTAAAGTAGGCAAAGCGAAAAGTAAATCCATAACTCACGCTAAGCGTCGCTAAAGGCAAGCATCCAAAAATGTGTTGCATTCTGTCACGGTACAGTTGCAACTGGCCTGGTCTGTGCAGTACTACAAGATGAGCAGCCATTGAGCAGCAGGAACAGAAGCAGCAGGACTCCACCAGCTAACGCTAGCAGTAAAGGGAAGCCGCGAAAGACGCTGGAAAAAATTGAATAAATAAAACCCGGTATTACTCCAAATATCATCTGAAAGGAAGTCACAAGGCCGGATCCCACACGTTTAAAAAAATGTGCAAGGCCTTTAGTGTCAGACGCGTTAAATATTTGATGTATAAGCTCCCCAAAACGAAGTGGGAAGTTAGTGTTTAGAAGGGACTGTATCTCGCTTGATGTCCTAGCCACCTGTAATTCGAAGGTCTCTCGAGCCGAAGTGAGAGCAACCTCTTGCTGGAATAGTAGCGCTTTGAGCCTGCTTAATTTGTTGAAATCTGTTTTCAAAGTAGGAATGGAAGGCCAAATAGAACTATCTACACTCCCATGCGGGGGCGGAAATAGCACATTGCTACAACAAGTAACTTGTTGTGAGACTGTTACTAAATAGGGAATTCCTGCCCGTAAACCACAGCAGTCTTGGTTGTTCAAAATAAGATAACTGCCGTTGGTAAGCTGGGTAAAAGCGGGAATTATTGATGGCGCTGGCGTACCTTTCAAAAAACAAGCCAGATTAGGCGCCGACACGTTACATGCGCCGTGCAATTTTACGTGTTTGCAAACTAAGGAATGACCAACCGTGGAATCGCAGTCCTCCCCTGTTAGGAAAACTTCCTTATCCTCACGTTGACATCTGTAAGTGAAAGGCAGGGACCATAATTCATGGAGAAATGCACTACCAAGTGGTTCAAAGCGGCCAATTGGAAAATGTTGCATGCAGGATTTAAATTGAAACAGAGAAAAAGGGAGAGAAATAACCCCATGAATTAACCAAACAGCAGAGTCCGTTTCCACTACCGAGAACGGCAAGGGTTCCAATTGTTCAATATGCAAAAGAGTATATGCAGCATCTTTCATGGACAAAATCTTTGTTTATCAGTGAGATTAAACGGCAGAAACAAAGCAGTAGCATTTAAATAAGCCCAAGGGACTGTTCCTATTTTGAGAGTCTGCAATGTCCATGCAAACTGCATAACCAGGGATGTGGAATTCCTATAGCCCGACGCCCGGGACATATTGTTTGGGGTCAAGGGCAACAAGTTTTCATGTGTATTTTGTCCTTAGGACAAGTAGGCCCAGCCCCTTACAGCACAAACCCTTTGGCTGCCAGTTTACAGTACCACATTCTAGATCAGTGAAAGGCATTGACTGCAGTTAAGGTGATATTTGTTTCCATGTGTTAATGCTGTTCAAACTTGTATTTATGGTTCATTAATGCAAAGCTTTTATTATTAGGGTGAGCGCTCTAAGTAAATGTTGTAAGCTCAGACTGCACTACTAACAGTTGTTCCAGTATAAAAACATGTACGCACGTTTTCAATGTTTAGCAATATGAGGCTATGTATACTGCTCCCAGAATGCTTTCTGATTAGATGCAAATATTGGCAGAAGCTTGAAAGCAAGATTGACGATTCTTTGCTTTCAAAATAAAATGTTCACAAAAAAATGCAAAAACATTTCACTATACTGTAAAATTTTAGGCACCATTTCTTTGCAACATCATTTAGTATAATGTGTTGATGTATGCTAGTATTTCCCAAAAATATTTATAATGGAACATCAGTGTAACCATTTTTAATAAGATTATGGAACCATAAAAATAAACAAGCATTGGTAAAGTCAGTAGGTCTGAAATTGTTGGTCAGCCTTTTTGTTTTGTCAATGTGTGACTTGTTTTGGCATGGTTTTTGTAAAACCTTATTGCTTTGGGAGCTGCAGGGCCCTCACCATCATAACAAACATTGGCAAAAGCAAAAATTGTTTTGCCACAGTAGTTCCTGGCACTGAACTAAACGACTGTGTGTTGATATGCTCCTTGTGAAAGAACAGAATGCTGTCACTCACAGTGAAGCTAGCTGATAGACAGAGAGAGAGAGACAGAATTTTAATAAACACAAAAGGTAATGGTTAACGCCAGACCTAATTAGGGGCCCAATTATTAAATAAAGTCTCAAAAGTGCACCCATGTCTTTGCATTAAGTGCAGATATACTACTTTTGTGAATTCACAAGACTTTACACGAGTAGGGCAAGAAATAGTATTCCTAAAAAATATTTGTGAACTGCATTTCAGCATGAGCAAATATCCAGGTGTAGATTTGCTCATGCGAAAATCTGAGTGTTTGCAAGTTCACTTTCCCTCCAACCACATTTTTTCCCAACCCTGGAAGAAGTTTTATGTCTGCCATTGTCAGGAGTAAATGTCCAATCTTTCTCAGTATGGGAAAAGATTAGAGAAGAGTTAGTGAAAACCCTTGAATCATGCAAGTTAGTAGGTCTGCACAGACTCAAAAGGGTAGTCCAACCCTGGAACTGTTGCTTACTTCTATCTTCAGCCCCAGTATGTAGATCTGCGGAAACGTGGCAACATAAGGGAATTGCTAGTATTTAACCCCTACTATGGAAGGAGCCCTGGCATAATCGGAGAGGATATTTCAGACCTCATATATATATATATATATATATATATATATATATATATATATATATATATATATATATAATGAGATTGCTGCCATAATTTTTCTCTGCATTACATGGCACAAAAAGGACAAGTGGATTTTGTGACAGGACACGTAGATTTATGAAGCAACCTGCCCCATGGACAAGTAGATATTTTATTAAATTCCACACCCCTGCATAACAGATCTTAATTGATTTTGACCATGATACAACACAGACACATCACTCTGAACAATATCAATAACAGATGAAACAATATTATCCAACGTATAAATCCGTGAGGAAAGTGTGTTGATGCTATTGTCTACTACAGCAAGGACTTTTTCTAAATTGGCTTGATCAGTTTGGCACAGACGAAGGGCAGCCTCAATCTGCGAAAGTTTCCAAATTTCATTGTAAGCGGCATAGATAAACCTCTTAGACCTAGGATTCTTAGGTCCTAAGGTGAAATCAGCCAGATTGATCTCATTGGACAAGAGTGAAAGGTGTTGCTTCACTGATGCCAATGTGGAATGTTCTAACCATTGTTGGCATAACTTACCCACCGAGTATGTTGTGACCGAATGTGTGAAGGGATAACGAGGATCAGGTCTAGTCAAAATGAAACCTGGCGTAACATTATAAAAATGCAATTGGCATGCATTTGTATTTGTTGGCCACACTAACCACCCGGAAGAATCAATTTCAGAGACATTGAAAGTG
Organism: Calotriton arnoldi; assembly: GCA_963921515.1. Classification (NCBI taxonomy): domain Eukaryota; kingdom Metazoa; phylum Chordata; class Amphibia; order Caudata; family Salamandridae; genus Calotriton; species Calotriton arnoldi. The sequence continues at coordinate 169,795 of CAWUFW010006283.1, read as the reverse complement.
TCATTTCGAAGCAAAGCTTGCAATGCTTCAATAGTATAATTTGTATGTGAGTTCCAATCTTCATATTCCGCTAAAGATGGAATGGACGGGGTATTCAAATTTTTTACAGTGGCCAAGCCAAAACAAGTGGTTTGGTATACTGTGTCATTTAAAAATAAAATTTGAGCTGGGATCAGGCAGGCGCGATGTAAAGCCTCAGTTCCCTGAACCTGCCAAGGCTTCGTGCCCCAAATCGATTTTAAATCAACGGTCTCCTTCCAGTGATCATAACCCTCTGAAGCCAATTTAGTTCTAAACAAGTTGGCGTAAATCAATTTAGTGTGGGTCAACATAAATTTGGATTGGGTAGACGATTGAAGTTTAAAGAAATAGGATTCCGGATTAGATATGTCATAATCCGTAAAATATGTGAACTTATCTCTAAGAGTTTTAGAACTCCCCTCTACGGGAGTAGGACAATGTTCCCATTGCGTATAATTAAAAACAGGTCTTAACGTGTTTGTTTTGTGTAAAAAATGATGCCCATAATGTTGATAGCAAAATAGATCCCCATAATTGGCAGAATTTAAATACAAATCTTCAGCATTAAAGGCAGCATAATATTTTAAATCAGAAAATAATGCATGCACTGCTTGTACATCCCAATCGTCAGAATGTATGTCCCGTGTAACCACATCTCCTAATGAAACGCGAAACACACTGGGACCCTAAGGACCTCGGTCGGACTGTGGATTTCGAGGGCTACTTTGTCCCAAACAATGCCATCTGCAACCGGGAATGCCGAAATGTTCACAAGTGTCTGATCACGTTTCATGATATGGGACGATGTGTGTGGGGCCAGAATTCCATCAACCAAGTTTACAGCAGAGCGTTCTGGCAAGTAATGACCATTGATGAGCAAAATGAACACTGTCACAAATCCAATTGACATGAGGAGGAAAATCAGTATAAGCACCATCCAAATGTAGGTCCACGGAGGGACCAAGTAAGTCTTTTTGAACCAAGAGAAAAAAATACTTAATTTAGTCGGTGTGTCTGCCAAACTGGATGTCGAAGAGGACGAGCCGGATGAGTGGCTTGCATGATCTCCATAAGTAGGTCAAGGAATCAGAGGTGGAAGCGTCGGGTCCGCCTGATGTTCTCGAGGACTGTTCGGCACCTCACTCACGGACTCATCAGCATGATATGTATACTTGACATCCATAGTGGAAGAGAGAGGTCGGACGGGTGAAAGATTAATTACAGTGTCCATCACTTTCTTAGTCACACGCGGACCACAGGAAGATGATGAAGTCGGTGGACCCAATGAAATTGCGTTGCACAAAACTGCAGGCGTTACACTATTCAGAATCGGCCACATGGTGTAACTTGACATTGTCCACTGATATGTATCTGTTGTCTTTGCGACCAGGCAAAGGAGGTAAAATGACTGTACGAGTACCCTCCAGTCCAAGCACTGGAACCGGTGCACTATAAGAGGGACCAAACTTTTTTTTGTTCTCCAGCTTTTCTCGTACCAGGTCTCCAATCTTAGGCAGCCAGCCGGCAACTGGAATCAGCAGTGCTGCATCAGTGGAAGAGGGTAAATGTTCAGTAGCATAGCTGTCACATGCCTTTTGTAGATCCTGTAACACAGTAGAATGATTATCTACGTCAAAGGTTGTGGCAGCCGCCACAACGTCTAGACCATCAAGGTCTGGCACAAACATTTTAATGCCAAAGTGCATTTCGTATGGGGTCCGCCCACCCAGAGATCTTCTAGGGAGATTATTATGTGCACGTTGAACCCCATACAAGTGGGCCAGCCAGTTCCTGCCAGTATCTAAGACTCTAGCTGTCAAGGATTGCTTTAAGTCACGGTTCATTCGTTCCACAATTGAATTTCCCTCAGGCCTATATGGAGACGAAAACCGCACCAGCACCCCCATTGACTTCATCGCATCCTTGTACGCCTTAGAGGCGAACGCTGGACCTTGGTCAGAATGGAAGATGCCACAGACAAACATCCCGACAAAGACACGCAAATCCCTGATGACATTTCGAGCGTCAGCACTGCGTTGTGGCCAAACCCAAAGGAATCTAGTGCACGAATCAACTGCAACAAAGATATATTTATATGCAGTATCAGAAGAGAGAGGACCGCAGTGATCAAGATAGATACAGCCAAAAGGTTGATTAGAAATACACAGCTGTGTTTGCGGTGGACGTGAAACCGTAGACGGCTTGATTTGCTGACAAATGTCACAAGAAAGTACATAATTACGGGTCTGTTTGTATAAACCACGCCACCAGTAACGTTGCTGTAAAATGGAGACTGTCGCAGACACACCAGCATGTGCAGATGCCATGCCCTCGTGTGTGGCCTTGATCAAAGCAGGTCTGCGGTCCAAGTTGGGAATCATCCTATCCCCAACTGAAGGAATCAAAGCGTAAGGAACCTGTTCGGGAGTCATATGATAAGAGTATTTCGAAGGGAAACCCTGAGGATAAACGGTTCCCTCCCTCGTTGCAGCTACAGCTGCCAGAATATCATTATCTATTTTAGTCATGGACCTTGTAACTGCTGCTTCGGAACACGTGGCTACTGCAGATTTGGCCGCTTCATCAGCCAAAGAATTACCAAGAGCATGTGATCCCACACGCTGATGGTCAAGAGTATGGATAACCTGTGTGAGGGGCAGATGTTGTTTAAGGTCTGCCACTCGAACCCAAAGAGTTTTATGCTTAATTGCGCTGCCTTTAGAATCTCGATAGTCATTCCGAGACCAAAAGAATAAGTTGTCGTTAAAAGACTGGACACAGTAATAGGAATCGCACACAATAAGAGTATTCACATTTGGATCAGCAAACTTGAGAGCAAGAACAAGAGCACACAGCTCCGCCAATTATGCCGTACAGTCTCCAAGTGCCTGAGTGTGCACAATGGAAGACTTAAACTCTCCATTAACAATTGAGCCAGCAACAATTGCGCAAGCTGCAGAATAAGCGTGTTTGGAACCCGTGGCCGGTTGAGCCGAGCCATCGGTATAAATGATGCAGCCGTACTCATGTAGAGGAAGCAGAGACAAGGGAGGAGGATGAACGTGTTCATACTGTAAGAACTCCTGAGTCTGAAGTGCAGCGTCAAAGATAAACGTGACATCCGCCGATGTCAATGAAGTAGCCCATTGTATCCAACGGGGGTGTAGTGCTTTCGAGTTAGGTACACTCACCTTAGTCACGGCTTCCAAAGCAGGGAAGGGCGTGACCATAAGAATGCGTTTACCTTGTGCCAATGAGCGTTCTTTCAGAATCGCCATCTGCACCGCTGTCAAAATCTTTTCAACAGTGGAGAAACGTATTTCCGCCGCAGTGTATAAATGTGATTTGTATGCAATAGGTATTGTGTCTCCCTCATTGAACATCAAGTAAGTGAAACCCACTGTCCCTGAAACTATATGTATTACCAGGTTTTTGGTGTTATCACGCGTCAACAAGTAGTTTGTTGCATGCACGTCAGATTGCAAAGAATTTAGAATAGAGGTATGTTCCGGAAGCCAGCTGGCAGAAGAAAATGTAGGTTGTATCAATGCATAAAGCGGTTTGATACGCTGGGCATAATCGGGAATGTATGTCCTCCCGAAATTTAAAAATCCCAGCAAGGACTGAAGTTTCTTCAGTGTAGCAGGGGGTTGCAATTGTGCACATTTCTCCAAGAAGTGGGGAGCAAGCCCCTTTCCTTCATTATTGAGTTCATAGCCCAAAAAGAGTACCGCCAAATGGGCGATGTGCGATTTAGCAAAATTGAATTTGTATCCATAGTCGGCAAAGGACAAAATAATATTGTCGACTTGGACTAGATGCGGCATAAGTTCATCGTCCGTCAGATAAATATCATCAACGTACGAGAACGCATCTGGGTCTATGTCGTGCAACAATGACATGACACGTGCCGCAAATGCCCCAGGGCTATTCTTATACCCCATAGGCAAACGCGTACATTTTTTCTGATTCCCGACGGCAGTAAATGCTGTCAAGTCACGGCTCTCAGGAGCGAGATTATGACTGTAGAAACCATTGGAAATGTCTAGGGTAGTCTTGTATTTCTTACGAACAAGACTGTTCGCCAGCTCAGAGCTGTGAGTGTTTTGCACTGCAAATGTGCGACAATGACTATTCAAATTTCGGTAATCCAATACAATCCGATATGAACCGTCAGGTTTTGATACCGTAAAGAGAGGATTATTCATCAGTGATGTACAGGATTCAATCACACCCTGATACGCCAACAGTGTCAGAATGTCACAAACGTGAGCCTTCGCCTCACGTCTGATTGGGTATTGCGGTTGTGGCTGTGGCATAGATCGTAAAGGTATTTCATGAGCCGGTGAATAAAAATCCCAACCCACCTGATTACGGTACACTGCCGGGGCAAGGGCCGCAGCCCACCCTGCTGCGAAAGTCTTTGCATGCTCCTCAGGGACGTAACGCGAAAAACTCGAAAGTATCACGTCTTCCCCTCTAGGAGCGGCTAACACAAAGGGTGGAGGCCAATCTGCCTCCGCTAACAAAATGTCATACAAGGAGGTTAGATTCTCCCAGAAAACCGCCTTGATTGGAAGTGGTATATCACATTCAATTTGGAAAATAACGTCATAGAGTCTATCCGGGGGGGCAACCCGGGTATCTGCAGTCTCTACTGTAATGAATGTATCAGTTGCTGTCGCCTCCAGACAGGGACGCAGAGCCTCCCGCACTATGGTAACCTCCGCTGCGCTGTCGAGCAGAGTCACTGCCAATGTCCAATCCAGGAGTCGTGTTCTCACCGTCTGAGGCATATCTTGCTGTTAAAGCGGCAACTTTTTTTTCTGAAAAGGGGGTCGAAAACGAGGTAAATCCTCTTGTTTTCCTTTGACTTCAAACTGCCGAGGCTGATCGCGTCCCGGTGGCGCAGGCTGACGTTTGCCACAATCTTGGCGTTCCCCTCCACTGACTTGAGAGCCTGATGTGTCCTGTGAAGAACGAGGAGAACGCTGATCAGGGACTTGAAAACTATCAGGAGACTTAATTTTCGCGGGGTCGCGCAATTCATAAGTACGCTCAGAAGACTCAGGTGTCGATGAACCAGCACGCGAACCTTGCTTCTGTTGTTGCTGCCCCTGTTTTTTATTTTTCCAGTTCTTTTTAGAAAAGAACGGACGCCCATCTTTTTCAGTCTGGGCCTTTTGCTGTGTTTGAGTTTGCGTTTGAGTAAAAGGCTTAACTCCCAGACTATTGCAGCCAATGGTTTTATAAGCCTTTGCAATAATCTTTGGTAATTCGTGTGGCTTGTCTGCATCTGGTACAGCCTCCAAGCGATTTGCCACTTGAAAGCTCACCGCATCACCCTTGACATTGGCAAGGATCATATCAGCAACCACGTCGAACACCCCCACTAGTCTCATCCCCAACTCTACAGCTGCTTCGGCGCCGTGTTCATCTTGAACACGCTTAATCACGGAGGGGAGTACAGTCATGGAAGGAGTGCCGAAACACTTCGAATATACAGCTGCAAACACCTTACCCCAGGTGTTACAATCAGCTAACTTGGGAAGTAAGTCTTTAGGCAAACTAATAGTCAATATCCTGTGTTTCTCCACAGGAGATGTATTTGGAAAAACAGCCTCTAGTTGTCCAACTTTTTCAGCAAGCCAATAAGGTAATTCATCCTTACTCTGTGGACGCTTGCCCATCACTGAATTAACCATACGGGACTGATAGTTACACCACCAGGTCCAGCAGGTTGCGCAGCACCGCCAGGTGGTCCCACCTGGAAGTTGCGTGTGACGTACTGTATAACAGCCCTATGCATGCGTATCAAAGATGTATGCAATACGCGAAGGTCTGCAATTACAACATTTAAATAACGTGGGTGTGGGGTATACCCAGCCAAAACAGGCCACGTGGCCCTATCTATTGATAAAGGGACTAAAGGGACCGGCGATACTGGGTGAGGAAGGGCGCCATTAAACCAAATTTGGTGTTGCCAAGCTGTGAGCGGAACCTCAAGAGTCCTATAAGGCTGATAAGCGTGAGGAATCACCGTGGCTGTGTATTCATGAAACAAGCCATCTGTTCCATCCACTGCGGGAAAAGGGACCCAAGAATAAAACACCTCAAAGTGGTAAGCCGGATATGCTTCCACTACAAAGATAAGCTTGGCACCCGCATCAGATACCCCATATTGAGCTAAATATGCCTTGAGCGCGGCGCGGCTATGAGGCGGAATATCAACCGCCATCACGGAAAAAAGAACAACAACCTAAAGCGCGGCAGCGCAATAACGGGTCAAGAACAAAGAGAAAAAACCTTTTAAAACTTCAAGCTTGAATGAACCTATAAAACATCAATATAGGAGGTTACACCGTCACAGCTGTCTCCGGAAACAGAAGTGAGGGTATTGTGGACAAGCAAAAGCACTACTCAAGCGTCTTGCAGATAAGAACCAGACCAAACGTTGGCGGCGCCATGTTGCAGGGATTCTGCACATACACAGAACTATGCACAGGAAAACGGGACCTCAGTGTATAGGGGTGTACCAACCTACCACATTAGTGCCCAAAATCCCAATACCAACTAGCTATAGTGTCTCATTCGTTCTCCTCCAAATATCACGGAGCTACAAATGATTAGACAACCCAGAACACAACACTCCCGACTCTCTCAGGAATCGCGGGAGCAAGACGTACTCTTTCGCTCACTCACTCGTACTTGTCCACAATGAAAATAGGCAGAGTCACTGTAAACAGTTCAAAATGTTTATTTTAACTATCGTGCTCTACAATACAGTATACAAGCCACTACCAGCAGCAAAATGCATAAACTCAGCACAGTTAGCATTGTTACAATTCCATAGAATACAAAGGGGGAAGTCATTATATAAAGACTGTGGATAGAGGACAATTAGGCCTAACCATCCTCCCCTTGGCTAGAAGAAGTTTATTTTATATAAAGGAAGATCTCTGGGCTTTGACAGCAGACCCCATACCTTAAAGCCTGAATGTAAGGTTTACATCATAGGAACAGCGGAGCTCTTCTCCATGGAACGGCTTTCTCCAAGTGTGTTAAAATAACATGCAACAACGTAATATCAAAGCACAATTCTTCAGTACTGCAGCTGTGTGTAGCATGTTATGTCTAGGTGCTAGGGACTGACCAGAACAGAATAACAAGGGGCATTGTTTATCGACCTTGCACATCGTGTTCAGACAAAACTCCAGGAAAGGCAGAGAACGCGAAAAGCAAACAGTTCCCATGTGAAAGGCATGAACAGAGGCTTGCAAAATAAAGTCATGTAGCAATGTGTGCAAAAGCAGCATCATGGCAGCAAAGATCATGCTAACTTAGCAATGTCGACAATGTCCCTTAAGGGCCATATAACAGGGTAAGTGTATGCGCCGTCATTTTAGCCACCGTCGCATTGACCTTCTGCCATGTTGGTTGTAGTGATGTGAAAGAAATCTGCATTCTGAAACTGACATGTGGGCATACTGGGGAAAGTGTTGGGAACATGAGCTGGATGTGCCTTGGAGACAGATAAGTGTGTGTAATTAAACTGCATGAAGTGGAATCTGGCGTTGCGTGATACACCCTTCACCAACTGGAGAGCACGAGCCCAGGCCGCATCGGAGAGCGGTTGCTCTATCTGGTGCGTACTGTCGTTGCGAAAACTAAGGGTGGCGTGTATAGTGTTGTGATGGCGTGTCGAGTGCATATGGCAGTCAGTATTGGGTCCAATGTCTATGAGATGTATGGTTCAGCATCTCCGGTGTTCCATGTCTCGTGGATGCCCGAGCTCTGTATCAGCTCCAGTAATAGGCCATGTAGTTCATGGAAATAGCTCCTCGGATGTACGATGGGAAGGGCTGCAAAGAAGTACAGCAGTCGAGGGAGAACTAGCATTTTAGAAATCGCCACTCGACCTAGTGGGGACAAAGGGAGCGAGTGCCAGAAGGGCAGGGATTAGCAAACAGAGCCTATTGCCTTATCAAGATTGCCTTCCTTGAGGTGCCTCTCGGAGTGGTAAACCTGTATACCCAAGTAATTAAAAGTGTCATAACATCACTGCAATCGGGTCCCCAAAGGCTCCGTCCATTCTCGATCGGTCTGTGTGCTAGGGGAAATAAACATGATTTTGGCCAGGTCACGCGCAGGCCAGAAAGTGTGCCTAAGTCGTCTAGTATCTGCATAAGGCCTGGAAGCGAAGATCCTACCTCCCGCAGCAAGACCAGAGCATTGTCCACGTATAATGAGATTATATGATACATATTCCATTCACAAATGCCCCACTCTGCTGCCCGCTTTCAGAGGTGACAGGCCGAAGGCTCCAAGGCCAATTCAAAAATGAGAGAGGATAGCAGGAAACCCTGTCTGGTACCTCTACAAATATCGAACCTGTCTGAGATCACTTGCCCCGTCTTCACTAGTGCCGTGGGGCCAGCATAGAGAGTGCGTACCCAACCCAAGAATCTTAGTCTGAACCCCACGTTGGTAAGGGCAGAGAAAAGAAAATCCCAGCTCAGGGTGTCGAATGCCTTTGCGATGTCTGACACCACGACCCGAGGAAAGGCATCGACCAGTGTATTTTGCAGGAGATGACGGATATTCATAAATGTACTGCGTCCTGGGGTGAAACCAGACTGATCTGTGTGAACCAGCGCCTGTATAAGAGGAACGAGGTGATTCGCCAATATCATGCCCAGGATTTTACAATCCAGACTAAGCAAAGTTAAGGAGCGGTATGAGCGAACGTCCAGCGGGTCTCAGTTTGGTTTGGGCAGAACCACTATCAGTGCCTCGCGTAGTGAGTCCGGAAATTGACCCCACTCCCTAGTCTCATTGAACACGTCTAGAAGTAATTGTGTGGTGTGGGTGAGGAAGTTGGTATAGTATTCAACCGGTAACCAGTCTGTGCCCGGGGTCTTGTTACGAGCGATCTGGGATATAGCTGCACATACCTCCTCAAGCTGTAGAGGGTCGTCCAGTTCAGCCTGTTGTAATGCATTCAGCCGCACCAGCTGGAGCGAGCCAAAGAAGTCATGCATCTGGTTCGGGGCTGGAGGGACCAGTGCTGCGTAGAGCTCCTTGTAATAGCTACGGGAGGCCTCGATAATGTCCAGCTGCGAGGTGAGCAGTCCGACACCAGCCAATCGGATTGCACCTATGGGGACTCGCTGATGGTCCTCATGCGTGAGCCAAGCTAATAGCCTCCCCGAGTGGTCCCCCTCAGCGTGCTGCAGGGCCGTGCGCCACCTGTAGTTGTGTTTACTCAGGACCGTCTCTGCATCGTTGCACTGTGTGCTTACTTGTTGTAGCTGCTCGGCCAAAGCTGTATGGTTAGCCACTCGTATTTCTAGGGAACGAAGATCACGCTCGATGGTTGTAAGATCTCCCAGCAAACGCCTACGTATTGCCCAGGAGGCCTGACAGGCAGTGGCCGTGCACCACCACTTTATGGGCTTCCCACTCAATAGCTTGCGAAGTCGCAGTGCCCGCATTGAGTGCAAAGTACCAATAGATGCATTAAGCTAGTTCTGCGTGGAAAGGGGGGGCAGATAAAGCCTCCACTTGCAGTCGCCAAGTGAGTTTAACTGGGCGTGGAAGTCCCAATCGCAGAGTGAGCAGCAACTGGCAGTGATCCGAGAGTGTGGGTGCTAGGAATTCTGCCCTGGATATCTGAGCACCGAGTTGGGCTGTACATAAAAAAGGTAAATTCTGGTGTGCACGTCATACACATGTGAGTAATAGGAGTACTCACTGTCTAGTGGTTGCAGGAGCCGCCATGCTTCTTGGAGACGCATTCGCAATAGCCATTGACTGAGGAGCTGGGCAGCACGTCTGGGAGCGGTCGCCCGGAGGGGGTGGGGGTTGAACGATCAAGGACCACGTCCGGAACTCAGTTAAAGTCCCCGCCCCAGAGACCAGGGGAAGATGGGTCCCTGAAGAGCGCTGGTGTGAGAGTGTAAAAAAAGAAAAAACACTTGACGTGTGTTGGGAACGTAGATTGCAGCTAATGCGATAGGTATCCTGTCCAGGTGGCCTTCCAGGATCACATATTGACACGACGTATCCACCCTTGGTGTGTGTATGACATAAGGTACTCCTGGTGCAATCCATATGAGAACCCTGTGAGCAAAGAAGGCATAGAAGTGCCATACACCTGCCCTCTCCATTTAGTGCGAAGCTTGTGTAGCTCAGTGGCACTGAGGTATGTTTCCTGGAGCATGGATACAATAGCGTTTTGTCGGGGTGGCCATGCCACGCACATTCCAGGTGATGATATGGTACTGGGGGACACAGGTGTCAATCTGCCTGATCGTCGTGGCAGGCACTGTGTAAGGAAAAAGGGGAGGGATGTAAGGCCTGTGAGCCCACCTCCTAGCCGGCCCTCAGCATCCAGGGAATCCTATAGATATAAGTGACATGTAAAAAAACAATAAACACAGTTGGAACACTTTCAGAGCATCTCGATAAACCACAACATCAAGTAAAAACATATTACCCCCCAGGACAGATGCCCTAGTACGACCCGTCCAGAAAACCACCCCCAAGTTGTACACCATGTGTGGTGTAAAGAAAAGAGAGAAAAGCAAAAAACACAGTCAACAATTGAGTCCACATAGGAACATTGGGGTGGCGAGGCACCAGGTTGCAAGGCCTTGTACGGCCCCAGTCTATTTGTGACAGTGTTCTGCAATGCCATGGTATGGGCCCACAACTTGACAGTACCTCACAGCCCAATGCGTAATGTGTCTAACCTTCAGGCTGGTTACCAGACCTGGGGGTATGCCACCAAATGTAGGACAGCCAGCCCTCCATTCGTAGTGTCACACTCACAGGTCATCAGCTGATCTAGGGGTGATCTTCGGGACCTGGTGTGCCTCTACAGATGTGGGGACTGAGCCACCAGAGTCCGATCCCGACACCAATGGGCGCTCATTCCGGAGGGGAGTGAAGGAGTTTGTGCTGTGGAGAGAGGCCTCCGCTACTGCACGAGCCCGCTCCTCTGCTGCCTGATCCTTGGACAGTCGCGCCCTGGGAAGGTGCCTGCAACGTCTTGGCTTGGGTACGATCCAATCGCCATCTGCTTGTTCCAGAAGTGGTGAATGTAGCGAATCCTTCGTGTGGAGCCTTGTCCACACGTCCTCTGGTGAGTGGAAAATGTGGGTCCTGTCACCATCGATAATACGGACCTTGGCAGGAAACAGAAGACCATAGTCGAAGTCCAGCTCCCGAAAACGTTGCTTGACCCGTGAGTATGACCCACGATGGCGTTGCACCTCCATGGTGAAATCGAGGTATGCCGTTATTTGAGCATTTTTATAGGACCAGCGGCCCTTGATGCGAAATCGTTGGTGGAGCAGGTCACGTTATGGTAGTTAAGGAGACGTGCTATGATGGGGCGCGGGGAAGCTCCGGGGAGATGGGGTCAACCCGGAGTACGATGTGCGCGTTCAATGGAATGGAGTTCGATGCCCTGCCCTCCAAGACATTCTTCACCAGCCAATCTTCTAAGAATACCTCCAAGCTGGGGCCCTTAGAGCTCTCCGGGAAACCCATTAAGCGAATGTTATTGCGTCTTGACCTGCCCTCTGCATCTTCTGCCCTGCAGTGTAGAGTGGGGACCTCCGCCTCCACTTGCTTCAAGCACTCCTGTAAGTCCTGCATCGATGGACACACCACTGCCAGCGCAGATTCAGTGTCTTCGACCCTTTCTGACAGTTTGCGGTGGTCAGCCCGCAGCAGATTAACTTCAATGCTGGTTTCCAGGGAGGTCTTGGTGTCCATGATGGCTTGGAGCACCCTGTCGAATTGAGTAGAGTGGGTCTGAAGGGTCTTCTCAAGGTGTTGAAGGGTGTCAAGAGTCTTGTCTGCTGGCACCGGGTCCATTTCAGTCTCACCATTACTTGTGAGCTGTAGTTTGGAGCCTTTGGGTTTCACCATCTTTGTTAGCCAGTGCCCACCGATCAGAGGCGGAGTGGGGGGCGATCAGTGCAGTAGATGTTTAGCCAGCACTCCCAACTTGCAGTCGTCAAACTGTGCCATCAAGTGTGCATCCAGGCATGATAGAGGGTATCATGATTGTGCAATAGAATAGGATCCGGGGACTTTTCTGCAAGTCAGTAGATCAGATGTCAGGCCACCTTGCGGGTGTCAGGAGGTACGGGGCCAGGGTGGACGGCCACACAGCTGCAGCAGTTCTGCTAGAGCTATATATACAAGGGGTGAACACCCCATGCTGACGGTGCTATAGCAGGAAACTTGTTGTAAGACCTGCAGGCAAGGGATTCCGTTCAAAAGGTCTAGGAGCGCCCCAATGTGAGGGAAAGACGCAGCACCATTAGTCGTGGCGCAAACTGTCATCAGGTCGACCCTGCCAGGCGTCGTGGGCAGGCAGTGGGTGTGCATCAAGTTCCAAGGCAGCAGCGGGGAAAAGCGAGCCCCAGTTACGTGGTCTGAAGCGCCACAGGAATCCCTCGGTCCAGCTAGCAGGCCCCGCTATCCACAGCCAGCCGGTCCATGCTACACGCACTCTATAAAGGGAGGGGCCCGGGGACACCAAGGTCCGGGGTGTACAGCAGGCCCAGGGGTCAACCAAATGATGCCGCAGGCAGCACCAGCAGAAGTGGAGCAAAGTTCAGGTGCTCCTGTATGAGGCGGACATTGGGTGCGTGTTGGTCCCCAGAGTCAGTGGAGGAAGGGAGAGGAACACAGTCAGCGGGTCACCACATGGCAGCAGCGAGGAAAGCAGGCAAGCGGCAAGGAGTGTACAGCACCAGGCCCGACACTGACCGGGCACGCAACGCTGGGCGAGAACGTAGGACCCCGATCGCCGTTCCTCCTCGGTATGAAACACTGGGGTGGCCTTGAATGAGCAGCCGCGGAAGTCACAGCCTCTAGTGAGGCACATGAGTGTGCGACAAGCAGGCAGGTCAAATGTGGTTCAGCGGGTGCAAGACTCCATTTCAGCCAGATCCTGCATAAGAGTTACCATACTGGGCAGTAGCCCAGAGCAGAAGAGTAGCACAGTCGCTTCGCTGTGCACAGGCCGATAGGTCACCTCAAGGCCTGCGACGGGAGAAGGCAGTCCGGGATGCTCAGCAGCCCCAGGCGTGGAGTGCAAGGTGCTAGTGTCGCAAGAGGCGATGAGGAACCCTAGACGAGTGCGGCAGAGCCCTCTGCTCATGCACTGCAGCAGCAGTTCCAAGCCCACGAGAAAGAGGGCAGAGGGTGCTCCCGGGGGCACCATGCCCCCTCCTGGTGGGAGTCTGTGGCCACAGGCCGTACAGTGTGACTCACCGATCGCTTGCTCTGGATCCCCTGCTCGGTGGCCGGTGTCTCCGACAGCGTTCCAGGCCTCAGGGGGTGTTCAGCACGGTACAGTGCTGCTCCGCCCAGCCAGTATTGAGCGGCGACCCCCGCTCGTTTCCCACGTAGTGCAGCGGTCGTGGGTGTGGATGTGCCGGCTCAGGGCACCTGACAGTGGGAGCTGGGTTCGCTGCACCGGGTAAACGCGCGTGGTGTAGAACTGCCCTTCAGGTCTCCAGCAGGGCCGCCGCCCCTTGTCGGCACGTGTGGTCAGTGGAGAGCCAGGCAGCCGCCCCCACCCCAGCAATGACGGTGTCCAGCAATGCCCCTAGGTTGGGCACAACAGTCAGGCAGCTGTACAGCCCGATGATGACGGGGTAGCGTGGGATAAAAGCAGGATGGTTAGACAGCCCAGCACGGAGCTCCGAATCACACGTCTGTTGCGGTTGCCATGTTGGCCACGCCTCCCTCAAGGGGTCACACGCCCTGGTATCATTTTTAGCCCTTCATCATGACAAATGCTTCTCACGGAGTTCAAATGGGTAACCAGCTTCGCAAACCTTCTTCACCCTCCAAATCATAATTTACTGTTGTTGATATCAATTAAGTACCATTTACACCTGATTTCACCCAAAGATTCGGACCGATATGAACTGCTGCAAAAAATAAAGCTGTGGCCGGCTGACCCACTTAGGCCATTTTTGGATTTTCAGGAGTCACTAATGGTTAAAAGGTATTCTGAGGCTCACTAACTTTGGCAGGGGTGTAATTTAGTGGCTGCACCAAGGAGTGCAACTGTAAACCATAAGCCTTTATAGGCCTGTCTTTTATCTTCTTATCTGAGACTTTGAAGTTAGCAGTGTTTTACACCTAATACAGTATCAGTTGCTGGTAGCTGTGGTGGTGTCTTCTGCAACTGCAATGCCTCCAATCCTCAGGGCCAAGAATTGAAAGACTCATCCTTAACCATATCCTGGCCACCTGAGGATAAAATGCAAGTTCCACTAGCACATCGCTTCCTTTTAATGTATTTATATTTACTGAGGCATATATATTTAACACAGATGTGCCCAAAGGAAACAGAGTTATTTATAACAGAAAGTCATTAAGATTACATAAAAACACAGAACTATGGAGAATTAAACCAAAAGAAAAACAGTGAAGAGGGAAAAGACCTCACTTCCAATAGATCACACACACAAAACCAAACGAAAAAGAAAGTTTGTAAATGCTTCCTAAACTGGAAACTCTGAATAGTAATAGAAATGTAAAAGTAAGGAAGGTGTTGCTACAGCCAGGCATGGGAAGGGAGTGGTTGGGGGGGCAAAGGGTTTCACATTATTGGCTGCTGGAATCTAACGTGAGCGGCGGCGTGCCACGGTCTACATGTATGGGTGAACCTCAGAGGACCGGTCGCGACAGGGGCCACTGGACAGCCTGCAGTGGGCCTCAATGCCCACTTGCCAAGCCAGGCAGGCACACCTGCCTCTCCGGGTCCACGAATTGCCTTTCATAGGCCTCAGGCCCTAGTCTGCGGCTTGAGGTCGCCCTATTCTGCGGCCTGAGGTTGCCCCTCAGGGATGTACTGCCTAAAAGTAAGGGAGTGACGTTCTTGCTTCGAGGGCAGGATCCCGGTGCTCTGCCTCAGATTTACTTTGCCTCTGCCAAATGCTGCGGCTCTACACCAAGCGGGGCCTGGCAGATCTCAACCCTGCTCAAGTGGGGAATGCGACTGCAGAATTTGATCTACTGCACCTAGGGAAGCTAGCTCAGACTTTGCTGCCTGATATTTTGAATTTTGAAGTGCCTGAGCGAAGATCCAGAGTTCCCGGCCACAATTTGGAGACAGTGGAATACACAGGCAACACCCCCACATGTACGCAGAAGATTCATTGTCTTTAGATACTAATTTGGGCTTTGGATACCAAGTGTTGAGTCTAGGTACCCTCACTGATGAGTGATGCTGCAATGGGCAACAGCGATCAGAAACAAAGCAAGGTAGCCTTTGAACAGCGTAGATGTGCAACTGCGACACTCAATCCAGTGAAGGGAGAAGCGGACTCGGACCAGCTGAGTCCCAGAATGGACTCTGCTCTTTAATTTGTCCTCAAAGCCAGCTTCAGGTCCAACAACAGTAAGGCTGGCATAGTGACATCTCGCCTGGACCACCTCATGTAGAAGACTGATTGCCAAAATGTCACGCTGGTCGGATATCTGACCTGGAGGACGACTCCACAGCAAACAGAAAGAAATGACTGAAAAAGGAGAGATTAATCAATGCCATAGCAGCTAAAAATGAAGAATTGATACCAAGACTCGACTCTGGCCATATATCCGTTTTTGAAGTTGGCGTCCAGGAAGAAGCTAAACGTAAATCTGGAGAGGTTAAATGCATTCTTAGGTCCAAAGACATCAATATGCAATGCTGTATCCTGCCATGCTAAATGTTGATTTCGATTGAAAAACCCACATTTTCACAGATCCAGTAATGGCGAACAAGTGCTGTAAGAAGTGTGTCAATGCAAGGATATCATTGCAGTCATTGGAACAATTGCTGTCTTTGGAGGGAAGCCAGGAACCCACGACAGGAAAGAGACATGTGGAATAAGCAGCAATACTATAAACTCTGTGAGCAATATTTTTTTTAAACTGTTTTTTCTTGGTTGAGGGAGGGCAAAGTTGACAATCTAGTATTGAATCAACCTAATGTGTCTTTCTCACTAGTAAGAAATAGTAGGCACTGAGAGGGTGCTTCAGTGACTTGACCTAGAATACAAAGCGAACACTGTGCTGTTCATAAATTGACATGAACATTTCTTTCATACAGCATGGCCACTGGTGGGCACACCACGCCCCTGAAAAGGTCTAAATGATTAGGTGTATTACCTGTTTGGGGTATCTGGCAGTTATAGTTGGAGTGATCAGTCTGGGTGGGAAGAGGCTGTGAGATGTGGGAATAGTTGGGTTCGACATGATTCACTCACTATTGTTTACACTGGATCATGCAGGCGACAACAGAGGCCAAACTTTAAAACTGGCATATTAAATACTCAACTGCACAGTCCCTCCTAACAGAACACTAATGCTACTATACTGGAACCTCAGTGGTATAAATAACCCCCAGAAAGCGAGGAAAGTGCGGAGATATCTAGAAAGATGGTGTTGATTTGGCAGTGCGCCAGAAGTTGCATTTTAACCCACATTGTACTCCTAGCTTTGCTAAGAGATGTGGTCAACATAGATTGTTCTAGTTTTACAGCACCTATTCCAGGGGAGTGTGCATTTGGATATGAAATTCAATTGATTTCAATCTCATCTAGGAATTAAAACACCCAGAAGTCTGCCATATTGTCCTAGTGGGGACTTTATACCAGGAAGACAGCGCTGATCAATATGTTTGTCCCAAATGTGGACACGCCTGAATTTTTTCACACTATTCGTGATATACTTAGATGCATTGAGGTGGAGATGGTGGTGTGGGATGAAGATATTAATTTAATTCTGAATTCAGGGCTAGACAGGCCGCAGGGAAGAGGTTCTCCCACTACACAGTCTGTGGAAACACTTGAAGACATCATGGGTATACTAGATTTGATTGATATTTGGAGACAGTGCCATAGAGAATTGAGGAAATACTAATTTTACTTCTCCACACGTAAAGTATTGTCACACATAGTTTACTGGCTGATAGCACAGTAGGCAATGCCTTGGGTCCTGGAAGCTACATATCTGCCTCTGATCCTTTCAGACCACTCGCCTAATACATTGGTACTGTTTGTGCCTTGCTCCAGGTTAGCCACTCTAGCTATATATTCCCTATAGAGTCTCTTGGAATGGCCCTTTTTAGAAAGCCACGCTTTGAAGATTTCGCGAGGGGGGATATTTTTTTCAGCTGATAGCATTGCTAGACTCCAAGCCAGTGGCTACCGTCCGCACAAATAGTTTAACGTCGGATATATTTCTGGTGGCCAGAGGCATTAAGCGGGCCCTGTCTGCTACAGGAACTTACATAGAGACCTATATTTTTATTAGGCGCACCTGCTTCTCTCTAGGTATGTCGATGATATCCTGTTATTTTTCTGAAAACTAGCTAATAACTTCTCCCCCATGATATGGGAGGTAGTTAAGTTTGGTAGATTCTCCATATATCCATCAATTGAGATAAAACTGAACAATTTTGCCTCACTGATTCCACAGTTAAAATTGCTCTGGAATACCCGATACGATAAATGGAAGAACCATCAAATACCTAAAGGTGGTACTTCATAGAGACCCAGAAGAAACAGTTAGAGTAAAATATGGCAGAGTGGAGGATAGACTGGCCCACCAGCCTACGGTCTGGATAAAGTTGGCTCGTATGCTGGCTAGCCGAGTGGTTTTTTTCAGACCTCAGAACACTGCTGACTGGATTTGTTTGGGCAGAGAAACAGTCATGGTTCAGCTGGGTGGCATGACACTTCCTTATGAGAAGGGTGGTTTGAGGTGCCGATCTAGAAATATATATTTTTCAGTTGAAGAGTGCAATTTCGCCAGGCATTGCTATTATCCAGATGATTATCTTTATTATGTTACACCAGAGAAGGAGGAAATTGGAGGTAATGTCCTTGTTGTCCATCTCTACGTTGAAGGAAAATTCTATATGCTAGGACAATACAAGACTAGATGTAACTCCACTCCTTGACATGTGTTTATCTACTTTAGACTGACAAATACTGCGCTGCAGGTGATCCAGGGGCTCTCTGAGGAACAGCTGGAATTGAGCCACTAACCAGCATGGGGATCCAGGCTGGACAGTATGACTTCTGCTCTCAAAAAGGGTGGATCTGGTTGTGGCAAATAATCCTGGGAATTAGATGCCGGGCCAGAACTGACAGATGCAAAATGGGCATATTGTTGTATGAAGATCAAGATGATATACATGAATTATAAGATCAAGCTGCTTTATTTTTAAGTTCCTGCACCAAGCTTATTTCACTCCCAAAAAAGTATAGGTTGGTCCCCACTAGGACTCACCACTATCTGCGGTGTTGGGCAGCACATGCATGGTTATCCTTCTGGCTTGGTCTTATTTCCCTATTTTAGACTATTGACCTGAGATTACAAGTGCTATCTTGAGGATGACCGGAGGTTGGGAGGTTGGGAGGATGAGCTGTAGACAAAAATGGCTCTGGTTTTGTTGAATTGATCCCATGCAGGACTAGACAATTCACTGGAAGAGAGGGTATTCCACCAGAATGCTGACTGCAAAATATTGTGGCTGAAATACGGAGGAATACAGAGAACCACAATGTCATGAAGGCAAGTATACACAGACAAATGTAACATCTATGTGTCTTGATGATATGTCAAGGAGCTATGAATCTACACTTACCTGTTTGAATTTACCTACACCATATTTTGGGCCTCGACATTTAGGCTTGATATTTTGGCCCCACAATATTTTTGGCGTAGACAGCCTGACATAGAACCAAGTGACATCTACAAACAGTAGTAAAACAAATTGACATCGCATATATAAGCTGCAAAATCTCAATGAGCCACTGAAAACATGGCTTAGATTTCTATGTGTGACAGCGTGGAGGATGGAGTGTGACCTCTCCTAACCTAGATTTTTGTGCTGTAATTCTTCACATAGGTTGTTCAAATGCCTATATGGAATTTCTACATGCCTATACATCACATACAGTTACTTAGGATATCTGCTTCACTTTTCTTTGACAGTAATGATTAAACGTGAATTATTAGATAGCAGTGGCCCTCTATCACCTCTAACCTTGCTTCAAAGTGACAGACGACATGTTTTTTGAGGTCTGCAGGTAAACAAGACATTTTGATTTTATTAAAATTATGTGTGATGTGCTTAGTTACAGTGGATTTCAGCCAGCACTCTTCATCAATTGGTCTGTTATTGTGTAATTCACCTTTTTCTTCTGCCCACTATACCACACAGTATGGGGTAATGGGTCACGCCAATTCAGCCACTGGCTAACTTCACTTTAACAGCATTTTTCCTTTTGACAAGGAGCACGTACAAAGTAGTTCTCTCATCGACTACTATCAGCAAAACATATTTTGGCTTTTCGCCAATGTTTTTTTAGGGGGACGAGAGTCCAGCAGCTTTCTCAACAATAACATTTCGCAAAATTCAAGGCACAACAAAACAAGCTTTGAAAAATAGAAAAAACTATTGGCCACAGCCAGGCTTTGCCAATGAATGTCTCTATATCTTTTCATGCAGGGATTTTCCCATCGCTAAATAATAAAATTTGGTATTTGTAAAGCGCGAACCAATCACCCCTAGGGGTCTCCAGGCGCTGGGGGCCTTCGGGGAGATTAGGGGGCATATGTACAAGGAAGTGACAGAGCGCGGCGTTAGCCTTCTTGGCTTAACACTGCGCTCCGTCACTTCTGAAATGCATGGCTGCAACGTATTTACAACAATACGGTGCAGCCCTGCCTTTCACCCTGCGCTGACGCTAAATTTAGCTGCCTAGCGCCAATGCAGGCATTCTTGCACCATTGTGCAAGGGTAAAATTGTTTATCTGCAGGAAGGTGTCCCTTCCTGCACATAAACATTTAGTAATGGCGTTTTGTAACTTCTATGTGTGCTGTAGAATGCAGCACACATAGAAGTTTCAACTCGGCATTTTTTCAATGATTGTTTATGTGCAGGAAGGGACACCTTCCTGTACATAAACATAAATGGCGTTTTGCTGTTTTCTATGTGTGCTGCACAACGCAGCACCCAAAGGGGCATATTTACAAGCCCCTATCGCCACCATAACGTCACTTTTTTTGACATTGTGGTGGCAATACGGGCTTCGCCTTCTATACAAGGCAGTGTTAAGCCACTTAATGTGGCTTAACGCTGCCTAGTAAATAAGGCCCCCTTTCATGCTATATTTAGAGTGAAAGGGGTGGACAATAGGTGATGCGTTAGGCGTTCCACCGCAATACCCATTGGTTTTGACGCTGCCCTATATTTACAAGGGTGGCGTAAATATGGGGCAGCGCCAAAATTAAGACCAGGGAAAACCTGGTCTTATCCTGGCGAAACGAGGAGAAATGCTTTATTTTCCATGGTCTTAATTTTGGTGCTGCCCCATATTTACGCTACCCTTGTAAGTAGGGGTCAAAATCAATGGTGTTTCAGTGGAACAGCCACCACAACAACCATTGCCCTCCCCTTTCACGCTAAGTATAGCGTGAAAGGGTGCCTAATTTACAAGGCAGCGCTAAGCCACGCTAAGTGGCTTAACGCTGCCTTGTAAATAAGACGAAGCCCGTGTTGCCACCACAATGTAAAAAAAAAGTGATGTTATGGTGGCGATAGGGGCTTATAAATATGCCCAGAGTCACAAGATGCTGAGCTAAGCTGCCGCCAGCGATCGAACTGCGAGCCCCGCATTCCGGAGTCAACACTCTGGCCACTGCGCCACACCTCCCCCTCCTTTCTAAGCACTCTAAATGATAGACGGCACCCTTCACCACCTTAAAAGATTTCAATTTAATGATCTCATCATGAAGATGGAAGGGTGAATTGGCATTGCGGCAATTCCAACAATGAGAGATTCTGTAAAGGCATGGAAATCAAAACAATGCATTGCTACATTCAAAACCGTATAAAGGAATTCTTCTGAATGAGTACACTCAACTGTGCAGCAAAAACATCTCAATCCAGTAGCCTGCCTGTAATACGGCCTTTTGTTCCTGCCTAGCTTGTAGCTTCTAGTGCTGTTTTGATGGCAGCACGTTATGTTGCCTCTTATTTGTAATCAAAATGTTCATATGAAGCAATTACTGTAATGAATTGCCATTCACGCTCAGCAAACTGAAGTATTCAAAACAGCTGCAGGGTACGCGGTGCGATCATTAGTTTCAAGTGACATTATAAATCGCTGATGTGCAGACAATGCGAGCCGTAGCAAGAGCGGCAATATGGAAAAAGGTTATTTTATTAAGCGTCAAAGGACTATTGCATATCCATACTTTATTTATTTTCACATACGCAGATCTGTTGTCAAACAACAGTTCAAAAGATAATTAAAATCTTTTGGCAAATAAAACTTTCATTACGTCAGTATGTCACGCGCACCGAATTACCTTTACAAATATTAATCTGACAAGAATATTTCCTCATTTAATGTGCCGACGTGCGGGCACATGCACTCTTAAGTATTTCGTGACCTGCTTTGCGAAAGATACAATTCACTGGCTTCCTTTCTATTCTATGCAAAACCCAAGTACAACCTGTTCTTTATATTAGATGTAATTGTTGTAATTGCAATTGTATTTATATTAGATGTTGTCTTCAGCATGCCATTGAAATGATTTGATTAACTCGTATTGTCTCCCATTAGAGAATGTTATAAATAGGACACTGTAGTGATGAGTTACAGTCTACCTCTACAAGACGAACTCCGCTTCCATCTGCTACAACTAACCCCATCTAAAGAGTCAACCCATGTATTGCATCATCCCTCGAGGCTTTCTCAAGGCTTAGTGACTGCTTCCTGTGGCATATTTCTTTTTAATAAAATTATATATTTACGTATTATATTATTTACATTATTAACTAGTGGTGGTCGCCACTAGGTAGATAGGGCCTGATTACGATGGCGGTGAACCCGCCACCGGCAGGCTGTCGGTGGCGGGTTCACCGCCATCGTAAGGCCTTTTTCCGCCCACCAGATCAGGATGGCGGGAGGTGTGTCTGGCGGACGGAAAGCCCGTCCGCCACGGGTCCGACAGAGGTAATCATTATGATTGCCTGTCGGACCAGCCCGCATCCACAGAATGGTGGCGGTGCCTGCACCGCCCGCCAGATTTGGATGCTGGATCCCCGCCAACCTTTACATGGCGGTTCCCCCGTGACAAACAGCCTATTTTGTTTCTCAGTACTGTGAGGCCTACTCCTCTCAATCAATCAATCAATCAATCACGGCATTTATAGAGCGCTACTCACCCGGGAGGGTCCTCAAGGCGCTGGGGGAGGGGGTAGGTTACTGCTCGAACAGCCAGGTCTTGAGCTGCTTCCTGAAGGCGAGATGGTCCTGGGTTCGCCGAAGGTGAGTGGGGAGGGAGTTCCAGGTCTTGGCCGCCAGGTAGGAGAAGGATCTTCCTCCGGCGGTGGTTCTGCGGATGCGTGGTACGGTGGCGAGGCGTGGCTGGTTGATCGTAGCTGGCGTGGTGGGCGTGTAGAAGGACATGCGGTCGTTGAGGTACTTTGGGCCCAGGTCGTGGAGGGCCTTGTGTGCGTGGGTGAGGAGTCTGAGCGTGATTCTCTTGCTGACGGGGAGCCAGTGCAGGTCTTTCAGGTGTACGGTGATGTGGCTGTGTCGGGGGATGTCCAGGATGAGTCGTGCGGAGGCGTTCTGGATGCGCTGGAGTCTCTTTTGAAGTTTGGCTGTGGTTCCGGCGTAGAGGGTGTTCCCATAGTCCAGTCGGCTGGTGACGAGTGCCTGGGTGACGGTCTTCCTGGTTTCAGTGGGGATCCATCTGAAGATCTTGCTGGAGCATGCGCAGGGTGTTGAAGCATGAAGATGAGACGGCGTTGACTTGTTTGGTCATTGATAGGGAGGAGTCCAGGATGAAGCCCAGGTTGCGTGCGTGGTCCGTTGGCTTGGGTGCGGTGCCCAGGGCCGGGGGCCACCAGGAGTCGTCCCAGGCGGAGGGTGATGAGCCCAGGATGAGGACTTCCGTCCTTGTCTGAGTTCAGTTTAAGGCGGCTGTTCCTCATCCAGTCGGCGACGTCTCTCATCCCGTCGTGCAGGTTGGCTCTGGCGGTGAGTGGGGTCGTTGGTGAGGAAGAGGATCAGCTGGGTGTCGTCGGCGTAGGAGATGATGTTGAGGTTGTGTCGGCGTGCGATGGCTGCGAGGGGCTCATGTAGACGTTGAAGAGGGTCGGGCTGAGTGAGGATCCTTGTGGAACGCCGCAGATGACTTCGGTGGCTTCGGATCTGAACGGGAGAGGCGGACTCTCTGGGTTCTTCCGGCGAGGAGCAGAGATGATCCATTCCAGTGCTTTCTCTCGGATTCCGATGTTGCTGAGGCGCTTCACTAGGGTGCGGTGGCAGACGGTGTCGAGCGCGCGGAGAGGTCCAGGAGGATGAGGGCAGCTGTTTCCCGTTGTCGGTTAGGGTTCTGATGTCGTCGGTGGCTGCGATAAGGGCGGTCTCGGTGCTGTGGTTGGCCCGAAACCCGGACTGCGAGGGGTCGAGGATCCATTACGTCTCGAGGAAGGCGGCAGCTGTCTGTTGACGGTCTTCTCGATGACTTTGGCCGGAAACGGAAGGAGCGAGATGGGGCGGTAGTTCTTGAGGTCGGTGGGGTCCGCCGTTGGTTTCTTCAGGAGGGCGGTAGCTCGGCGTGCTTCCAGCTCTCGGGAAGGTGGCAGTGCGGAAGGAGGAGTTGATGATGTCCCGGAGATGGGGTGCGATGGTGGCGTCGGCTTTGTTGAAGAGCGTGGTGTGGGCAGGGGTCGGTTGGTGATCCGGAGTGGATGGAGTTCATCGTGCGGGTGGTGTCTTCGGTGTTGATCGGGGTCCAGTTGCAGAGGGTGGTGGTGGCGGGCATTGGTTCGGCGGTAGGGTGCGTTGTTTGTGCGTTGAAGCTGTTGTGTATGTCGGTGATCTTGGGGTGGAAGAACGCAGGAGTGAGTTGCAGAGAGTCTTGCGAGGGTGATGTCGTTGTTTCCGGCGCTGGGGTTGGAGAACTCTTTGACGATGCTGAAAAGTTCCTTGCTGTCATGGCGTTGTTGTCCAGTCGTTCTTTGAGTGCCGACTTCTTGGTGGCACGGATCAGCTGGTGGTGTTTGCGGGTGGCGTGCTTGAGGGCGGTCCTGTTGTCTGTGGTCTGGTCGAGTCGCCAGGTTTTCTCGAGAGTGCGGCAGTTCTTCTTGGATTCCTTGAGTTCGTTGGTGAACCAAGGGGTTTTCTTGCTTCCGGGTCTGCTGGGAGGGGTTTTTAGTGGTGCGAGGTCGTCGGCGCAGGCGGTCAGCCACTTGGCGAGGTTGCTGGCTGCTTCGTTTGGGTCCGTTGTGTCGGTGGGTGTGTTCTGGCTGAGGAGGCGGTGAGCTGCTCGGCGGTGATCTTGCTCCAGCTCCGGCGGGAGCCTGTTGCGGGTGGTGGTGGGTCGCAGTCTTTCTGAAGCTGAAGTGGACGCAGCTGTGGTCGGTCCAGTGGAGTCCGGTGGCGTGGCTGAAGGAGATGTGCTTGCTGGACGAGAAGACGGGGTCAAGCGTGTGGCCGGCGTAGTGGGTGGGCGTGTTCACCAGTTGCTTGAGTCCGAGGTTGGCGAGGTTGTCCAGCAGGGCGGTGGTGTTTCTGTCGTTGTTGTTCTCCAGGTGGAAGTTGAGGTCCCTAGGAGGATGTAGTCGGCGGAGGGCATGGCGTGCGGGCTGATGGAAGTCTGCGATGTCTTCGCTGAATAGTGTGCGTGGTCCCGGGGGTCTGTAGATGAGGGTGCCTCGGAGGGTGGTCTTGGGGTCCGTGTGTATCTGGAAGTGTAGGTGTTCGGCGGCGGTGAAGGTCTCGTCGGAGTTAGTCGAGATGCGGATGGTGTTCTTGTGTACTGATGGCGATGCCTCCTCCCGTCTGGTTGACGCGGTCCTTCCGGGTGATCTTGTATCCATCCGGGATGGCTATGGCGATGTCAGGCGCTGAGAGGCGTTCATCCAGGCTTCCGGTGAGGAAGGCGATGTCCGGTGCTGTTGCGTCGAGCAGGTCCCAGAGTTCCACGGCGTGCCTGTGGACGGAGCGGGTGTTCAGCAGGATGCATTTCAGGTGGTTGCTGCTGTTGCTCGACTTGGCGGAGGTGGTGCACGTCAGGGGGCAGGTCCTCTCAGACTACCTTTGGGAATTCCCTTATATGTGTTTATGTGGTAAATCCTGAACTGAAATGAACAGCGTTGCCATGTTTGGTACGTTTAGAATGGTAATGCAACATCATGCTTACTGGTGTAGGTGGATTTTACATGACTATTTTGGAAATGCCACTTTTAGAAAGTGAGTCTCCTTAAGGGGAGTGATTTGGTTGAGGAGGCTGGAATCAGAAACTATTATCAACAACAGTATGCCTCCCAGACCATAAATTAAAGTCTTATCTAAGAATAGGAATCTGCCCGAGAATTCCTATTGGTGTTCACATAATGAACTTAGTTCATTATGTGAACACCAATAGAATACTCGGGCAGATTCTATTCTTAGATAAGACTTTAATTTATGGTCTGGGAGGCATACTGTTGTCGATAATACTTTTAGAAAGTGAGCATTTCTCTGTGCTTATAAGTCTATGTGCTTTGCAGTCTGACTCCAATCCACGTCTAGGGCAGAGTGACAGCTATACTTTGTGCATACTTTCTAGACAGCCACAACACAGGAAAGGCTGGGTGAGACAGGCGAGGCATCTGCAACCATCTGCATACTGATAGTCTTCCTGCGCTGGGAGAGGGAGGAGGGACAAACTTACATTTGTATAAGCTGTGTCCTGCCCTCACACAAAGGGCTCGTTTATCCCCTACTGCACGTCTGGAGCCAGGGCTGGGATTGAAAGGGAGTGTTGTGCACCTGTAAGGATTCTTTTGAAGTGCCCCCTAGATCAAAGACATTTTGAGTGTAAGTACAGGGCCTTTGACCCCGTGTTTTTAGATCACTTCTGGACCTGGAAGAACCTTTGTTGGAGGTAAGGCTGCTGCACTGAAAGGATTGCCCCACTGCTGCGACTTACTATTGCCAGGAACTGCTGCCCTGCTTTGCTGCGCTGCCCTGATGCCTGCTGACCTCTGCACTGCCAAGAAGATCTACAGTCTGCACCCACAGTGACTCCAAGGGCTGGTTAACCTGCTTCCAGTTCTCTCGAAGTCCCCGAGACATCAAAGACGTTGCTGATCTGCTCTGCAGGCTTCCAGCTGCCAGAGCCTGTCTATCTGATCTTAAAAAAAGGACTGGACACAGCATTCCCCCTTTGCCTCAGAGGACGCGAGCAGATATTACCGCTCTGGGAGACATCCCTTCGCCGGGGCACAAGAGGAAAAGCACCAGCACAGCGCCCCCTCTTCGCCCATGCCGTGATATGGGCTTGTGAGACCTCCTGCATTGCCACACTGATCCAGTGCTTCTCCGGCTGTTTGGGTGGTGACAAATCGCTGGGCGTGCACCACCTAGAGCCTCAGGGCCAAGGGCCTTCCCGAATTGCTCCTCATCGCCGCGCCCCAGCCCTGCCTACACCCGTGAGAGTCACATCACAGTGCGACCCTCAGTCTTCAAGTGCGGTCCCCCAGGAGTCCGGCCTGCCGGCACTCCGAGCGGCTGTGCGTACAGACGTACCGTGATCTTAGGACCACGCGGTCCCCGCATAACTTACGCTGGTGGCCAAACTTACTTGAATATACACACCCTTGGGGGCAAGGAGATTCACCCCCGCGTGTTCTTTTGGTTGCTGCCTGGTAAACTCCAGCAGCAGTTGTCTTCCGCAGTCAGGTCCCTCCCTTCCTGCAGTCGAGGCAACCAGTGTGCCCGCTAGAGACTACTGTAAATATTTTAAAAGGAGCCCAGTCCTATAAAAGTGCTTATTGGCCGTTTCCTACCGGTCCTGTGGTCCTTGCGTTTCTCAAAGAAAATAAATGCTATAGGTGCCACGAGTGACACCAGGCACCCAATTACACCAGGCACCCAATAAAAAAAAAAAATTAAAAAAAATTAAAAAGCAGTTTTTCCACAGTGGCCGCATCAAAGGGCTTGGACCGCCCCATAAGCCCATACAAAGGCATTTTAAAATTTGCATATTCTGCTCGTGGTCCTCTAAAGAGAGCAGGGACACCACCGTGTTATTGCATGTTTGTGGGTCTATCAGGAGTGTCACAGTTTCCACTGGAGCTCCCCACTAAAGTTCATTCTTTAAATCTCCTATGGGCTTAAACAGGTGACCCCAGAAGAGGTTCCACAGTTTCAAATATTCCTAGAGTTTGAGTTTTTACTCAAGAGGCTCTAGGAGTGTGGTGATTTTTCTCTGTGTGCTCTATATTGTGCTTGCAGTATGCTGAGAGTAGAAGACTACTACTCATATTTTATTGACATTGTAATGCTTTACTGACAATGACAACATTGATAACAGTACTTCATATGTTTTAATGAAGGTCATAGGAATGTGTTTTGATTATCGTCAGAATAAAAATGAGTCAGTTCATGTTTTAATGAATTTCACTGCAAGGTGGTACCAGCTATAGAAGTCAGTTTTAATGGTGTTGTATTGGTCTGTTATCCTATGTCTCTGCTTTTATTATTCTGGAGACACCCTGAGAAAGACAGTAGGTCTGCCTTTGTGGGAAGTATCATGGTCTTAGGTTTCAAACCTGCTAGGGTGTAGACTTAAAGGAGGGTGTCACCATAGGTCTTTCCACCTGCCTACTTGTACATATTTGTGAATTATTGTGTAGTAATAGGTAGTGCACCCCATAAGCCCTTGAGAGGGCATGTTAAAATTTATATAATTCACTTGTGGTACACCAGAGAGGTCAGGGACACCATAGTGTTCCTAGATGTTTTCAAGGCTTCCAGGAGTGTGGTAGTCCCCTCACGAGCCCCCATTCAACTGTTTCTAAAGGTTGCCATAAGTCTCCTAGGGGGTAAAATTGGTGACCCCAAGAGCATTTTCACACAGTTTTAGGCACTCTGAAAGATTACGTTTTGTTTAGTGATTTTAGTGCTATGTGGATTTTTGTTGGAGGATCATCTTGCTGCGCTTTCAGCATGTTGAAAATAAAACAAAGACATAATCTCATATTTTATTTAAATTGTAATGCTTCATTGATAATGACAAAATTGATAATGATACTTTATGGGTCTAAATGAAGGTCAGATAAATGTTTTATTATCACCAGGTTAAAAGTGAGTCATTACATGTTCTAAAGAATGTCATTGTAAGGTGCTACTATAGCTAGCAGTTTTCTTGGTCTGTTATGATATGTTTCTGTTTTATGAATGTGGCGACACCCTGACAAAGCCAGTAGGACTACCTTTTGCTAACTATCCCCCTCATATCGAGTCTCATATATATCTAAGGGGTATCATGGTCTTATGGTTCCTGGCTTGCTAGGGGTGTGGACTGTCCTTATGTACATACAGACTGGGGTACTAGCCCAGACCACCTCCCCAGAGCATGCCTTAGATTGCTCTGCCTCACTACCTGGAGAGATCCAAGTGCTACAACGGGGTGCTTGGTTCCCAGTAGATGCAAGGTTGTAGACTTATAAATTGAGAAGGCCCCACAACCTTCCCACCAAATTGTTGGGCGCCCATGGGGGGTCTTGGGCACAACGTAAGCCCTGCAGCCAACCCTCCCACTGCACAGAGCCAAAGGCTGTGTGTAGCAGAGGGGAGTGAGCACGGTTGGCCACAGGTTTCCCAAGAAGGTTGGGAATATGCACAACTTTGAATATGATTAAAAAACACAGAAATCCACTGAAAAAAACAAAGGTAAACGTGACCTTATAGTTAGGTTTGGTAATATGATCTTAGCTTATGTTTAAAAAATACACAGAAATTCACTGACAAAACCAAGGGTTAAGTGAAGTTATAGTCAGGTGTTGAAATGATATAGAACTAACATTTAAAAACTGAAAAGCCATTGAACTTCAACAATTATAGTTTAGGGAATTAACTATAATTTTTTTCCCCGTCATGCACTTCTTATGACCTCACATCACGTCATCAGTCATGGCATATTAAATGAGATCATTGATGACATCTCAAATGGCATCATTGATGATATCACTGATGACATCACAGATGACATCATCCTTGATACTGCTGTTCACATTGCCCCATAAGCCCTAATATCATTTAAAAAAAGTACCTATAGTCATATACCGCATATTTATTTTATTTATTTATAAAGTTTTATATAGCGCGAACTAGACCCGGTGAGGGTATCAGAGCGCTTTACAAATCTTACATCAAAAGAAATAAAGTGATAACTAGGCACATAGATATGAGTAGCTAACAGGAGAGTGTAAATGTTGTCCGTACTCGTAGGTCTGGAGGTATTCAGGAGTGCGTTAGCTATTCTCGCTTAGAGTTCATCGTGGATCCTGGTAGGTGAGCTGCGTCTGGTTGGTACCCAACTCGCACCAGAACTGGGATCAGGGGAGAGATTTATTCATTAGAAAAAGTTTGACTTCTTTTTTGAAGAAGGTGATAGAGGGGTTGATTCTGATTGCCGGGGGCAGGGCATTCCAGATCCTAGGTGCTAGGCCGGAGAAGGTGCAGGAGTAGGTTTTCTTTTTACGAACTTTTTACGGTTTCAATAGCAAGATGTTGGTGCTTCTCATAGTTCTGCTACTGCCTGATAATTTCAGTTTATTGGCTAGATACTTTGGTGTGTTGAAGTGCAGGGCTTTGTGTGTCATGCAGGCAATTTTTAGCTGTGATCTTGCCTCATACGGGAGCCAGTTCAGTGCCTTTAGATCAGGGGTGATATAGTTGTTGTTTTTGGAGCCGGTGACGAGTCTTGCAGCCGCGTTGAGTGATGCTCTTAGAGGAGCTAGTCTGGATCTCGGTAAGCCACATAGGGTTGTGTTCCCATAGTCTATTCTGGGTATCACTAGAGCTTGTACGGCTGTTTTTAGGTCGTCGTCGTTGAGGAAGGGTTTTAGTTTTCTGAGAATGTTCATATGAAAGTTTGCTCCTCTGGTGGCTGTGCTGATGTGTTCCTGCCTTGTGAGATTCTTGTCGAGTATTATTCCCAGTGATCTTGTGGAGTCAATAATGTGTGGTGTGCAGTTGAAGGCTGTTAAGTGTTTCATCCAGTTTTCTATGTCGCCGTGTCCTTGTGGTGGAGATATTAGGAGAAAGTCTGTTTTGAGCGCATTGAGTTTGAGGTGGTTTTTTGACAGCCAGTTGTGGTTTTTTTGCAAAGTTGTGTTGAGTGAGCGGATGTCATCCGGAGATGATATTTTTATGTATAGTTGGGTATCATCCGCATACATGTGGTAATGAACATTGGAGAGTTTCAGAATTTCGGTTAAGGGTTCCATGAATAGATTGAAGAGGGTAGGTGATAAGGAGGAACCTTGAGGGACTCCCAGGGTGACCGGCGTGGTCGTGGACAGCGATTGGTTAATCTTGATTCTTTGAGTTCTGTTGTCTAAGAAGGAGGCGAACCACTTTAGGACAACCACTGATAAACCCATTCTGTGTTCAAGTAGATCCAGGAGACTGTTATGTTTGACCGTATCGAAGGCTGATGGTAGGTCTAGGAGGATTAGGAGGCAGGATTCATTTTGATCTAGTATTCTGAGCGCATCATCGACCATGTGCGCCAGGGCAGTTTCCATGCTATGATTCTGCCGGAAGGGGGGCGTGGCCAAGCCGTCGACCGTAATGGCCGCTCGACGTTGAAGCTCCGGCACCCAATGCCCGAAACCACACTGAAGCGGCGCTAACCTACACCCGCCACACGCCAAAACGCTGCTGGAGACCTCCAGAGCATGTCGGGACTCCCTCTGCCACAAGACACGAAACGCGGAGTTCGCACTGGCCCTAGAATCGCAAACAGCCGACGCTGAGAGGTGAGCGGTGGAGGCCCAGCCCGCCTCGGAGGCCCGGGGAGTCATGGTCCTCGGGTGAGCCTGAGGATGGAGTTGCGGAACTCCTGCTGGGTCCCACCTCCTCGCCGTGGACGCCGGGCCCTGTGGCTGAGAAACCGGATATCGTAGAGGAGAGAGGACCGGTCCTGCGGTCGCTGCGGAGCTCGAGATCGGGTGAGTGGGGTGGGGCGGGGGACGGAAGACTGGGCCTAGTCACCGCTGGCCTCCTCTGGCGCTGGAGCCGTCTGCTGCGGTGGGCCTTTGCTTGTCTCCCGGGACCCCTTGCTCCCTCCAGAGGGGTGAGCCCGGTGGCGGCCGGTTTTGGCGCTTTGACACGGCGAGACGGATCTGGCACCACCCTTGGTGGACCGTCTTCGCCCATCTTCCACCCCCTCCACTTCCACGCTGCGCCCGGGACGACACCCGGAGACCTCGCCCACATCTCCCATATCCTTAACCCGCGAGGGCGCTTTGAGGAGGTCAGCACAGGATGCGAGGAAGGCAGGGCTGGGCCGCCGCCATTTTCTTCATGCCAGAATACCCCGGAGGTCTGGTGGGGTTCAAACGCTGGGGAGAAGACCCCCCCCTCACAGACAACAACAGTGCTACCCCGGTTGGTCACAGTGAGGTCCGGTGGTCATGCTTTAAGGAAAAATCAGCTCCTCACCGGGTCTGCCATACCAAGAGGGGGTGTACCGGGGGCCCGGCACGTGGCCTTGCTTTACTTGTTGCGCCCTTGGGGTCACCGGAGTGACTCAGACCAGGGGGGCGCGCCGCACCGCTGGTGCAGTCGTTCTGGCATACTCCAGCATACCCTACTGACTTTGATAAGGTCCTGCTCCAGGCTATAACTCTCGCTATTCCACAACGCAAAGATGGGTCGGGGAGACCCGAAACAACGCAAGATTACCTTCGACAAACTTGACACCTCGGAACGAATAGACCGCGACCCTGAAAGGGAGGAAGGCCCGGAAGGTACAGACTCTCCGCAATCCTTGGATGGGACTGCCGCCATAATGGCCGAACTACGCGTGGGTTTTCGTGGCATAAACGCACGGCTCGACAAGCTGTCCTCTAGACTTGATAGGATGGGTGAGAGACTGGAAGTGCATACCACTAGGCTTGACGAGGCTGAACAACGAATATCTACTCAGGAGAACCGGTCTGCGGACACGATGCGCCGGCTTGAACGAGTGGAAAAACTGTTAAAAACGGTAGCGATCAAGAACGAGGACCTTGAGGCCAGGTCCCGCAGAAATAACATTTGCATAATTGGCCTAGCGGAATCCACGAACATGGGCCGTCCTGAGCATTTCCTTGAAACCCTGTTGACGGATCTGTCTGGCGCCGAGAACCTCTCCAAAAACTTCGTGGTGCAGCGGGCACATCGATCTCTTGGCCCGCGGCCTCCCCTGGGGGCCCTCCTTGCTCTATTATAGCGCGCCTGCTTAGTTACAGAGATCGTGACACGGTCCTCCGTCTGGCCCGGGAGAACTCCCTAGTGCAATATCAGGGGACTGTGCTCTCTTTTTATCCTGATCATACCATCGCAGTGCAGGAGGCTCGTCGGAAATTCCAAGAAGCCAAACGACAACTTCGGGTCCTGGGTCTCAAATACGCTATGCTCTATCCAGCGAAATTAAGAGTGATAGTGGAGGGTAAACCCCGCTTCTTTGAAAATGCTGCCGATACGCTGGCCTTCTGCAAACAACATCAGGGAGCAGTACGCAGAAGCCCGGCGCGGTCCTCTGGACACTCCTCCCCGGATAATCAAATGGCCGCTAGCGCTGACCTCTTTGATGCGAGCTGAGGACCCGGAACTCTATTACTAGTAAACATATGTTGACTAAGTTGTTTATATTTGCTACATCAGTGGGATTTCTTACCCTTTGGAGGACTTCTATTTTCAAGGGTCAAAATGTTGTGCTGTTTCAAAAATCTTTATAATGCTAAAGTTACGTAGTTTCTGATTTGGGCATCGGGCGTCCGAGGCGTTGCCCGCCTCCTCAGGATGATTCCGATTCTAATTCTGTTGGGGTTTTTCCTATTCCCCCTTTTTCGGGTTTTCAGGGGAGGGATCATGTTCTCGGGGCCTTCTGGCCCAGGTGTGGGAGGTGGGTGGGTTTTGCAAGATTTCTGTACTGTGCTGTTTTTTGATTTATTATGTCGGCATTATGTGTATCTCCCTTCATGTGTGTCCCTCTGTAGGTTCCCCTCATTGGCGACTCCCATCTGGAGTTGTACAGTTTGGCTAGGCAGGTGTACGCTCCCCTATCCCTGGGTATGGCTGTGGCCCCTATGGTAGATGTTAATCTTATCACGTGGAACGTTCGGGGGCTTAATAATCCAAGAAAATGTAAATTAGTGTTAGCATATCTCCGACGACACACTGTAAAAATAGCATTTCTGCAGGAAACTCACCTTCCCATACAGGGGACCCCTCCCTTTGCGTCCTCCTGGGGACCCCAACGGTTTTTCGCAAGCTACAGCACTTACTCTCGAGGGGTCTGCCTTCTTATCCACCACTCCATCCCGTTTACACATAAAGAGACTATGTCAGATGCGCAGGGTCGTTATTTATTGGTAATGGGCACACATCTGGGTCAGATGGTCCTTTTCCTACATGTGTACGTGCCTAATGTGGACGACCCTAGTTTTTTTGAGGAACTGCACGCCCTGCTCAATCGCTATGACTATGATACAATCTTCCTAGGGGGCGACTTGAACCTGTGGCATGATCAAACACTGGACTCCTCTAATCCACTCGCCACCTCCAAGACGCATTCACTTGGCATGATGAAGGACATTATACATTCCCTGAACCTACGCGACCTATGGCGTAGACACCATCCCATGACCCCTGGGTACACCTTTCACTCTGCACCCCACTCCACGCATACCCGTATAGACTATCTCCTAACTGACGCATAGGGTTGTCAATGGGTCAAGGGTGTGGACACACTGCCGCGTACTCTGTCGGATCACTCGCCGGTCCTTCTTCACCTGCGCATTCCACACTCGGCTGGATGGGAGCGCACACGGTCGTTCCCTGCCTCTGCCTTATTAGACAAGGTATTCCGGTCGGAGGTACAGGAGGCCATCACTGAATACTTTACCCTGAATACAGGGACGGTGGATCACTATTCCACGTTGTGGGATGCCTTTAAGGCATATATTCGGGGCGTTGTTATATCCAAACAGGCTGGGGTGCTGCGTGCGATCCGAGGTAGCCTCGCCAGAGTAGAAGCTGAATTAACACTATTGGATGCGGCTTCGCCAGAACCACAAACTCAGAATAAACGCAGCGCCCTCATTTTAGAGTTTAACGAACACGCCGAAAGGGAGGCCTCATTGCTTGGGAAGTATCAGGCGGCCCGTAGATACGGGGAGGGATAACGCCACGGTAGGACGCTGGCACGCCTGGTGCGCCCTCCCAGAGGAACTGGACACATAGCGGCAATCATACGCGAAGACGATACGGTAGCGACAGATGACACCGACATATTAGCGGAACTGATGGCATATTACCGCTCCCTCTACTCTACCACACTTCCCAAGGATTTCTCTCAACACCTAGCATACCTGGAAGAAGTTGCTATGGTCTGGCTCACCAGGGGTCAGGCGGATTTCCTGGCAGACCCCTTCACGGTGGAGGAAATTACGCTTGCTATAGACGCCCTCACAGGCTCTAAAGCGCTGGGACTTGACGGACTATCGGGAGTCTTTTATAAGGCCTTCAAGGATAGTTTAGCGCCACAACTCCTGGAAGTCTATGCAGAGGCCCTGGAAACCGGCACCCTCCCTCCTTCCATGAGAGAGGCAGCTATCTCTCTGCTACTTAAGCCGGGTAAAGAACCCACCAGCTGCTCATCCTATCGCCCCATCTCCCTCATAAATTTTGACAATAAAATCCTTGCCAAAATGTTATCCACTAGATTATCACTGTTGCTAGAACAAATAATTTCCCCAGTACAGTCAGGCTTTATTCCGCATCGCTCCACAGCCCTCAATTTAAGAACTGTTTTCTCGGTTATAAACCGTATAGAACCCACTACTCCGGCGGCAGTGGCGCTATTAGACGCCGAAAAGGCCTTTGATTCCCTTGAATGGCCTTTTCTCATGGCCACGCTGCGCAAATTAGGCCTTCCATTCAATTTTATAGCCTTGATTGCACTGCTCTACTCATCTCCAACAGCTCGACTTCGAGTAAATGGCTCTCTGTCACCCCCCATTCCAATCACACGCGGAACGCGACAAGGATGTCCGCTGTCCCCATTATTATTTATAATAGCACTGGACCCATTGGTCCGCCATATGCAGGAAAACCACATGTTCCGAGGCCTACAATTTCCCGACGGGCCCCTTCTACTATCCATGTATGCGGACGATATCCTGCTTTTCGTGCGTCACCCAAAATATAACTTACAACCCCTTACTGAAGAGATTGGCCGTTTTGGGGCCATGTCAGGCCTAAAGATAAATTGGGGCAAGTCGGTCCTGTTCCCCATCACGGATGCAGCCTTAGCAGAAAAGACTGAGCTTCCGCTGCCGAGGGCAGACAACACTACTAAATACCTCGGGGTCCACCTGCACAGAGACAAAGGACAAGTCATACGTTTAAACTATGGACCTGCAGTTGAGCAGCTTACTACACAGGTTGAGAGGTGGATACAGCTGCCCCTATCTATGGCGGGCCGCATAGCGCTAATTAAAATGAAGGTACTGCCTCGATTCCTGTACCTGTTTAGCACTATACCCATTCCGCTTTCCAACACATTTTTTAGTCAACTGCGGGGATTGCTTATAAAACTAGTGTGGGCCGGACGCAGGCCGAGAGTATCCTGGGACACTCCGATACTCCCGTATAACCGGGGTGGGTTCGCGGTTCCAGATCCTCAACTTTATTTTTTAGTGGCGCAAGCACAATATGCGCATCACTGGTTTCATCCAGACGTCCGCATACCCTACATGAAACCCGACCGGGAACTAGCAGCCCCTACGCCACTGGAAACTTTGCTACCAAAGGGCATATCACTAGATCCGCATGACATTCAACCCCTCTCTACCACCTGTTGGGCTTGGCGTAAGCTCAACACTATGCTGGGTGACGGCCCTCTATATTCGCCGGCTATTCCCCTACCAAACAACCCGTTCCTCCCTCTCACCTCCGAAAAGGTGGTTCAGAACACCCTCGCCAAGTTAGGATTGGACACTCTCGGCTCCCTATTTCCCGAGGGTCGGGCACGGACACTGTCGGACTTGGCAGCACTCCCAGGGATGATTTACATGGACAATTTTATAGTCGCCAGACTACTGGGAACACTCCGCGCCACCGTCACTACTTTTCCAGCCCCATATGCAGACTTCACCCCGCTTACTTTGCTTATTACAGATAAGGAAGGTACACACTTGGTTGCTAAATTATACAAAGCCTGTATGTCGCTAAATAAGACACGGGACAGAGGGGTCCGGCAACACTGGGAGGAAGATTTGGGGCACTCTCTGACAGATAAGGAATGGACATTCTGTCTTGACCAAATCCAGAAAATCGCCCCGAACCATAGGCACAAACTCCTCCATTTTAAATTTATTCACAGGATCTATATCACTCCCCGACAACTGGCCAGGTTTGACCCATCCAAGTCTTCCAACTGCCCTAAATGCAATACGCTAGATGCCGACTTTGAACACATGGCCTGGTCCTGTCCTCAGGTACTGCCGTACTGGATAGAGATATTTCAAACAATAGCGAAAATCATTGATGCTCCTTTCCTCCGTTCTCCACGACTGGGACTGTTGGGCTTGGTCAACCGCATTAAGCTTTGTTACCGTAGGTTCGTAGCCATTGCCTTGCTGCTTGCCAAAAGAGAAATAGCTGTACATTGGGGGGCAAAAACTAGGCCTACAAAAACGGCATGGGCACACAGCATGGCCTACTGTAGTTTGCAAACCGAGATTTATGCCACACTTCAGCCTCCAACCTCAAGACCGAGGGATATATGGTGCATCTATCGTACGTACCTGCAACAGACCCTTGACATCTCCCGAGCCCACTTACCAAGTTCACAGGCGGCCCATGAGAGCGCAGAGGCCGGTCCAGTTCCTGAGGCCGCCCGTAATCCTGACACAGTAACACCACTCCCCCTATAAGACCTACTACCACGGCACAAGCCCTAGCAGACTACCTATAATGTATCTTTTACCAAATTATCCAGCCTAGACGCTCAACAAACTTGACATATGGAACCCTCTCCCCTCCTTATGTCCCCCAGTTTCTTTAGATGTTTGTATATGATTATCATTTCTTTTAGATATTGTAGATGATTGTCTTGATGTATGTTTTGTCAGCATTTCATATTGTAATGTGTATCATGATCTGTCTTTATTTTCAATAAAACTTAAAAAAATATATATATATATTGGGGAAAAAAATTAAAAAAAAAATGATTCTGCCGGAAGCCTGAGTGGTACTGGTTAATGAGGTGGAATTGAGCTATATGGTTGCACAGTTGGAAATGGACGCATTTCTTCAGGAGTTTTGCTAGGGAAGGAATAGTGAATATTGGACGGTAGTTATCTGGTATTGTGTGGTCTGCTGTAGGTTTTTTTAGAATGGGGGTTACCGGTCCTGCTTTTAGGCAGTCTGGAAGGGTAACTTGTGATAGTGATGCAGTCACTATCTTTGTCCAGATGGGTGTAAGAGAAGTTTTGATCTCGCTGAAGATGTTGGCTGGAAGAGGATCGCAGAAGTGATTTGGTGGTTTGAGTGTTGTTACTAGCTTGAGGATGTCATTTTCATCAAAGCTTTTGAAAGTGTTCCAAGACACTTTGTTTTTGAGGGTAAGTCCATGTTGGCTCGGGGTTTGTACAGTCTGTGGTGCGTGGGGGTTAAGTGGAGGTGACAATGTGAGATGTTCGTTTGCTGTATGAAGCTCTTTTTCTATCATTTTAGATTTTTCCAAGAAGTGGGAGGTAAATGTGTTGCAGTTAGGTTGCGAGTTGGGACCTAATGAGGAGTCGTTGGGTTGATGAGAAGATTGATGTTTGATAATTTCGAACAGTTTTCTTGGTCGATTTCTAGTATTGTTTAGTTGATCTTTGAAGAAGTTTGCTTTGGAGATTCTGATGTGTTTGTTGTAGATGCTCCTCCTCGATCTTAGTTGCTTAAGGTGCACTAGGGACGGCGAGGATCTCCAGGCCCATTCCGCTAGTCTTAGGTTGCGTCGTTGATCATTTAGGCTCCCATTGTACCAAGGTTTGGAGTCTTTAGAGGACAGCCTTTTTAGTTGAAAGAGCGCGACTGTGTCAAGAATGCTAGTCATCGAGTTGTTATAGTAGGTTGTGAGGCGTGGACATCTGACATGTCCGCTGGTGGCAGTAGTAAATTGTTGCTGAGGGATGACAGGACGTTGTGGTTAATGTTGCAAGTGTTTCTTTTCCATTGTTTGGGTTTCTTAGGTTGGAGTTTATGTGTCTTCGTTGGTTCAGTGATAAGGAAGGAGATGCTGTGGTGGTCCTTCCAGTCACATGGGTCGATTGATTTAAGTATGCTGGAGTTTGACCTAGAAATGACAAGATCCAGTGTTGCGCCCAGGATGTGCGTTGGGCTATCGCAGAATTGGACAAGTTCAAGGTCAGTTAGGAATGTTTTAGGCTGTTAACTGTGAGATGGTTATGATCGTTCCAATGAAGGTTGAAGTCACAGAGGAAGATTTGGGGGCAGTGTTGCCCTTCATTGGAAGAGATGATTTCCATGATTTGTTTGGTGAATGCGAGATTGTTGCCTGGAGGGTGGTAGATCAAATGTAATTTACATAGGGGACTGTTGTTGCTCGCAATGCTTATGCCTAGGTATTCACACGTGGTAAGGTCGGTTGCTTGTGACTGAGTCACCGTAAGGTTGATGCGGTATATGCAGGCTATGCCACCCTCAGACCTTTTTGGTCTATCTGCTCTTATAATGTCATAGCGTGGAGGGATTAGAATGTCAAGTATTGGTGCAGAGTCGTTCTTTAGCCAAGTTTCAGTTAGAAGGAGTAGGTCAAGGTCATGGTTGAGGATAAGGTCTGCTATGTCGGCTGCGTGTTTCCAGGCCGATCTGCAATTTAGGAGTATGCATTTCAGGTGGGGTTTGGTGTTCGGTGAGGTTTTCTCTGTGATGGGTACTGGTTTGAGGTTGGCCTTATTTACCTCTCTGGTGTTTGGTCTCTGTTCTCTGTGTGGGTTCGAGACAATAGGCAAGATGGGGTTTAGGCTATGTGGCAGGTCATGGTGTGCATTCTTGTACGTGCGGAGAATGGCTGGATGTCATTGTCTGATAGAGGGATCTTGGTCCTGGCCAGTCTCGAGGAGTAGTTGTGTAGGGGAGTGGATCGCCATCTAGTGCGCTGGGGAGTCTGGGAGCTGTAAGAGTTTAATGGCCGGTCAGAGTGGTGTATAAATTAACTGGGAGGATCGGTCTGTCACTCACAGGTATTTCTGAGGGCCACCTGTTGTAGGCTAGCTCAGTGGTGAAGCTTGTTAGCTTCTGTAGGTCGGATTTAAGTTGTTTTAATACCTGTGTAATTTTCCCCAGTCTAGACTCAATCCCGGCGTGGTAACAGGAGGATGGGGTTTGGGGCATGGTGTGCTGAGGTGTGTGTTTTTCCTGAGTCTCGTTGATGTGAAGAATAGGAGGGGGGGAGGGATGCATGGAGGGGGATTTGGGTTTATACTCTTGCCTTGGGTGTGGGGAGGTTTGATGATAGGGAAGAATTTATTGAATAGGTCAAGGTTGTGATCAGAAACCTGTATGAGAATAATCCCATTGTTGAAGATGGAGATGGTTAATTTTGCATTGAGGGCTGTTGAGGGGGCTACTGAAAGCCTAAGGCTGTGAGAGATTTTCCTAGATGTAGGGATAGAAAGCATTGAGTAGAGGGTTTTTCTCCATTGGGCTCTTTTTTGTGTGTAAAATATGAGATCATTAGTTATGACACCTTTAGATGTGCAGAACTATTGGTCGGATATAAGTGTTTCTGGGTGCTGTTTGAGAAGTCGGTGTTTGAGGGCTTTGGTAGCTTTTTTTGTTAGATTTGGTGGGTAATTGATTTTGTGGGTGTTGCGGCCAGCTGAATTTAAGATGTTGTAAGGTGAGAAGTATGACGCGGTGTCCATGATTAATGGGGGCCCTTATTATCCTCCGATGTCAGTTGTGGGGAGGGGATGCTTACGCTATGAAAGTATTTGGTAGCTTGTCCGATAAGTGTCAGAACAGGAATAGGGTCATCTTAGCCTTAAAAAGGTGGGTATTCCATTTGCATATTGAGGGCTACCTAGTTGTGGGGGGAGATCATCTTTTCTTACAACTTTGTTGTGGGTAGAGTATTCAGAGTGGGAGCAGTCAGTACCTTTCAAAGATGGCCGACGCTTTAGCCTAGGAGGTTTCTGCTTAGGTGCTGGTAGTCCTATTTCCCTTTTTAGTTTCCAGCTTAAGTCCTTCTTCTTTTCTGGTGAGGGATGGTCCAGTCCTCCTTCACTTTAGTTTGCAGGGAGGGCCTCTATTTTAGATTGAGGGACCACAGAGGGGCCCCAAAATGTCCGCCCTGTAGAGAGTGGAGCCTGGGCAAATAATTTCAAAAATGGACGCTGTGATCTGCCCCTCCCCCATCTCGATGTGTACAGAAGATCAGACCAAAAGGCCCCCCCTCAGTGTCCACACACGTGACCCTCTGATCACCAGCCTTTCCGTGTCAGCTTCAAATCCAAATCCGACCTATGTTACAATTATAGCCCAGACCAACCGAACAGGCATAGCCCGCATTCCGCCTCCCTCTGAGGCCCTTGTGTGGCTAGACAAGGAGGGCTCACAGGTGAAGCCGGAGCTCGCTCCCTGGATCCTCCGCACTGTCTGACGGCTGGGAGTAGCTCAGACGGCCCCTCGGTAGTGGGCGCCATCAATTCCACGGCCGGCTCCCATCCCCAATTATTTGCGCAGGGGATTTACCAGCGGGTGGAGCAGCGTCTGAAGTCTCTGGCATCGAGCGTCGTCAGCCCACCAACACGTCAGCGAGGTCGATGGGTCCCGTCCTGGGCCCTTCGTCGCGAGGTGGACGGCGCTGTGTTGAAGCACCGATGCGGGGCAGGCGTGCTCCGGCAGCTCACCAGAGCCGTTCGGAGCCTGTGCGGAACTCACAAGGAGCGATCGATCGGGGGGCAACAGGATGCCAGAGGCGGCTGCCCGGAGTAGGGAGCGACCCAGCCTCGACTCTCAATGCCTCTGCCAAGGCAAGTATCACCACGGCATCGTGCTTCTTGTTGCGTTTTGCTTCTTGTTGCAGGCCTGGGTAAAAAACGGGATATTCGAAGATTACGGATCCCAACCCTGGGAGCTACAATTAGTTGCTCCAGCATGAGCGGCCATTTTTGTTTCATAGAGTTACTATGTGTACACATTAGGGTGCAAAAAATGGAAATAGCGATAGCCCTGGAGGAAAGTGTAGATGTGCATGTTGAAAGTTATGGTGCACTGTTTACAAACCAGTAAAGGTTGAGGTATAAGTAGCACTCCATTTTAAACAAGGTAAAGGCTGAACGCACCTTATGTAGGTTGTCGTGGTATGTTTCAAAGTAGGCCGTGGCTTAAAGCAAAAGCCTGTTGCAAAAAATCTGCGAGAAAAGCCAAAGTTTCTGTTGACAATAGCTTATCCACCAGTGGATGTCTGAGCATGTGCCCATGTTAAATAGTAGTAATACAGTGCTATAGGCAAATTCTATGTAATTAGGACGTTTTAAGGTGTAGATTTTTATTTTCAGAACTTTGCTGAAGAATTGCAGATTGCTGACTGTAGGGGTAGCCCACTTAGAGGTGGTTTAACTCACACTGAGGTTGTAATCATGGTTCTGAGGTTGTATGCCATTGTGATCATTTCAGGAATGTGTGTAGCGTGTTTTACCAAAATATGGAGGGTTGTCCACAGGGCCTGTCAGAAGGTGTCTTGCCATGGCAAATGCATATATGTCAACCTCTTGACTTAAAATTACTGGCCATACGAAGTCTTTAAGAGAATGATCCTCCTAAGGAGAATAGAGTATGAAGACTTTTTTGGAGGGTGTTCAAGGTACAATATAAAATAGACTTACATAAAGGGGCTTTTAGCCTGCCCCCTTCATCCATTGGTCTGTTGCTGTGTCATTCACATTTTTATTCCACCCACTACAGCATACAGCTTGGAGCACTAGGACAGCCACTTCAGTCACTGGATAACTTCAGTGTGACTTATCTCAAGCACATCCGCACATAAATCACTTTGCACCATTCAGAGCCAGGAACTAACATGACAATGTGTGTTTTTGTTTTAAGTCAATGTTTTTTATGTTGGTGGGGTTCCCGCACATCCCCCAACAACATGTTACAA
The DNA here is from genome assembly GCA_963921515.1 of Calotriton arnoldi. Lineage (NCBI taxonomy): Eukaryota > Metazoa > Chordata > Amphibia > Caudata > Salamandridae > Calotriton > Calotriton arnoldi. The sequence continues at coordinate 127,488 of CAWUFW010006283.1, read as the reverse complement.
AAACCATGGCAGAACAAAGTAATCTTTTGCACAGCCAATGTCAGGTTTTGCCAATCCTTGTTTTTTTCTTGTAGCTTGGAAACAGTGCATCTTGTATACAAGTGTCTGGGGCTAAACTCTTGATTACCCTTTGGCCCTGGAGGAAGCCATCAGAGCACAGAGAAATGAAAAGCCAAGGGACACTCACGGGTACAACAATCCACTGCTTGTAATGTAAATATTGAGGAGACTGATGCACTAATGGTGAGAAAAATGAATGATAAAAAGTCTGGAAAACTTAAATATCACTTAACAAACTCGAAAAAACATTGGCATAAATTACTCCTTTAACTTTTTATATAACATTTCTGAAACAGAATATACCCATCTAGTACTGTTAATAACAAGTCATACCTTTGAATAACTTAAGGTGAAGCCTCTTAATTCCATAATCATTTGTCCCACATTCTACCTCTATAATGGTTTAATAAAATACACATTTTTATTGAGGTACACAATTTTTTTGAGAGTGAGGGAACTTTTAAGACTTAGACTATTATCTATAGGAGTTCTTAAGAATTGGGCACCTCATCCAGTGAGTTCAGGAAGCCACGTTCAGTGATGATTGTTGAGACGCAGGAGAGTGGAGTGAAGGTGATAGCTTGGATGAAGGTAGTCAGGGCAGATTATTAGAGCCGAATGACCCCTCAATGGTGCTGCAGAATGTACTCTTATTAAAACAACAAAAATTAAATTAATAAAATAAGGAATCACAGCCTGGTCTTGTACTGTATGAACTCAAAGTCCCACTTCAACTTCAAAAACAGAAATGCAAGTGAATGTGTTATCTACACTGAATTTTGTGATGTGCAAATTATGAATACCAATGAATATACTAGGCCAATGACAATGTGTGCCTTTAGGGTCGGTTTGAAAATCAGACAGGTGATGTTGTCTAATGTGCAAGCACTTGCCTTTGAACTTGGTGAGTTTCTACACTAGGAATGCAAATGTAACCTCTCTCAGTCTTTTTCTATTACATGTGGTAAAAATAACAATACAACTATTGGCTTACATTTTCCCTTGGACAGAGGAGAGAGGCTAGGGTATTTCTTTCCCTTCTACAGATTTTCATTTTTTTAATTCTATGCTGCCAAAAATTACAAGTTAAAAAACACGTAGGGTAGCTAAAGCAAACAAAGAAGCACATGCCTCCTATAAACCTATGAATATGTGTGACTGCTTGTGTTTGGCTAACCAAAGCCAAGTCAGGAACAAGATCTGGGAGGGATGGATGAAAGGGGCAGGTGTTAGAATGACGTCTGAGCAGAATATCATCCTTTTATTTTTTTTTTAAACAAACTTTATTGAGATTCCAAAAGACATACAAATACCTTCAGAGACATCATAGAAAAATAAGCATGGGGGGCAAGTACAATATCGCCTCGTTCAGCTACCATCCCACAGCCCTCCCAAAATGGTATGAGTGAAGAGGCTCGCCAGAGACCCCAAGGGACCCCCCTCTAACCCCCCCATATCGCCCCTTAGGAGCCCATCCTTCAGTCCCGTTCACTGTCCTGCACCTTGTAGCCCAAAAAGAACAATGCTGACGGAACCCCCTTATGCCCCATCCCACCCTCCTAGCCCCAGTTCACCCCAACAAGCCCCCCTCCCCCCACTCCCCAAGCATGCCGCTGGGCACCAATATACTCAAGGATTCGATCAGATCGCCTGCACCACCCTCCAATAGCCTTACCCCACTGGTCGTTACCCAGATCAGATCAAGAACCCAGAGGGAGGTCCTGAGTAATCCCCTCTTCCACCGAGCTACACCTCGCCCAACCCACTCGTCAGCCGCTTCAGGAAGCCTGTGCGCCCTCTCTCCCAGTGGGAGGGCCCTCCTCCTCATCAGGGGGATGCTTAGTCAGCTCCACCAGTGCCACCCACGCCCCAGCCATGTCCAAAGATTTCTCATTCTCGGTGCGTCTAGCTATACCCATCCTGTAGTTCCCCTCGCTCTCTGCCCATTTCTCAAGCTCCTTTCCCCAACGCGCAAGAGCGGGTCCCTGTCGTGCCTTCCAATGGATCGTAAGCTCCCTTTTGGCTAGGACTAACCCCATGTCGATGAACTTGCTGGTGATTTTGGTCTTAGCAGTATGCGGAAAGTCATGTAACAAGCAGAGCCGTGGCGTCAGAGCTAATTCCCTCTCCGTCACAATCGCCAAAGTAGTCGTCACCCCCCGCCAGTAGTCCCCCAAATGGGGGCAGTACCGGAACATGTGCAAAAATCTCGCTCCCACCAGCGCACAACGAGGACAAGCTGCTGACCCCCCAAAATAGTCGTTGAGTTTGCCTGGGGTTAAGTAGGCCCTATGGAGGACATAGAATTGAATGAGCTGAAAACGCGCATTCCGAGTACTCTTCCATGCCCTCTCCACAACTGCCGCCCAGGGTTTTTCCTCTATATCCTCCCCCAAGTCTCCCACCCATTTGAGTCGCACCGCCTCCAGGGGTTGACGCAAGTCTTGGGTGATTCGCCGATAGAGGCAGGTCACCGCTTTGAAAGTTCCCGCCGCCAGCACTACGTACTGGCAGGCTAGGAACGTGTCCGGTTCAATTAGCCCTTTCCGCCAATGCCTCCGAACAGCTGCCGTCAGGGCCGCATGGAACAGGAAATCCCCCCGTGGTAGGTCATGGCGCTCCATAAGATTATTGAAAGGGAGGAGGGCACCATCCTCGTATAGGTCACCCAATGTAAGGACCCCTGCTTCTTTCCAGGACTGCAGCTTACTCCAGTCACCCCCATGCGGCAACACCTCGCACATCTTCAGCGGGATCTCCGGCGCATATGGGACCTTAATGTGCATTTTCCTAGCCATGCGCGCCCAGCACTTCTGCACCACTCGCAAATCTGCCGAAACTGCCTCACCTCCCAATGGGACGCGCAGGAGGACACAGGATAACAGACGCCAGCTCGGGTCCCCCCCCAGCCCTTCCAGCTGCCTGATGTGGCCCGCCACCCATTTCGTGAGCCATTGGAGCTGCGCAGCGTGGTAATAGGCCTCAAAGTCCGGCAACGCAAAGCCCCCCTCCGCTCGGGGTCGCTGCATGGTACCCAAGGAAACCCTCCTCCTGCCAGCCCCCCACAAGAAGCCTGTGATCAACGAATTAAGCTGCGCAAAAAACCCCCCCGGGATCCAGACAGGGAGCGTTCCGAAACAATAAAGGAACCGCGGGAGCGTGACCATCTTCACCAAAGCGACCCTCCCCGCTACCGAGAGCGGGAGGGTCCCCCAAAAATCAAAGCAAGCCTTAGTATCCCGCAACGCACGCCCCACATTGCCCTCCAAGAGGTCAGCACTGTCGTGGTAAATCCTGGTCCCCAAATATGTCAAGCATCGGGATTCCCATGGGACGTCTCCCGCAGCCCGTCGATCCGACCCCCCCGCCCTGGTGGGAAATAAGCACGACTTGGTCCAGTTCACTCGGAGCCCAGCCAGTCTTCCCAGCTTCTCTAACAACCCCGTAGCTCCCCGAAGCGCGTCCCCAGAATTTGGGAGGAACATGAGCAGATCATCCGCATACAAGGCTTTATGCTGCACCCGCCCCGCCGCCAGCAGCCCAGGATAGTACCTCCCCGTCCTGGCGTGAGCAGCCATAGGCTCCATCGCCAGAGCAAATAATAGAGGGGACAACGGGCACCCCTGCCGCGTCCCCCGAGCAACCTCACAAGCAGCAGAAATTAAGCCCCCTGTCTGGACTCTGGCAGTGGAAGCACTGTACAGAAGCGTTGTCCACCGTACAAAACCCTCCCCCAGGCCAAACTCCCGCAACACATTGAAAAGGTAGGACCACTCCAAACTATCAAAGGCCTTTTCAATATCTACCGCAAAGATGCAGGCTTCCCCTGTATCATAAGTGTCAGACCCCAAGACGCGCAGGAGCCTGCGAACATTCATTGCAGTATTTCGGGAAGGGATAAACCCGGCCTGATCCTCGTGAACCAGCGCCGCCATGTGGGGCAGCAAACGGCCTGCCAGAACCCGACTTAGGGGCATATTATCAACGAGGCGATAAACAATTATCGCCGCTTTTGCGTCCGTTTTCGGACGAAAAGCGGCGATAATTTTATCGCCTAATCAGCAAGGTCACGCCATCGCGTGAATCCTTGCATTATCGCCCTTTCCCCCAACGCCCATCTTTGCATCTCTAATGAGATGCAAAGTGGCGTTACTAGGCGTACCAGGATGGACTACGTTGCAAATATCGCTGATGTTCACATCGCGATATTTACAAGGCAGCCCACATGATTTTAGCAGAGGTTAGATTTTGGCGAAAACGGACGTTTCGCCAAAATCTAACGTCTGCTAAAATCCTGACTTAGCCATCCCTAACATAGGGGTGGATTCTGCTGATACGACCACAGGGTCGTATCAGCAAGGTACTCGCCGTTTGCAGGGAACATCGCTGGAAAACCAGCGATGTTCCCTGCAAAACGGCGATAACCTCGCTATCTCTGGAATTTTATCGCCCTGGAGAAGCGTGTTGTTAATAACGCGCTACCAGGGCGATAATTTCCAGAGATAGCCAGCGATAAGAAATCTATCGCTAAGCACGGCCAGCGATAATTATCGCTGGCCGTTGATAATATGCCCCTTAAGATCTTATAATCTAGGTTGAGCATCGCAAGGGGCCTATAGGAGGAGCGGTCCCAGGCTGGCTTGCCCGGCTTGAGGAGAGGTTCTATGATGGCTTCCCGCGTAGTGGCAGGGAGGACACCCTTGCGGCGTGCCCTGTTGTACAGCGCCACCAGGGGGGGCACCAGAACATCCGAATAAGCAGCGTAGAATTCCACTGGCAGCCCGTCCGTACCCGGCGTTTTGTTCCTGGCCATATGTTTTATGGCACAACAAACTTCACTCGCCTCTATGTCCCCACCCAGGGTTGTCGCTTCCGCGGGATCAAGTTTAGGGAGGCCAGCTCCCGACAAAAATTCCTCAGCCTCTGGAAGTTCAGAGCCCACCCTACTCCGATATAACTCCGTATAATACTGCAGAAACTGGCCATTAATGTCCCGTTGGGTATAGAATACCTCATCTCCTGGGCCCCTCAGTTCTAGGATAGACGTCCCTCTACGCGCCGGATTGGCCAGCCACGCAAGCAAAGCCCCAGACTTATCGCGTTCCGCATGCACCCTGTCCGTATAGGCCTTATAATCGAAACATCGCAATCGTTCGAGTTGAACCGCTAGTTCCTCCCGGGCCATGAGCAACTCATCATGCTTATCCGGATTCTCCGGGCGCTCCCGCTCCAACACGCGCAGCCGCTGCTCCGCTCCTGACACATCCTGCAGGAGCACCCTGCGAACCCCCACCATCTCCCCTATGCAGCGCCCTCTAACCAGTGACTTAAACGCGTCCCACTCTACTAATAGCGAAGAAGCCGTGTTGACATTAACCCGAAAATATTCGTCAATGGTCGAGCCCAGTGTAGCCCTAAACACCGGGTCGTCCAGCGTATCTGGTCGGAGTCGCCACGTGGGAATAGCAGGGCGGTCTCGCACACAATGCAATAGCACCAACAGAGGATTATGATCGGATGACGTTCTAGCTAGATACTCACTATGCACCATCCCCCCATGCACATCCGGAGAGCAAAGGATCGAATCTAACCGAACATGTAGGTCATGTAATGGTGAAAAATAAGAATAGTCCCTGTCCCTCGGGTGGTGAGCCCTCCAGGTATCAGTCAGTCCCCATTGTTGCTGCCATGCCCTCCGCACTGCTGCCAGCCTGTGTACCGGGGCGTCCACTAGAGGGGGATGAGAGCGGTCCAAGGCGACGTCCGCAATGCAGTTAAAGTCACCCCCCAGAAGCACAGACCCCACCAACATGGGCGCAAGCTTCCGCGATAGATGCGCAAAAAAGGAGGCTTGATCCGTATTAGGGGCATAAACGCTCCCCAGGACAATGTCTCTGCCATCCAAGTGCCCTGCCACAACAACGTACCTGCCCTCCGGGTCAATCAGCTGCCCAGTGCTCTGGAACGGAACTCCAGCTCTTACCCAAATCAGTGCGCCCCGCGCAAACGCTGAGTATGTTGTGCAGAGCACCTGCCCTCGCCATCTGCGCTGCAAAGCCACCCCCTCCTGCTTAGTGAGATGTGTCTCCTGAAGGAGCGCAATTTGCACTCCTCTCCGTCGAAGATAGGCATGAATCTTGTGGCGACGGGCCATGGTATGCATCCCCCTAATGTTCCAGGACAAACACCTGATCCCTACGGCGGTTCCCATTGCACAATGACAAGCACTCTGTCGTCCAGGCCCTCTCCCGCGGCATGCTTGACCCCAAGAACTTCCACCCCCCAACAACCCAAAATACCCAAATCCCACTCCCCAGGACAGGACCCCTTGAACTAGTTCCCATCCAAACTAAGATAACCAGCAACAATGCACTCCGCAGGAGGAAGACGCGTGCTGACCCTACTGGACCCAAAGCCCCTCCCGGCCCCCCCCCGCTCTGCACCAACATGAGGGCCCCCCCCCCATCTTTGAACATTTGGTGCCACTCTGCTCGCTATAGGAACCAAGTACCCCACATCATCTCAGTCCAAAGCTAGCCACAGATCTATCTCCCCCCACCACCAAGTGTCAAATCAGCCAAACAGGTACGCCGTGTGCGGAGTGACCACCGGCAGCTCAGAATCCGAGTCCCCAGTCGTACTTCCAGGCAACGATGTCTCTAGGCTGCCCAGCGCCCGATTAGTGGAGGCAGAGCTCGGGCTGGCCCCCCCTCCCGGCTGATCTCCACCACCGCCTGCACAGCTCTGTCGCGTTCCAATCGCCGATCCGGTAATGAAAGTGCCCTCTGCGGACTCTTGCACTCCGGTGACCTTTTCTCTCCACTACTCGCTGCAGAGCCTCGCCTGGATCTCGCGCGGCGCATCTCCAGCAACTGCCACCCCTCCTGCGGAGTGGCGAAGAAGAGGGTATCAGCGCCATCCACCACTCGCAGGCGCGCTGGGAAGAACATGGCATACGTGATATGAAGTTGGCGCAATTTCCGCTTAAGCGCAATGAAGGACGTCCGCTGCCTCTGGACCTCCCGCGTATAATCCGGAACGACCATCACCCTGGAGTTCTCAATCTGCAGCTGTGGTTTCCTCCGGGCCTGCTGCAGGAGGTGGTCCCTGTCCCGGTAGTGTAAGAGTCGTACCACCAACGGCCGCGGAGGCGCTCCCGGCTTGGGAGGCCTAGCTGGGACCCTATGGGCTTTCTCAAGGGCAAAGAAAAGGGATAGCCCCTCCGGAGCAACCTCCCTCCGGAGCCATTCCTCCAAGTAACGAACAGCGTCATCTCCCTCCGCTCGCTCAGGAACCCCCACTATGCAAAGGTTGTTGCGGCGGGAGCGCCCCTCGCTGTCCTCCGCTCTCATCTCCAGGACTCGAACCTTGTCCTCCACTTGCTTTAAGGCGTGCTGCAGTGTGGCCACCGCCTCAGGGACTCCCTCCAGTGTCTTCTCCGTCACTTGCACCCGCTCCTTCAATTTCCTGTGGTCGTCTTTGAGCAGGGATAGGTCCACCCCAATAGTATCAATCTTCGACTCAAGGGCCTCTCTAGTCGAGGTGATGGCCTGCATGATATCGGTCAGCGTGGGGCCCCCCTGGCCTTCAGCCCCGGCGCGATCCGTCACATCATCTTCGTCATCGGTCTGCTGCCCCGGCCCCTCCACCTGGAGGACCGCATATCCCTTCTTCTTAGAGACCCGCCCCATCTCGGCGGGCCACGAAAGGCGGCACAGTATCCCACCAACCGCCGGGGCACCTGGGCACCAGTATTCGTTCCCCGCCGGGGAGAACTCCTCTCGCCGTCAAATCTCCACAGCAAGATGGGGCCTCCAGCCCCCTCGTTCAGGACCAAGCTTGAGTCTCAGGGCCCCCAGCCAGGACGGAACACAACCCTCCACCGCCGGTCCCCAATCCGCAGCACCGTCGCCTCACTCACCGCAAGCCAGGGGGCCACAAGAGGCCCTGCAGCGCCCCACCGAGGTCAGGATCCCTCCAATTCTGGCACCAGGGACGCTCCGGCGGGGCCCCGACTCTCTCCCAGGTCACCACCACTGCAATGGGCCCCAGTCACTGGTATGGGCCCAGGGCAAGGCGAGCCAGGCACGACGATGTCCAGCCCTGAAGACCCACCGGGGGGCTGCCACCACCCCAGCAATCAGGAAGGTAAGTAAGCCGGATGCCTCCTGCTCAGTGTCTCGGGCCGCACAGATCACTCAGCAGGGAAAGGATCAACCAGGCGCGAACTCGGGGCGTGGCTACGGAGCTGAAGATGGCGGTCGCGTGAGCTCGGAGCTCCGCACCAGCCGCGACGTATATCCTGATAAACGGAGCTCCTGTCCGCGTCTGGGGGTCCCCCCCCTACACTATCTGAGAGGGCAGCCCGGGGGGTGTCTGGCGCTGGGGGTGAATGCCAGAGCTCCGGCGGGCGGTACAGCTTGCCGATCCCACGCTGTGGGGGAGGAGAGGGGAAGATGGCGGCCGGAGCGAGGTAGCGGACCTGCGCCACTGATCTGGCGGCCCGCTCCTTGGCGGCTCTGGTGTGCCCGGCGGAGGCCCCGTGGCCCCTGGAGATACCTGGAGACACACTGACCCCCTTCCCCCCCTGGACCTGGCGGAGCTGAGGCCGTGACGTGGGAGCGCCGGGACGCTGCCCGGAGCGCTGACGGAGGGCCGCATTGGGGGACCGGAGGCACGAGAAATGGATCGCCCTTCGGCATCCGGGGGAATGAGTTGCCCGGACCCCGCTGGGCTGTAGGAGGTGAGGAAATGCTGAGTTCGCCTTCCTGGGGTGCTTGAACCTGATCTGCGGGGGCCCGAGAGTTGAGCTGCGGGGGCGAAGAGGCGGGAACACCCGGCGGCAAGCTCCCGACCAGTTATTTGGACTACTGTGCGGTGGGGGCTGCGGATGGGGCCTGGCCCCTGCTCCTGCGGTGTGCTGAGGTGAAGCTGCGGGCGACCATTGGGGGCGCTGAAGTTGTGGCGGGGCCGTTGGGCCGGCCTGGTTGTCCTGCGAGAGTGGCTCTGGTGCGCTGTATGAGGGGAGAACTGGAGGCCCTCTATCGGCTGCCTCGGATGCCACCTGGCTGCGAATCACGTGGACGGAGCTGACTCGCAGGGGGAACGACGCACTTGACTGCCGAGCTAGTGCAACTGGACATACTTGGGCCGGACAGGGGAGTACCAAGGACTGGTACATAAGAGCAGGCAAGGTGAGAGACAATTACTTTGTGCTGTCCCAGCGCAGTGGGACCTTGCCTTCCAACGCAGCTGGTGCCTTTACTTGTGCTGGGTCGTCCTAACATCTGCCCTGGTCATGCGTTAACCTGCAAAGTACATTACTCTCCTTGTCTTGGAGGCTGGCTGGCTGGCCCTGCGGGACCGCGGGGAGCCGGAGAGAGGTCACACCCGGAGTGCAGCGAACTGGACCTGAGAGTGGAGGAAGTGGGAGAGCCAGCGTGTTACCCGCTGGGCTGCGTGTTGGAAGGGCACGACTCCTTGGGGGCGGTGGCCAAGCCCTGCCCGCAGAGAGCAGGCCGAACGAGATCGGAGGTGGTGGTACACGCGGTGCTGCCAATGGGTAAGCCCAGGGGAAAGCAGGGGGGCCCTCCCCCGGAGCACGAGGACGGCGTCCCGGAGTCCACCCCCGCGGAGCAGGGAGGGGAAGCGATTGAAGTCCCGCTTCAGCAGCAGTACGCCAAGATCCTGGAGGCTATCGCTGACACTAAAGCGACGCTGCACCAGGACATTAGTATGGTGGCGGTGGGACTGGGCCTGCTGCGAGCGGAACATAGCAAACTCTCTGATAGGGTGAAAACCGTGGAAGAGTCACTGGAGGAGCTCGCACCAGCACAGAAGGCCCTCGCTGCGAAAGTGGAAGACCTCTCTGATAGAATGGTGGTGATGGAGCGCAGGGCGGAGGACGCGGAAGGGCGTAATCGCCGCAATAATGTGCGGGTGGTGGGGCTACCGGAAGGCAGTGAGGGACGAGACATGATATCCTACCTGGAGAAATGGTTGAAGGACGTGGTAGCGCCGGAGGGCCTCTCGCAGTTCTATACTCTGGAAAGGGCCCACTGTGTGCCCAACAGACCACCGGCGCCGGGGAGACCACCGAGACCGGTGGTGGCCAGACTCCTCCATTTCCGTGATCGAGACCTTCTACTCCAGAAAGCTCGCACTGATGGGCCATACACGGTTGAGAACTGCAGAGTATCCCTGTTCCCAGACTACACTTGGGAAGTGCAGCGACGGCGTGCCTCGTTTTTGGAGGTCAAGCGTACGCTCCGAGAGGAGGGTATATCCTATTCCCTGATGTTCCCGGCTAGGTTGCGGATCGCCCTAGATGGGAAAACATATTTTTGCGACGATCCCGCGGCGGCCTGGGAATGGATGGAATCATACAGAACGGAAGGACACACTAAGGCTACCCCCCGACAATCTGCTGATACTAAGCAGGCCTCTGGGAAACGGTCACGGAGAAGGCAGCGCCAACGGTATGCCAAGGGGCCTAGCCCATCACGCACAGCAGCAGAAAGAGCGAAGGCACTACAGGCTGTGACGGAGATAGCGCAGAGTGGTACCTCGACACTTGAGAGAGGGTCGAACTCGCACCATGACACTGGTAGTTCCGGCTCGGATGCCTCGCAGAGTGAAGTCAGGAGCGTACCAGTGGTTACGCCACAGACAGCGGACACCTTCTTTGGCTGAGTGACTGCGTATTTGTCCTCCTGTTTTCTCTTCCCCACCACCCCCTCTCCCCCCCCCCCGGGCTCTGGTCTTCTTCTTTCTTCCCTTTTTCAGCTAGATCTCCCCGCTCTCGCTTGTCCCCTGTTTTTCCTTGTCCTTTTTTTTTTTTTTTTGCCTTTAGGGCTCTGGGTACTGGGGTCAGTTACTACGGCGGTTAGCCCTATACGGCATGTGGACTACCTCTTTTGCTGGGGCGGCGGGGGGTGGGGGGGGGCTCCTGGACCCGGGGGGGAACCGGACTTTCTGGCTGTTCCGCCATGCGGACCGTAGTGCCAACCAACTAGCCACTAACAAGTTCGGGTCACGCTCCCTAGTAGGTCCTTCGTTGGTTCCTAGGACCTAGTTCTTTTGTCATAGGATTGTACTATGCACTGGTTTTGTGAATTTGGGCAGCTGACCGTTGTCAGTCCGCTCACGGGTGTGGGAGTTCATGTTTTGGGGTTATTATTTACTACCAGGAGGGCGGTGCCGACTTTAGGTGTTGTGAACATGGGTGGGACTCAGGGCATGTATCCTAACATGGTTAGATGGCGCCACCAGTAGTCAGAGCAGGCGAGTTTAAACTTCTCACCTGGAACATACGAGGTATGGGGCCACCTGCTAAACGATATACCATCTTTAATTACCTACGCCGCAGAGGGGTACATGTGGCGTTGCTGCAGGAGACCCATCTCACGGAAACAGAAGCGGGGAGGTTGACGCGTAGGTGGAGGGGGCAGCTTTATGCCACTACTTACTCTGCATTTGCGAAAGGGGTGTTGGTGTGGATTTGCCCGGGTGTTCCCTTTCAACTTACTCGGAAATGGATAGATGCAGAGGGAAGGTTTGTTATTTTACTTGGGAAACTGGCCGGTAGGGAGATAATGATAGGCAATGTGTACGCCCCCAACAGGGATCAGATCCCTTTCCTAGAGAAGCTGTCTGGGATCTTGGCGGGAGTGGACAATGACACCTTAATCCTGGGAGGGGATTTTAATTGTGTGTATAATGTTGATTGTGATAGATCTACTCCCCCGCTGCGTGGTACGCTCGCATCTACTACAGCACAGGGTCTCAGACGGTGGGTGGAAGGTTGGGGATTGGTGGACATATGGCGACTTCAGCACAATCGGCAGAGAGTGTACTCCTATTACTCCCACCTGTATGCTCTTCACACACGGTTGGACATGTTCTTTTGTTCCGCCACACTTACCTGCTTTCCGGGACTGAATATTTGGGACGAGCTATATCCGATCATAGCCCCCTGCTCATGCAGTTTACCCCTACCCCCGATAGGACTCCCATCCCTTCCTGGAGATTGGATTCCAATTTGTTAGAGGATGAGGGGTTCAAACAGATATTAGCGGCTGCATTGGTTAACTACTTCTCTAGCAATCAAGGCACAGCTAGCTCTCCATTAGTGGAATGGGAAGCGTTCAAGGTGATCACTAGGGGGCAATGTCTGGGACAAACGGTGGGACTCCGACGTGTAATTACTGGGGAGCTGGAGCGCATAGAGCAACGACAACAAGCGCTGGACGGGGAGCTGGCGGCAGGTTTGGCGGTGCAGGATGAGATAGCGGAACTTAGGAGTGGCTACAATAACACCTGGGACAGGTTACGGATCCTAGACTTCAATAATTACAGGGTGCATCAACACGAGGAAGGGGGCAGAGCTGGCAGGTTGCTGGCTTGGTTGGTTAGACCTGAGACAAGTGGGACACCCATCCCGAGCATTACAGCTCCTGGGGGGCAGGTGCTTTATTCTCCAAGCGCCATTAACGAAGAGTTTCAAAGGTATTACGCCACCCTCTACGGGCAGCCGCGTGTGGTGCCGCTGGAAAGGATAAGGGCATACCTTGACACGATACAAATGCCAGGGTTGGGAGCGGATATCGAGGATTCCCTGGCGCTGTCAATCACAGTTGGGGAAATTAGAGCGGCAATAAAAGGTATGGCACGGGGGAAGACACCGGGACCGGATGGCCTACCAGTGGACTTTTACTTGACATTTGTGGACATCGTGGCCCCCCACTTAGAGCGTCTATATGCGGCCTCGCTGGATGCTAGGACACTTCCGCCCACTATTAGAGAGGCACTAGTAATCCCTTTGCCTAAAACTCAGACAGCACACCCCAAAGTGACGGACTTCCGTCCTTTATCCATGTTAAATACGGACTTTAAAATTTTAAGCAAGGCGCTGGCTACCAGGCTCCTGCCGCTTATGCAGCGCTTGATACATGCCGATCAGAATGGTTTTATACCCACACGCTCCCCCTCTAACAACTTGCGCCGACTGTATAATGTCATGTTCCATCCCGACACCAGGACTTATCCGGATGCAGTGGTGATGTCGATTGACTTTGAGAAGGCTTTCGACTCCCTGAGTTGGGATTTTCTATTAATAACCATGGATAAGATGGCGATGGGTGAGGGTTGGGCAAATTGGGTGCGCCTGTTGTACGAAGCACCGCAGGCGCGTGTCCGCACTAGCGCTATGATATCTGCGCCTTATAGTATATACAGGGGGACTAGGCAGGGGTACCCGCTGTCGCCACTGCTGTTCGCCCTGGAGCCATTGGCGGAACGCTTGCGGCAGGAGGGCGAGCGGTTGGGGATCAGACTAGATGAGACTCCTCACATCGTCTCGCTCTATGCTGATGATGTTCTGATTTACCTGAGAGACGGGCCTGAGGGGATTCCTAGGATCTTGCGGATACTGGAGGAGTTTGCTGAGCTTTCGGGCCTGCGAATGAATAAAGAGAAGACACACGTCTTCCCGCTATGCCCTGACTTGCAGAGACCATTGACTCTCCCGATGGAATTTAATTGGTCTCCGGAGCTCTTCAAGTATCTGGGAGTCAAGATTTACCACACTCAGTCTGATTTGTTAGAGGGAAATCTGGGAGGGGCCTTGCGGAGCCTTCGGCAAAACGTGGCCTTCTGGCGCACGCTGCGGCTGCCTGTGATGGCCAGGGTGGCACTGTCAAAAATGGTGATGTTACCCCGTCTCCTATATTATTTTGTTAACTTACCTGTCATTATTCCACGCAGCTGGTTTAAGCAGTTGGATTCGATCCTTAGAGACCTGGTCTGGGACGGAGGCCGTAACAGAGTGTCGCTCCAAACACTGCGCCTCCCGCTGCTGGGTGGGGGTCTGGGAGCCCCTGATTTTGAAGCGTATTATCTGACGGGCCAATTGCAGTGGATGGCTCGATGGTTGGATGGGAGAGGGTTGGCTACGCTCTCGCCTACTCCCCGTTCCGTGATTGGGACACTCTTGCCTAGGCTGCTTGACAGACACAGGAGGATCAAGCCTATGGGTGTGCTGCTCTCAGTAGCCATAGCTTGTTGGGACAGGACGGTGAAAAGGTCGGGTACCATGAAACTTTATTCCCCGAGCATTCTCCTCGTGGGGCTACCACAGGCGGGAGGGGGTCCGCCCCTCACTGAGCGACGGTTGGCGGGATGGATGGATGCAGGGGCCTGGACAGTCGGAGACTGCTTCGTGGACGGGGAATTGCTACCGTTGACGGACTTCTTGGATTATCACGAGCTACCGGTGGGGCAATTTTTGAACTACCACAAAACTCGGGGTGCCATGATTGAACTGTGGGGGAGGGAGACGAAGGAACCCGCCACACATCCGGTCTTACATGCGTTGGTGACATTGGGCTCCGCTAGACACTTAGTGAAATGGCTTTATCAGGCATTTCTGGAAATATCAAGCCACCCCTTGACCCGATTGAGAGAGAGGTGGGAGGATATGCTTACTACCCAGCTCTCTGATAAAGACTGGGACAGAGCGTTGGGAAGCCCCAAGAAGGTGTCCCGGAACGCGGCCTTTAAGTATTTACAATTCAACTGGCTTCATAGAACATACCTCACGCCGCACAGGTTACGAATAGCTTTCGGGGGGAGCGGGCTTGTCCTCGGTGTGCTCAGACTGACGCTGACTGGACTCACATGATCTGGGCCTGCCGGCGGGTCCAGGAGTACTGGACGAAAGTGGTGGACCTGATTAACAAGGTAGTGTCCCTGGGGTTGGGGTGCTCACCAGCGGCTTGTCTGCTGGGTCTTTTCCGCGACCTAAGGCCAAACGGCTGCGGCATCGATTTGTGGACTTGGCCCTGCTGTTGGCTAAGCGGCGGATAGCCCTTAGATGGAAAAACCAGCAGGCCCCATTGGTGACTAAATGGGAAGCTGATGTATCCTCCTGGGCTAGGGCCGAGGAGCGAGCCTTGATCAAAGAAGACAGGGTGACCAAACGGCGTAAACCGCTAGCGGAGCACTGGGCAGATATAGTTAAAGCATGGGAAGCCCGTAATGCGCCGCCCCCGCCCTCGGAGTCAGAGGTTAGTGACCCGGAGGCCCACAGTTAGATAGCTACCCACCTGGTCATGGGTATCGGACGTCATTATTTCGGAGTCCTGCGCCAACCAGACCTCTTGGGATACACAGGGGTACTTTGAGTTACAGCAACAGAGGGAGTGGGGGGGGGACCTGCCCGCTATCTAGTCTGCCCCGCCCATGGTCCAATACACACTTACTGATCCTGGTCTTTAGTTCACAAACTTCCTGCAGCATTTGTCCCCTGGTAGATGGTTTTTAAGTTTAGTGTTTTTCTGTTACATATACGATGAGTCACGTACTGGGGACTATTTTGTTCCATTATTTAAAATATGATAATTTTTGGGCATCCGTTATTAGCTGCACTTCCATAGTATGTTACATGACTCTGAGATGCATCAGATTATATATGGCAATTATTTTACAGGGACGGGAGGGAGCCTAAACTGTAAGGCTTGCCCCCTGGCGGGGCTGGCCCTTTCCTTCATGACACTCACTGGGTTTCTTTTACATCTCAAAAGCTCCAGATGTTGTGGTCTCTGTTTATGAAATGTTTTTTTTTTCCTCTCCCTCTTCGTCTGTATTTGTTCAAATTGTGGATGTTGCTTTCTTCTGTAACGGATATTTGTATAATGTATTTTGGGATTATGGCTACTCACCCTCACATGTGACTCAAGTTGTTGAGAATTGAAGCACCACCGTCCTTACTTGGGATAGGGTTGCGGTATTTAGAGCTATAGTACGTACGAGAGCATGCAGTGCATAGAACTGTAAAGATTGTCGACTATTGCTTTGGACGTTTCTTCTTAAATGCCAATAAAAATGATATTTAAAAAAAAAAAAAACAGGCGCGAACTACCCGAAGGGAAACAGACCAGGCGCTCCGCCAGTAAGCAGCCCGCGGCACACTCACCGCATCCAGCAGCTCAGGGCTATCACCGTGGCTCCAGAAGTCTACGCCGATCTGACTCCTCTCAGGCCCGTCCCCAGGCAGACCGAGGCACATGCACAGCAGCCGGCAGTCTGGGGTGACTCCCGCACCTCCAATGGACTGCGCCGATCCGACACCTCTCGGCCAGTTCCAGGAAGCTCCGCTGCACAGGCGGGTCTCAGGCGTCGTGCGGGACCCCAACGCCGACCCACCAGAGCACGACTGCCCCACACTCTGTACCGGGCACTGGACCAGCGGGAGCCAGCCAGGGACGATCTCCCCACACCGCCGCCAATGATCAGCCAAGTTCACCCCGTGCCAGGGCGTAGCAGAGCCCGAGAGCCCTCCAGAGCCTCCCGCGCAGCGCCACAGGATCAGCGGGCAACGGCCCGTTCGCGCGGGCTCCAGCCCCTCTCACCGCCCTGCATCAACACCATCCGGTGACGGTGCCGCCATTTTAGCCTCCCCCTACGGCAGTCAGGCCAGCCGCGATCGCCCCTCCACCAACTTCTTACATGCGAGGGCGACCGCAGGATTCTCCACCACCACCGGGCACAAACTCCGCTCCGGGATATGAAGGCAAGAGGCTGGGCTCAGGTCAGCGCCGTGCTCGGCGAAGCCCGCATCCGATTGCCGTCGCCATCTTAGGTCCCCGCAGTCAGGAGACAAGACTCACAGAAAAGCGGAGATTTCTCCGCCGGATCGCCTCCCGGGCCGTGGCCAGCACATCCACCAGGGCACCAGGTATTCCGACGTAATGTGGCCAAAGAAGGCCCCCCTCAGACCTTCAGGATGACTGTAAACGAAGGGAGGCCACGGAGGAGCCCCGAGGTCCGCTTCCTTCTACATCGGCGTCAGGCCACACACCCCCAGAATATCATCCTTTTATGCCCCAACTTAAAAAAGAATCACTTAAAAAAATATGTATACATACATGAAGAAGGTAATGTTGCAATAAAGATATACAATTAAAATAGAGTGGCCCGGGAAGGGGGACGGAGGGTCTTGGTTTTGTTTTTCAGCAGCGGCTCCAGCGGATACCTTGGAATGCAACGGGCTTGTCAGGTGTTTCTTGATCGCTACAGTGCGGTACAATGTTGGAGCTTATGGGAGGCTGCATGTTTTTTAGGTACTGCTTTCAGACGGTACTGAAACTTCAGAGGCTGTTTTATGCCCTGCTCATCTCCTGCTTAGTCCTGTCTGCCATTTATTTGTGGTGGCGTGTCAATGCTTCAGACACTCCTTCATATAGTTATTGAGAATAATAATATATTGAATTTCTAGCCTGTATCCTGATATATTTGTTTTATTTACCATTGGTGTGCTCTACCATTGACGTTTTGGACACTAGTCTTAGTTTTTTTGCTCCTGACTAGCAGCCTAGTAATATTTCTGAGAATTTCCAGTTAACATGCTCTTCCCAAATAATTTGGAGCAAAGTGAGCTGTATTATTGGTCAAGTAGATAACT
This sequence comes from Calotriton arnoldi, assembly GCA_963921515.1. Taxonomy (NCBI): domain Eukaryota; kingdom Metazoa; phylum Chordata; class Amphibia; order Caudata; family Salamandridae; genus Calotriton; species Calotriton arnoldi. The sequence continues at coordinate 109,967 of CAWUFW010006283.1, read as the reverse complement.
CACACACATGCTGCCGACATGGATTTAAGTAAGATGTGGGGCCTCCTACTGCTGTTTGGCTCACCATGTCCCAAGACACTGATTTACTCAAAAGGCTCAGTGAAGACTTAGAAAATAAGAAGTTGGTGTCTGACATCATAGCATTTTTTAAGTTCAATATTCCTAAATATGTGGGCCTTTTGGAATCAGTTTCTCCTAGGAGACAAACATTACCTTATATTGGGCCTAAATCTTTTGCTTCTTCCACAGGTTCTAAACAGAGAGGTATAACAATTTTGTTTCTTCAATTTGCTGATCTGATGGGCAGTTTTTTTGCCGCTAAGCAGGAAAAGCAAGCACAATGGTTAAGTCACAAGGTCTTCTCTCAAGATGTTTGAAGACCTACCGCCACCAGGAGGAAGAAGGTCCTGGATCTTTATATAACGATTTGATCTACAAATGTAAGATTTGGCGTCATCCACCCCTGCTTCTTCAAAATTACTTATAAAGATAATATGATCACTTTTGATGATAAAGCTAAGCTGAAAGAATTCATTCACATCATAAAGAGGAAGAGAAGGAAAACTGGAAAGACTTGAAATGCAATTGATGTCTTAGCCTTGAAACACAGCATATTAGATTATTGCTCAGTGGTCTTCTAGCAATCTTAAAGGATTTTAAAGGACATTTTCCTTTATTTTCATTCATAGGCTGTGTATTTTTGTGGGAAAATCACAAATCCTGATTGTTGGCATGTTGTCTTCCCCTTCGACGGAGTTGGTTCTTTATGTTTGTGTCTGCGTTACCTATTGTAGCTTCTTTGGGTAAGTTGTGTTTTCCATTTACATCTTCATTCTTTTTTACCATATGTATGACCACTTGTATTTTTTTTACTTATTTTAAGCATATACTTGCGTTTGGCTTTATAACATTTTATTAATGGTTCTGTTGCTGCAGAGCTAGGCGTGCCATCCTCTCGTTCAGTATTTCAAAACTCTGTTTTGCCTTTGGAGGTCAACTTTGATTGCCTTTCTTTTTATGGCTGTGATATCTGGCTCACTTCCTGTCTCTTCTGTGTCACCACATGATATCTTCTTTGATCTTTCTACATGTTTGTTGTCTGTTTCTTCTCCCGTTCTTTTTTTGTTCTTTATTGCAATTTCTATGTTTTTCTTTTCTGATGTACCATAAGCTGCATGCAAAGAATGATTTTAATGCATATGCATCTATTTCATTATTATCATTTATGTGTAAATAATTGGAATGTCAAGGATTTAGGAAATCCAGTTGAGCGGCAACAGATTTTGAACCACTTACCTAAATTAAAACGATATACTGCATCACTACAAGAAATACACTTATCAGACGAAGATGCCACTAAGTAAAAAAAAATAGGTGAGGTAATTTGTTTATTTGCCTGCAACTGACAGAAAGAATGCTGAAGTCATTTTATGTCATAAAATACCAAGATGGGTTATAGTGTCATATGAAAATGTTTCAGAAAGCAGATGGATAATAGCTTACCTTAACATTAATACTATTGGTTTATGCATATTAAGTGGCTATGGGTGTAATCAATCAGACACCTCTTTTTGGGACCATGTTTCTTCTAAACTTCTAAAATGTTAATGTATTGCAACAATAAGCTTACTTTGGGAAACAACTGTAACTAAGCGATGGATCCTTTTATGGAAAGATATTCCAAGGATAGATTTGTCCAAAATGCTGCTGAAAACCTTTATAAGGACTGTCTTCCAGAGAGCATTGAGTAATCCTGAAGAATTTTTAATCTCGATACTAAAACATATACTTTTTACTCTCTAGTTCACAATTTTCAATCCAGGATTATGTTAGGATTTAGAGTTTGGACCCAGCTAAACACCCTGCGATCCCTTAGCCCTTCTACTGGCGAATAGAGCAATAAGTATCACCAAGCACAGCAACCGGGGGAGAAACAAGTTTAAACACTTAGGGGGATATTCTCAAGAACGTGCGATAATCATCGCCAAAATAGGTGAACGCAATTTTTCACATCGCCGTCTATCGCGGAAAAATAACTGTGTTAACGTCTCATTCTCAACACGGCGGTAACATGCGATAGTTTCCTGATAACGCGTCAAATGTCCGCGATAAAATTACCGGGACGGCGATAAAAATCTAAAGCCTAACGTGAAAAAACATGCGATGGGCCCAACTGCGATAAAAAATCCAGCGATAAGCAGCGCCAGGCCTGCAAGTCCCACAAGTCAGGCGGGAAAAACCACTATAAAAGCAGCAAAAAAAAACACCTACAAAACACAAACAACTGCGAAGCACCATGGAGGGAGCAAGTACAGAGGACAACCAGAACCCCACAAGCCCCACGGAGGACCAGCCTGGGACCTCAGGGACAGGGAAGGGCAAGGAGAAGAATAAGAGGAACCCGCGTTTCAGTATGCAGGAAAACCAGATCCTCATTACGGAGGTGACAGAACACCACCACCAACTGTTCATCACCTCCACTGTGACATTGGCAACTAAAAATACAATATGGCAGTCCATCTTGGCCAAGATGAATGCAGTGGGAGTGAAGAGAAGGGAAGTGGACGACTACAAGAAGCGCTGGACTGATGTGAAGCGCAAAACCAAGCTGAAAATCGCTGCCAACCTGAAAGCAGCAATGCAGACTGGAGGTGGGAGTCCAGCGACACACCAGGAGCTGGATGAGATGGAGGAAATGGTGACCTGATTCATCATTGGGGAGACGGTGGCAGGAGTTGGGGGACCGGACACTGCACAACATGACCTGAGCTAACAGCAACAGGGTGAGTAACAGTGCTTTAAATGGGCCGGTACTCACCGGTACTGAGTACCGGCACTTCTGAATTTTCTGGCCCTCAGTACCGGCACTTCTCATTAGCCAGGGAGAGTACCGGTACCCTAATAGATGGCACTGCAGGCTCCGGTTATTTATCTCCTCTAGCACAGGGTAGATGCCGCTCTGCTTCTCAGGAGCGTGTAAGCGCACCAAGCCTCTTGCAGAGTCCCTGCTGGAGATTCCAGCAGCGCCCATGTGAATGGCCTGAGACTGCAGGGGTCTAAGAGGGCTTGCCTTGCATCACGCTGTGATTAACAGGGCAGGGTCTAGACAGACCCTTCACTGTCGATCAGGTGCCCAACGACTATTCGGCTGAAAGTGCTTTAGCCTCACCCCCGCCCCTCTCCATCAGGTGTGTAAATGGGTTGGGATGGGCAGTCAGTAAGTAATCCAGTCTTATTTAGGATATTGATTGCACTGGCCGTTCTAAAGCAAGTGACAGCCCAACAAAATCCTCTGCCTTCGCCAAAGCCTGTTTTCTTTTCATCTTTTTGTTCAGGACAGGAGCTGCTTCTCTTTGTGGAAGGAAGGAGTAGGGATGAATGTAAAGAAGTGAGGTGGCAGGTTAAGTTAAGATTGCCACTTATTTTCAGATAAAAATACCAGATATTTGAGTTTTGAAATCATGAATCGTCTTAGAAATGGTATTTTAACACACATTTCTGTAAAGTCATAAATCTGGTGCATTTCTTAACTTTAATTTTCCAGACGGCAAATTTAGGGGATGAGTACAGCATGGAGGGGAGAACACGAGACAAGTACGGAAAAACCAGAGAGAAAATGTAAGACTTGTGGAGAGTAAGCAAAAGGTGAGAGGAAGAGGAGCAGAACTAGTGAGAGAAGCTTAGAGGCTGGGTAAAGATTAGAGGCAAGTGGAGAGGACATGTGAATGTAAAGGCACGGAGCCAGCAAGAGACAGGAAGAGCCTGGTCGTAGGGAAAAGGGCAGTGGCATTGTTTTAAATGGGCCGGTACTCACAGATACTGAGTCCCGGCACTTCTTATTTTTATCCCTGTTAGTACCGGCACTTCTCTACTGCTGAGCAGAGTACCAATACTCATGATACTCTCCTCACTGGCTGCTAGTACTGGTGAGCACTAGGCTGTCATGGTTGGAACCTATCTGACAGCCAAGGCGCTTCTATAGTCCTGACCAGAGCAGCTGTTGAACTATTCTGCATGGGATCATTTGCATGATGATGTCCCTGTGTTCACCATCACACTGTGTTTGACAGTGGAGGGCCCATTCAGGCCCTGTGCTGTTAATCACATTCACACTATTGTGTGAATTTGTGCAAACAGAGGTATGGAGGCAGCACATGGACAGCGGCAATTTAGAAAATCATGCGAGGTAAGGAGTTTAAAATTGTATTAATCCCACCTGAGACTTTTTGTGAGTGTTTGCTTATGTCTGTGCGCTTGTCGACTTGTGTGTGTGCCTGTTTTTCTGTGAGAGAAAAGGGAGAGAATCAGGACACTCAGTAGATTTTAGAGGGAATGTGTAGAATGCTTGTGTACATCTGCTTGTTTGTGTGTGTGTGTGTGTGCGTGTGTGTGTGTGCACGCTTGAGAGTATATAGTATTGTGCCAAACAACAACAAATAACAGTATGGCATTAAGAAGCAGCAAATATTACAAAACGAGGAACTGTTCACATATCATCCTTTTTGGGTTTCATTTTGTGTAACGAGTTAACCTGTTTCGTTTACATAAACACATTTCTCATGTGTTTTTCATAGTTGCTGCAACTGATATAGAAGTCATTATGTATCATCATATGTTGCCCTAAGCCCCGCCCCGCCCCTAGCCCCGCTCACTCGCCACGCCTCTAGCTCATATTAATGAGTACCTGCACTTATTTTTTCCCATTTAAAGCACTGGTGAGTAATGACCAGGGACTGGGGGGACGGGGGGAGATGGGCACAATGGCACACATGCACAATTAAGTAGAGCACATCTGCGGACAAACCATGCCCAAGAGTCACAACTCCGACCAAGAGCCCAATTTACCCAAGTCTGCAACATCTCAGCACTGTATAAGCACAGAAGTGAAAGGCACACCGCCTGAAAGGGAGAAGGGCCAGCCAAATCAGAGCTGAAGGGGCAACTTACCAACAATGCAGCACACACACATAAGAATCAGAGCACCTCAACATTGACAACAATGTGGTACAAACTGCAACACTTTCACAACAGAACAGAGGACACAACTGCTGCCGCTTGTGTGTAGAAAATGGCCATTCGCATTTGGCATAGCAGGAAACTGTGAGATGACAATGGACAAGTACAACCTCACATCCCTGATGGTGTGGAAATGTCAACTGTCCCGCATCAAATAGGCATCTCTTCACAAACAGTCACAATGTACATTGTCATGCAGTCCGTTAGTAAACTTGTACAATGCATGAACATACATGTGAACACAGTGTCAATCTGCATCTCCCCTTCACATTGCAGAGGGAGAATCAACACCTCCTGCAGAGCAGACACAACAACTCAGCACTGATGACGAAGAGGACCTCCCCAACATCGACACCGACGCCCTCCAGCAGCTCATGGACAGCTTCGGCACCCCACCTCCAGGAGCAGGGCAGCCCAGCTGCATCGAGGAGACCCCACCCCCTGCACAGACCACACAGCAGGAAGCACCCACCACCACAGCTGTCTCCCAGGACCCCCACGACCAACACATGGCATTCCAACGCCGTGTGTTAGGGTGCCAGGAGAAGATGGCTGATCAGCTGCGGGTGGGGTTCGACCTCATGGCAGCCAAACTAGATGCCATACGTGGGTGTCTAAGTCCCATCAGGGTCCACTTACAGTCCCTAACGGACACCCACTGTCCGCTCCATGCTCTCCAACAATCCATGGCTGACATCGCTGGAGTCATGACTCGGAGACAAGAACAACTGTCTAGTCAGAGTGGCTCCAGCGATGTCAGCCGGGAGTTGGGGCACATGCGGAGGATCATGGAGAACATGGAGCGGATGCATGCGGAACGATTGGCTGCCACGGCTGCACACCAGCGAGATGTAGCTGGGATCTTCCATGCCCTGCAGATCCTCATCTGGCATTGCCGCCACACGGCCTGGCGCGGATGACTGCTGCTGCTACTACTCCATCCACATCTCCGCCTCCTGAAGTGTCAGTGCCACACAGTGCGGCAGACCAAACACCACCACCCACATGTGAGGCACCTGACACATCAGAGGACGAAGATGATGATGAATCTGGCTTGGTGGTAAGATTGAAGTGGTAGCATACATCACCGCCATATGGCATGTTTCAGCTTGGTTCTGCCCTCTGCATCATGCCCGGGAATAACATCTTCCACTGTCCCCCGTTACACTCAGCGACACTCACCTTGGACCTTGACATGGACTGAAATATTTGGATTGGTTACCAATGACACAGCAATCACACTGCGGACTGAAATCTTCCTCTTCCGATGAACCTGTCAATCCCTAAAGGACTCTGGCTGGCCCTCCACGGGGCGACAATGTAAAGTGGGGTTTGCATGGCCCTGTACTGGTCCAGCTTCAACACCCCACTGAATGCGAATAAAACATTCTAATTCACACTGATGTGTCATGTCCCTGATCAATTAAGCATGAAAGTATTGATGAATGTAGGGACAGTGATTCCACATAAATGGTACTCCCTGGGTAATGCTATCAATGCGCATTTATGGCCGTGACCCAGATAGGCAGTGAGACACACATCGTCATTCAAAACAACTCACATCACAGTTGAATACAAGTGAATGTGCGTAGACTTTATTAGCATATGTGTGTCAGTACGGGCAAGAGAAGTGCCACAACATGCGAACCAATGCAGCAGTATGTCAGAATGAGGAACGTTGCCAAGCGCCGCTGTTCACTCCGGGGGAGTGCCTCACCTTTCACAGGTATGTGTTACCCCGCGTGGTTGTCCGCTCACGTATTCGTGGTCTAGGCGAATGCAGCCATGTCCACTGTTGTCTTGGGATATGTGACCAGAACCCCACGATGCAACAAGGTGTCGGGACATGTGCAATGGGTTCCAAACTGTTGTGGCTGCAGGTACGTAGTTACACGTCCATGAAAGCGATTGCAGCTTCGTAGGCAATCATTTCCAACATGAGGTCGTTGTCGACTCCATCGAACAGGACGGCGAGGCTATCCATTAGCAGGTCCGGACAGATGTGCTGCGTCCACCCCCTGTCACCAATTAGCACTACAGCCCAAAAGGGGAGCGGCTCAATGTGGTCACTGCACACGAGGAGTTCTGCAATCTCCCAGGTCCAGCTGCCAGCATGTATGCCAAGTATCCAGGCATCCCATAGACGGGTATCACGGTGACATTCCTGGTAGTGGGCCAACAGGGGGTGCACACACATGTCGAAATCCAGTTCGGCTACCGTCCTGTTGGATAGGCAGACATCCATGGAACACGCAAATATGCACGATCGACAATGCAACACAGGCTGAACGCAGGTGACGTTGGCAAGGCGGAAGCTTAGCCGGTAACTGACCCGCAGCACTACCAATGGCAGTGCCCCCAGTAAATGCAGCATACGTGCACAGTACAGTTCCACGTGACAGGGGTTGTGCATGTGTCCGGGATGTTCTGCCATTGCGTTAGTGGCCCTGGTTGAAGCGGCACTGTTCTGACCTGCGCCAGTTCTGTGGATGAAATGCCACAGCTCGGATCAATGAGTTGTTTAAGTGTGCAACGGTTGTACGCCTGGGATGGTGTGGGAGTAAGTGTGAAGGCCATTCCATGCAAGATAACTCCGAGCAAGGACTTCTGTGTGTGGGGTGTGTATACGTTGGTCTGTCGTTGGGCTGTGCGTAGTGTGGGAGTTGTCCTCAACTGCTATCGTATCTGTCAGGGGGTGCCGGGCACATGCAATTCCGAGGTCGGATGTGCAGATGTGCTTCCGCCTGATAGTTCAGACAAAGGAGCTTTCATCCCTAATGTCAGTTTGTCATCTGCTTGCATTCATGAAGTGTGATGTGGCTTGTTGGGTGTGGGGTGGGATGTGTGCGACTTTGGGATTCATGTTTGACATGACTTGCATGTGGCAAATGAGCGGCATCACTGTGTGTTACGTTGCCTCACAGCTGCTCCTCCCTCCCCCCGAGCCTATTCACTTGTGTACGCTGCACGGTTGCATCACTTGCACTCCAACGGCACACCATTGTCATCCCTGTCTGCGCATGTCCACAAGCCTGACAACGACACTGTGATGTTGGCCGTTGAAGGTGGGCGGCCACGTGAGTGTAGGCCTATGGTAAGGATAGTGCGGATACAGATGTAGAGTTCATGCCTGGCTGAACTCGCGCTGCGATTAAGGCTAGGCATTTGGCTCATGCTGCGGCAATGCAGATACACACAACACTTGGCATGTATGAGCCAAGACCCCGAGCGGTCTTGCGCTCCTTCATTTCTCGGTTCGTGCGAGACCGCCCTCCGGGTGCATGCTACATTGCAACATTGTCAATTGCGGGCCGGGTGGCGGCGACACTACAACAGAGACACACGCATTGGTGACTTCCTTGTCCAGGCCAGAACTGAACCACGCCCTGAGCCCCGTGCTAATTCTACACACCCCTGCGCTGGACTGACGTACGCAGGCCCAGCCCACTCCGCTTACGCTTACAGGGGGGGGGGACAAAGCTACATGTCCAAGGTCTTACCCACTGCCTGCGGTGACATGCTTGTGTCCGCTGTCCACAGGACGATGTGATGTGGTAGGGCCAGGGGCCATCACGCATACATAATGACCACATGGACACACTTAGATAGATAGTGGAACTGGCTACGGGCACGTGCGCCCGGCCCCATTTTATTACCAGGGTCACATGTCCAGTGACGCCTGTGCTGGATGGGAGTGGGGTGAGTGTGAGCCAGCCCTCAGGGAGTGGTTGGTGCTGGCAACAACTAGAACAGTGATCATCGGATCACACACACAGATTCAATCATAAAGGGTCCATGACTTGCAGTGCACTGAGGTAGGGGCACCAGAACTGGACTCACACACAAAAGATTACATCATAAAGGGTCCATGACTTGAGCTGCACTGAGTTCGTGGCACCGGAAGCGCTCAGCGGGTGTGCAGCCAGCGATGATGCGTCGTCCGGGCGGCCCGCACTGGAAGCAATGTCTGTTGCCTACTGAACTGCACCAGCCATGAATGAAGACTCTATCTGAGTTGGGGGACCTGCTGACCGCAGTGTTAGCCGGAGGCAGCGGTCAGCAAGGGCCCACAGCCACGTGGCGTTGACTTGAGCTGCACACAGTTAGTGGCACCTGAAGCGCTCAGCGGGTGTGCAGCCAGCGATGATGCGTCATCCGGGCGGCACGCACTGGAAGCAGCGTCTGTTGCCTACTGGACTGCGCCATAAATAAATCAAGACTCAATTTGAATTGTGAGCCCTGCTGACCGCAGTGTAGGCCGGAGGCAGTGGTCAGAAAGGGCTCACAGCCACGTGGCGATGACTTGTGGTGCACTGAGTTAGTGGCACCTGAAGCGCTCAGCGGGTGTGCAGCCTGCGATGATGCGTCGACCGGGCGGGCCGCCCTGGAAGCAATGTCTGTTGCCTACTGGACTCTGCCATCAATGAATCAAGACTGAAATTGACTTGGGGGACCTGCTGACCGCAGGGTAGGCTGGAGGCAGCGGTCAGCAAGGGCCCACAGCCACGTGGCGTTGACTTGAGCTGCACAGAGTTAGTGGCACCTGGAGCGCTCAGAGGGGTGCGCGGCCTGCGATGACGTCGTTTGACTTGGGGGACCTGCTGACTGCAGTGTAGGCCGAAGGCAGTAGTCAGCACACACATTACTCCGCGGTGCTGTGCCGCTGGGTGCCTGTGTCGCGGAAGGCAGCGATCGGCTGAGGAGGCTGGCGGTCATGGTGGCGGACTCGTGGCAGGGTGAGGGGCGCCGCCCTGGCAGACGCGTTGGCCATCCCGGAAGTGAACCACGCCCAGAGCCCCGGTCTATTTATTCACGCTCCTACGCTAGTGTGACGTACGCCGGACCAGCCCACTCCGCTTCCGCGTACAGGGGGGGACGACACAGCTATATGAGCGAGGTCTTCCCCACTGCCTGAGGTAAGATGGTTGCGTCCACTGTCCACAACACTGCACACACCAGCAGTATATGTCCACAGGGACATGTCTGTGCTCTGCATACTGGAGTCTGTCCAGCACATCACCGCCACACTTGGCATTGTGTACATTCTTATTCATGGGTGACTTGCCTCCTTCACACATACTTGGTTCCCACCTCTCCCCACATTCTGCAATTGTGTGGCTGAGGGGCCATGCCGTTTTTGGAAGGTCAGCTTTCTTGTTCTGCGCTGCCTCGGTGGTAGTCCGGGGGGGGCCTGGGGGTGGTGGCGGTGGGTGTTGTGGACCTCTTGGGTCGCCGAGCTGCATGATCATTAGATCCATGACATGTGTTGGTCTTCAGATGTGGCTCTGGGCTGGGCTCCCTTTCATATTGCAGGTTGTCGTCCTGCTTAACACCAGTAAAAGGCAGGTGTTAAATCCCTGCTGCTAACGCGCCTTATCGCCTGTTTTCGGGTCGCATCGCAGATCTAGCTGCTCGTTGTGAATATCGCAAAGTGGTGTTTTCGTGTGTTTTTGCGCGGGAACGCCTACTCTGCATATCATTAGCGTAAATTGTCGCTCTCATCCGTGGCGATGTGTTTTGCGGCAGCTATCGCAGGAAAACTGGCGATGTCGGCAGTTTGCACCAGATTGTGAATAGGGCGATAAGTCTATCGCCACTTTTGCGGCGCTAAAGTGCCGATAAATCGGCGATGACTCCTTGAGAATATGCCCCATAGAGAGAAATCCAAGATGGGAGCTTACACTCCAAAACTTCGTCTCTTTTAGGGGACAGCACAACTTGTCTTGATTATATGAATCTTGGGCAGATCTGACCATTTCTAAGACACAGGGCAGAAGGTCAATATAGATTCCAGCCATATGTAACATTTTGGTAACAACTGAAACAAGAGTTACCAGTTCCAACAGTGGATGATGATGCTATGACAAGCCAACAGCTGACCAGGAATATGGTGAAGCCCCAGGACACTGCTGGACACTCATAGGTAAGGCTCTACAGGAAATGGGGGTTAACAATCAGACAACCAAGAAGGTAAAGCTAAGGATGGCACTAATTAAGGAACCAAGGGAACAAAAAGGAGAAAACAAGAAACAGTGAGAGACACTGAAATGTCTGCAAACTACAGCAAGAATTAGAAAAGCCAATGCAACCACACAACTTGTTGCCAGGCACTGAGTTAAGGTCTTGCGGAGTCTAAATAAGGCTCTACCTCTCCTGACCAGGAAATGACCTTACCCCAGACGAGTGTTTATCCATAGGGCGTTGGCGGTATAGTACTCCTGCCCGTCAAAACTTCCAGCGCCTCTCTCCCCAGTGCATCCATTGCCTGCGTGCCGGTCTCCTAACCTGATTCTTGACAGTACCTCTCCCAAACAATAATGCCAGGGGACATTGAGTGATTCTGCTTTCAATGGGTGCTGTCAATGGAAATTCTTTACCAACCTGGAGGCATGGATGAAATCTACAGGTTCCTAAGATCTTTGTGAAATATTATACCCCTTCCAGGACACAAGGTATTGTAATTGGCCTTGTAACACTCAGCAATTCACAAATCCTTCAATCTTGTAGTCAGGTGACCCATCTACCATGAATAGAGGAGACTTGTTGGAAACATCTGTGAAACATAGGGTGAATGTGGGAGTATTAGCTATAAGGCTTCCTTTCTAATCTTTCTGCAGACAGGGAAAGATGCAACAAATTGTTGGGTGAACCTAGAGTGGATCCCTGGAATGGTTAGAATTTTATTCGACAACCAGACCTTGCTTCCAACCTCATACTCGGGAGCCTGTCTTCAGTGGTAATCTGCAAAATACTTATAATCAGCTTCTGCAAAACGCTGATGGCAAGCTTGCTGTTAGGCATGAAGATTCCATAATAATGAGATTGTGGATACAGACACCTTATGCGGAGTGGTCTGTGGGTGCACTCCATGTGAGCTGAAGAAATGATATCTTCCTAGAGAGGAATGCAAAGAGCAGTTACATGAAAACTCAGCTATTGAAACCCATTGGAATCCAGCAAGCACTGGAATGGACCATCAAAAATCAACACAGGTATTATTCCAAAGACTGATTTAAATGTTCAGTTTGACCATCAGTCTGTGGTTGGTAACTCGTGCACTTGAAGTGCTTGGTTGCAACCCTTTTCATTGCCTATGTCCAAAAACTGAATGTTCCAGTCCATCCAATCGGTTTGGAAAGTCCCAGCCAGCATGTTCACTGAAACTCACCCTCGCAGCTCATGAATAGCACTCCAGACTTGAGAGCAAATAGCAGGGCCATTCAGCACCAGAAAATGAATGGGAGCTATGATCTTTTGTCTGTAACAATGATTTCTGGCAGACCATGGAGACGAAAGATGTGCACAATGAAATTTCCTGCTAGTCCTACATCTGAAGATAATTTTTCAGAGGAATAAAATGTTCCATCTTAGTAAAATAGTCTACGACTGCTAATACTGTTATGTTCCATTGCGATGGAGTCAAGTCCACATTAAAATCCAAGGAAATATGTTCCAGGGTTGATGTGAAAAGGCAGTGGTTGCAGAAATCCTGCAGTGAAAGAGTGGGAAGCTTTAGGTCATATGGCACACCTGGTGATATAGATTTGAATGCTCTTCCTTACGCCAGTTCACCAAAAGTCTCAAGTGATGAGTTGACATTTTCTTCTGATTCGGGTGCCCTGTTGCAGGAGAGTCATGATACCATTTAAGACATATAGACTGCATCATTTTACTGGAAAGGCACAGGACTCCATCTCGATACAGCAAGCCCTTGTGAAGGGATTTTCATAGGGGTTCTTTTTCAATCCACTGAAGCACGAGAATGTCCTTTTGAGCCTGTCTGAAGAAATCCTAAAAGTCCATACTAGGCAAGGAAGAAAGTATTAGAATACAAGGACTCTCTTCTTTGTCTTGGATTCAGAGTCTTTTTTACGAGACAGTGCATCAATAATGACAGCATAATCGAAACGAGAAAATAACAAAGATCATCTGGCATGGCAAGAATTAGCACATTTCATGGTTGTGAGACATAACAAGTTCCTATGATCAGGAAATACAGTAATTTTATTTCGAGCTCCTTCACGGTGGTGTCTTCAATGAGAAAACACTTCTTTGATCACTAAGAGCTCTTGGTCATAAATTGCGTAATTCTTTTCTGTGTATGTTAAGGTTCATGAGTAAAATGCTACTGGACAAAGCTCATTGTTTTCGGGATACCTTTCTGGTATTATGGCTCCGCTGGCAAATGAGGAGGCATCTATCTCTACTAGTAATAGCAGTAAGTCATTGGGATGTTTCAAAGCCAGAGCAGAAGTAAATACTGTCTTGAGTAGATTAAAGATGTGTCCCTGTCCTTCACCACACTTGAATTTTACCCGCTTCCAGGTTGATCAGTTCTGCATAAATTGTGTATAAAACTTGGTTAAGTCAATAAAGCTTTAAACTTCTTCGTTGTTTCTTGGCAAAGGCCATTCCATTACTGCTTTTACCTCAGCAAAGTTAATTCCTATTCCCTTTTCAGACATCTCAAATTTGTTAAAGGCGATTGTAGAAACTTTGAAGAGACACTTTACGGCTTTTGCATGAAGAGAATTCATCCTTATCTTGATAAGTCTTCCCAAACCTGACATTGATGTTCTTCTAATGAAGACGAGCATATCAAGATGTCATTGAGGTGTACCACCATGTACACATCCAAAATGGCTCTGAATGTCGTCGATGAAGTGCTGTAAGGATGTAGGGGCATTACAGAAGGTGAAAAGCATTACCAGATATTCAAAATGCCCAATGCTGGTATTAAATGCCATCTTCCATTCATCCCCTTCACATATCTGAACTAGGGTGTATGCGACTCTAAGATCCAAATTAGAGAACAAACTGGCAGATTTGACTTGATCCAGAAGTACGACTATGAGGGGTAGAGGATATCGATTTCTTACAGTAGTCACATTCAGTTGTCAATAATCTAAGCATGGCTGATATTCTCCATTTGCCTTCACTACAAAGAAAAGTGCCGAACTGGCTGGGGAGATGAAGTGTCGAATGAAGCCTTTGTCTAATTTTTCTTCAAGATGCTGTTGCAAAATTTCATCTTCTTTCACCATGAATTGATAACTCTTGCCATGTGGAATGGGATCTCCAGGATATAGATAAATACTGTAGCATGCTCTTGAAGGCGTGGAAAAGTGTTGGCTTCTTTCTTGCTGAAAACATCTGTAAATTCATGGTATTGTGGAGGAATGACCTCCTCATCCTTCTGCACTTGTGGAGTGGCCCCTGAGGAATTTACTTCAGCACGAAGAATGTCAGTGGTTGTGTTTTGTCAGTGGTTTACTAGGGAAAGCAATGGGCAACACAATAAGGTAGGTTAAACTGATCTTTTTTGGGTTCCAGTCTATTCGTGGTTATGTTACCTCAGTCATGTAGTGCTGAAAACAGGACGGGTGTTGATTAAATCGAAGTGAATCTCTTCGATGTGTGCTGTAAGGTTAGCCATAAGTAATGGAAGGGTCTCAAAATGTCCTGCTCCTGAAGTGAGAGTCGAGTCATAGATTCCTTGTATTACTTGCTTAACAGTTTTCTCCTTCACTGTCCCTTAACCGTTGTACTGGTGAACAGAGTGATAAGAATCACTAGACACAGCAGCCAGGAAGGAATTAGGGACAAAGACTGAGAGAGAGAAATCCATGGCTCGAGCTCGCTTTCTGAGACTTTGTCTGTTTCAAGGGACAGCACAGCTCTGCTTTCATGGTATGAATCTTTATAGATCGGACCAACTGTATGACACAGTGCAGAAGGTCAATATAGATAACAGCTGGATGTAACATACAGGTATCAACTGAAACAAGGATTACCACTTCCAGCAGTGGGTGATGCTTCAATGAGCCTGAAGCACACTATGAATCCAGCAAAGGCCTCCGGACACTGCTGGTACACACAGATAAGACTCTACAAGAAATGGGGTTAACAGACAGGCAACTGGTAGGTTAAAACTAAGGATAGCACTAACTAAAGAACTGAGGGAAATGAAAGTAGGAAAATAAGAAATAGCGATGGACGTCAAAATGGTTGCGAAATATAGCAAGGACTGAAAAAGAACACCACCACTTGGTATTCAAAAACTACAGACCTATTTTATTAATAAATACAAATAAATTGTAAAATATTTGCTAAGGTTTTGGCACTTGCAGTGATGGCTTCTCAAATGGAATAATCTGATTTTGTTAAAGTTCAGCCTAATTCAGACAATTCTAGAACTTTCCTAAATATTATCCATGGTGCATCAAGAGCTAAAGAGACAAAAGCAGCTATCACACTAGATGCTGAAACACCTTTTGGTCATATTAGTTAGGATTTCATGATGAAGTTCCTCAAGTGGCAAGGGGTTAGCCCAGAATTTTGAAAATTGATTTCTTTGTTGTATTCTTCTCCAAGAACTTCACTTTTTGTTAAGGGTGTTTAACCCTCCTACTGGTGATATAGAAGATGTACCAGATAAGGATGTCCACTTCCTCCATTACTCTTTGTTCTTGTCAATGGAATGGAATCTACAGTTGGTGGTGCAAAACCTAATTTCTTCTTAGGCCAAGCACCTTTGTTCATACAGATTCCAATATCAAACCTGAAGAAAGTGTGGGTGCAAGTGGAGGCGTGGTTCGGGACGGCAGTTCATGTAATTACTCCTAATACGGTCCCATAGATCCACCAGAGTGTTTCTTTGGAAAGTCCGTTAAGTTTGCTAGTTTCTTAAATCTGTGCCAGTTGCTTTTTATGTGCAGACCTGCTTTATTTTCCTGATGATCAATTCCAGAGTTCTTGCATACTCTCTTATTTAGGGGGAACAGCCATTTCATGGTCTATTCCACTTGTTGAAAGGGATGATCCCCTTTTGTATAACTATATGAATTTTAAGGCAAAAATGAAGAAACCTGTTCAAAGCAGGATTAATCGAGGAGACTGCGGGCAGTGGTTATAACACAAGAAAATCCTTCAGAATCAATGTAGCATGTAAGTAAAATAACTAACAGCATGACTCTTGCAGACATGGCTTTTGTAAACAGCCACGTTCCCAAAAGATGGCCGCTGTTTCACGCAAGAGCTGGTAATCTCGCAAGACCGCATTCTCCAGACTAAGCACTATGACGTACTGGAAGCAGCCCGGCGCTTAAGCCTGGGCCTGCCTCCTGTGCGCCATCCCTGTGCAGCGAAGCAGCCATGATAGAAATTGCATCAAAATTTGCTTTAAAACCACCCTAATACCTAACACCATGTTGAAACATTAGCACCTGCAATCATGAGCTTTGGTATCTACTGTGTGTTCCTATTTCAAGCAATGCATCTAGAAAACCTATAAAAGTCATGCAAATTGGGGTGGGGTCAGCATTAGATGCTCACTGCTATAGTGAAGCTATGCTGCAGTTTTTCATAGCAATAATGAGCTTTGCATGATTTGCTAAATAATGTGTGCAGGCCTCATGCAGGCGTGCATGTGTTTTGTGTTATCTCTCTTTGCAGTTTCCATAACTCACTGTTTATCATAACTTCTAGCCTCTTTTTCTTCCTTTTACGTCCATTTTCCATTTTTTTGCATAACTTTATTAAATTATCCAGCATTATACAGATATAAAACATCAATTCAAGGGTGTGTTCCCATTACAGCAGTCTGGATACAGTACTTCCGAATAATGGTGCAGTGTCGAATTATACATTGTGAGAACTGTTAGGAAACATCCCAACAAACTCAAATACATAACATTCCAGTGCGTGTTATTATAGGTACATATCGGATTCCAGACAGATCTCGGGCCCCTCTCATATGATTCCATTCCCTTTCATACTTTCTGTTTTTCACTTAATCTTTCTTCTCTTCTAGTTTCTGTTTTTCCTTCCTTTTCTTATTTTACCTTAGTTGGCATTCCAAAATATTACCCCTTTTAATACGCCTGTTTTTTATGAGATAGAATATATTGTATGCTATTTTCTACATTTTTTTACTGTTTTTTTGGAGCTGAATTTATAGTTTTTAGATACACTGTAAGGATACATTTCGATCACTATGTCTACAAGGTGCATTTTTTAACTCTGTTTTAATCCTACTAATACCTCTAAATTTAAAGAAAAGAGAGGTATACACTGCAACACACAGAGATGCTTGCCTCAATACAATGCCTGTTCCAAGGCTTAATAGGAATATCACAGCACACCTCTCAGGATATCACCATGTATTTGTTGTTTATTTTACATTTTTATATAACACTACCCGCCCTATATGGCGAGTGTTCACAATACAACCACAGAGAACAAATTCTCTTTACAATGTAACCTTCAAACTTACACAAGACAATTAAATCAAGGGTAATAATGGTGATTTAGATACAGTGCATAGGGTGGATAGCAAAGATGAGTTTTTGGCAAGAGCAAATAGGCTGTAGGAAGGTTAAGGTCAGTGCTGGACTGGAACCCCAGGGATTCTGGCACTGCCAGATGGGCCAGCTTAAAAGCCCAATGCTGTAGTCCATTCTTCAGACTTGTGCGCCATGACAGGACCCTAAAAAACACCCCACACACTTGCCCCTTCAAGCTGACATGTAAGAGCAGAAATTGGATATTGAAAAAACTATTCTTCATGTTGTTGTCTTCACCGTGATTTCATAAATGCTGCAGCTGTACAAATCCTGGCTTTTGCAGTTAGGCCAAGGAGGGTAAAAGTCTATGAACTGGGTATTCTTGTAGTGTCTCCTTTGTTTCTAAGACCTGAAGATCAGGTAGATAAGAAAGGATGACAAACAGCAGATGTCGAAACTGCACCTGTCATCAGCACTGTGAGAATATATTCATGCTTTCATAAGATTCCTGTTAATGTTTTTCTTCAGCTTAGCTTACATATTTTATTTTGTGCAGACTTGTCTGACTCAGCTATTTCAATATATGTCAATGATGTTTAAACGGTATAAAAGCATTGCCTCAACTGTGTCTGACAGAGTATACTTGGAAGCTGAATGTTTTGTATCTCTCAGGCTTAAGCTTAAATAAATATACCTCCACAACTGTGTTTGATTACTGTCTCTCATTAACAGACAAGTGTACCTAAATTGTGCGTTCACAGACCCATCTGGCAGTGCCACACTGCCAGTCTGCCGAAATTCCTGTCCAACATGGTTTAAGGTTAAGTATTGTCTAACATACCTGTTCTCTAAAGCATGTTTGATGCTTGCCATTAAAATAAAATAAAAAGATTGCTAATGGAAAAGTAGCATAAAGCCATTATGTACACCATGAAAATAAATTAGGGCCAAATTCTTAAAGAAAGTCACTTAAGACCACCTGTAGGTATATGTCCTTCTACTAGTGCGGATTTAGACCTTCGGGAATTCTCAATAATAATAAGAATATGTATAAAGCACACAGCTACATCAAAGGCATCCTGCTGCTCCAGATTTTATCTATTTTTTAAACTTTATTTTCATTTATTTAATCTAACAACCAGGCAATATAAAATTAAATTTTCGGCACAGACAAGTTACATGAATACATAGCAAGTCATGACATGTACATGACAATCGTGGCTATGGCATAGACTGGTAACACAGCGCAGAGGTGTACATTCAACATCAAGTACGGGTGCCTCCTTCACAGGCATACATGCTTCCCCCACAGCTGCCCGCGGGGCCAGAGTACGACATTCTGTCGTGCATTTGCAAGCGCCATGTGCAACAGGGGCCCCCTCCCCCTCTCAGCCCCATCTCACACTTACAACAGGTGCCACATCACACGCATGGCTAGCTGGCAAGCCAGGCCACTCTGCGGAACCCACTATGCAGCACCCCCACCTCCCCATAGGCATCCGCAAAGTCCCTCACATGCAGCAAGTATCACTGGTATGGGCCCCATACATCTTTGGGCAACTGCAAGGCGGCATTAGATCATGGTAAGCGTCAGACTGGGAATTAAAATATGTCATATCAGCAAGCCACTCTTTTACAGTGGGAAAAAGACCCTGCATCCAGCGCATCGCTATCCTACGCTGTGCCAATAGTAGGCCTAAGGCCATAAGTCGCGGGCGTTCCTTCGGGACGTCCCTGTTGTAACCCAGGATCGCCACCCTGCTGCTCCAGATTTGACTTACGGAGAGGAAGTAATTATAAATTAACCTGGAATAGACCACTTTGATTTTCTTGCTTTACAAATTATGGTTAGTAGTAGCTCGTAGATGTCGCCGAAGCAAGTACCATAATTTGGCAACATGGCAGGAAAACGATCTACTTCCCAATCTGCAGCGTATGATCTTCGGGCTGACAAGCTGGTACAAAGTGGCTGAATGAAGGTTATGAGTGGGAACATAGATGGAAAATGTATGTCTGAGGTACAAAAGTCTGATGGGGTGGACTACGTTAAGTGTGAAAGGGACAGTCTTAAACATAATGCGCGGTTAGACTAGAAGTCAGTGCAAAGTATTGAGAAACTATTCAACTGATGTTTATTGCTTTATTCATGGGCTTGGCTTTCTTTTAATGATCCACTCAACTACTTTACTATTGTGTCGCTAAATGGGAGACATGATCCTCCAATCCCCCTCTCAACTAGTCCCCAACACCTCAAAAAACAGCATGTAGAAGGTTAGTTCAGGAGGGGGGAATGGAGGTGGAGATATAGAAAGATTATGGGCCTGATTTAGATCTTGGCGGCCGGGTTACTCCATCACAATGGTGACTGATATCCTGTCGACCGAAATATAAATCCCTTTATATCCTATTGGATTTATATTTCGACAGACCGGATATCTGTCACTTCTGTGGCAAAGTAAACTGTGCACCAAGATCTACAGCAGGTCCTTTGCCTCTAAAGTAACCATGTTGTTTTCAAATTCTGTTTTTTCAGTTTTTCGCAGATGGGCAATCGGATCTCTTAAACAAGACAAATGATATAAAAGAGCATACTACACAAAGCATCAAACTAAAGTATTCTAATTCACTGCCAACTGTTTAATATAGTGTCTTAACTCACCAACTGATTTTAAGAGCAAAGTCAGCCTTTAAATTAGCAGGGTTGTGCAATGGAATTCAAATCTCTCATTTAGTAGGGATTAAACAAAGGAACTGTTATCAGTCACTTCACTGAGTCTTCTCCTATTTCTGAACTTGCTTTAGTCTGGGGTAAATTGGGTATTTTAGAACTTGTCTTTTCATGTAAACAATTAAGTCCTTGGTACACCTATAAACAATGTTCTTGTCTTTGTCAACAAAAATGTTTTTTCCTAAAATCTCAAAACTTGATAATAATAATCTGTAAAGTCTCAAATTCACTGGTTAGTGCACTAATCTGAATTGTTCTTGGATGAAAGGTTTGCCTTCATGATTCTTTTCTTTGTTCTTTCAGCTATAGGACAATGCTAGGAGCGTCACACTGGGCCGTCTAGAGGGGCGATGTAAGATTTTCAGGTAAGGGCAGAACCTGTTGCTGGTCTTCCTCTTTCTTTAAGAGTTCAAAGCCAAGCAGTTTTCGGTGGGCCTGGGCTTGGCTTAAATAGTCTGCAATCCCCCAAAGTAGCAGACGTAAAACATGACTTGCCAAAATCTCATGAGATTTTGATTTATCTTGGAAAGGTCTTGATTCCAGAATAGTCATTGTCTTGGGTTACTCTCGGACTTCAGAAAATTTAGGGTACCAAGTGACTGGTGTCTTTGGGGACACTTAAGAGACATGACTTGGGGTAATGAGGAATTTTGCACCAGTACCGGCTGTAGAGCGGAGTGACCAGTGCATCTGCGCCTGGCGCTGAGCTCAGGGGGCGCCTTGTTAGACATAACTTATGGGTTTAAAAGGACCTGCTGCAGAGTTCCTTGTGTGTCCAGCAGTTCTCAGGCAACAATAAAAATGTCAAGATAACTGGTGATTAATGTTCTTGCTGAAGAGAAGTCAGGGTTTTGTCTAGTGGAAGTTTGATTCCTCATAAACTAGAACAGGGGCTTAATATGCCTGCTGCAAAGAACGTGTATCATGCAGATCACAGAACTGTATCTCAAGGGGACAGCTCAATGTGTTACTGTTTTTGCCACAGAGATTCTTTTGTTACTTGCAGTTCATAAATTACAATCCTTATATAGCACAGTGACTTATGAACTGCCATTAAAGAGCTGCATGCAAACTGCATAGTATAGGTTAGAACGTTATGTTTTTTCCCCGACTTTCTTTATCTATTCCCAATGTTAGTAAAGTTTTAGTTTGAATAGAAATACATTCTTATTAGTGAAGCCAACACCAACCAGTGCTTTAAAAAAAATATGTAAGTGAAACAGGGGCTGTGGAGAGATAAGGAGCACTGTTGGAGGGTGGTATTGTGGGAATCCGTTAAGTAGGTCACTGGAGTGGCGCCCAAAAATATTGTGGCACTGGGCGCCACCAGCACTAAAGTCGGCCCTGTTCTGCAGTACAAACAGGTGAGGTATTTTGGGGCACTAATGGGACCGGTCACGACACACAGTTAAAACCAAAGGATCTTGCCTGGGAGGGCAATAGAGACTCACAGATTTTAAAAAGAGCTGGGCTCAGTGATGAGCCTTGCGGGACAACACAATTAAGAGAAAACGGTGCCGATAGAAATGGAAGCAGCAAAACGAACTGCAATCTAAGAGAAATGTCGTAACGATGTTAGTGCTTTCTTACTTTTTTTTTTTTTAAACACTTTTTATTGGTTTTTCGCATACACATTGTCATTGATATCACTTTACAATATCATTTCCGTTGACATATATGGTCATTTAACTTAAATTATTACAATCATATTTACCAATATAAATGTTATTTTCTACCCCAAACTGTTCCCCCCTCCCCTGTGTCCTAGTGTCTGATGTAATAAATTATCTATTCACTGTATACCATTTCTTGAATCCTACCATGTTATTTATTCTCTTAGTCATCCTTCACATTTCCTGCTCTGGGGCATTCTGTGAAACTCTCCCTTCCTCCTCAGTGATTTCTTCTACTATTTTAACATCTGCGATCATTGCAGACCATGCTTGGGTATCCTCCTCAAGTCGTTCATCATGTCTAATGTGCTTCATTCTGACTAGTTCCGCCGTTGCCCATTCCCTCAAATCCTGTACCCATTTATGTATTGGTGGAGATTGGGACTAATCCATGAAATTGCCACTCTCCTTTTTGCGAGTACTAGTCCCAATAATACACATTTTCTACTCAATTTTTTCCCTTTTGGGGCAGGCAGCAGGTTCAGGAGGACCACGCGGACCCTGCCAGGGATAACCCATCCCGTTGCCACTTGGAGTATATCTATCACTTCCTGCCAAAATGTGAACAGTTTCCCGCATTTCCATACCATATGCACAAAACGTGCAGCAGCCATTCCAAACCTTTGGCACTCATCCGATCTATCCGGATAAATTTTATTCAGTATATATGGGGTCATGTATAATTGGTGAACTATATTATATTGAATTAGTTTGAATCTGGAATTAGAGCTCACTTCTCGGACTCCCTCGTGAACCTTCGTCCAGTCTCTCTCTGTCAGAGGCTCCTCGGAATCTTCCTCCCACCTCGCCTGTATCGGCAGAGCACTAATCGGACTATCATCCCTAAGGGCCTTATAAATATGAGAAATCAGACGCCGCCCTCCAGCCATTGTAGGAATAGTTGTGAGCGTCTCGGACCGTGGGGGCTCCTCTGGAAACGATGGCCATAATTCCCTAGTTTCAGCCGCTATCTTATTATACTGCAGGAACTGACCCAATCCTAATTCGAACGTAGTCATCGCCTCCTCTCGAGTTATATACTGATTATTGCTATATAAATCCCCCATGGTGAGGCAACCACAGTCTTTCCATCTCTGTATGGTCATAGCTTCTGCTATTTTTTTAAAAGGTCGTACAACCCATATTGGCATGTCGGGCGCATACGGTGCTTTCCGTATCACCTTTTTTACGGTATCTTCCCAGAGTCTTGCCACTCTTTTAATTAAGTAAGGAGAGTCCCTGGGAGTTGCGGACCCCATCATAAGCAATTCAGGTAATGTGCTTCCCTCGAACGTGCCCGCTAATAGGGATTTCTCCCAATTATTATCGTCCTCCAACCAATGAACTGCATGTTGAAGATGTGACGCCAGGTAATATAGATATAACCTGGGCAACTCCACCCCGCCATCCACCCACTTTCTTTGAAGAGTTTCCAGTTTAATCCACTTACGCTTATTCCCCCATAACAGCTCCACTAGTAAGCTATCCAGTGTCTTAAAGAGGGGTATTGGGATGTCATAAAAGGTATATTGCATCACATAGAGGCAACGGGGCAAAACAATCATTTTTACAAGTGCCACCTTCCCCTTCAAAGTAAGAGGCAGAGACTTCCAAAAGCCCACCGAGGCCTGTATTCCTGCTATGACTTTACCTATATTATTAGCCAGGAACTCTGAGGAGGTCTGCCATAAATGAACCCCCAGATAACGTACTCCCTCTAGTTTCCACTGCAGTCCCACCCCGGTGTATGCCGAAACATCCCCCCCTGCCAACCTCCCCATAGGAACCAGGGATGACTTACTTTGGTTGACACGGAGTCCCGAAAGCCCCCCAAACTTCTGTAACTCTTCTATCAGGAGTGGTGCTGTTCGTCCCAGGTGCCACAAATATACCCACATATCGTCGGCGTACAGGGACACTATGTGCTCTGTGTTTCCTATAAGGATTCCACAATCTCTCATATTTTTTCTGAGGGTCGCTGCTAATGGTTCCATCGCCACCGCGAATAACAGCGGCGATAGGGGACACCCCTGTCTTGTGCCCCTTAACAATGCAAACTGCTCCGATACCACCCCTCTGAGTTGCACCCGGGTCAACGGGTTACTATATAATAACTGGACCGACTGAAGGAACTCCTGCCGTATCCTCATCTTCTGTAGAACAGCCCAAATGTAATTCCATTCCACCGAATCAAAGGCTTTCTCAATATCCAACAGGGCTAAGGCACAATCCTCAGTCTGCACAATCAGTGCATGCCATACATGGGCCAGCCTTCGCAGGTTATATGTTGTATTCCTTTGAGGTATAAAACCTGCCTGATCGGGGTGAATAAGATGGGGCATAGACGGGAGCAACCTAGTTGCTAGCACCCGGCTCAGGATCTTAATATCAAAATTCAATAAAGAGATTGGTCTGTAGGAGCCGGGCTGCAGCGGGTCTTTATCCAGCTTTGGGATCATAGATACTAATGAAATGAAATGAAATGAAATGAAATGAAATAGAGATTTATAGAGCGCGAAACAATCACCCAAGGGTGTCAAGGCGCTTGAATGCCTCTTGCATCGAACCAGGAAGAGACTTATTTTCATAGGCTTCAGTATAAACCTCCAGTAGTTTATCCACTAATAGCGGAGCAAACCGCTGATAAAATTCAGTGGGGAGGCCTTCGCCCCCGGGGCACTTACCCGTATTAAGGTTTTTTATAGCCCTTAGTATTTCCTCCCTGGTGATGGGGGCGGCTAACGACTCTGCTTCCTCTGGATCTATCTGTGGAAGCTCTAAATCATTTATATAGGTTTGTATACCCTCTGGTGTAGCATTTGATGCAACCCCACATGTTTTTGCCAGGTAATGCGCCAATGCGTCAGCTATCGCTCGCTGTGTGCCTATCATTTCTCCATTGTCACCTCTGAGCTGGATTATTGGGGATGACATAGATTCCGACCATATTAACCTGGCCAGGAGTGGCCCGGATTTATCACCTTCCCTGTGTAGGCGTTGTCTATAAGTGATGTGGGTGTGTTTTTCCAGTCTACTCCAAGATTCCAACAAATCCTCCCGCAGCCTTCCCCATTCCTCCATCGTTTGTGGATCTTCGTGTATGGTTTTTTCTAAGTCTCCCAATTTTTGCTCCTGCGTCTTGATGTCCTGCTCTAACTGCCGTCGAACCCCATATGTTGTCTTAATAGCCACACCCCGAACCACAACTTTCATTGCCTCCCATTCTATTGCTCTGATTGTTGCAGTCCCCCAATTTTCAGTGAAATATTATGTTAAAGTGTCTTGAATGGTCGCAACATAGGGGGGATCCTGCAGTGCCTCAGCTCTGAGTCTCCACAATGGCACTGCTGGCCGGCCTCTACCTGCTTTCAAGTTCAGTAGAAGTGGAGAATGATCCGACAGACACCTAGGTAAGTATGTGATCCCCTCTACTGCAGTCATCAAACCAGTGGAAATACAGCAATAATCTATCCGACTGTGTGTCTGAGCAGCTGGGGTATAACATGAGAACACTCTCTTTAATGCATTCCTTTCCCGCCATTTGTCACTAAGATGTAGGCCCGCAATAGTTTCCTGGAGCACTTTAAGTGTTCTGGGTTTAGCATGGTCCCTCGGGGGATCCCTATCCAATTGTGCATCTAGTGGACAGTTAAAGTCTCCCAACAATACCACTTCCGCTCCTATTGTGCTTTCTTACTTATACCGAAATCTGTGTGCCTGGATGAAAGTACAGAGTAAGAGACAGTGCCAAATGCTGGGACAGGTTCAAAAGGCCCAGAGCGGCAGCGCCATCTAGATCCAAGCTCAATCTCAGGTGATCAATCATGGTAAGAAGAGATGATTTATTATTATGCGCCGGTCTAATCCTGACAGTGAAGCATGAAGTACATTGATTACCACATATTCAGATAGATGAATATTAATGGATTTTTAAAGATTTTATGTCTCAAATATACAGGAGAAATAGGCCAGAAGTAAGATAGTTGTGCAGGATCCATGCAAGCTTTCTTCAACAATGGCGGGATGGTGGCTTTTTCCATACCAAAGGGTATTTCGCCACCACAAGGGATAGATTGCACATACGAGTGACAGTGGGACAGATGAGTTCAGCCAGAGTTTTAAAGATATGTGAAGGAAAAAGGTTTAGGGAGATCCAGATTTTGACAATAAAAGAAGGTCAAAGACAAATACTTCCGATAGTGTGGCAAATTTGCTAAGTGTAGAGCCAGATGGTGAACAAAAGTCAGCAGTAAGCTGAATTTCTGATACTTTTTTTTTTTATCTATAGATTTGTATCATACAATAATATGAACATGCACAGGGCAGCACGTAGTTACAGCAAAACAGGAGTATGTTAACAGGCTAGTATATTCACAGTCGACAGCAGGCGCCCATGCATGACATCTTTACACATTGTAAAATTTAGGCAGTATACATCCTAATCCAAGTTCGTTATCCCAGCGTACATGTATTGAATTTACCCAAGGGTGCGTGTGCACTTTTCCATATTTCGGGTCGCCTAAGGAGGTCAATCCTAGTGTCTGGGTGTGGTGAATTATTTTAGATGTATTATCCTGCTCTCCATGGGCTCAAAGATAGAGTTAAGGTCCGGAGAGAGGCGACAAAGGGGCTAGGGGTTGTGAGGTTGTTGCCGCTGCGCGGGTCCCAGCCCATGTCACGAACAGGGCCCATATGTCCTTGGGCAGTGAAGCCATTGGCATTAGGTCCCAATATGCCGTCAGCATCTCCTGATAATATGTGATATCATGTACCCAGGTGTCGGCTTTGGGTGCCCTGGATGACCCCCAAAGTATCGCAATGCGACGTTTGGCCAGGAGTAGCATCATGGTCGATAGTCGGCTCGCTCCCGGAGGTGCGTCGGCAACATGCCCAAATAGGGCTGTTAGGGGAGTGCGATCCAAACGAAATCCCGTCACTTCGTCAATAATATCGAATACCTTGTCCCAGAATTGTGATATGATTGGGCAGGTCCACGCTAGGTGGAGAACGGAGGGCTGTGTGTCCTCGCATTTCCAGCATTTGGTGTCAGGACGCAGCCCCATTTTGTGGAGTTGTATTGGTGTACGATATAGCCTGTGAATATACTTAAAATGAATAAGCCTCAGCTTGTAGTTGGGGGAAAGGTACCTAAGCTGTGCGCAGCAGAAAGCCCATTGTTTTGCAGTGGGGAGAGGGTCAAGGTCATTGCTCCACTGCTCAAGTGCTTTGGGTGTGGTGATCGGGGTAAACAGACATAATATCGAATTTTTAATATCGAATTGCCAAAATATCGAGTTGTAAATATAGAATGGACAGAATATCGAATTGCCAAAATATAGTGGTTAAGAATATCGAAATTCAGGTAAGAAATATCGATTGTCAAAATATCGACAGTCATAATATAGTTGTTAAAAATATCGAATTTTTGTATAGTGTTTTAAGTGTTAGTATATGTGTTAAAAGTATGTATTATTTTTGTAATGTATGTTTTAATTTTTTTAAGTAATGAATTTTATGTTATTTAATTTTTGCGTAATTTAATTCTGTAGCGGGTTGTGGGTTTATAGGGGAATAGGGTGGGAAGTAATTTAATTATAGTAAATTAAATATTAATTTTTAGGAATTATTAATTATATTTAATTTAATTTTGCGTTTTAGTTCTGTAGCGGGTTGTGGGTTTATAGGGGAATAGGGTGGGAAGTAATTTAAATTTAATTAAGTAATTATTAAATTTTATTTATTGGTATTGATAAATAATTCATTGTTAATTAATTATTAATTGGTAATTAATTTTTATTAATTGGTAATTAATTTTATTAATTGGAAATTAATTTTTATTAATTTTTAATTGATAATTATATTAATTGTATTAATTTATTATTCAGAGCGGGTTGTGGGTTTATAGGGGAATAGGGTGGGAAGTAATTTAATTGTAATTCAGTAATTAATTATTTTTATTTATTGGTATTAATTATTAATTTATTGTTAATTAATTCTTATTTGGTAATTTATTTTTATTAATTGGTAATTAATTTTTATTAATAGGTAATTAATTTTTAAGAAATAATATTTATTGGTATTTAGAATTAATTATTAAATATTTTGTAATTGGTAAGTCATTTTAATTAATTTTTTATTAGTATTGATAATTATTTTATTTTTATTAAAATATTAAATCATTATTTTCCCTACTGTTGCACTCACTAGAGTGGGAATAGTAATTTATACCCCTACGCTATCCAACGCTTTCCCTACTGTTGCACTCTCTGGAGGGGGAATAGTAATTTTTACCGCTACGCTATCCAACGCTTTCCCTACTGTTGCACTCTCTGGAGTGGGAATAGTAATTTTTACCCTCCCGCTATCCAACGCTTTCCCTACTGTTGCACTCACTGGAGTGGGAATAGTAATTTTTACCCTCCCGCTATCCAACGCTTTCCCTACTGTTGCACTCACTGGAGTGGGAATAGTAATTTTACCCTCCCGCTATCCAACGCTTTCCCTACTGTTGCACTCTCTGGAGTGGGAATAATAATTTTACCCTCCCGCTATCCAACGTTTTCCCTACTGTTGCACTCTCTGGAGTGGGAATAGTAATTTTTACCCCTACGCTATCCAACGTTTTCCCTACTGTTGCACTCTCTGGAGTGGGAATAGTAATTTTTACCCTCCCGCTATCCAACGCTTTCCCTACTGTTGCACTCACTGGAGTGGGAATAGTAATTTTTACCCTCCCGCTATCCAATGCTTTCCCTACTGTTGCACTCACTGGAGTGGTAATAGTAAATTTTACCCTCCCGCTATCCTACGCTAAAAATATTGAATGTTTTTTATAAATATTACGTTAATATATATATGTATTAAAAAATAAAAATGTATGTTTATTTTTTTTTAACTTACATTAATTATTTATTAATATTAAAGTTATTTAAGTATTTTTAAGTATGTTTTTGTTAATTATATATATTATTTCATTAATTTTACATTACTTTTAAGATATTTTAAAAATTCGATATTTTGACTAACTATATTTTTTACAACTATATTTTGGATTCGATATTTTTGTACTTACCTGTTTGTAGATAGGGATTCGATATTTTGGCATTCTATATTTTTACTTTGATATTGTTGTAGGTCGATATTCTTGTAATCGATATTCTGTCAGTGATCCGTGATCGGCGAGGTCAACTGCATGGCGTTATAGATGCATGTGATTAGTCTCCTAGGCGACGGGTTTGCCAATATATTCTCCAGTGCAGCTAGCGGCGGCGGTGCAGTGGGAAAGGTTGTGTGGATTTGTTTACAGCCCGCCCTTAGCTGGTAGTAGAGAAAAAGTACAAGAATAGGTGTCTGGGCGCTGTCAGAACTTAGCGGTCTGGCAAGGAACACATTTCCTGGGTAGAGGTCACCAAAGGTAGTTAGCCCCATCCGACGCGCAGGTTGAATGGAGCCAGTGTCATGCATAGAAGGAAGTCTGGGGTGGTACGCAATTTGCATTGATGGTGCAAACAGTAATGGAGCATTTGCGCGCCGTTGGAGGCCCTCCCATGCCCAGCGCAGGACCTCTACAGTATTTATTTCTTCATTTGTTCTTTTATATGTGTGATAGATGGCAGCCGGTAGCGGGGCGGGGAAGGCAACGTCCTTTTCCACTGCAACATGGGGTTGGAATGGGTCCAATAATGGAGATATTGGGCCTGTGCACTTAACGCGTAAAGCTCCAAGTCCGGTGCCCCGAGCCTACCGTGAGCGAGTGGCAGTGTCAGCACCTCCCAAGCAATGCGTGGCTGTCCACCGGCCCAGACATGGGATATTAAAAGAGAGCGTAGCTGCTTGAAGAATGCCCGCGTGAGAGGGAGGGGAATATTGACAAAAAGGTACAGGAACTTAGGCAGGATCACCATCTTCGCAATGGCTATTCTGCCAGCCAGAGACAGTGGCAGTTTGGCCCAGATAGCTATTTTACTCTCCAGCCAGGTGACTAGCCGGCTGTAGTTCATATACCAAATCTCTTGTGTGCCTCTGCTGAGCCATATCCCCAGGTATTTGACCGCTCCATCTGCCCAGGTCAGTGGGAAGTCCAGGCCTAGCGCTATTGGGGCCGGTGTCAGGGCCAGGAGCGTCGATTTAGTCCAGTTTACCTGTATGCCAGACATGCCTCCAAACAGGAGGACCTCCCGTAGCACAGGGTTTAAGTTCGTCTCGGGTTCGCGTATGTACAAAGTAATATCGTCGGCATACATTGATATCATCAGCCCCCTATCCGAAAGGCCCAGCCCCCTAGCCGTGTGATGTTGCCTCAGTCTGGCGGCCAGCGGTTCCATCGCTATTGCGAATAACAGGGGCGAGAGGGGGCACCCCTGTCTGGTGCCACGCAATATATGGAACGGTTCTGATATCAGGTCGTTGACCCTAAGCCTAGCAGTGGGGTGAGTATAGAGCAGTTGAATTAACTTCAAAAAGTTTATACTAAAGCTGATTCTGGGCAAAATAGTGAAAAGAAATGGCCATTCGAGGGAGTCGAACGCCTTAGTTGCATCCAGAAAGGCAGAGAGGGCCGGCAGGTTCGGATCTCATTGGTGGAGGATTGAAAAAAAGGTGCGTAGGTTATGCGTAGTGGACCTACCCGGGATAAATCCGGACTGGTCTGGCCTAGCTATAGTTGGAAGAGGTTGCAATCTGCCAGCGATCAATTTAGCGGTAAGAATCACATTTGTTGGCTGGCTTATCCGGTTTTAAAATTGTTATAATCACAGCTTCTCGCAGTGAAGGTGGGAGCTGTCCGCTTTTGAGTGATTCCTGATAAACCGCCAGTAAATGTGGGGCCAGCTCCTCGGCGTATGTTTTATAGAATGCCGCTGGAAGACCATCCAAGCCCGGGGCTTTATCTCCAGGCATGCTTCTTATAGCCTGTGTAATGTCTTCCACTGTGAAAGGTTCATCCAAATATTCATGGTGTGCATTGCTTAGCCAGACCAACTCGATGGAATCCAGGTAGACCTGCAGCTCCGGGTTAGGGCCGTCCTGTGTGGCAGTATTTAGGGTTTCAAAGAACTCTCTTAGCCTCTGCAATGTGGCGGATTGCCCACGGATAGCGTTGCCTTCGTCATCTAAGAGTTCAGTTATGTAGGAAGATGTACGCTGCGGCTTAAGAGTATTGGCCAGGGCTCTGCCTGGGCGGTCCCCCTCCCCATATCTGCGGACTCTGGCATGTTTGCCTAAGACACGTGTTTCTCGGGTTGCTTCCGCATCATATACGGAGATTTTCTTGCGAATGGTAGCTAAGTGAGCGGGTAGACCGTTCTGGTAGTATGGGAGTTCTGCCTGATGAATTTCTTCCTCTATCTTTGTTAGGGAAGGCCTGATCGATTTTAATACCCCAGATTGTTTGGCTATACATGTACCTCGTATGACAGCCTTAAAGGCCTCCCATAGAATGGAGGGGGATTCCACCGTACCCACATTTGTAGCAAAATAATGCAGGAGTTCCTCGCGCACTTCCTCCCGAAACACTAAGGGGCCGATTCTGATTCGGGCCGGAATTCTCTCCGACCGAGCCGGACCCGGAGAGAATTCCGACCGAATCGGACCCTAGCAGTCCGACCGAACGAGTACGATGCGTTCGCATGCCATCGGACTCGATTCGGTCGGACTCCCATTGAAGTCAATGGGAGCCTGGCGTACGACGCGTACGCGGGCTCCCATTGACTCAATGGATGCGAGGCGGTCAAGGGTGCCCCCTACAGCGTGTACGCGTCCATGCGCATCGCGGCGTACATGCACAGGTAGGGGGGACCCATGGGTCCCCCCTGTGTGCGACTCGCGTGGCTATGCGTACAGGGGGGTCCGACGCGGACCCCCAAAGTCCGGCTCCGACAGCTCTTTCGAGCCGGACGGCGCGAGTCGATCGGAGTGGTCGCGGCGCGCATCGTACTTACCCGGCCGGGAAACGTCTCCATAGCGCGGTGCGAGTCGTGTCCATGCGAGTCGGTCGGAACGTGTTGAAGCCGCGTTCGAGTCGGTCGGAGATTTCGCGGGTGCCTGCATCGTACTCGCTCGGCCGGACCCGCGTACGATTCGGTCGGGAAACAGGGCTCCGAATCGGATCCGGTAAATCCGAATCCGATTCGGAGCACTACCGGCCGAGATCGGAATCGGCCCCACAGTCATTCAGGGCAAGCGGTGGTAATCGCCAGCTGAATGCGCGCGGTACTGACCTAGGTATAATCCAGTTGAGCAGTACAGGGGCGTGGTCGGACAGGGTCCGTGGCATGTGCTCGACGTCTGTGGCCAGGACGCTATGTCACTGGTTACCAACCAGTAGTCGAGTCTGGACCATGCGTTGTGACACGCAGTAATGCAGGTCCCCTCCCGCACCCCAGGGTGCCAGGCCCGCCATATATCTCTCAAACCATGTTCCCGGGCTATAGACGTGATAGTGTGCGTGGCCTTGGGATGTAATTGTCGGGAGATCCCCAGTCGGTCCAGGGCATCCTGCAGTACGGCATTAAGGTCTCCCCCCACACAACAGTGTCAGCGCCCAGTAATGTAACTTTGGCCCATATATGTTCAAAGAAAGCAGGATCGTCAATGTTGGGGCCTTAGACAGCCACTAGAGTCATCGGAGAAGTGTGCAGTGTGCCTCTCAGTATGATGTAGCGGCCCTCAGGGTCAATGAGCGAATTAGTAGTAGTCCATCCCACACCGCGTCTTATCAGAATTGCCGTTCCACATGCGTAGTTCGAGTATGCGGCTGAGTGCAGTTCCCTCCTGTATCTGTTATGCAACTTAGGGTCAGTGGTATTCTGTAGGTGTGTTTCTTGCAAGAAACAGACATCGATCTTGTGCCTAATTAGGTAGGCGTGAACCAGCCTCGCCTTCCTGTGATCGTTTATACCAATTATGTTCCACGTTAAGAACTTAACTGTCGTCATTTGCAGTGATCAGTGTCAAAGTGAGTAAGCCAATAAGGCGCTGCCTGTCGTGTGTCAGTCATCAGAAAAGAAATGCCGCTGCAACCGCAGCCATGACCTGTCAATCTGTGTGCCCTAACATTCTACATGCATACTAGAATAGTTAATTTTAACTTCTGAACAGGAACCCCCCACCCCTTTTCTAACTCTATAGCTACCCTACCCTTCCAGCCACCCACACCAACCCCCCAATTAGGTTGTGTTTGCCCTGCCCACCCTCCCCAAAGAAACCAATGAGAAAAACAACCATTTTAACCCATGGGAGAACTCCCTTTGGGGGCATGGGTAGCCGGCGAACTGCCCTGCACAGGTAGCAGGGTGGCCGGGTTGTCAAGTATAACGGGGTACATAAACCAATATAAGTCAAAGAGCCATTTAACAAGCATAGCAGGTGCGAATCTCCAGCTAGTGGACAGTCAGGATCAGACTACGGCTGTGCGGGCAGGGCATTGCAGCGAGCGGCAACCGCACGCTTCCGCGTTTGTTAGTCATTGTCACTAAGTCCATGTTCTGATTCGGCCTGTTGGGAAGAGCGGGGCAGGTGCTTTTTGGGACAGATGTGTTTTGCGAACTTGAGAGCCGATTTGGCGTCGGTGAAGAAGTGTGTCTGGCCATCGTGTGAGATTTTCAGTTTCGCCGGATAAAGCATTGCATATGGAATTTCGGCTCGCTGAAGGAGGTGTTTAGTGGGAAGAAATTCTTTCCTTGCGGCTTGGACCAGGGGGGTAAAGTCCGGAAAGATGGAAATGTTATTGCCCTGATGATTGATTGGGCCGTGTTCTCTGGCTGCTTTTAATATGGAGTCCCTGTCCCGGTAGTTTAGGAGACGCGCGATAATGGGTCGAGGAGTGCTGCCAACGGGTGGCTTCGGCCCCAGGGATCTGTGGGCGCGCTCCACCACAAACACCACAGAGAGAGCTGTTGGAAACAATTCGCGCATCTGAGATTCAACATACGGTTCCATCTTGGGAATGGCTGTGGTTTCCGGTATTCCAGCAATGCGAAGGTTGTTGCGACCGGGAGCGCACCTCCTAATCTTCATTCTTTGCCTTGATGACCGTGAGGACTCTTTCCATGTTTAGGAGGTGCTCTTTGGAGTCCACTTGTTACTCATGCGCTTCCGAAGCACGGTTCTCTAAAGCGTAGAGTCTGGTCTGATGAGTATCAACCTGATGTTTCACTGAATCCAGTTTGGTAGTTAGCGCATCAAATTTGATGTCCATGGATTTAAGATTCAAGCGGACCTCCAACATGATTGTGCGCAGGTCCTCTTCCTGCTTGTCTCCACAGGGGTTAGGCTCCGTATCAGGTTCGGAGCCGGGCTCCATATTACGAGTGTGTCGCTTGTTTTCAAAAGGAAGCTTAGTCTGCTTAGGATTGTTTTTCCCCATGGTGCCAGTGGAAGGGTATGCACGTGTTCAGGGTCTGCGGGCTTCACGCAGTGCTTGGTGTCCGTTATCCGCTGATGGAAGCGGGAGTGCCTGCGCACAAATGCCCCGCCACTACAAGGCCACCAGCCCACAGGAGCACACAGGGCCGCCCGGGAGGGGGGCGGGGACCGAGACCAGACGCTCAGCAAGGAGGAAGCCCAGCCGTGCCACAGCCCCAGCAATAATGCAAGTTGACTGGGAGCTCAGCGCCCCGCGCCGACCCCATCCAGCGCCTGCGCCTGCCCCCACGTCGCGACCCACAGGACCACCAACTCAGCAGGCAGGCACCCCCAGCTACCCGGGAAAGGCCAAATAACCTAAGCCCAGATGAAGTGGCGGGACCCCCCGCCCACGCGCAGGTCAGCCACTCCCCGGGCCCAAGGCCTACTCACGTGGCCGATGGCAGTCGGTCTCAGGCTCTCCCTTTTGTTTCAGTCGAGCTGTGCAGGCGCAGCAAGCCAGGCCTCCCTCCGCATTGGCAGACACTGCAATGGTCAAATGCTTGCACATACACAGTCCAGGTCACGTCCTCGGGACCCGCTGCCACAGGTTTCAGTAACTGCTTGCAAAGGCGAAGGCCCCCCTCAGTCTAGGGGGCCTCCAGGTGATCGTGACCGGGCCTCTCGTTACTCATGCAGCAGGAGGGTCCGCCGTGAGCAGGCGCATGCCCGTCAGATCGCAGCCCGGCCGTGCCCGCAGCTGCCTCCCGCCTCACCCCCTGCAGGATCCGCAAGTGTCTTCACCGCCGCCGCTCAGCAGGGCAGGTATGTCCGTGGCTGCAGTTACGCAGGATCGGCAGCACGGCAGGCGCCGGACCCAGGCTCGCCCTCGCGCACGTTGCGGTCTCAGACAGGCCACGCCGCACACCGCACCAGAGGTCCAGCAGCTGAAGCAGTCGCCTCAGATAGTGTCGTGCCTCAGCGAAGGGTCCACTCCTTCCTCGGGATACACCTAACACACGGTGCGTTAATTTAAGGCTCGATTGCCCCGCATTTAACAGGATATTGCAGGATTATGGGCCCGGCCGGCAGAGCCTCCCTATCAGGCGGCCATCTTGCTGCTCGGCTCAGCCACGCCCCTCGAATTTCTGATACCTTAGGTTGAGGGTGAGAGAAATCCATGTAGATTTTTCAACTTTTTCGCTACAAAGCACTGCAAGGGTACAATTCATGCCAAAAAAGACACTGCATGTAAATGGAAATCCCCAAACCCTCCCACAATATCGGACTGGCATGCACACCAGGAAGGACCCATTTACAGGGCCAGACGCTGCCCTCATAAACACTCCAAGATATGGGGGCGGTAGTGGGAATTTTTTAGACTGATTCGCGAACAATTTTATCCATGTTGAAATGATGCTGATGGATGTACATTGCTGCAATGATGATCTAGATGCCTTTTGTTTTGTCTCGTTTATTTTTGTTTACCTCACTTAATAAAACCAATAAAGATGATTTATTAAGAAAAACACTGCAATGTTTTGAAACAGACTCTGCAACAAAGGTACTGATTGGTTACATACCTCTGGGTTATTACATTCTCTGACAATAGTGAAAGGCTTATGGGTGAGGTTTTTAGATGTCAGTCCCATGCACACCAATTCCTTTCCAATCTTGCAAATAGTTTTCCTCCCCAAGTGTAGTATCTGTAAACCATCCGGCTGATGGAATATCAAAAGAGGTTTGGATCGTACATATGGGAGCTAAGTCATTGAGGGCTAAGGTCTCCCATTGGTTAAAAATTTCAGTTGTGAAACTGACATTCTCAATCATGGGAGGAGGATGCTGTTTAAGGGGTGAAAGACTGTATCAATAGTTTGAAGTCAGATTTAGTTCTTATCGAGCCTGAGCATTCAAAACTAAATGACCATGCAAGAGGAAGGGCTGTTCGACTTTAAATGAGCAATTATTGGCCAAGATAGCATCAAGTATGCATCCGCTAAATGTGCCGACTCCTTGACCAATTGCTTAAGGTGTACAGCAGACATGGAATCTAGAATGTTTGTGGTACAACGATTGTCTAAATGAAGTTTAAAGTCTCATACTAGGAGAAAATTAGATGATGGCAGAATAAATTGTGCTTAAATGTACCAATATTATTACAGAATTACGCTCTAGGTCCTGGTGGTCGATAGATAAGTACCCTGGACCGGGAAATAGTAGGGCTAACCTCCTACTTTATTGTACCGATTCTTTTTAATACAATAATCCCTAGGGATGGAAATGGCAATATTGGGACCAGATGCTTTATAAAGCCAAGTTTTCATAATGAAAAGAAAATTCGGTTAATGGCAATCAATAAAATCATACATTTCAAATTTGTGTTTGCTTAATTATGTAGCATTCAGGAAAAGCTCAGACAGTATTTTAACCTTACTTTTGGAAGGCTCTGTAGCTGGCTCTATAGTAAGGGGAGTGTCAGAATAACAGTGAATCCACATGTTTTACACGTTAGAATTTTTTTAAACAAAATTAAAAGAACTACACTGTTGAGAATCCTTACTGGTGGAGAGCTCACAATTGAAGGCTAGTATAAGGAATTTGGTTAATGGGGTCAGGTTTTCTTTGGTCTGGGTGCGGACGGGTATAGACGGGCTTACCTTTAGCGCACTTGTAGTGCAGATGTGCTAGCATACAACTATTAAACCTGCCATAGCTGAGAGGCATGGCTATCTCAATGATGCAATGGCATCTTAGCAAGAGTTTACTAATGTAAGCCAGGAAACTGTACTCCTAGCAAACATTTGATCTCCATTTTCGCCAGAACAAATATACATTTGAATATGTGTAAATGCGAAAATCTGCTAGGGCGGTTTGTAAATTCCCTTTCCGTATAACCCCTTTTCTCCCACTCAGAAAAATGTTTAACTCCTACCCTTGTCAGGAGTAAATTTCCAGCCTTTTCCAAACCAAGAACAGACGCTTCCTGCCTACTTGCAGCTCCCGCATGTAGCTTTGGGGAAATGTAGCAAAGTCACAGCCTTCCTAGAAACCAAACCTCGATACAATGTGACCCATAACATAATCAGAGAGGCAGATATTATCAAGGCTTTGATATAATCAGAACACTTCCATGATTGTCACATTACATTATGGCACTAAAAGGGACAAGTAGATTTTGTTTTTAGAGGAAAAATAGATTTCTGAAGCATATCGTCCATTGGACAAGTATATTTTTTATAAAATTCCACAGCCATCTCATGATGTTTGTAGGGTCAGGACGACTTTGGTTATTTACAGATCTAGCCTGACACAATATACACGACACAATATATAGACTGCTCTCACATATTAATAGCAGGATAACCATGACGTTTTTATGGTGGTGAATGACTTTTCTCAAAAGCAAGGTAAGTCCTGTCTTTGAGAGTGACATTCCAGTAGATGAAATATCAGGGTAACCGTTCGAGTCTCTAAACTTAGCTCACCAGAACAAGATCAATCTCAAATATATGTCTGTATTGAGACAAAAAATAATTTTAAATGAGTGAACAAATAACTTATGAATCTTTGCTTAGGAAGACAAAGCAAAATCTTTAACAAAAATGCCTTCTTTATATTTTAGCTTCATTTAACTTTTTATTTGTTTTTGTTTCACTTCATATTTTGCATTTCATACTCCTGCATGCACATACACATTAACAGTCTGATTTGTTACCTACAATGTAAAAGCAAATGTGTGAATGATCTGAGCTCAGGTTTATAACAAGTTGTATCTCACGAGCCAATGCTACGAACAGTGCTTTTACACGCAGGCTTCAACTATAAATACAGCAATGCACTCACACACAAACCTTTTATACACCAAAATTTACATTTGTTGCTTGGCTTTTTCCCCCCTTTTTTTCTGGAGTTTTTATAAAGCACATGGCTCCCCGAAGGCCTCCCAGTGCAGAAACAGACATCGCAAGTCATCTAACCACCGTAGCGGAGGATTAGTTACAGTTCATGCTCCTGTAAGCGTAACTCTAAAGGTAGACTATTACAGAGTATAGGGGCAAAAAAAGAAGTTGAATGGCCACCCCATCAGGATTTGCGTATCTTAGGGATGTTTAATAGATGTGTTGAAGAGGATCTACTACCTGTTTAAAGCTTCTACCCTTTACCTGTTTACTATGAGCTTAATGATGTGATATGGTGCGTGAGGTTTCATAGGCTCCTGGCCTCGTTGCTCAGAGATTCGCTCATGCCCCACCACGGAGCTAATCCCGAAACAATTTTTTAAAACACATCTCTGATGACTCTTTTACACTTGCAATAAGTACTGCCACAGCTAACTTCTAATCTAGCAGGAAATCTGCCATGGAGTTGGTCTTCCAGGAACAACATGGTCCAAGGTATTGAATGATTCATTTGTAGAAAATGTGGGAGGGACATGGGGGAATGGCTGGAAATTGGGGAATACTTACTACTAAGTGGGAGGGGTTTAACTAAATTTAAGGAAGGGTTTAGGGACGGATGTGCTAATATAAACACACACACAAAAATGGGTAAGACCATTTCTATTCACAAACTACTCTTCCGTAGGAGTTTTTGTGTATTAATAGACTGCCAATTATTAACAATGTGCAGAATAGTAATCTAGACTCCATTTCCCATGTATAAACATATATGTTAATGCGTTTGAAACAATTTTTATATGGCCTGATAAGATGCATTTTCTTCAGCTACGCCTCTACGCAATCTTGTTCAAAACGGATGTCTCATTTTGTCACATTCACGGTTTATTATTTCTGCTGCACGTATTCATGCAAGTCATGTTTGTTAATTTTTTAATTGCATTGTTCTCGAAGAAGACTCTCTAGCATGGGCTCAATAATGCAACTTTCCTTCAAGGTTCTTCCGCCTGCTTGCAGTATTGCATTAATTTACAGTGGTCCACTGTTGTTTTGTAGCTAGTTTGTTCTGACATCTCAGGATGACATTAACATAGATGCAGCTGAATTAGTATTCATGTAGCGGGATAGTTCTTAGGTGGTAAAGCTGTATGACACTCTTTATTCAATGCTCTGATTTGCTGACATTGTACTTCTTTTGCTCACACCATTATGAATTTTAGACCATAAGAAGATTTACTATATAAACCCTCAAATTTGAGTGTGAACTCTGATGGCTTTCTGTCACTACTACTACTACTAGGGATGCTGTCAGATTTCTTACAGATGTTGCTGCTCATTTAGGACTTGTTTGGGATATATTTGAGTTTGCCTATTATTCTATATTGCCTTTTTGCTGAGAGCCTTTGTGGCAATGACTTTATGCATCTGCACTTTACAATCATTGTATTATATTCTTTTTAACTTTTGTAATAAATATTTCTAAATTTTCGAATTCCACCCTAGAACTCACTTATTGAGTGTTTTTCCTCATTTGACTGAATTTTTAATATGATGATTTGCACCTTATCTTGGGAGACATTGCCTCATGAAACTGAGGACTAACACCGTCCTAGATCCACCCACCTATGGGTGTGTTATTCAGGTGTCTTCTGGTGTGTAAGATTTTATGGGTACCCTGCCCCCACACTTATAAGGTAGTACAGCCCTAAAGGTGTCAAAACAGGCTCACTTGTACTCCAGCCAGCCCTGGAGTATGGCCTAATGTTAAATTGATTAAATAATATCAACATTTAAATTGTGTGTGTGTGAGCGTATAAAAAAATAATATGGAAGTATTCAATATTTTATAATCAATTAATAAACTTAAATAAAACATAATGTAAATGTTTATTAAAAAAGTTTACATAATTTTAATTAATTTAGAATATATTTGAACAAAATGTACTACTTTTATAAAAATAAAAATATTACTGAGGGTGGGATTTTTTAAATTACTGCTTAAAAATTACGTGTTAATTAAATTTATATATTTAAATTATGTATTTTATGTACAGTTAATTTAATGAGCTAACATGCTGTGACATTTTTTTCTTTTTTTTTGTGTAACAATTTTTTATTGAAACAAAATCATACATCGAATGCACAGTATGAGACAGAGTATGGAAACAGTAAGCAATGCAATGCGATGAAATGGGTGGGGGGAATGGTATCGGGAGAGAGCACTTTACATACAGAATTAACATATTCAATTTTCCCAGTGTTGCGCATCTCCCTATGCGTTGGGTACTAAAGAGCCATCGGACTACAAGTCCATGTAGAGGAGGGGGAAGAGAGGGTAACCGTGCTATCAGTCGCTGAGGGTAAGGGGTGAGGGGAGAAGACATGTCTCTAGGATACAAATGGGGTGAACACATGCTGTGACATTTTATTGTATTAGTTCTAGGTTTCTAGTAAATATTTTACATCAATTTACATTTATATTACTAAGCAGTATTCAGAAAATGCATATCTGCTATAGCAAACTGTATAGCCTATAATTCCTTAAAACTGAATTCTGCAAAAACATAAATCCTAGAGGTGGATACTTCATCCATCTGAAACTCCAGGTGGTACCCGGATAAGCTTGCTCCTGCATCCCTCCTACCAATCAGCTGAAATGTAGGTAT
This sequence comes from Calotriton arnoldi, assembly GCA_963921515.1. Classification (NCBI taxonomy): domain Eukaryota; kingdom Metazoa; phylum Chordata; class Amphibia; order Caudata; family Salamandridae; genus Calotriton; species Calotriton arnoldi. The sequence continues at coordinate 69,359 of CAWUFW010006283.1, read as the reverse complement.
CATTTTCGACATCGGTCTGCACTTCCATGAACACATCTCCACAACTATGGCAAACTGTTTCTTTCTCCTGAAGATACGGAAAAATTTCTTCCCTTTATAACGGCAGTTCATGGGAAAACTATTATACAAGCCACTAGTGTGGCCAGAATGGACTATGGCAACTGAAACTTTCTTGGCCTCCATAAAAAACAGATCCATTAGCTGCAGGTGATCCAAAATGCTACAGCCAGACTGAAAAAGTATGACTCAATTTCTTTGCTCCACTCTTGCTCTGCACATTTACTCTCCATCTCTTGTAAAAAGAAATCCAAGTTCAGTGGCTGAACTTTTGGCTTCCTTGATGCTACAGTCTCAACTGTGGGGCCACAGTTTAGAGAAGGGTTTGGAGAAAGTCCTATGATGAATTAAGTAAACAGGATTATAGAAAGGCAGTCAAGAACAATCATTTCAAAATCATAATTTCCCAAGCCACCTATTACACTGAAAAAATTAACAAATCTTCCATTTCGCCTAAAGAAATCTTTCAGATCTTGAAATCTCTCACAGAACTTAGATCGAACAGTTCTCTTTCGGAAGCATCTGTGGAACGCAGCAATAATCTGGCTAATTTCATTATAAAAAAGATAATACATATTTATTCATCCTTTCCTGACAGGCCCAAGGTGCCAGATGTTTTGTCAGTGAGGAGACTGCCAGAAAGCCCTGAACTGGGCCTGCCCGCTTTTGCAGACATCAGAATGTGTTGTTTCTTTGAGCTTTCCAGTATGGTTAAGTCTGGCTCCCTTTGGACCCCGCCCCCCTTCGCATCTTGGACAAGGGTCCAAGATCACCTTCCCCGTCATGTTGGATCTGTTAAATCTGTCTTTAACTAGTGTGTTAGTCACCCCTCAATGGAAACATGCCGTGGTAAAGCCACTTTTCAAAAAGGCCAGCCTGGACCCACTGTGTCAGGGAAATTACAGACCTACTTCCCAGTTGCCAGGAGTGCTTAAACTCCTGGAGAAACATTCTCCATCCCACACAAATGGAGTTCAGACTGCAGCATAGTATGGAAACGGCACTGTTAGCTGTGGTAGAGGAAATTAGATGGCTCAGGCTGGTTCTGCAGCAATAATCCTTTTGGACCTCAGTGAAGCTTTTGACACCGTTGACCATGCAGTACTTAATCAAAGAAATCCCAACGCAGGCATAAAAGATAGTGTGTTGAAATAGCTTGCATCAATTCTATGGAGCTGGACTTTTCAAGTGCTTGATCAGACATGCTGCTCCGATAACGTATCGTTGAATTGTGTGTTGCCGCAGAGCTTGGCTCTGAGCCCTACTTTATTCAATATTTACATGCACTCACTTGCCAAGATAGTATGTTCTTTAGGGCCGTCAATAGTCTCGTAGGTGGATGAAACCTGATTAGTTATGTCTATCACCCCAGAAAATAGCTAAAATCTCCAACAACTGGCCCCCTGCCTAAAAGAGTGGCTAGTTGGATGGACAGCTGTTGCCTTAAACTTAATGGTGACAAGACTGAGGTTATGTTCCTGGGTAATAACATCAAGGACCAGACACTCACACTCTGGCCTGAATGTCTCAGGAACTCGCCCAGTCCAAATAGCCCTATAAAGAGTCTGGCTTGGCAACACCCTCTCTATGGAGTGCCAAGCCAAACATTTTGCAGCAAGCTGTTTTGGCATTCTTAGAATACTGAGGAAAGTGTGAGATCTTCTTCCCTGTCCTTCAAGAAGGCTTATTGTGCAGGCCTTGATAATTTCTTGTTTGGACTATGGGAACTCTTTCTATCTTGGATCTCCTCGCTATGTAATAAAAAGGCTGCACATCATTCAAAATGCAGCAGCTCATTTTCTTCTGAACATACCCAGACACCAGTCAGCTTCCAGTGGAGCAACGTGTGCAGTTGAAAGCACTATGTAGTGCACACCGAGACTTTTACAAGACGGGCCCCCAACTGCTACAATCTTTGGTTACACCCAACATTCCTGGCAGGGCACTGAGATCAGCCATCGCCCGTCAGCATCTACAATTCTCAGGGCAAGATGGGGAGGCCGTTCATTTGCTCAGCTGGCCCTCAAGTTAAGGAATTCCCTGCCGAATAGGCTGCGTCAAATGAACCTATAATCCACCTTCAGAAAGGCTCTGAAAACCTTGATGTTTGCGGACTAGCCAGTTCCTTGTTTGGACTCAGCTTTGGTGGTGGTGCGTTGGCTTTTAGCGCTGGGAAGCTTTTGGGCAGCCATGCGCTCTATAAATCCAACAGAATAGAATAGTATACAATAGAATGCACTTCAATTCTCCTTGTGCTTTACTGTGCCCAACTTAAAGTTTAGGAAACAGCTCAAACCCACCTGTTCACGCTCTAATCACTCCAATCCTTTTATACCTACACACCCCGATTGGTAACAGAGCACTTTACAAAAACGAGAATAAATCAATCAATTTTACATTAAAAGATGTTTGATCATTTTTTATTTTTAAAGGATAATAAACGCTGGGGGTGTGGCTTGAGTCGGGACAAGATGGGCGCTTAATCCAGCAGCTCCGCTATGCCGAGGAGAGAAAATCCGGCTACTGGCATGTAATCAGAAGTTTGCCGTGTGATTCTCTCACATCCTAACTTGGTTAGCAGTGAAGATCAACCACAAGTGCCTTCCCGGTATTCTAAGGCCTTCTTAATAGTGCAACCAAAGGTATAGAACACCTGACCAGTGAAATCAAAATGGCGCCGTACGTGTTGATCGCGCATAGGCAGGCTCCGTTAATGTTTGCCTGCTCCTGGTGAAACCTGGTGAATTCTGAAGGTAATCTAATTGATGACCCAAGGAGGCTCGATCTGACAATTCGTGGTGACCTGTTACTTTTAAAATCTGGGGCAAGTCTGGTGATAAAGCACTCTGGAAGTCTGCGGTAAGAAAAGTGCTTACTGCAGACTCAGTCCAGAGACTCCCTTGCATTACCCCGGTTAACCTCATAAAAGAGCTCCAAGACTCCACTGCTCCATGGCCTCATGGTTTAACTCACACCGGTATCCCTGAATGAGTATTATTTAAACCGCAAATACTACTTATTAACAGTCCCGCCTCACGCTGCCTGTGCGAGTGCCTCCCTGGATTCCCGATCTATTGATGCAGAGCTGAGGCCTCAAACACACAGGTTGCTGTCGGCCCAATCTGCCTGTTCCATGCCCTAAGCGCCTGTTCCATTGCGGACCCACTAAGCACTGCTTGGGTCGGGCCTGCGTATACTAACACAAGTGCCACATCGAGAGCGCTGGCCGCATCTGTAAGTGCCGCCTCATGGACAGCCTGTGGCCCATGACCCAGAGACCACGACCTGAGTCCCAGGCCCACAGAATGTTTGGGGTGCGTTGCACGCTACACGCTGCAAGAATCACACTGCAACATCAAAACTCCAATACTCCCATACACTCATCTGCCGGGTCTGTTTTAGAAACTGTCTCCAAAAACTGCAGACAGCCAATGAGTGAAAATACCTATGCATCTTGATACGAGTTCATGCTGATCCCTTAACCAGGAGGAAGTGCAGAGTGGTGTAAAGTTCCTTATCCACCAAGTTCAACAAACAACGCATATACGCGCAAGTTCAGGCTACTCCCTTAACCAGGAAGTCTTATATAGACTGCAAGGTCCACTAACATCATGCGATTGCCTGAAAGAGGCCTGAAAGGGCATAGATGCCACCCAGACTCTAAGGTCCTCTTAGGTCCATTGACGCTTAAGCCCTTTAGGCCTACTTAGGACTACTCACCTCTTGAGCACTTATAAACCTACTCCACCAGCGCAAGACCAGCCCAGCTCGAGCGTACACAGGGAACACCAGCTGCCATTGGATAATCTAGGCCCAACATCCTTGGCCCATAAGTGAAAAACAGAGCAAATCAACAAACCCAACAATAGCACAAGATCTGCAATGATTACGTGCAGTGTTTAGTGGGTGCAGCACACCACACAGGACAGTTCATCAAAGTACGCAACGCTGTGCCTCAACTAGACTCAACCAAGCCTCCTGTCATTTAGCTACTCTTCATGACGCATGACTTTTAGCACGATCGCACCCATAATTCTGGGCCCACAGCTTAAGGTCAAACAAGCAAGTCCGAATCCGATCACTGATACGTCCCCCCACACCTGGTTCCACAGGACCCAAAGTACTCAATCTAACCACTAGTGCAAACTACGTCCCCAACATGGCTGACTCCAGAAGCAAAGATAAAGATTCAAAAGACGTTAGAGAGCACAAACCAGGTCAAAAACAAACGAAATCTGATCAGCCAACCATGAATTCTCCAGTAAAAGGAAGATCCAAAGCCGGAGCAAACATGGACATTATCCTGGAGAAATTGAATGCCCTTCACAAGCTAACAAGCTTGTCCAAGATCAACATGGGCAACCTACAAACAGATCTGTATGAACTCAGGAAAGAACAACACTAAGAGTTAACTAAGCTGAGAATAGAGTCAGTAGGGGCGAAGAACAATCAAATTCCCTACAGAAAAATCTATAAGCCAATGAAAAAAAGATAACAATCCTAGAAGAAGAAATCACAAACCCGGAAGACAGAAACAGGAGAGGAAATCTAAGGATCTTTGGATTACCCGAACAAACAGAGAACGAAGATGACTCCTGTGTGTCTTTCCTAGATGCCTGGATACCACAAGTCTTAAAATTTACTTAAAATTGGAATTTGAAATCGAAATGGATCATAGAGTCCCAACCTGACCATCCCAACACCCTAATTACCTTGTCCGATTTTCAGACCTTTGAGATATGAGAACACCGAGAAAACCCTTAACCAAATAAGATCTCAGAAAACACAAACATTGAAAAGCCACAAAATTGGCTTTTCACAAGACTACACCAAAGACATTGTTTTCCACAGGAAGGCCTTCTTGACCCAAAGAGATACCAAAGGGGATGATGGACGGAGCGCTTGAGCTAATCAAACACTCACCCCCAGTCAACTGATCTGGGTTTAATCCATCATCATTCTTTAGCTCACTCCACCACCCCAGTTCAGACATGGCCATATGCAAATCAGTCTGACCCTGTGCCTCATGGGAACAGTCCAGCCCGAACTGCCAAGCCATGTCTTCCCTGGACCGGAAACAAGCATCCTGGGACCGGTTTCTGGCTTGCAGCCGTCATCAGCCAGGCTATCTTGAATCCAGTGGCAAAGTGAGCAAGGGACCCACGTCTGGGTATACCCTGCCAACTTAGGGCGAACAAAGCGATACCAAAGGGGATGATGGACGGAGCGCTTGAGCTAATCAAACACTCACCCCCAGTCAACTGATCTGGGTTTAATCCATCATCATTCTTTAGCTCACTCCACCACCCCAGTTCAGACATGGCCATATGCAAATCAGTCTGACCCTGTGCCTCATGGGAACAGTCCAGCCCGAACTGCCGAGCCATGTCTTCCCTAGACCGGAAACAAGCATCCTGGGACCGGTTTCTGGCTTGCAGCCGTCATCAGCCAGGCTATCTTGAATCCAGTGGCAAAGTGAGCAAGGGACCCACGTCTGGGTATACCCTGCCAACTTAGGGCGAACAAAGCGATACCAAAGGGGATGATGGACGGAGCGCTTGAGCTAATCAAACACTCACCCCCAGTCAACTGATCTGGGTTTAATCCATCATCATTCTTTAGCTCACTCCACCACCCCAGTTCAGACATGGCCATATGCAAATCAGTCTGACCCTGTGCCTCATGGGAACAGTCCAGCCCGAACTGCCAAGCCATGTCTTCCCTGGACCGGAAACAAGCATCCTGGGACCGGTTTCTGGCTTGCAGCCGTCATCAGCCAGGCTATCTTGAATCCAGTGGCAAAGTGAGCAAGGGACCCACGTCTGGGTATACCCTGCCAACTTAGGGCGAACAAAGCGATACCAAAGGGGATGATGGACGGAGCGCTTGAGCTAATCAAACACTCACCCCCAGTCAACTGATCTGGGTTTAATCCATCATCATTCTTTAGCTCACTCCACCACCCCAGTTCAGACATGGCCATATGCAAATCAGTCTGACCCTGTGCCTCATGGGAACAGTCCAGCCCGAACTGCCAAGCCATGTCTTCCCTGGACCGGAAACAAGCATCCTGGGACCGGTTTCTGGCTTGCAGCCGTCATCAGCCAGGCTATCTTGAATCCAGTGGCAAAGTGAGCAAGGGACCCATGAGGTACAGGGTCAGACTGATTTGCATATGGCCATGTCTGAACTGGGGTGGTGGAGTGAGCTAAAGAATTATGATGGATTAAACCCAGATCAGTTGACTGGGGGTGAGTGTTTGATTTGCTCTAATGCTCCGTTCATCATCCCCTTTGGTATCGCTTTCTTGACCCAAAGAAGCAGATTGAAATTAATGAACTTCTTCTCATTCGCGGGACCTGCAAAGCTAAGAATATCTAAAGACAGGAAAGCGTTCTATTTCGAGGGGCCAAAAGAGCTAGAAAGATTCCTGGACGACAACACGCAACAAAGGATGGACATATAAAGTCATATAATGTGTATCCCTTTATAGTTCCAGGTATCACAATTTCTTCTGCCCATCCAATTGGTTGGTTTGGGTTGACATCTGGCTTGGAACCTGAGCTTTTCCTCGGTTTCCTGATTAACACATTAACCTACCCTTCCTGCAAGTGCCTGAGCCTCTCAATATGTGCACAATAAGCATGCTTGTGAGTATTCAAAATAACATTTCCAAGTTCTTTGAAATGGCCAATGACTAACCAATGTATTCTGCTTACAAGTTCACTAACTTATGCCACTGCGTATCATACCTGTACTTACATGGCACTTACTGCCTCTTCCCATGTATCCTCTTCACTATTTCTGTTAGAAATGGCCTACACTTTAAACCCGATACTTCGAGAGTCTATGTGCATGGCTATAACTGCTAGGACTAACGTTTAACATAGACCCACCTTAACTATGAATGCTTAAGTTCATTAGATAGAGGTTTGCCTTTGAAAGGTTTTTAAGAGAATAGCTGTTCCTGCATGCCACTGGATAATGTTCTTTCACTGTGGTTTATAGACTATTAGAATATTAATAGGTTTGTATGTCTATATGTAATATGTAATTGCGACCTATGTAAGGTTTTTGAGACCAAGATATTAACTTCACATAGATATCTCCATTACATACTAGTCAAGATCACTGTTTGTTACCTTATGCAATCTGATACAATTATCTAGCGACACTGCAATCTTGACTAATGCATGTTTAATGTTTAATATTGAATGGTCAAGAATGCATAAGACACAATTTAATGTTATTGTCAATGTTATAAGATGTTCTCTCCTCGCTGCGACTGCTGCTCCATGTTCTTTCTCTCCTGCCTTTAGTGGCCGGAACCCCGGGTCTTTCACCTCCTCCCGTTTCCCAGAAGGTACTCAGTGGGTGAGATATGGGTGGATAAAAGGGTTTTCTTCTCTTCCTATCTACTTCTGTTATTCATTTAGTGCTCTCCCTAGTTCTGTCCTTTCTCCTTTTCTATAAACTTTCTTTCCCTCCTGCAGATGTCACAATCACAAACACCACACTTCTCCATAACGACCGCTGGTTCACACGCCACCCAATTATCACCTTAGGACTCCACCACTCGTCACGACCCCTATACCACTATGCAACTCTAACAAACCAAGAGACAAACAATATACACGACTCTAGTGATAGGAGGTGGCATCCACAATTCACATATATGTGAGCCTACAAACACTTGAAAACACCACATTTATTTTCTGACCTTTGACAATGCTCACCATGTGCTAACTCGGACCGTCTCAACCCCAACTAGACACCCTAGCTAATAACACACTAAACGTTCACTCTCTCGATACCATAGGCATCAATCACCCTGAAAAACGCAGGAAAGTCCTAGATTACTGTGCTAAACTCAAGGGTGATATAATACTATTGCAAGAAACTAAATTGGGACACACAGAATGCAACTTCCTGTGATATCGAGGTATACAGAGAATCTCTGCCTCCCCTGCCAATAAAAAGAAAAACGGGGTCATCACCCTGATAACCAAAAAGCTAATATAGAAGTTATGGACAGCAACCATGACAATGACGGCAGGTTGCTAATCATCCAAGTTAAAAACAATCACTCTTCCTTCAATATTATCAACATATACGCCTCTACGGCAGACAACCCTAATTTCTGGATCACTCTAAACAAACAATTATGTGAACTACCAAATCACTCTAGCATTCTCCTTGCAGGAGACTTTAACCTCCCATGGGATGCCGTATTAGATAGAAACACTGCATGCAAATACAGACCATACAAATCACATAATTAAATGAGGAACTTTTGTAAGACGCATTGCCTGAATGACATTTGGCGCCTCCAAAACCCAACTGGAAGCAATTTCATATTCTACTCACACAACACACTATCAAGAATAGACCATATCCTGACAAATAATGTACTTACACCAGCTGCCTCAATAATCGAACCAATATTAATTTCGGGCCAGGCATGCATATCAGTGGACTTGCAAATTGGTCACAAACTCCCTAGGCAGAATCAATGGAGATTCAACAATGAAGCACTCAAAGATGAGTAATTCATCGACAAAATAAAAAACTCCATTGATAACTTCTTCCTTGAGAACGTCTCCAAATAAATCTCTAAAGAATCCATTTGGGATGTCATGAAGGCTACCATCAGGGGAGAATTCATTAACCCTTTCTATGCTCATGACGGAGCGGTTCCGTCATGAGCAAGGGTGGGCGTGTGCTCATGACGGAACCGCTCCGTCATGGCACCCACCCATGAGGGAAGCGCTGGCGCTCCCCCCATGGCAGCCCATCTATGGCGTCGCGATCGTGCAGCAGGAATGCCCCCACTAGGCACCACGGATTTCTTTTCTATGTTAAGGAAGCGACCCCGTGGGCAAGGGTCGCTTCCTTAAGGGGCACAATATTTTTAAGACTTTTCTACCCCCCCTGGGGACAGATCGGCAGGGTATTCTGGCCCCAGGGGGGGGCAGAAAAGCCCACTAGAGCCAGGGATTTTTTTAAAAATTAAAATGGAAGCGACCCCTTGGGCAAGGGTCGCTTCCAGGGGGCATATTTTTTTTATATGTGTATTCTGCCCCCCCCCGAGGGCAGATCAGCCTGTTTTTTTGGCCTTTCTGCCCCCAGGGGGGAGGGGGGGCAGAAAACCCCACTAGACACCAGGGATTGCATTAAAATTAAAATGGAAGCGACCCCTTGGGCAAGGGTCGCTTCCGGGGGAAGATTTTTTTTATATGTGTATTCTGCTAGGGGCAGATCGGCCCGTTTTTTTGGCCTTTCTGCCCCCGGGGGGGCAGAAAACCCCCTAGACACCAGGGACTTCTTTAAAAATTAAAATGGAAGCGACCACTTGGGCAAGGGTCGCTTCCAGGGGGCAGATATTTTTTGTATGTTTAGGGGCAGATCGGCCTGTTTTTTTACCCCACTAGACACCAGGGAGTTTATCTTAAATGAAATGGAAGCGACCCCTTGGGCAAGGGTCGCTTCCAGGGGGCTGATGTATTGTTTGTTTTTTCTGCCCCCCCCGGGGGGTGGATTGGCCCTTTTTTTGGCCTTTCTGCCCCCCGGGGGGGGGGGCAGAAAACACCCCTAGGCACCAGGGATTTTGTTTTGTGTGCAATGGAAGCAACATAGTTGCTTCCCAGGGGGTAAAATTTGGTTAATGTTTTTTTCTGCCCCTCTTGGGGACAGATCTGCCCCTTTTTTTGGCATAGGGGGGAGGCAGAAAACCCTACTAGGCACCAGAGATTTTTTTTTTTTTTTGCAAGGGGGGCATATTTCTGTCTGCTGTTTTCTGCCCCACCTGGGGGACAGATCGGCCTGGCAGACAACCTCACCCGATCCCTTGGGCAAGATCACCCCCCATTTTTCTCAGCCCTATTTGAAGGCCCATCTGGCAGATTGACCATTTGGGTAGTGACATAGCGTGTTATAATGCTAATTGTTTTATTTCTTGTGAATTGCAATGGTAATGCTTTATTTCGCCCTTTTTTTTTCTAGTTCAAGGCTTTTGCTCTTTAGACTGTTCCAGGTTGCGGTTTCGTTACTGGTGGTTTTGCTGTTTGTGTAGTTGCATGTGTTTGGTAAGAGACTTTTTTGTACATTTCCCTGCATGAATGTGTTTTTTGCAAATGGTGTAATAATAGCAGTATGTTTGGCTTCTGTTTTTTGAGTGTCAAAAACTTTTTGCATTTGTGCTCGATGTGTATTTTGTTGTCTTGTGAGTAATTGGTTTTGTTTTTTTCTTTCTAGTGCGATATCGTTGGTTTTTGCTGTGTCTCTGCAGAGTAGGTGCTGGTGAGTGTAGCTGTCACTTGCAAGTGAATCGTATAGCTTTTGAGTATATAGATCTTTGTGATAAAGGCACACATTTGTTTTACTTACTTATTTTGCACAGTGGTGGTTGTTGTTGACTTGTTTGTGCAGTCTCCTTTCTTAGGGGCACATTACGATGACGGGCGGACAAAGTCCGCCCGCCACCGTAGCGGTGAATGGGACCGTCCGCCATAGGAGTGGCGGTCCCACCGCGAGTATTAGGATGCCACCGCCACGGTTGCATCCCCTATTCCCAACATTGTGGCGGGCGGTGTTCACAGCACCGCCCGCCACAATGCTGGGAATGCACGTCGTGCATTGGCATGCACAAGGTGACAGGCAACGCGTGGTGCCTGCCACCTTGTCCATGCCAATGCAGGGGGGTACCATAGGTACCCCCTATGTGCACCCCCCATCCCCCCAACATCCTGGGGGCCCGCTACGGGCCCCCAACTGCGACAACCGTATGCCTTTCCATGGCGGCGTTGCCGCCATGGAAATGCTGCTCACCGCCACCATATTATTGCCCTTTTCCGCCCGGTCCCCTGTTGGACCGGCGGAAAACCGGCGGACGGTCTTTCCGTCCGCCAGACTCCCTCCCGCCATCGTAATGTGGCGGGGGGGGAAATGGAATGCGGCGGAGGGGAATGGCGGGCGGATCGCCACCGCCATATGGGCGGTGGCGATCCGCCCGTCATCGTAATGACCCCCTTAGTAAGGATAATGGCTAGCCGCAGGATTACTGCTCAGCAGGTTGTTGGTATGCTTTTTGAGTCTTCTTCTGACCAGGGTTCAGAGACTGACTCTGCATCTGAGGCAGAGGAGGGAGTGGAAGATTCAGGAAGTGAGTTTTCTGTCCACGAGGAATCATCGGATGATGAAGCTACTCTCAGTGCGGATGAAGCTACTCTTAGTGCGGATGAAGTGCCTGTTTTAGAGGAGGTCATTGATGTGCCGATAGTGCAGCAAGAGGCATCTGGGCTGCAAGGCTTCCCGTAGGAAGTGCTGACCTCTGGGTTGCCCCAGGCATGGTGCAGCCGGCATTGCCAGACTTTACTGGTGTTCCAGGGTGTAGAGTGAATACTGAAAACTTTTTGCAGTTGTTTATGGATGATGTATTTTTGGCAGAGATTGTTGAGCAGACTAATTTGTATGCTGAACAGTTTTTGAGGGACAACAGTGCCAGCCTTAGGCCCCACTCTAGAGCTACCCGGTGGACTCCCACAAATCTGGAAGAGATGAAGAAGTTCTTGGGTTTCACTTTTTTGATGGGCTTGCTAAGGAAGCCATCAATGTCTTCATATTGGTCTACTAGTCCCTTGATGGCAACAGCTATATTTCCGGCAGTCATGAGTCGTGATAGGTATTTGCTTCTGCTTCAGATGCTGCATTTTGTCGATAATGGTTTAGCGTTGCCACGAGATCACCCTGATTGTGACCGTCTTTTTAAGATTCGGCCTGTCATTGATCACTTTGTAGATCGATTTTCTGAGATCTATGCTCCAGGGAAAGAAATAGCAGTGGATGAGTCTTTTGTCTTGTTCAAGGGCCGCTTGGTTTTTAGGCAATACATTCCTAGTAAGAGGGCACGCTATGGAATTAAGATCTATATGCTGTGTGACAGTAGGACTGGATATGTCTCTAATTTCAGGGTGTACACCGGTAAGTATTCCAGGATTAACCCCCCTGGTTGTCCGTCCACTTTTGGAGTGACTGAGAAAATTGTGTGGGAACTTGGTAGAGGACTTTTTAACAAAGGTCACCATTTATATGTAGATAACTTCTACACTGGTGTGCAGTTGTTCAGGGAATTTGCCAAAGTGGACACTGTTGCTTGTGGCACAATCCGCTCTAACCGTAAAGGTTTCCCAAAAGAACTTGTTTGTCAAAAGCTTGTGCGGGGACAGTGCAGTGCGTTGCGTTGCGAGGAACTTCTAGCTGTGAAGTTTTCAGACAGGAGAGATGTCTACATGCTGACTACCATCCATGATGAAAGCACTTCACCTGTGACTGTTTGGGGTCAGGTTGCTGAAGCGCGCAAACCTGTGTGCATTTTAGACTATAATAGGCACATGGGTGGTGTTGATCGAGTAGATCAGAGGTTGGAACCTTACACTGCTCTCCGTAAGGCTTACATTTGGTATAAGAAGTTGGCTATCCATCTTTTCCACTTGGCAAACTTTAATGCTTTTGTTGTATTCAAGGATTGTTGTACTGAGTCAAAGATGACTTTTGCTAAGTTTCAGGAGTTTGTAATAGGCAGCCTTGTTGTAGTGGAACAGGCAAGTGTTCCTAGAGTTGGAGTGGTGGAGGATGTGGCTAGATTGTAAGATTGCCACTTTCCTGATCACATTCCTCCCACACCCTCAAAAGACTTTCCCAGTAGGAGATGTAGAGTCTGTTGGCGAAGAGGTACGCGGAAGGAGACTCGTATGTACTGCCCCGAGTGTCCTTCTAACCCTGCGCTGTGTGTGCCTGCTTGTTTTAGAATGTACCACACGCAAAATAATTTTTGGGAGCATCCATGAGTGGTAAAGTGAACTGCCTGGTCTCTATTGTTTTATATTTTTTGTTCAGTTTCAAGGTTGCATTTGTGCAATGTATTTAGTTTCAGATTTTGTGTTAGTAGATTTGTATCTATTTGCAATTTGTTTGTGTTTTCTTTTTTGTATAAAAAAACCCTAAATGTGATGGCGGTGTGCGTGGACTGGCGCTTGGCTGGCGGTGTGCATGGACTGGTGCTTGGCTGGCGGTGTGCGTGGACTGGCGCTTGGCTGGCGGTGTGCGTGGACTGGGGCTCGGCTGGCGGTGTGCGTGGACTGGCGCTTGGCTGGCGGTGTGCATGGACTGGCGCTTGGCTGGCAGTGTGCGTGGACTGGCGCTCGGCTGGCGGTGTGCGTGGACTGGCGCTTGGCTGGCGGTGTGTGAGTAGTGACTTGCTGCTGGTCACTACACACACTGCTAGCCAAACGCCACTCCACGCAATCCGTCAGCTGGTGTGGTTGCTGTGTCAGGAATGTGGGCGTGTGAAAGTGATGGGCCCTTGAATGGCGCTGTCTGCTGGTGTGAGTGTTGTAATGTGATGGGCCCGCAGCTGGCGGTGTGAATGGTTTTGTATGTGTCACACGTATGAAAGGTGTATGAATGGGCTGTAAAGAGGTTGGTGCCTTGTCGTGGCTTTACAGCTCACGACCTGTGAGTCAATGGTTCAGTTTCTCGTCCTTTCAATTATTAACAGTTGTTAGATTTGGGGGTCTCTAGTTGGCAGAGGTATGTACCTTTGTCCAAATAGGGACCCTTGAGTCTAGTCAGGGAAAGTAGGTACACTCCTGAAATAACCCCTGCTCACCCTCTTGGTAGCTTGGCACGAGCAGACAGGCTTAGTTCAGAGGCAGTGTGTAAAGCATTTGTGAACACATACAGTAATCAAGTGACAACACTACAAATGGACACCACACAGGTTATATATTTATAAAAATAGGTATACTTTATATAGATTTATCACAAGACCATAAACGACAAAAATAATCCACAATACGGTCAAGAGTGCTTAGTTCTGATCAAAAAGGCTTAATTCAAGGTTCTGTGCGAGTCGGTAGCCTCCTCCGGCTACGGCGATGTTGAGAACAAACAGAGTCTAACAAATCCAGCTGACCGCGTCGAGACGGGCCAACACAGCGTAGACAGACTCGGTCACAGTACCTTTTACTTGAAGCGGCAGGCACGGGCGTGCGAGCCGGATGGCTGTTCGTCGCGGTCGCGATGCAAAAATGGAAGCGTTGCAGGACGCGTTGTCCCTCGATGCGGTGCAGGCAGCGGCTCGTTGACGTCGTCGAGACGGAGTCGGTGAGACCAGGGCCGTGCGTTGCAGGGCGAGACGGTGCTTCGATGCGGTGCTGGCAGGTTGCGGTGCGGCGACGGAGCCGGATTCAGGAGCTGGCGTCGATCAGTCCGGACAGCGGTGCGAGTCGGGCGGTGCGTCGCAAAGCGTGCGAGCGGTGCCCAACTCCGGTGCGGTCACAGGACTCGAACTCAGCAGCAGTGACCGTGTCGGTCGGACCAGTTCGATTCGGCGTAGCGAAGCGTTGCAGGACGCGTTGTCCCTCGATGCGGTGCAGGCAGCGGCTCGTTGACGGAGTCGGTGAGACCAGGGCCGTGCGTTGCAGGGCGAGACGGTGCTTCGATGCGGTGCTTACAGGACACCGAGTCGGTCGTGAGAGTCGGTCACAGCTCCCTACCTCTGTAGCCACTGAAACAGAGTTTCCAGCAGCAATTCACAAAGGGGGTGAAGTCCAATGGTCCTGAGACTTCGGTCAGGGGGCAAGCTCTCTTCCAAGCCCTTGGAGATCCTTCACAAGTTGATGAAAGTCACAGCAAAGCAAAAGTTCCTTTCTCCTTTCTTTGGCAGTCAGGCAAACCACTGCAGGCCAATCCCCCAAGCAGCACTTCAGGCTTAGGGATAGTCTCTCCTCAGTTTCTTCTTGGTTCCGCTCCTCAGCAAAGGTTTCTTCTTGTTCCCAAAAGTGATCTAATTTTCCTGGGGTCTGGGTGCCCCTCTTATACCCTGATTCTCTTTGTTCTCTGGAGGCAGAGAGGCCTCTGCCTAGTCCAAAACCAGTTCTGGTCAGTCCTGGAGCACTTTGTTTTTCTGACTCCTTCTTTCCTTTCAGAATGTGGGGCAGAGTGCTCAGCCGCCCGGCAGGAGGTGGAGCCAGCATTGTGGAAGGCAGGCACAGCCCTATTCAGACCCAGGTGCAACTCCTCCCTCCACTCTGGATGCAGATCTTTCTATTCAGCCCTGTGCTGACTCACCCTGTCTCCTGTAGCCACCCCCAGCCCCTGTCACTCAATCTCCAGACAAGGAATACACAACCTAGCAGAGGCAGGCTTGGATAGTTAGGCAAGAAAATACCCACTTTCTAAAAGTGGTATTTTCAAACACAGAATGTTAAAACCAACTTCACTAAAAGATGTATTTTATCATCCTGAGTTCAGGCATACTAAATTCGTTTTTCTACCATGTTCCCTGGGTCAGTTCTGACTATAAGGTGTAATAGTCAGTCTGCCCATTCTGGCCTATGGGGAGCAGGTAGCCTTGCAATAGTGAAAAACGAAAATGGCTGTAATTCACTATTAGGACATGCCACACACACCAGGGCATGTCCTACCTTATACTTACAATGCACCCTGCCCTAGGGCCTACTTTAGGGGTGACCAACATGCAGTAAAGGGAAGGTTTAGGGACTGGTAAGTGGGTGCACTCACCAAGTCGACATGGCAGCCCTAGGCTGCACACAGGCTCTGCAATGGCAGGCCTGAGACACACTTTACAAGCTGCTTCTGTGGGTGGCACAACCCGTGCTGCAAGCCCACCAGCAGCATTGGATTTACAAGCCCTGGGCACACTCAGTGCACGGTACTAGGGACTGACAAGTAAACCAATCATCCAATCATGGAGTCACTAATACATACATCAATTCACGATAGGGAGCACTTGCACTTTGGCACTGATTAGCAGCGGCAAAGTGCCCATGAGCATCTAGTCCAGCAAAAACATATCGGCAACAGTGGAGGCATTACGAAAAAATGGAAGGGAGACCCACGCCAAGGATGCCAGGTCTAACACGTGTCCCCTCCAGCTGAAATGTGGGGAGAACTATCCTACCCCTAGGGAGTTCTCATCGCTAAGGCGGAAAAATCTGGACAGTCCATCAGCATTGGCGTGTTCTGTACCAGGGCGGTGTTCCACCGTAAAGTCCATCCCCTGTAGGGAAATGGACCACCTCAACAGCTTTGGATTCTCACCCCTCATCTGCATCAACCATCTGAGGGGCCTGTGGTCTGTCTGAACCCGGAAGTGAGTCCCAAACAGGTATGGTCTCAGCTTCTTCAGAGCCCAGACCACAGCAAATGCCTCACGCTCAATAGCACTCCATCTCTGTTCCCGGGGAAGTAACCTCCTACTGATGAAGGCTACAGGTTGGTCTAGGCCCTCCTCATTGATCTGTGATAGAACAGCCCCTACACCATGCTCTGAAGCGTCGGTCTGAACAATGAACTCATTGGAGAAGTTGGGTGCCTGGAGCACAGGCGCCGTGCACATGGCAGTCTTCAAGGTGTCAAAAGCTTTTTGACAGGCGTCAGTCCAAATCACTTTCCTGGGCTGCTTCTTGGAAGTCAGCTCTGTCAAGGGGGCAACAATGCTGCCATACCCCTTGACGAATCTCCGGTAATACCCGGTGAGTCCTAGGAAGGCTCTCACCTCTGTCTGGGTCTTGGGGGGCTCCCAAGCCAGAATGGTATCAATTTTCGGTTGGAGGGGCGCCACCTGGCCGCTCCCAACCTGGTGTCCCAAGTACACCACAGAACCCTGCCCAATCTGGCACTTACTCGCCTTGATTGTGAGGCCTGCCCTCCGCAGCGCCATCAACACTTCCCAGAGGTGACGCAGATGTTCTTCCCAACTGGCACTGAACACTGCGATGTCATCCAGGTAGGCGGCACTGAAATCCTCCAGTCCAACCAACACCTGGTTGACCAACCTCTGAAAGGTGGCAGGGGCATTCTTCATCCCAAAGGGCATCACCCGGAACTGGTAGTGCCCATCTGGTGTGGAGAATGCTGACCTCTCTTTTGCCCCATCAGTCAAGGCGATCTGCCAGTACCCAGACGTTAAGTCAAACGTGCTGAGGTACCGCGCAGCCCCTAACCGATCTATGAGCTCATCAGCTCTGGGGATGGGGTGGGCGTCAGTCCTGGTGACGGAATTGAGTCCCCTGTAGTCCACACAGAACCGGAGTTCTGGTGTGGCACCAGGCGCGGCAGCCTTTGGAACCAAGACCACTGGGCTGGCCCAAGGGCTGTTAGAGGACTCAATCACCCCTAGCGCAAACATCTTGGAGACCTCCTCCTTGATGCAGGCTCTGACCCTGTCAGTCACCCTGTAAGCCTTGTGCTTCACAGGAAGACTGTCCCCAGTGTCCACATCATGGACGCACCAATGAGTGACACTGGGAACCAGGGAGAACAGGTCAGGGAACTGTCCCAACAGTTGGCGACAGTCACCCTGCTGCTCAGGTGTCAGGGAGGTAGAGAGGTTTACTCCCTCCACTGATCCATCTTGCTCTCGGGCTGACAGGAGGTCAGGAAGAGGCTCGGTCTCCTCCTCCATTCCATCATCTGTAGCTAAGAGCATGCCCACTTGGGACCTCTCCAAGTGGGGCTTCAGGCGGTTCACATGCAGGACCCGCAAGGGGTTCCTGGGAGACTGCAAGTCCACCAAATAGGTAACTGGACTCTTGCGCTCCACCACCGTAAAAGGGCCGGTCCACCTGTCCTGGAGCGCACAAGGCTCCACAGGGGCCATGACCCACACTTTCTGACCAGGCTGAAGCTCTACCAGAGTGGCATTCTGGTCGTACCACCGCTTCATCTCCTCCTGGCTGGCTTCCAGATTTGCCTCAGCAAGTTCTCTGAAACGCCTAGTCTGGTTCCTGAAGGCCAGCATGTAACTGTATACATCCTGGGGAGGTTTCCTGGGAGATTGCTCCCAGCCTTCCTTGACCAAACTCAGAGGTCCTCGCACCGGGTGTCCATAGAGGAGCTCAAAGGGGCTGAACCCTAGAGACTTCTGTGGCACCTCCCGGTATGCAAACAACAGGCATGGTAGGAGGACGTCCCATTTACGCCTCATGGGTTCTTCCAGACCCATAATCATGCCCTTGAGGGTCCGGTTGAGGGTCCGGTTGAATCTCTCAACCAGCCCATTTCCTTGAGGGTGGTAAGGAGTGGTGAACTTGTAAGTTACACCGCACTCCTGCCACAGGGACTTCATGTACTTGGACACGAAGTTGGTACCTCTGTCAGACACCACCTCTTGAGGGAATCCCACACGTGAGAAAATTCCCATCAGTGCCCGTCCCACCACGGGGGCCGTCACTGTCCTCAGAGGGATGGCTTCAGGGTACCGGGTGGCATGGTCCACCAAGACCAGGATAAACCTGTTGCCCATGGCTGTCTTGGGGTCCAGTGGCCCCACAATGTCAATACCCACCCGTTCAAAGGGGGTGCTGACCACAGGGAATGGCTGGAGAGGAGCCTTGTGCTTCCTCCCACTCTTTCCACTTGCCTGGCAAGTCTGGCATGTCCTGCAGTGAGTGGCGGCACTCCTGCGCATCTGGGGCCAATAGAAATGGGTAACAAGCCTGTCAAAGGTCTTGTCCTGCCCCAGATGTCCCGCTAACGGTACATCATGAGCCAACCCCAGTAGGAAGGCTCTGAAGCGCTGGGGTACCACCAGCACACGGGCTGACCCAGGCTCAGCAACCTTAGGCTCTGAATACAGGAGACCATTCTCCCAGTAAATCCAATGTGATCCAGACTGATCACCTGCTGCCTGGTCTGTGGCCTGTTGCCTCAGACCCACGAGAGAGGGGCATGCGTTCTGCTCCTCGCAGAACTCTTCCCTGGAGGGTCCTCCTTCTTGCTGCCAATGGGTCAGCTCAGGTAGGTCCCCCAGTTCAGCTACCTGTTCCCCTGTAGGCTCCAGGGCATCCCCCTCAGGGTCTGCCTCCTCCTGGACCGTGGGAACTTCGGGGGCCGGTTTCCCGCGCCCCCTTCCTCCTCTCTCTCCGGCAGGCACCTGGGCCTCCCTCTCAGGCTCCAGGTCCTCTTGAACACCTTTCGCTGCCATTGACCGGGTGGTCACACATGCCCAATCAGGCAAGCCCAACATTTCTAAATGCGCACTCCGCTCCACCTTAGCCCAAGGTGAGCTCTCCAAATCGTTCCCTAACAAACAGTCAACAGGCATGGCTGGCCTCACAGCTACTTGAAGAGTACCCGAGACCCCCCCCATTCAAAGGGAACCTGAGCCACCTTGCAGTGACTCTCTGTGTTGTCAGCGGCAACAACCGGATAGAATGCATCAGGGATAACCTGCTCCTTAGACACCAGGTGACACTTGACAGCTGTCACACTGGCTCCTGTGTCTCTCAGAGCCTCCACCCTATGGCCATTGATGGTCACCCACTGCCTGTATTTCTTAGTGTTCTCAGGCAGCGGGGTCCTAGGGACCATCTCAGAGTCTCCTAATGAGACAAGGGAAAACACTGTGGGATCCCCCCACCTTGGGCACCCAACTCCTCCCCCAGGGCTACACTAGCCAACTGCCGGGGGACTGCACCAGTGGGTGCTGGTTTTCCATGCAAAGGGCAACGAGGATCGTTTGCCTTGTGGCCAGGGGCGCCACACTTGTAACATACCAGTGGTCCCTGGTGAACAGGGGGCCTGTCAGGGCCACTGGCTTCTTCTCAGGGGGAGGCTGGGAACCTTTCCCTTGGTTCCCTTGGGGTCTACTTTGGGGCCCTTTATGGAACTCCCTCTGTTTACCCTTGTCCCCCCCACTCTTCTGCTGGGGACCCTGCCCACCCTTGGCGGAGTCTCCCACGTGACCCTTGTGGACCCGGGTACTCACCCAGCGGTCCGCCTCCTCAGCAAGCTGCCTAGGGTTAGTCAGCTTACTATCAATCAGGTGCTGGCGTAGCTCAGGAAAACAATTACTGGACAAGTGCTCCCAGGCAATCAAATCAAAGAGCGCCTGAAAATCAGTCGCTTTGCTACCCTTTACCCAACCATCCAAGGCTCTGCAAAAGAAGGTCACATATTCAACCCAGGTACTGCTTTCAATCTTACTACAGTTCCTGAACCTTTGCCTATAAAGCTCAGGGGTCAAACCATACCTAGTCATTAAGGCATCCTTCATGTGGCTGTACGAATTATAGACTTCAGAGGGCAAATCCAACAAGGTATCCCGCCCTTCACTGAGGAACCGTCCCCACAACCCCGCTCCCCAATCCTTCTCAGGGACCCGGTGGGAAGACATGGCTACCTCATAGGCTTTGAACCACTGCCCAATGTCATCATTTTTAAAAAACTCCTTCACCACATCTTTGGGAATATACACCCTAGCTTCAACAGGCACAGGCGGTACACTGCCACCAGAGGGAGTAATCTCTAAGCTTTTGGCCTTCAATTCCAACTCCCTCAAAACTTTCTCATGTTCAAACTGCATTTTCTTTTCCTCTAGGGCTAATTTCCTAGTTTGCATTTCGAATTCTAACTGCCCATTCAGCTTGAGCTTGGTCAGCTCCATTTCGTGCATCCTACTCTCTTTCCTGTCCTCCAACTCCTCTGGAGACAGTCCTCTGGCAGAAACACTGCTACCTACTGGGGAAGGTGGTCTTCCAGCCCCTAGACCCAATAGCCCCTCCAGCTGCCCTTCTGCATTCTCAGCCCCCTCCACAGGGGCACTCCTTGATTCGACCCAGGCCCTCAGCGCCTTTTGGAGGTCCTCCTTCCTGGAGAGCCCGGTCATGGACACTTTAAACTTTTTGCAGAATTGCCTGAGCTGCTTGAGGGTGTAGCATTCTAGCCTCTCTTCTTCCCAATCACACTCAACAGAGGCTACTGATGCTGGTTTCTCCATAGTGATTAAACTTGGCATTTGCAAAAATAGGAAATCCCAGAAAAAATGCTATAAAAGTATGTGGTTGCGTTTTGGTCTGCACTCACTAAGTAGTGTTCACCAATCACTGTACATGAGTCACAAATGCAAGTCCAGAATCCTCACCGCTGACCACCAATGTTAGATTTGGGGGTCTCTAGTTGGCAGAGGTAGGTACCTTTGTCCAAATAGGGACCCTTGAGTCTAGTCAGGGAAAGTAGGTACACTCCTGAAATAACCCCTGCTCACCCTCTTGGTAGCTTGGCACGAGCAGACAGGCTTAGTTCAGAGGCAGTGTGTAAAGCATTTGTGAACACATACAGTAATCAAGTGACAACACTACAAATGGACACCACACAGGTTATATATTTATAAAAATAGGTATACTTTATATAGATTTATCACAAGACCATAAACGACAAAAATAATCCACAATACTGTCAAGAGTGCTTAGTTCTGATCAAAAAGGCTTAATTCAAGGTTCTGTGCGAGTCGGTAGCCTCCTCCGGCTACGGCGATGTTGAGAACAAACAGAGTCTAACAAATCCAGCTGACCGCGTCGAGACGGGCCAACACAGCGTAGACAGACTCGGTCACAGTACCTTTTACTTGAAGCGGCAGGCACGGGCGTGCGAGCCGGATGGCTGTTCGTCGCGGTCGCGATGCAAAAATGGAAGCGTTGCAGGACGCGTTGTCCCTCGATGCGGTGCAGGCAGCGGCTCGTTGACGTCGTCGAGACGGAGTCGGTGAGACCAGGGCCGTGCGTTGCAGGGCGAGACGGTGCTTCGATGCGGTGCTGGCAGGTTGCGGTGCGGCGACGGAGCCGGATTCAGGAGCTGGCGTCGATCAGTCCGGACAGCGGTGCGAGTCGGGCGGTGCGTCGCAAAGCGTGCGAGCGGTGCCCAACTCCGGTGCGGTCACAGGACTCGAACTCAGCAGCAGTGACCGTGTCGGTCGGACCAGTTCGATTCGGCGTAGCGAAGCGTTGCAGGACGCGTTGTCCCTCGATGCGGTGCAGGCAGCGGCTCGTTGACGGAGTCGGTGAGACCAGGGCCGTGCGTTGCAGGGCGAGACGGTGCTTCGATGCGGTGCTTACAGGACACCGAGTCGGTCGTGAGAGTCGGTCACAGCTCCCTACCTCTGTAGCCACTGAAACAGAGTTTCCAGCAGCAATTCACAAAGGGGGTGAAGTCCAATGGTCCTGGGACTTCGGTCAGGGGGCAAGCTCTCTTCCAAGCCCTTGGAGATCCTTCACAAGTTGATGAAAGTCACAGCAAAGCAAAAGTTCCTTTCTCCTTTCTTTGGCAGTCAGGCAAACCACTGCAGGCCAATCCCCCAAGCAGCACTTCAGGCTTAGGGATAGTCTCTCCTCAGTTTCTTCTTGGTTCCGCTCCTCAGCAAAGGTTTCTTCTTGTTCCCAAAAGTGATCTAATTTTCCTGGGGTCTGGGTGCCCCTCTTATACCCTGATTCTCTTTGTTCTCTGGAGGCAGAGAGGCCTCTGCCTAGTCCAAAACCAGTTCTGGTCAGTCCTGGAGCACTTTGTTTTTCTGACTCCTTCTTTCCTTTCAGAATGTGGGGCAGAGTGCTCAGCCGCCCGGCAGGAGGTGGAGCCAGCATTGTGGAAGGCAGGCACAGCCCTATTCAGACCCAGGTGCAACTCCTCCCTCCACTCTGGATGCAGATCTTTCTATTCAGCCCTGTGCTGACTCACCCTGTCTCCTGTAGCCACCCCCAGCCCCTGTCACTCAATCTCCAGACAAGGAATACACAACCTAGCAGAGGCAGGCTTGGATAGTTAGGCAAGAAAATACCCACTTTCTAAAAGTGGTATTTTCAAACACAGAATGTTAAAACCAACTTCACTAAAAGATGTATTTTATCATCCTGAGTTCAGGCATACTAAATTCGTTTTTCTACCATGTTCCCTGGGTCAGTTCTGACTATAAGGTGTAATAGTCAGTCTGCCCATTCTGGCCTATGGGGAGCAGGTAGCCTTGCAATAGTGAAAAACGAAAATGGCTGTAATTCACTATTAGGACATGCCACACACACCAGGGCATGTCCTACCTTATACTTACAATGCACCCTGCCCTAGGGCCTACTTTAGGGGTGACCAACATGCAGTAAAGGGAAGGTTTAGGGACTGGTAAGTGGGTGCACTCACCAAGTCGACATGGCAGCCCTAGGCTGCACACAGGCTCTGCAATGGCAGGCCTGAGACACACTTTACAAGCTGCTTCTGTGGGTGGCACAACCCGTGCTGCAAGCCCACCAGCAGCATTGGATTTACAAGCCCTGGGCACACTCAGTGCACGGTACTAGGGACTGACAAGTAAACCAATCATCCAATCATGGAGTCACTAATACATACATCAATTCACGATAGGGAGCACTTGCACTTTGGCACTGATTAGCAGCGGCAAAGTGCCCATGAGCATCTAGTCCAGCAAAAACATATCGGCAACAGTGGAGGCATTACTAAAAAATGGAAGGGAGACCCACGCCAAGGATGCCAGGTCTAACAACAGTGCATTTCATTTTTGTGAAATCTCTTGTTAATACAATTGTATATATTGAACCATCACTTGCCCTAGTGCCAAATCCAACCAGTATGTGTGTGTGCTTGAGGAATAGATGGCTGTGCAGTAATATTTGTCTTTATTGTCTCTCTGCCAAGGTGTACATTCCATCTAAGAAAAACCTACCAACTGTAGATATTGTCGTAAACTAAACACCCATGGGAGTACATGGTGATGTCTCTCTTGTGGATCCCAACAAGTTATCTTACCCACAATGTCCTGCAAACCTCAAAATGTGACTGTCACATTTTCCTTGCATTATTGTGCCAAAATTTTCACGCTTCAGAAAGAAACAACAAATTTCCTACCACCCAGCATTTCTCCAAGTATCCCAATAGAAATGGTACCTCACTTGTGTGGGTGGGCCGAGTACCCGCGGCAGGGAAGGGCCCAAAACGTATTGTGGAGACATCAAAATTACCTATTCTAAAAAGGACCTGGTTTTGCAAGGGGGGGTCACCTGAGTTTTTGGCCCCAGGCTCGGCGGCCATCTTGGTAAACCTACCAAACCCACACATTTCTGAAAACTAGACACCCTGGTGAGTCCAATGAGGTATGGCGTACGTGGATCCCCCAACATTTCCCTACCCAGAATCCACTGCAAACCTCAAATTTTGCTGAACAAATCATTTTCCCCCCAGATTTCTGTGTGGGAAAGTTGTAGGATCACCGGGCTGACACAAATTTCCTCCCACCCAGCGCCCCCCCAGGTCTTCCGATAAACATGGTACCTCACTCGCGTGGGTGGGTCAAGTACCCGCGACAGGCAAGGGCCCAAAACCTATTGAGGCGACATCAAAATTACCTATCACAATACAACCTGGTTTTGCAAGGGGGGTCCCAAGAGTTTTTGGCCCCGGGCTCGGCGGCCATCTAGGGAAACCTACCAAACCCACACATTTCTGAAAACTAGACACCCGGGGGAGTCCAGCGAGGTATGGCTTGCGTGGGTCCCCCAACATTTTCCTACCCAGAATCCCCTGCAAATCTCAAATTTAGCTGAAACAATCACTTTTTTCTCAAATTTCTGTGTGGGAAAGTTCTGGAATCTGCGTGGATCCACAAATTTCCTACCACCCAGCGTTCCCCCAGGTCTCCCGATACAAATGGTACCTCACTCGCGTGGGTGGGTCAAGTACCCGCGACAGGCAAGGGCCCAAAACCTATTGAGGCTACATCAAAATGACCTATCACAAAACAAACTGGTTTTGCAAGGGGGGTCCCATGAGTTTTTGGCCCCGGGCTCGGCGGCCATCTAGGGAAACAAGTGAGGTATCATTTTACTCGGGAGAACAAGGGGAACGCTGGGTGGTAGGACATTAGTGCCTGCACGGTGATCCCACGCAAAAATGTATGAAAAAAGTGATTTTTTTTTCAGCTAAATTTGAGGTTTGCAGGGGATTCTGGGTAGGGAAACGTTAGGGGATCCACGCAAGCCATACCTCATTGGACTTCCCAGGGTGTCTAGTTTTCAGAAATGTGTGGGTTTGGTAGGTTTCCCTAGATGGCGGCGAGCCCGGGGCCAAAAAACCAGGTCCACCCCCCAAAACCAGGTAGTTTTGTTATAGGTAATTTTGAAGTCGCCACAGTACGATTTGGGCCATTTCCTGTTGCAGCCACTATGCCTACCCACACAAGTGAGGTAACATTTTTATCAGGAGACCTGGGGGAACGCTGGGTGGTAGGAAAATTGTGGATCCACGGAGATCCTAGAACTTTCCCACACAGAAATGTGAGACAAATATGATTTTTTCAGCTAAATTTGAGGTTTGCAGGGGATTCTGGGTAGGAAATGTTGGGGGACCCATGCAAGCCATACCTCGTTGGACTCCCCGGGTGTCTAGTTTTCAGAAATGTGTGGGTTTGGTAAGTTTAACTAGATGACCGCCGAGCCCGGGGCCAAAAACTCATGGGACCCCCCTTGCAAAACCAGGTTGTTTTGTGACAGGTAATTTTGATGTCGCCTCAATAGGTTTTGGGCCCTTGCCTGTCGCGGGTACTTGACCCACCCACACAAGTGAGGTATCATTTTTCTCTGAAGACTTTGGGGAACGCGGGGTGGGTGGAATTTTGTGGATCCACGCAGATTCCACAACTTTCCACTGCAGAAATGTGAGGAAAATGTGGTTTTTTGGACAAATTTTTAGGTTTGCAAGGGATTCTGGGTAACAGAACCTGGTGAGAGCCAGTCAAGTCACCCCATACTGGATTTCCCTGGGTGTCTAGTTTTTTCAAAAATGTATAGGTTTCCCTAGGTGCCGGCAGAGCTAGGGTTCAAAATCTACAGCTAGGCACTTTGCAAAAAAAGGGTCAGTTTTCACTGTGAAAATGTGGGGATCCATGTTGCGTTTTGGGCCGTTTCCTGTCACGGGCACTAGGCCTACCCACACAAGTGAGGTACCATTTTTCTCGGAAGACTTTGGGGAACGCAGGGTGGGTGGAATTTTGTGGATCCACGCAGATTCCAGAACTTTCCACCACAGAAATGTGAGGAAAATGTGTTTCTTTTAACAAATTCTTTGGTTTGCAAGGGATTCTGGGTAACAGAACCTGGTGAGAGCCAGTCAAGTCACCCCATCCTGGATTTCCCTGGGTGTCTAGCTTTCAAAAATGAATAGGTTTGCTAGGTTTCCCTAGGTCCCGGCAGAGCTAGGGTTCAAAATCTACAGCTAGGCACTTTGCAAAAAAAGGATCTGTTTTCACTGTGAAAATGTGGTGTGTCCACGTTGCGTTTTGGGCCGTTTCCTGTCGCGGGCACTAGGCCTACCCACACAAGTGAGGTACCATTTTTCTTGAAAGACTTTGGGGAACGCGGGGTGGGTGGAATTTTGTGGCTCCAGGCAGATTCCAGAACTTTCCACCACAGAAATGTGAGGAAAATGTGTTTTTTTGACAAATTTTTAGGTTTGCAAGGGATTCTGGGTAACAGAACCTGGTGAGAGCCAGTCATGTCACCCCATCCTGGATTCCCCTGGGTGTCTAGTTTTCAAAAATGGATAGGTTTGCTAGGTTTCCCTTGGTGCCGGCAGAGCTAGCGTTCAAAATCTACAGCTAGGCACTTTGCAAAAAAAGGGTCCGTTTTCACTGTGAAAATGTGGTGTGTCCACGTTGCGTTTTGGCCCGTTTCCTGTCACGGCACTAGGCCTACCCACACAAGTGAGGTACCATTTTTCTCGGAAGGCTTTGGGGAACGCGGGGTGGGTGGAATTTTGTGGATCCACGCAGATTCCAGAAGTTTCCACCACAGAAATGTGAGGAAAATGTGTTTTTTTGGACAAATTTTTAGGTTTGCAAGGGATTCTGGGTAACAGAACCTGGTGAGAACCAGTCAAGTCACCCCATCCTGGATTCCCCTGGGTGTCTAGTTTTCAAAAATGTATAGGTTTGCTAGGTTTCCCTAGGTGCCGGCAGAGCTAGGGTTCAAAATCTACAGCTAGGCACTTTGCAAAAAAAAAGGGTCAGTTTTCACTGTGAAAATATGGTGTGTCCATGTTGCGGTTTGGGGCGTTTCCTGTCGCGGGCACTAGGCCTACCCACAGAAGTGAGTTACCATTTTTCTCGGAAGACTTTGGGGAACGCGGGGTGGGTGGAATTTTGTGGATCCACGCAGATTCCAGAACATTCCCACACAGAAATTTGAGAAAAAAGTGATTTTTTCCAGCTAAATTTGAGGTTTGCAGGGGATTCTGGGTAGGAAACTGTTGGGGGACCCATGCAAGCCATACCTCACTGGACTCCCCCGGGTGTCTAGTTTTCAGAAATGTGTGGGTTTGGTAAGTTTAACTAGATGACCGCCGAGCCCGGGGCCAAAAACTCATGGGACCCCCTTGCAAAACCAGGTTGTTTTGTGAGAGGTAATTTTGATGTCGCCTCAATAGGTTTTGGGCCCTTGCCTGTTGCGGGTACTTGACCCACCCACACAAGTGAGGTATCATTTTTCTCTGAAGACTTTGGG
Source organism: Calotriton arnoldi (assembly GCA_963921515.1). NCBI lineage: Eukaryota > Metazoa > Chordata > Amphibia > Caudata > Salamandridae > Calotriton > Calotriton arnoldi. Next base: position 41,946 of record CAWUFW010006283.1, on the reverse strand, counting down.
GAACGCTGGGTGGGTGGAATTTTGTGGATCCACGCAGATTCCAGAACTTACCACTGCAGAAATGTGAGGAAAATGTGTTTTTTTTGACAAATGTTTAGGTTTGCAAGGGATTCTGGGTAACAGAACCTGGTGAGAGCCAGTCAAGTCACCCCATCCTGGATTTCCCTGGGTGTCTAGTTTTCAGAAATTTATGGGTTTACTAGGTTTCCCTAGAGTGCCGGCAGAGCTAGGGTTCGAAATCTACAGCTAGGACACTCTTGCAAAACCAGGGTCAGTTTTCACTGTGAGACAATGTTGATGTCGTCTCACGTAGCGTTTTGGGCCGCTTGCCTGTTGCGGGCACTAGGCCTACCCACACAAGTGAGGTACCATTTTTCTCTGGAAGACTTTGGGGAACGCTGGGTGGGTGGAATTTTGTGGATCCACGCAGATGCCAGAACTTTCCACCACAGAAATGTGAGGAAAATGTGTTTTTTTTGACAAATGTTTAGGTTTGCAAGGGATTCTGGGTAACAGAAACTGGTGAGAGCCAGTCAAGTCACCCCATCCTGGATTTCCCTGGATGTCTAGTTTTAATAAATGTATAGGTTTGCTAGGTTTCCCTAGGTGCCGGCAGAGCTAGGGTTCAAAATCTACAGCTAGGCACTTTGCAAAAAAAGGGTCAGTTTTCACTGTGAAAATGTGGTGTGTCCACGTTGCGTTTTGGGCCGTTTCCTGTCGCGGGCACTAGGCCTACCCAGACAAGTGAGGTACCATTTTTCTTGGAAGACTTTGGGGGACGCGGGGTGGGTGGAATTTTGTGGATCCACGCAGATTCCAGAACTTTCCACCACAGAAATGTGAGGAAAATGTGTTTTTTTTTACAAATGTTTAGGTTTGCAAGGGATTCTGGGTAACAGAACCTGGTGCGAGCCAGTCAAGTCACCCCATCCTGGATTCCCCTGGGTGTCTAGTTTTCAAAAATGTATAGGTTTGCTAGGTTTCCCTAGGTGCCGGCAGAGCTAGGGTTCAAAATCTACAGCCAGGCACTTTGCAAAAAAAGGGTCAGATTTCACTGTAAAAATAAAGTGTGTCCATGTTGCGTTTTGAGCCGTTTCCTGTTGGGGGCACTAGGCCTACCCACACAAGTGAGGTACCATTTTTATCGGGAGACTTAGGGTAACACAGAATTGTAGAGCAACTGTTATTACCTATTGACATTCGATGCATTTCTGCCTTCTAAATGAAAGACAATGTGTAAAAAAGAAGTCATTTTGAAAAATGACCTATAATTCTCATGCTAGTATGGGTACTCCCAATTTCGGAAATGTGCAAATATCTACTGTTTCTAAACTCTATATTTTGTTCCAATTTCATAAATACATAGGTGTCTTTCATACCGATTTTTCCATGTATATATTTTCCCAAATTAATTGCTATATACCCGGTAAATAATAAAAAACCATTGCAAGATGCTGCTCAGTTATTGGCTCTGGGTTCGTCGGGTTCTTGGTGAACCTACAAGTCCTATATATCCCCACAACCAGAAAGGTCCAGGGGATGTAACGGTATATTGCTTTTAAACAGCTGTCACAATTACAAGAAGTTACAGGTGAAAACGTTGGCACAAATGGCTGTTTTTTTCAACTAATTTTCAATTTTTCCTATATTCAACTGTTAGTTTCTATAAAGAAACCTTGAAGGATCTACACAAATGACCCCTTGTTGAATTCAGAATTTTGTCTACTTTTCTAAAATGTATAGCTTTCCAGGATCCATTATTGCTTTCATACCCATTTTTGCCATTAACTGGAAGAAGGTTGAAAGCACATAAAATAGAAAAAATAGGCTATATCCCAGTAAAATGCCAATACTGTGTAAAAAATGTTGGTTTTCTGACAAAAGTCTGTCAGTCTCTAAAAACTGGGAAAATGGTGATTTCAGGCCCACAAACCCTTTGTTGATACCATTTGCAGGGAAAAAACCAGACGCTTTCATTGGCAGCACTTTTTTCCCATTTTCCCCAAAAACACCAAAATTTAGCTGTATTTTGGCAAATTTCTGGGTCCCCTCCAGGGGAATCCACAAACCCTGGGTACCTTTAGAATCCCCATGATGGTGGAAGAAAAGGACGCAAATTTGGCGTGGATACCTTATGTGGTCAAAACGTTACAGGGGCCTAAGCGCGAACTACCCCAAATAGCTAAAAAAAGGCTTAGCACAGGGGGGGAAAAGGCCTAGCAGCGAAGGGGTTAACATTAGGTCCAACATCAATAAATGCACTAACAAACGCATCAACGAATTCAATCAATCAATTAATCAACTAGAGAAGAAAGTCTCTGTAAACAAAAATCCCGAACTTTTACAACACCTTAAAACACTGAAATATAAGTATAACAAGATATTAAGTAACAAGGCGCACACCTGGGTGCAACACAACAAAATAAAAAACTTTAAAGAATCAGACAAGGCAGGCAAAGTGCTAGTGAATTATTTAAAATTAAAAAAAAGCCCAAACTATAGCCCATCTATTTGAAATAAATACGGAACATCTATCATCGACCCTACAGAAATAGCTAATATTTTTAGAGAATTATATAACAACTTTTAGAATCCTAACAAAATTACAACAGCAGCCGAATGTGAGAAATACTTGGAGAAAATCCAGCTCCCGACTCTCACGATATTTCCCTCAACCAACCCTCTTCTCGTTCGGAGATTGCGAAAGTGATACTTTCCGTTAAGCTAGGCAAGGCACCACTGCCTGATGGGTTCACAGCCAGCTTTTACAAAACCTTCCAAAACAAACTAATCCCTCATTTGGAGTCCCTTTTTATTCACATTGAAAAAACAGGTAAAATCACAGGCACAACCCCAGAAGCCAACATTACTGTGATCCACAAAGACGAAAAGGACCCTCTAAAGGTAAAAAACTATAGACCCATTTCCCTCCTAAACGTGGACTGTAAAATATACACAAAAATCTTAGCAACCAGACTAGAAAGAACTCTTCCATCCATTATTCATAGATCAAAAACTGATGTTAGACTTTTCTGCCACATCAGTGAAAAAGCTAAATTTAGAACATCGCCTACAATGGCATGGCACTGGACGCAGAGAAGGCCTTCGATAAGGTCTGCTGGCCTTTCCTGTGGGCTGTCGTGAGCAAATTTAACCTTGGAGATACCTTTAATCGCCAAACATTTGCTCTACATGCCCAACCCTCAGCCAGTATCAGAGTAATTGGATTCTATCCAATAAAATAAACTTGGCACAAGGAACTAGACAAAGTTGCCCCCTCACCCCCCTTCTCTATCTTTTAGTCATCGAACCCCTCCTTGTTTCCATCAGAACAAACACACATATAAAAGACATTTCTACTGGAAACACTCCCTACAAAGTCGCCACCTATACTGACGACGAACTCATATTTTCACAAGAAGCCAAAACTGCCGTCCCGGCAATCTTATCTGAAATCGAATTCTACGCCCAGGTCTCAGGCTACTCACTAACTCTTGAGAAGACCGAAGTTTTCCCTTTCAATAACCTAACTCTCCCGTCCGTTGTGAACATCACCAAACTAAGCTGGCAATCCTCACAGATCAAATACCTAGTCCTATACTTTAAAAATAACCTAGAAGATACAGGAAACACAATTGAGGACTGTCTCCTAAAGAGAATCAAAGACACTCTAACAGCCTGGTCTCCGACATTGATGACATGATGGGGTTGCATGGAATGCACTGAAATGATGATTGCCCCGAATATAAATGTTATCACGTCCCATGCTCCCCTTACAACTATCGAACATTTTCTTTAGTAACATTGACGCAGTAATTTCCAAATTTCTCTGGAAAGGGAAAAAAGGTAGATTGGCCGTAAGAAACTAAAACTAAACAAAGGCTCTGGAGGCCCCAACATTCCCAATTTTTATAAATACCAACTTGCCTTTCTAATCAAACAAGCCTTTTCGTGATCACACCCTGTAACACTAGACACTCCGCTATGGGTTCACATTGAGGAATCACTGGCAAAACCATATGCCTTAATCTCACTGTTAACTATGAAAACGGTACCACTTCAACACTCTCACACTTTTCTCAAGAACACTATATTAGCCCTCAAGTCATTGGACAAAATGCTCCCGCATAACATCCAAAACTCAGACTACACTTCCCTATTGAATAAGGCAAAAATGAAAATAAATGGCACATGACCATCTTGGTCATCATTATTCCACAAAGACCTCGGCCCATCGACTTTTCCTAAAACATTTGTAGAGTTACAGAAGTGCCACAACCTTGATAACATTACATTCTATAACTTACTTAAATTAAAGTTTGCAATGAAAAAGAACTCTACCCCACACAATTCCGACCTAATCCCCCTATTTCTCAAATTATCCAAAACACCCAATGCTGAATCCTCAATTTATAAGTCCCTGAAGTCCACAACACAAAAATCACATCCAAAATCCAATCTAAATAGACTGAGTCAGCCTCTATCTCCTCTATTTCCACCTTAAATGATCTTTCATGGAAGACGATCTGGACATACTCCCTCAAAACGAAAATTTCCCCCACTCTCTCACAATGTAAGTACTGGATACTACATAGAGCCTACTGGACTCCTGAAAAGCTCTCCAAGTGGGGCTTCTTGAATCAGACATTTGCTAGAACTGCCAAAACTCCCCAGGTACCCTTACTCATATGCTATTCAAATGAGGTAAGCTCCACCATTTCTGTAACGAGATTCAGAAAACCGTAAATGCTATCTTCAACATAGATATTGCCTTAAATTTCCATTCAGTTACCATTGGTCCCTAGCCCCATTCTACCACCTTGATACTAAAACAATCAGACAAGTGCCTCATGGACGTCCTATTAACGATAGGAATTAAAAACATCCTATGCAAATAGAAATCTTTCCAAAACCTTTCATATCACACATGGTGGGCGTGGGTCTGCTTCACGATAAGCGTGGATAACACTCTTGCTAACAATGTTTACACTAGCCAGACATCTCAGAAACTATGGAATAGATTAGACATATACATGCAAAAAATAAAACCTCCTTGAGACCACAATATTCCTACCCTCAACATTGGGGCTATCCCAACCCTCCTTTTGCTTTTAGGGGTTTAGCAACAATATCTACCACCACATTGTCAAAAGTTCCTCAACCCAGACATCTCTCTCTTCTTCTTCTATCCCCCTCGCTCTCTGGGGCTCCTTATTACATCCCTCTCCCCCTCCTAATCCCCTACCTTCCCCCCGGGGTTTACTTCAATTAACATATCTGAAATTACAAATGTGTTTAAATTCAAAACCGGATGATTATATTTGGTTTTATTCTTGAATGTACTCATGTTCAACAAGCATCTTTCTCATTATGACTGCCTAATACCCCACGCTTATCCCACCCCCTTATCTTCTGTATACCCTAAAATCAATAAAATACTTTGAAATAGAAAAAGAAAAAAGAATACTAAACGTTCCCAGTACTTTTCCATACCGAGATCTCTGCACAGTGGACGAGATCTCCACCTATGTGTGCAAAGGTACTAGTAGAAAGAAACATTATACGGATAAATCCTGTTGTAGGGGGCGCCGCCCCTTGATTCGAAGGGGTGGAGACGTACAAGTATACGGATAGGTGCAATCTACACTCTGAAATAGTGAATAGCAAAAAAGTGTGTTTTGTGAGACCGAGGTGTAGTAGTAAATATACATGTGAGTAAATATACATGTGTACATTTTCTTTTGAATATGCCCCACAGTGATCGGGTATGGTCTGAAAGAATATACATTAGGGTCTGTCTGCCGCTGATATTTTCTGGAAAATAGTCTTCCATATCTTGTTAAAGAAATAAAGTTTCTTCTTGACTGAAGCTTGCAGATAGTTGGTTTTAAACTGCTTATGGTATTGAACAGTTTGTACTATCCCTTTGTGCTGTGTTCTTTTCATATTTATGCTTCATTATTCTAAGTATACATTTCGTGCTATTTTTGATGGAAGAATTCTAGGATTTCTTCTCATTTGGAATTGGTTTGCCCTTGGTAAGTTATGGAACAAGGTTTCAGATTCTTTTTGACTATGTGAGAAAAAAATTATTTAGTGGTATTGAATAAAATTGGATTTTTTAAGATACAGAGCTTTTCAGTATTTGATGTCATGACTGAAGTACCAACAGGGACTGTTCAGTTGTATCAGATATCTATTACGTTTCCAATTTGCACAGACCCTTTCTTGTAATAAGTAAATCAATAGAAACAATTTGTTCAACAGATTTGGGTAGCTTTTTCATTTTCTGGTATGTTATTTTGTCAATTAATTTATAACAACTTTGTTGTGATGAGAAAAGGAGGAGTTGACATCCCACCTAGTCAGAAGTTAGCTGAGGAGGCGGTGTGAAATGTTCAAGAGATGCGTTTCAAACAGGGTTTTAGCACTGATTCTGCAGTGGTGTATGAGAGTATATTTGATAATTGTTTCATACAGTGGGCTTCTAGAACATTTTGGAGTGGACGGCTGCATAGTTTGGATTCCCATGGAACAAGCTGAGCTCTCCTGGGTAGACATCTTTGTTAGATAATGTATGCTGTTTGTTGGACTTGGCCCTTTTTGCAGGGTTATCCCCAGACTTTTTGCTTCTTCCTCCTATTTTTTCCTGACCTGTTGTTGTTGGCTATAGGACTTAGGGAACTTTACCATTGCTAATCAGAGCTAAAGTGCATAACTGCTAATCAGTGCTAAAGTGCATATGCTCTCTGTGTAAATTGTGAACATGATTGGTTATCCATGATTGGCATATTTGATTTACTGGTAAGTACCTAGTAAAGTGTACTGAGTGTGCCAGGGCCTGTAAATCAAATGCTGCTAGTGGGCCTGCAGCACTGATTGTGCCACCCACATGAGTAGCCCTGAAAAGGTAACCCAGACCTGCCACTGCAGTGTCTGTGCGCAGTTGTGACTGCCATGTCTACTTGGCAAGTGCACCCACTTGCCAGCCCCTAATCTTCCCTTTTCTTACATATAAGTCACCCCTAAGGTAGGCCCAAGGTACCCCTGTGGGCAGGGTGATGTATATGTTAAAGGTAGGACATGTACTGGTATGTGACATGTCCTGGCAGTGAATTACAGTGCAATTCATTTTTCACTATGGAAAGACTATCTGTCCCATTGGATAGAATGGGAGTTTATTTATAACATCTTATAAATATAACTTCCCATTGGGACCAGATAGGAAAATAGAGTTTAGTATGCCTGGACTCAGAATATAAAAATGCATCTTTTAGTAAAGATGATTTTTATATTGTGTGTTTGAAAATACCACTTTTAGAAAGTCGGTATTTTCTTGCTTAGCCATCCTGTGTGCCTCTGCTGGTTTGTGGATTGACTGGCTTTGGAGTGACAGGGGCTGGGGATGTAGATTCTCTCAGACAGCCACCGGGGGGAGGGGGGGTTTATGTGTGTCCTGCCTTTCCTGAATGAGTCAGGGTTGGGATGAATAGACCTATGCTGCATTTAGAGTGGTGGGAGATTTTTCTTGCACCTGAATAGGGCCTGTCTCCCTTGCACAATGCCGTCTCCACCCCCTGTGGTCATACTGCACCAGTGAGGACAGAACTGGTTTGGACTGAGCTTTTAGACCCTTGCTCAAAGAGAACAAAGACATTTTGGGGTATAAGTATTAGACCTAAAACCCCAGAACTTTAGATTACTTCTGGACTCAAGAGGAACCTTTGCAAAGGAGAAAAGCTGAAGAGCTGTGAGGAGAAGTACTGCCCCTTTGCTGTGTGCTGTGTGGGATTGGCCTGCAGTTGCTGTTTCTGCCAAGGAGAGGACAAAGACTGGAACTTTGCTTTGAACCTGCTTGAAGAAGATCTCCAAGGGCCTGAAGTGTGCTGGCCTCCTGTTCCGAAGTCTCAGGGACACAAAGACTTCATCCCCAGCTTCCCTGAACCCTCTTGCTGAGAGTTCTGACCTGCCAGGAGGTGCCTATTCCAGTTTTGGGCCTCTGGAGGTTGTTCCTGCTGTGGGGAGCTGGAAGAAACCTAGGAGAAGCAAAAAAACCTGTTTACGACGCTGTCAGTGACGCTGCGACCTGCACAGAGGCCCAGGGCACCGCTCGAGAAGTGAACGACGCACCGCCTGGCCTGCACCGCAACTCCGACGCCCTCCGACGCCTGCAGTTATCGGCCATGCCCGACGCCAGCGCTCGCACCGACTTCGGCAGCGCCTGCATCTTGTTATTGCCGCGCCGATAACCACCGAGGGTGACTCCACGAACTCGACGACTTCGTATCGTCACTGGAACCGACGCCTCACCGTCGACGCAACCGTCTTCCCCTGTCCTGGACACGTCGCCTCCTAGCGGACACAACACCTTGCCTCCTAAGTGGCAGCCAGGGAGCTGGCCTCGACCTCGGCACCAACACCTCGCCTCCACGACGCCATGCATCGTCATATACTTCGTTTCCAAGGTACTTTTTGTTTGGGGGTCCCTGTGACTCCGTGCCTGACGCCACGCTCCTCGCGGTAGGTGCCGTACTTTGGATTTATTGCTGTCACTACGTCGTAATAGCCCCAGGTGGAGCTATTTATTTTCTACAAGCTTTATTTTTGCAATAACTGTTCTAAAAGCCATATCTTATTACACGTATGTTGGACTTTTGTCGTTTTGGTCATGTTGAGTTTAGATAAAGATACTTTATTTTTCTAAACTGGTGTGGTGTCCATTTGTGGTGTTATCACTGTATTACTGTGTGGTTTGAGTACAAATACTTTACACATTGCCTTTGGCATAATTCTGTCTGCTCGTGCCAAGCTACCCAGGGGGTGACCAGGGGTTATCTAAGGTGTGTATCCCCCTTACCCTAACAAGAAGCAAGGGTCCCTATTTGGACAAAGGTACCTACCTCTGCCAACTAGAGACACCCATTTCTAACATTGGTGGCAGCGGTGGGATTTGAACTTGTATTTGTACTTGACCCACAGTGATTGGTGTACATCACAGGACTAGGGCAGACCATTACGCAACCACATACTATTTTTCCCTGTTTTCCTTCGGAATTTGGTGGTTGGAACTCTGGTTAGTTGTTGCACCTGTGGGGCCTTGTCAAAATGGAAATCAACTTTTGGCACCTGTACATCTAGACAATGAGGGAACTAAAAGTCTTTTGCAAGGAGAGGGGGCTACCTGTGAAGAGGAGATCCAAAAGGCAGGATCTTGAGGCAGCACTGTATATCTATGAAATACCACGCTGGGAAGCAATGCTGTCAGATGACTCTGAGGAGGAATCTGAGGGGGAGGATCCCCAGCCAGAATATCTAGAAGGCAGTGGCCCGAGAAGGTAACATTGTGGGGAAGATTGGCTCGTGAGGAAAGGAATCAGAACCGCGCTCGTGACCGGAGGCTGAGACAGCTGGACCAGGAGTGCGAGGAGATAGAGCGAGCCTTAGCTGAGAAGAAGTATGCAGCTCATGAAGTGAGCTTGGCTGGGTTGGAGGTGGAGTCCAGCTCAGATGGTGGCAGCAAAAATGTAGTGTCTAGTGCTGAGGGAGAAGTACACACACCCAGAGATGTGGCACCTGACTTGAAGGAGGGGGTTGACATACACCAAGGGGTTAAGGTTTATGAGGTAGCTCCAATGGTGCGCAGTGTCCCTGAGGTGGATTGGGGAACTGGCACAGGGGTTCATATTCCTAGTGGTGGGAGGGACACTCTACTGAATCTAGATGAGAGGTGCAGGGAGAGGGGTTCCCCCATGGTAGAAGCCTTGGTATGTGAGTATGGAGACCGCCCAGAAGAGTGGGGGTTGAGTGACAGAAACAGTCAGACACTGTTTTGCCAGTCTCAGGAGGGTGATGTGAGTTGCTTGTGTGAGGCACTGAATGGTGAGGCAAAGAGTAGCTTGGTCAACACTTGTGTGGGGCTGTGTGATTCAATCGTTGGAGAGCATATTTTAAGTCACTGTTTTCCAGAGCTATGCCAACAGCCGGTGGAGTGTGAGTTCTCTGATCCCAGGGAGCTTGCACTGGAGGCAGACCTTTTGGTGTATTCCAGAGGGTCTGAAGAAGCTTTGGGAGTGATCCTGAAGGGGGTGGCTCAGGTTTTCCCCAACCAAGTGAGGTAAGGGAGGTTTGTGGTACCCCAGATAGGTCCCAGTATAGTGGGAGGGGTGAAGGATCCCACGTCCTGTCTCAGAGGAGAAGGAGTAGGTTGTGTCCCAAGGTGCCCGAAACTCAGTCCCAGAGCCTGGTTGGTTCCATGAGTGAACACCAGGAGGGGGGCCTAGTCTGTACCAGGAGGCCATACCCTGAGGGTGGATCCCAAGGTGTCAGTTGAGCTGGGGGAGACTGCTGTAACCAGCATCCCTTAAGCTCTGGTGTCTGGCAGCACTGCTCCAGTTGGGAGGGTGCATGAGTCCAGAGAAAATGGTGAGGGGGGACGCTGTCCCCAGTGGAAGGACCAGTGGGTCAGGGGTTGCCAGCTCTGAGGTCAGAGCACTCCAGGACTGACCCTGGTGAGGCCACTTCTGGCCTGGGGGATCTTCATGCTCTGTCAGGTGGACAGGAGGCTGGAGACCTGCGCCAGGCAGAATCTCGCACAACTCATGAGGAGTGTGTTTCCCTTGGGGTGTACTCCCCCGGAAGTCCTGGGTTGCCAGGCACAGGTCTAGACTAAGGGTACAGACCCTGGGTGGGAGGACCAGGTTAAGGGTGCCCCCCCTGACCTGGAGGTAGGGGTGACTGCTAGCAGTACCCCTACCCGTTTGTCTTCTGGGGGTACCGCTCCAGGTGGGAGGGTGCAGAGCCCCAGGAGGGGGGGGCAGGGAGAGGGCAGCCTGACCCCTGTCCTGCCTAAGAGTACAGACCCTAAGCTGGTGTACCAGTTGCAGGATAACACCCCTGAACTGGTGAGAGAATTGTGTGGGACACCTGCCACAGGTGCCCTGACAATTCTAGAGTCTGGGGGTACCGCTCCAGGTGGGAGGGTGCCGAGCCCCAGGGAGGGGGATCGGGTGTGGGAGAGCACACCCCAGTCCCATGTCCAGCCTCAGGGTACAGACCCTGGGCTGGTGTACAAGTTGCAGGATAGCACCCCTGAACTGGTGGGAGAATTGTGCAGAACACCTGCCACAGGTGCCCTGACAATTCTGGAATTGAGGGGTATTGCTCCTGAAATGCTCTATGGGTCCCCCGAAGGGTCACTTTATCCGAGATCTTTTTAAGTGATAAAGCCATAAGGGTGTGTGCGGGTCTAAGTGGCAGTGGTGTCCTAGTGTGAAGTTTAAAAGATAGCTGGAGGGGTGGCTAGTAAATTTAATAGGGAATAGCCCCTCTGTCATCAGTAAAAAACCCGGAGGTTGTGCTGCTTGAGGGTGGCAATGTCCCTCGGTAGCTAGACAAGTGTCATACCCATAATGGGCATGTTGAAGGTCAACATGTTTCGCGCAGTGCGTAGTCTCAGGAGGAGATCCCCTGCGCTTCTTCAGGACCAATGTAAAAGTGCAGTGAGTGCTAGTGTAGTATAGTGGCCTCTCAGTTAGATGTAGTGCCACTAGTTAAAGAAGAATAATCTGGAACGACAAAAAGAGGCAAAACAAAAGGAATAAATATAACAGCATATACAACCCTTACAGGAGGGTATAGTTAGAAAAAAGAGGTCCCCTATTGGTCGACCGTGTGCTAGTGGTATTAACCAACTACTGTAATTGTCCAGCAAGTTATTCAGGTGGTGAGCTATCAATATTTAGTGTAATGGTGACGCTCAGGTGGACAAACAAACATGTATACATGGAATATACTCTGTTAAAACAATGACGTGATGTCGATATACTGACATAAACAGACAGACACATAATGCATCACGTTTGGCCAAAGGTCAGGGTCAAGGACCAGACGCACTGGTATACCAGCCAGTGAGTAAATGGGTTGGTATTGTGGTAGAGTAACGCGGTGTTGTGAGCGTAAAACATATAACTATTCAAGGTAAACCATTGATGGCAAGACCTCTGGTCACTGTGCTCAAATGTGGTTGTTGGTGTACGCTTACCTATATAAAACGGGAATAGTGTCCCATGAGATACAGCTGAGGAAATCCTTGAAATCTGAGCAAGAAGTCATAGTGTTAGGTACTGTAATGGGTACAGAGTAGCGTGCGGCTGTCCGCGAGGGCCATACAGTGGGGAAAGGTCTGTACTTAAAGTTATCGTAGGATCTGCAGTTCTGTCAACCTACCCGACCTCTCGCCGCCTCGGTAGGATGTGCATGGCAGCTCCCACTGTATTTGTGCTATGTCAAGCTGGCGGTCGCGGGAGTGTATCCGTGCGTGCCCCGCGCGTGACGTGGGGGTCACGTGTGCGCGTCAAAGGGATAAAGGGGAAGCGCCATTTTGGAGTGGGTTCCACTATGAAAGTCACGTTTGCAATTCAGAGGATTAAGAAATCAGCACCATCTTTGAGTAGGTTTTCACAAGGTATGTGAGAGGGAAGACGAGTATACTTAGTAGGATAGTGGGTGCCCCACGGGGTAGTAGGTGGTGTAAGTAAAGTGGCCCTCTGTGGTAGCAGTTACAGGGGGCATTATGTGTAAACAGGAAAGTTACGGGGGTCTTGTGACCTGTAGCCGTATGAAGGTCCTCTTATTTGCCAGAGGAGCAGACAAAAAAGTTAGTGCCATGCTCCGTAGGAGTTGCGCAGGTGATGATATGTAGACTGGACCAGTGTGAAGCGAGTGCTATGTGTCACAAAAAAGGTCCTAGTCTGTAGAGGTGTATGAAGTTAGGAAGGCATAGTTTCATATGGCAAGTACTTTCCATATTAAAGGACGTTGGGTAGCACAGGAGCTCCCTGCGGTCAGAGCGAGAGGTACATAAAGGGAAAGTTGCCCTTATGGTAAAGAAGGTTGAAACTGGAAGGTTTGTATAGTGCGCAAGATGCTCTAGGTGGCAGAAACATAATGTCATGAAATTGGCATGGGAGATGTAGAAATATATAACGGGAGGCCAGTGTGTGTAGCTACAAGGTTGTAGGGCCTAAGTGCTATAGTGTAGTAAGGTAAAGGGTAGAAATACTGTTGACAAAGAGAGCATTGGTAGAGATTAATGTGATCCGTGTCAACTTGGGGAATCGGTATCGCTACTGTGGCGTGTATTATGACCAGGTGTAAGGTGTGGTCAGGGATACGTAGTTCAAGTCTGTAATTCAATCCAGGGGATCTCATCATTTGGTCCATTTACATTGGAACGTAGTTTGAACACTCACCGTTGTAGACAACGAGAGCATTGGTAGAGAGTAATGTGATCCGTTTCGACTTGGGGTATCGGTATCGCTACTGTGGCGTGTATTATGACCAGGTGTAAAGTGTGGTCAGGGATATGTAGTTCAAGTCTGTAATTCAATCCAGGGGATCTCATCATTTAGTCCATTTACATTGGAACGTAGTTTGAACACCCACTGTTGTTCTTTACGGAACAGGGTAGAGGTGTTCCAGGCTGTATTTGCTTCCAGGATGGTCCATTGGAGTTGGTCTATGGTATGCTTGTGTTCTATGAAATGGGCGCTCATTTTTGTTGTGCTGCGGCCACAGCGGATGTTGCTTTTATGTCAATTTATTCGAATTCTGACTTGTCTAGTAGTCATGCCAACGTAGAGAAGGGTGCATGGGCATCTGAATAGGTAAACGCAATTTTTTGTGTTACAGTTAGTGTGTTTGCGTTGAGTCTATGTGAGGTCGCCCAATTGGAGTTCCTTAGTGTGGTTGGTGGAGGTACATACATTGCAGTTCCCACATGGGTAATGTCCTTTTACAGATGGGAGGTCCCATAGGGTAGTCTGATTAGTGGATTGTCTCATTTGAGGTCAGGTATGGACTAGCAAATCTCTTAAGTTCTGTGTCCTCTTGAATGCAAACCTAGGGCGTACCAAGTGTAGGTCCCCTGTGTTTATAATGTGCCAGTGTTTGAGAACAATGTTTTTCACTTTGTTTGAGGTGAGGATGAATGTAGTTACACAGGTCATGATGTCATCTTGTGTTTTAGTGTTGGTTTCTAACAGGGCATCGCAGTGATTATTGCTAGCTCTCTTCCTTGCGTTTCTGATGACTTGTCTTGGGTAGTTCTTTTTCAGGAGGATTTGGCTAAGGGTTTCTGCTTGTATCTCGTGTTTGCTGATGTTGCTGCAGTTCCTTCTCAGTCTTAGGAATTGTCCATAGGGAAGGTTCTCCCTGAGTGCTTTGGGGTGGTGACTATTAAAGGTGAGGAGGCTATTGCAATCAGTTGGTTTCTTGTATGTCTTAGTTGTGAGGTTCCCGTTGTCCAGTGTTATGAGTAGATCCAGGAAGGGAAGATCCTTGGTGGATGTTGATAGTGTGAACTTGAGGAAGGGATCCTGAATGTTAATCTAGTTGTGGAATTCAATACATCTTTCTTATGTTCCTGCCCAGAAGACCAGGATGTCGCCGATATAGCGCTTCCATTGTTTGATCTCATTTAAGTATGGGTTGGTGTCTCTGTCAGTATATGGGATGATTCAAAATGGCATCATACTGGGACACCTTTTATGCCCCAAACCATGGCACAGCTGCTACTGCCTTTGCAAATAACTTTGTTCCTTTTCTTCCGTTTCCTTCCTTTTTACTCCATATTTAAACCTCTATGAACAATTTAAATCCACATGCAAGGAAATGCCATTTTCTGAGTTTCTCATATTCAAGACGGGCCACCCGAACCTCTCATTTCAAGAATACGTACAAAAGCGAAGTTCATCCAAAACAGTTTATTTGAAACCCAATGCATTTCGGGCCTCCAAGGGCCCTTCGTTAGGGGTAACTGAAAATAACAATTGAACAATCATTAATATACAGTGCGCCACTGTGTTTGTAAAACCCCATCATTATCAGTTGCATCCCATTTAAAACAACGCTCATAAAATTCAACAATATTATTTACCCTAATCAGACTAAAAACATCCTAATATTTCACTCGTGTTCATATTGCGTTTGCATATTTGATTCTGTTTTGATCTATTTAACATTCCTATGCAATGACCACGTCGACTATTACCGTCAAACATAACCTCATTTTCTTCCCCATCCCATGAACTTACTCCTCCCTTCGAACCCCTTACCAACATCCCAATTCAAAAACCTCCCTCTCCTTAAAACCGTCATCCATATACCTTTCTTTCCATTCTGCCCTTCTCTCCTCGCAACTACCATGAACATACATCCCACCCTCTTTCTTCCCATATTCACACACAAACCTAACTTTCTATTTATCTACTCTCAACTCTCCATCTCACCCCTTAACATCACTATCTCCCACTCAAACCTTCCGTGTCAGTTTCACAATTTATCATCATGTGCCTTTCCTCAAACATCTTGATCATACATTATACTCTCTCCCCCTCACCTTCTTTCATACCCCCATCACATACCTGCTAAACAACATCCGTCCTCCTCTCTTCGTCGCAAAAGGAGTTTCCTTCACCATTCAACCACCTAACCTTTAAACCCAACTTCTGCCCCTCCTACCAGTAACCTCCCCCTCTGCTCGACGTGATCACCACCTGCACAGCTTAAATCCCTCCGAGCTGCCTAAATCACTGCAACTCCCATAAATGCATACAACCAGAGAAAAACCAAATGTTAAATGTAATTATGCGCGTTTATAAATTATCGGTGCGTCTCTAAACAATTCAAAACCAGGGGCGCCTTCATAAACTCCTAAACAGTCCCGTGTTCAATGATCAAATTCCAGATTCTTCTGACTCCAATAAAAATAAACTTGCTGAATGAACAATGATGTTCCGCCTTGCACGTGGATCGTGACGTGCTTTCCAAAAGTTCCTTTTATTACAGTTTTATTTGGGTGCTAACCCGGTAGGGCAAGTCAATTTAGAACATCATATGTGAGCGGGTTGCACACCGTAGCTTACATCAGATTCATCCTGTTTTAATCCTTCCAAATTTAACGTTGCGTGCTCGATGGTGACGTGCCCAGCCCCAACAGCACGTTGTACACTAAACCCACTGACGAAGGGCCCTTGGAGGCCCGAAATGCATTGGGTTTCAAATAAACTGTTTTGGATGAACTTCGCTTTTGTACGTATTCTTGAAATGAGAGGTTTGGATGGCCCGTCTTGAATATGAGAAACTCAGAAAATGGCATTTCCTTGCATGTGGATTTAAATTGTTCATAGAGGTTTAAATATGGAGTAAAAAGGAAGGAAACGGAAGAAAAGGAACAAAGTTATTTGCAAAGGCAGTAGCAGCTGTGCCATGGTTTGGGGCATAAAAGGTGTCCCGTTATGATGTGGTTTAGTGTACAACGTGCTGTTGGGGCTGGGCACGTCACCATCGAGCACGCAACGTTAAATTTGGAAGGATTAAAACAGGATGAATCTGATGTAAGCTACGGTGTGCAACCCGCTCACATATGATGTTCTAAATTGACTTGCCCTACCGGGTTAGCACCCAAATAAAACTGTAATAAAAGGAACTTTTGGAAAGCACGTCACGATCCACGTGCAAGGCGGAACATCATTGTTCATTCAACAAGTTTATTTTTATTGGAGTCAGAAGAATCTGGAATTTGATCATTGAACACGGGACTGTTTAGGAGTTCATGAAGGCGCCCCTGGTTTTGAATTGTTTAGAGACGCACCAATAATTTATAAACGCGCATAATTACATTTAACATTTGGTTTTTCTCTGGTTGTATGCATTTATGGGAGTTGCAGTGCTTTAGGCAGCTCGGAGGGATTTAAGCTGTGCAGGTGGTGATCAAGTCGAGCAGAGGGGGAGGTTACTGGGTAGGAGGGGCGGAAGTTGGGTTTAAAGGTTAGGTGGTTGAATGGTGAAGGAAACTCCTTTTGCGACGAAGAGAGGAGGACGGATGTTGTTTAGCAGGTATGTGATGGGGGTATGAAAGAAGGTGAGGGGGAGAGAGTATAATGAATGAAGTATGATCAAGATGTTTGAGGAAAGGCACGTGATGATGAATTGTGAAACTGACACGGAAGGTTTGAGTGGGAGATAGTGATGTTAAGGGGTGAGATGGAGAGTTGAGAGTAGATAAATAGAAAGTTAGGTTTGTGTGTGAATATGGGAAGAAAGAGGGTGGGATGTATGTTCATAGTAGTTGCGAGGAGAGAAGGGCAGAATGGAAAGAAAGGTATATGGATGACGGTTTTAAGGAGAGGGAGGTTTTTGAATTGGGATGTTGGTAAGGGGTTCGAAGGGAGGAGTAAGTTCATGGGATGGGGAAGAAAATGAGGTTATGTTTGACGGTAATAGTCGACGTGGTCATTGCATAGGAATGTTAAATAGATCAAAACAGAATCAAATATGCAAACGCAATATGAACACGAGTGAAATATTAGGATGTTTTTAGTCTGATTAGGGTAAATAATATTGTTGAATTTTATGAGCGTTGTTTTAAATGGGATGCAACTGATAATCATGGGGTTTTACAAACACAGTGGCGCACTGTATATTAATGTTTGTTCAATTGTTATTTTCAGTTACCCCTGACGAAGGGCCCTTGGAGGCCCGAAATGCAATGGGTTTCAAATAAACTGTTTTGGATGAACTTCGCTTTTGTACGTATTCTTGAAATGAGAGGTTCGGATGGCCCGTCTTGAATATGAGAAACTCAGAAAATGGCATTTCCTTGCATGTGGATTTAAATTGTTCATAGAGGTTTAAATATGGAGTAAAAAGGAAGGAAACGGAAGAAAAGGAACAAAGTTATTTGCAAAGGCAGTAGCAGCTGTGCCATGGTTTGGGGCATAAAAGGTGTCCCAGTATGATGCGGTTTAGTGTACAACGTGCTGTTGGGGCTGGGCACGTCACCATCGAGCACGCAACGTTAAATTTGGAAGGATTAAAACAGGATGAATCTGATGTAAGCTACGGTGTGCAACCTGCTCACATATGATGATTCAAAATGGGCCATATATAGACATGCCAGGCTTTGCGCAAAAGTGCTACCCATGGATGTTCCGTGGATCTGGTGGTAGAGTTGGTTTTTGTATTTGAAAAAATTGTTCTGGAGGGCTACCTCAGTGCACTCCATGATGAAGTCAGCAGGTATTGGTGCTGTGGTTATGGTTGATCTAAGGGTTTCCTCAATGACCCTGATGGCAGCTTCTTGGAGGTTGTTGTTTTTACCAGGAAATCCGCCTCGTTTCTCGAGATCCATCTGTTGGAGAATGTTTTGTTGACCATGATTCCTATTCGTTTGGTCAAGGTTTCTATAGGGTCGGTGTCCAGTTTTTTATAATATTTGATGTTAGCTAGTTGTTCCTGGCATTCGATGTCGTGGTCGTCAGTATTGAGGATGGCAATGGTACCGCCTTTGTCAGCTGGTTTCATGACGATATCGGGGTCGTCATTGAGGTCTTTGATGGCCCTCCTTTCTCTCGCTGGTAGATTGTCAAAAGGGGTCCTTGGTAGAATCTCGTTGATGTCCTTGAGGACAGCCTTCTCAAAGGTTAAGATTTCGCTCGGGGTAACAGCCATAGTGGGTGTGAATTTAGATGGGTTCCTGAGACCTGAGTCAGCTGTGGTAGTGTTGTCCCGGCCGTTGTCTCGGTTATCGAAGAATGAACGTAGTCTAAGTTTTCTGAAAAAGGTATGTAGTTCGCCAGTAAGCTTGAAGCGATCCTCTTTGGGAGTGGGGACGAATCCGAGTCCCCTCTTTAGAACTGCTACTTCATTGTTCGTTAGTTGTCTCCGTGATAGGTTGACAACTAGTTTTTCTTCATCGTCTGGCTTCTCGTTTGGCGTTGGTTCCCGGGGTCCATCCATTGGACCTGTTTTGCTCGTTTCTTCTTCTTCCTCTGCCCCTGCCTCTGTTCCAAAAAGGAGGGGGTTGTTGGCGCTGGTAGAATTGGATTGGAGGCAGTGGTCCGTGAAAGCTGGGGTACCATGGTGGTGGCGCTGTTGGGTATCCAGTTGGATGATAATTGTACATAGGTGGTGTAGGTAGGAGTCCTTGTCCTCCTTGGTTGCTTCTCCAACTCCCGTTGCTGGAGGTGCTGTTGGATCTGCTTGACCTTGTTGAGGTAGAGGCACCGTCGTCAGAGGATGTTTCATTGGTTGGTGTTGCATAGTCTTCTTTTGTGTAAGGATAGATCTCTTCTTTGTCAAAGTTCTTAATATCTTTCTGGAGTTTGTTAATCTTCTTTTGTAGGAGATAATCCTTGTGTTCATTCATTTCTGTGTTGATCTCGGAGAGACGGGATTTGAAGGTTGAAATGCTGATGTTGGTCTTCAGTGCATCATATTCGGCTATGTTGATCTTAATAATGAGAGCATCGCACAGACGTTTGGCGGTACTGATGATGAGAATGAGCCAGTCTTGCGTGCATTTCCATGCGATTTGGCTCCATTCTTTTCTGAATATGAGGTCTTCTAAGAAAATACGGGGGGCCACAGTGACAAGAAGACCATTAGGAGCTATTTTAGCCCGTAGATATTCAGTCATGATAGCCCCATGCATAGCTATCTTGACTTGTTGTTTCTTAAGGGAAGAGATAGAGTTCCAGTCACCTTGAGGTGTACTGGTGGATGCTGTGTCATCTGCCCCAAGGAGGCAGGGTGTCCTTAGTATTTCTGAAACTATGTCGTCGCCATAGCTTAAACCGAGAGGTTCATCCATGTTGAGAGAGAGAGATATAGAGAGATATACTGAAGAGTAAAGGATAGTAATGTCCCTCGGCTGGGCCGCCGTACTAATATCACAAAAAATGGGGGAGGGGCGACATGGAGCTGGATCTAGATCCAGTGACTCGTGCTCCTGAAAAATAGAATCGTAGCTCGTGGGAGTCACAGTTCCTCTTAAGAGAGAAGGGAGAGTAGGAGGCTGGAGTCGTTCTCAAATTATAGTGTCTGGGGACAGTGTGTCCTTGTCTTGGTGCCCTCACACACTTTTTCTTGCTCAGGCATCCTGTGTGCCTCTGCTGGTTTGTAGATTGATTGTCTGGCTTTGGAGTGACAAGGGCTGGGGATGTGCATTCTCTCAGACAGCTTTCAGGGTGGGGGGGGGTAGGTGGGGGGTGATATGTGTCCTGCCTTTCCTGAATGAGTCAGGGCTGGGCTGAATAGACCTGTGCTGCATTCAGAGTAGTGGGAGGAGTTTTCACTAGCACCTGAATAGGCCTGGTCTGTATTTAGAGTGGTGGGAGGAGATTTTCCTTGCTCCTGAATAGGGCCTGTTTTGCTTGCACAATGCTGTCTCCACTCCCTGTGGTCATACTGCACCAGTGAGGACAGAACTGGCTTGAACTGGGCTCAGAGAACCTTGCACAAGGAGAACAAAGACATTTTGGGGTATAAGTATTAGACCTAAAACCCCAGAACTTTAGATTACTTCTGGACTCAAGAGGAACCTTTGCCAAGGAGAAAGGCTGAAGAGCTGTGAGGAGGAGTACTGCCCCTTTGCTGTGTGGTGTGGGGTTGGCCTGCAGTTGTTGTTTCTGCTAAGGAGAGGACAAAGACTGGAACTTTGCTTTGAACCTGCTTGAAGATCTCCAAGGGCCTGAAGTGTGCTGGCCTCCTGTTCTGAAGTCTCAGGGACACAAAGACTTCACCCCCAGCTTCCCTGAACCCTCTTGCTGAGATTTCTGACCTGCCAGGAGGTGCCTATTCCAGTTTTGGGCCTCTGTAGGTTGTTCCTGCTGTGGGGAGCTGGAAGAAACCGAAGAGAAGCAAGAAAACATGTTTCAGACGCTGCCAGTGATGCCGCTGTGACGCACCAACGTGCACTGAGGCTCGTGAAGTGAACGACGCACCGCCCTGTCTGCACTGCAGCTCCGACGCCCTTCGACGGCCGCCGGCGCCTGCAGTTATCAGCCGCGCCCGACGCCAGCGCTCGTACTGACTCCGTCATCGCCTGCATTCTGTTAACGCAGCGACGATAACCGCCGAGGGTGACTCCATGAACTCGCCGACTTCGCATCATCACCAGAACTGACGTCTCACCGCCGACGCAACCGTCTTCCCCTGTCCTGGACACGACACGTCGCCTCCTTGCGGACACGACGCCTCGCCTCCCCCATGGCAGCCAGGGAGCAGGCCTCGACACCGACGCCTCACCTCCACCACGCCGTGCATCGTCATAGACTTTGTTTCCAAGGACTGTTTCATTGGGGGTCCGTGTGACTCTGTGTCCGACGCTGCGCTCCTCGCGGTCAGCGCTGTACTTTGGATTTATTGCTGTCACAACGTCGTAATAGCCCCAGGTGGAGCTATTTGTTTTCTACAAGCTTTATTTGTGCAATAACTGTTCTAAAAGTCATATCTTATTACATGCATGTTGGGTGTGGTGTCCATTTGTGGTGTTATCACTGTGTTACTGTGTGCTTTGAGTACAAATACTTTACACATTGCCTTTGGGATAAGTCTGTCTGCTCGTGCCAAGCTACACAGGGGGTGAGCAGGGGTTACCTAAAGTGTGTATCCCACTTACCCAGCATAGAAGCAAGGGTCCCTATTTGGACAAAGGTACCTACCTCTGCAAACTAGAGACCCCCATTTCTAACACTGTTCAGTCACATATTCTGGGATTGATGTTCATTTGTCAAGGACGTTTTCATTCTGTCTTGGCAGGTTTTAGGTTAGTGAATTGTCTATGGCAGGGGGAAATCACAGGACATATTGATTGATTCCAATGAACAAAATGCATGTGTTTAGATTTTTTGTATGAGAGAAAGGTACTGTTGATTACTGCTGCACCATCTCCTATGTATTTATCTTGATCTCTTCTAGTTATGGGGTATCCAGGAGGTCTGAGGTTGACTGCTTAGCTATGTTCAATTGATGAATATAAGATCCAGGATGAGTGCTGCGGTTTTGTTGACGAGTGCATAATGTGTGTTAGCCAATCTGGAATTCAGAGTCATTTCTCTTGCAGCTATAATGCATGTCTGTGGGTATTCAGTGCGTCTGCCTTCTGGGGCGAGTCCTAGCTTATTAGGCCAATCAGTTTGTAAGACATATGAGTGAAGGCGAGGACGATTTTAATTGGTGGTACCTGTTTTTGAGGGATTATATGCAAATTTTAAGAAAGTGAAGTGGAAGGGCGGTGAAGTCACATGAAGGCGTGACACAAGGGAGACAATGGGCCAATGACAAACCTACTGAGAGCTTGAGGAGAAGCTGAGGGGCAAGGTGAGGCTGCAGGGCAAAAGGTGGTCGAGGAGATACCGATGGTCACTGCAGACAGCTATAGTTGATGACAAAGTTCAGCAAGATTCAAAATAGGATATTGCCAGGCTGCAAAAAATTACATTCCAAGCAAACCAGTGCGCCTCTTAGTAAATGGTTAGGGTGCTTTGAGGGTGTTACTATTAGCTACACAGGGCTCTCTACCAGTTAACTGCTTGTGGTCATATGTGGAATTGAACTTTGAAGAATTCTTCACATCCTGATTCTCTGTGAATCCAGGTTTTGTGACTCCGGCCCTCAAGCACCAGGTTATGACAAGGTATGCACTGAAGTACGTGTCTGCAGAGGAGAACGTTGGAATCTTGGTGAGGAAGGCTTAGATAGAGCAGAAGAGAAGAAACTAGCAGCAAAAAAAAAATGGTGAAAATACAAGCTGCCAACCTGCCACGCTTATTAGAAGTTGGGTTTAAAACACTCCTTGAAGAGGTTCTCAACTATCTTAGAAGCTAGTACCAATACTGTCCGCACACTGGGAGACCCTGTCACTGCTCCCTTGTTAACAGAAAATGTAACAAATCAAAGGGGGAAGAGTGTGATCATTCTCAAGACCAACCACTTGCCTTTCCAGGCAATGGCCTATACTCGATGCTTGTGTGACAGGGCAATCTGGCACCCTTACTTCCAAATTGTGCCCAAGGTGGCTTCCTGGTAGTATCTTACTGTAGCAGCAGCCCCAATAAGACTGAAGGATTCCAAGGAAAGAGTCAGTCAACCAAGAGAAAAGGAGACCAAGTAATCCCCACGGTTAGAAGACACCTACCTGAGGCTTACCAGTGCCATCCACACTGAAAGACCAAGAGCAAGCAAAAAGAAGCAGAAGAGAGTGAAGACAGAAGAAACGTTTGAAGGAGTGTAGGTGCTGCTAAACGACAGTAGAGAGAAGAAGGAAATGTCATTGTCTTTAAGGAAGATTCCAAACCTGGGGTGGGTCAAAGGAAACCAACTAGCAAGGGAAAAGAGATGTCCGTGGCCGTTCAGAAGACCTCCTTCAGAATGTGAAGACTCCACAAAGATGAGAGAAAAGGGAAAGGAGGACACTGATTGTGGCTTCCATGCACAGTAATAACCAGGCTGAGGTGTAATAGTCCAGTTCACGCCTTTTCATAAGATTTCTTGTTAGTATCCCGATCAAAGGTAATTTGACAGTACATTCAGAGAGACACCAGGATATGAGTAAACTAAAATGTACGACATTGTGAATTCACCTAGTGCAGAGCTGAGGAACATTCATGCAGTAGATGACTGTTGTAAACAAGAGCGAGTAAATTTCTGATCTGCAGTTCATAAACTACAAACCTGTTTTAAATTCTCTGGGTGTTCAATTCATATAGTGCTGAACCATCCCAAATTATTTGAGTTTTAGAATTGTCAATTTATTTTTTGGAGTGTACAAATCATACATAAACAGATGTTGTAAATTCTTCGTCGAATTTGGTTACATTTGTTCTTCAATGAGCTGATGTCAATTCAGAGAGCATGTGATAAAGTTAAACAGAGCATCACTGTTGTTAATCCATCGCATGCAAAACTGGGGTGAAATCAGAGACAATGAAGGGATGGTACACTGTTGACTTATGTTTCAATGTAATACATGCGTAAGCTGGCAAGAGTTAAACGCTCACTGCTGTAATTTGATGATTGCATCACACGCATAATGTAAAAGAAGTTATTGCTATTATTTTGGGGACATTACATAACAAATATTTCTAGACTAATCTATCCTGCCAAAAGTATTTTTTTTAAAACGCCAGTTTTCCTGTTCATTAATAGTTTCTCTAGGAGAGAGTGCTCATATCTCTGCCATAATTAAGCAAGGATGTTTTGGACAATCGTCCCTTTCCCTTTATCCTCCCAACCAGTGCTTTAAATGGGCCGGTACTCACCGGTACTGAGTACCGGCACTTTTTCATTTTCACCCCTTGAGTACCGGCACTTTTCCTAGAACGAAGAGAGTACCGGTACTCATGGGACCTGACTTCAACCCAGGCAGCGCTCCTTTCATCCCTCAACCTTTAACGAGCACTGCAGGGAATTAATCACGGGAGCTCTTGTCACCAGGACCCAGCGTGAGCTGCTTTGGAAGTCATGGGGGGGGGGGGGGGAGGGGGTGTCTGCAGAGTGGGTATCTTATCCATTGATCTTTCACAGTGGGGCTGAGAGGGGGCTGTAAAATCAAATGGGTGGCGGTGGGTCGCACTGTTCAGGATAGGATATTCCGTGGACAGAACAAAAGAACGTTTGCTAATGCTTTCACTATCGCCACACATCTGAATTGCCTGCTTGCCTGCTGCTGCTTAATGTGTTTTTCTGTTGTTGAAAATGTTAGTTATCACTGCCCAGCAGCGTTTCATTTAAAAGTGGGTTTATGCTCCAACGGACCCACATGTTAAAGCACCGCACACCAAGCTCACGACCTGGTGCTCACGTTAAAAGAGGTAACTGTCGCTTTCTATGTGGACAATCGAAGTGACGCTCTTCACAACCTCATGAATGGAGTGGGTGGGGCGAGAGCACTGATGGAAGAGCAGCATAGAAGAGTCTTAAATAGGCATTCATCCCGAGTTTGTTTTCAGCAGCAGCCATTTCAAGAAGCAGGCAGTTTCAAAGATTCCCGAATATGTTGCATCATTTTCTAAGTCTTGTCCTTGCAGTGATAAACGAAAAAGATTAAATTAATTCTGTTGTCCTGCGGGGCGGTTACTAAATGGAGAGAGTTGCACTCAAAGTCGATATAGTGTGGGTTTAAAACAAATTTGAGGGGTGCAGAATGAAGGCTATTTGGAGCACTGTGTTCACGTGGGCATGTTTTCTGCAGAGTGCGTCCTTTCAACAAACTATTTGACTCGAGGAGATAGCTTAGGAAGGGTACATAAAATGGCTCTTCTGCGCGTCAATGCAAAGCCAAGCCCTCTTTTATCTGTCCCTCACACAGCTCCTGTCCTGCGTACAGTGACATTTAAAAAAAAGGTGTGTATTCCCTTTTCGGAGGTAAAATGTGAAAGACGATGCCACAGACTGACCCACTATTCACTTTAATCGTATCATCAAACAGAATTTGTTTTAGTTGCCCCGCGGTTTTGTAATTTGGCCCTCGATTGCAGCAGTAACTCCAGCGGCTCGGCCCCTGCGGCAATGTCTGGGCATTTTTAAAGCCCAGAGTCAAGCCGCGGTGCAGCCAGTCTGTTGGCTTCGTTTGACCAGTTGCCCTTGATCAGCAATTTCTGATGGCACAGCTGCGGCTTCTCCCCTCTCACCACAAGCACAGCGTGAAAATAACGCGGTGCCCGAGCCTCACTTTTAAGGACGTTGTGGTTCACAAGCCTTTCTAAACACCTCCCTCTTACTCTTCCCCTCCACATCCCTTTTGCTCATTCCAAGCCTCCTCCTACTGCTATGACCTCCAAAAAAAAAGTCTAAATCCTTCCCTCTTCTATCCCTCCACTATCCTTTTCGATCCAAATAATAGACTAACATGTCCACTCATATTTCACTAAACTAATCCTTTATAGGTTCCAGAGTAGCGTGCTACTCGCCATATAAAGCGCTTCAACACCCCATCAGGGGTAACAAGCGCTATATAAATACAAACCTTTTTCCCTCTTCTATCCCTCCGCTATCCTCCTCAATCCAAATAACTGACTAACATATCCACCACTCAAATTATTTTCATATTTCAATATACTAATTCAACACTAATCCTTTATGGGTTCCGGAGTAGCGTGCTACTCACTGAAAAAGCGATTCGACGCCTCGTCAGGGGTAGTATGCGCTATATAAATGCAATCACATTACAATACAATACTTGCACGTGTAAATAAAAAGGGATCTTGTTATAAAACTCACTGATCCTTATTTTATCGACCTTGTCAGTCCAGTGAAAAATGTGAAATGCTCTTTAAACAGAGATGTTTGCAGCCAGTGTTAAACCACCTGGGCCTACACGCCACATGGATGTACATGGCTGCATTTTTATCAGAAGCCAGTAAATGTCTTGCATGGCTAGGTATGTGCGTTTTCTTCACACTCATGGCTGCAATTTACTGCACACTGTGATCGAATGCCAAAAGCAGGAAAACATAATTTTTTTATTTATTGTGCGCTCCCAGGTGATCGTCTGTACAAGTTACGTGGTACAAGCACAGAAAACATATTTAATTTGTAATAAGCCCCATCGCCTAACCAGGACTTCACGTCATTGGCCATATTTTGATTCAGAAAGACCATCTTGCCATTTATAATGTGATTTGAAAGCCTCTTCCTTTTCTTTTTAATATTTATTTCATCCACAAATGCAAATGCAAGAATGCATTTGGCATTTAGTATAGTAAGTATATGAGGCATATAATATCAAGGTGTGTATTTTTATTACAAACAGTGCAGCCAGATCAGCCCAGTAGATACTTCATTCTTTCTGATATCCCATCTGCAGCGTGTTTACTCCTTCCACCACTCCTTTTCAACCACATAAAATGGAATGTTGAAAGGCTGAGCCACCAACAGCAATATCGCTAGTGTGTGTGTGTCAGCATTTCTCATCCAGTAGCAGGGAGAGAGAGAGAATATGCTGCTCACTAAAGTTATACACAGTATGTCTCTTCGAAAGCAACTCTGGTTTCCAGGTTTGACAGAAACACCCACTAGTAGCGAGAATGAAAATAGTGCCAGATGAATTCCTCGCTTTTTGCAGGTGCGCATTCACCAATCGTGAGAACCAGAAAGCTGAGGTCCTTCCCATAAGTAAGTGAGCTCGGGGCATCATAAGTAACAATAAAGTGGATAACTCTGGAGGTTAATGCACTTGCTAGAAAGATCTGTGTACATTCTAACCAAGGGTTTAACTTACCATAAAAGTGCATAGAGGATCAATGTGTCTGCTGGAAAGCACAGCATGCAACATGTAAGTCACAGATTCGTTTTTTTTAATGTAGATAGCTTAGTTGATTACTGTTTTTGTTGCATAGAGCCTTGTGTTACCTGCAGGTCAAAAGTTAACATTCTTGTAATGTAGCTCAGTGAGTTATGACCCTGCAGCAAGGACCTGCCTGCAAACAAGAAGGCATATATTTAGAACTTGCTGTTTTTCCTCAATCTTTTCTTATTTTAAGGATGCTAAAAAGGCTACTTTGGGTAGTAATAAACACTTATCAGTAAGTGCCATATATATAATTATTAGTGAGATAACTAATGGACAGATATATCCGACATTCTAACAATGCATGCAGATTTCGTGCATACAACCTTGGCAAAGTCAAAAAGCTAACCCCGCCCCTTGTTCCACCTTAGCACCTCCCTAAACTCCGCCCACTGTTCCTTTTGGTGAGTACCTGCACTTATTTTTTTCCATTTAAAGCACTGCTCCCAACACATTACTTTATCTCTCTCTATCCAATTCCCATCCTGTCCTCTTCTATCTGCACCCCCAACCCCTCAGCTGTTCCTGCCCTTTTACTCACAGTTATCATATGGTCTGAAAGTGTCATTTTTAATGTATGTCTGGTTCTTGTAGTGGCATTTCAGGCGAAGGTGGATCCGAGTACTCACTGTGGCAACCGCTCTCTGCATGAAAGAAAGAAACAAAGGATCAGGGCAAGAGCTGGAATGAAAGGATGCATGTGAAGGGGGGGGGGGGGTGGAAAGAAGTGAAAGAAAAGAAGGGGGAGTATTTAACAGAAGTGAAGGAAACAAAAGAAGGAAAGAGCGAGGAAAGAAAGCGGCAAGGAGGAAACGGGGGGATTGGAAGAACGATAAAGCGGAAAGAGGTGAGATGGGAAAGGCAAGAAAGAGACGAAAGGACTAAAGAATTGCAAAAATGAAAGGAAAGTGTAGAAGAACATGAGGGAAGGATAGCAAAGAAGTCGGGGGATGAAGGAAAGGCAGAACAGGGAGCAGTACGCGAATGGGGAGATGAAACATGAAAGAGAGGACAAAGTAAAACAAGCATTTGCAATGCAATAGGTCTCGCATTAGCAAAGTTTTAAGCTATTGCCATTGTAAATGGCATTGTAAAAGGCATTGTAAATGGCAATGCCTTTTATTTATCTGTTTTCAAAACTAACACATAGATAAAAGGTTTGTTATTTACAATGCCAGTAGCTCAATACCATTGCAGGAGAGAGACACGTAGAGCTCCGCCAGTGCGCCTCGATCTTACCCTATTATTCTTGTACTGGAACGAGCACCTGAGTCCACTGTTGCAACACTCCTACAATTCCAGTAATGAAACAAGAACACCGTTGTATCATAGTGCTGAAGACCCACTGTGTGCTCTGCCAGTGCCCCTCAATCCTGAGCCTTGCTATTGTACTTGTGAGGCTAATTTACAGCTCTGCCAGTGTGACTGAATCCTGATCTGCGCCATCCCTGCCATGCCACAAAGACCCACACGCAGCTCTCCCAGTGCATCTCAATCCTGGACTGCAGCTGCCTATTTGATTCCAGCTCTGATACCACACACTGTTCTTCTAATGCACCTCCTTCCAAAACGTACACCCCTGCCGTTCCATTATATACAGCTCCCCACGTGTACCTGCAGCTGTGAACCCATACGCTGCTCTTCCAATGCACCTCACTCCTAACTTACACCACCCCCTCCATTCCACCTAGATTAAATACAGCTCCCCCAGTCTACCTGCAGCTCTGAGACCACACGCTGCTTCTCCAATGCACCTCCTTCCTAACTTACACCAGCCCCGCCATTCCATCACATACAGCTCCCCCAGTCTACCTGCAAATTGGACCCCACACGCTGCTCCTCCAATGCACCTTCTTCCAAACTTACCCCACCCTGCCATTCAATCAGATAGAGCTCCCCCAGTGTACCTGCAGCTCTGAGACAACACGCTGTTCTTTTGAGGCACCTCCTTCCTAACTTCACCACCCCTGCCATTCCACCACATACAGCTCCCCTAGTGCACCTGCAGCTCTGAGACAACACGCTGCTTTTCCAATGCACCTCCTTCAAAACTTGCCCCACCCCGCCATTCCATTATATACAACGCCCCACTGTACCTGCAGCACCCCCATTGTATTCCAGCTCTGAGACCACATGCTGATAGTATACCGAGATCAGTTACAGAAAGTAAGTAGATATGATCCGGATGTTAATTACTTTATCAGTGCGTTTATATAGCGCCACAAAGCATGACCTCGCTGTAAGGCACATAGCTGCCTTCCTGCTAAAGGTGTTGTAGTTTAAGACACAGTAAAGTAACTGTTTTTCGGACATAAAATAAGCACAAATCCTTACTCAGGCGAGCCTTACCTGTTCTTCTTGGCGACAGCGTGCCTGTCTGTATGTTACAGGGACTTCTTGCAGAGGTGTAACTTTCGGGGTACAGGGGCTCCTTGGTGCCCAGATGCGCAGGTTTATTTCTTGGGGTGCAAGGGCTCCTAGGCAGTTAGTGCTCACAGCTCCGGGTCGGGCACTCACTCCACGGAGCCTAACAGAAGGAGAGGCGCTGCAGCCTACAGAGAAGCCCGGCCCAGCCCCTGGTTCATGCTTCTGCTGAAGGAGGAGCTGAGGTGGGAGGAGGAACCAGCCGGAGGTAGTGAGTACCTACGTCTGTGTGTTGTGAGAACCGATATAGATGAGCCTCGTCATAGAGCGCCTCTGTGCTCCACCCGAGGGTGGCAGCACAAGCAAACTTAAATCGCCAAGACACATAAGCCCACAGCCAGAGCGTGCACATCGGCTGTCCGACGCCGTGAGCGTGCGAGCGTGCACATCGGCTGTCCGACGCCGTGAGCGTGCGAGCGTGCACATCGGCTGTCCGACGCCGTGAGCGTGCGAGCATGCACATCAGCTGTCCAACGCCGTGAGCGTGCGAGTGCCCATGTTTCCTCTTGGCGGGGGGCTTGGTCGGGCCGGCGGAGCTGGGCTTGGGACCGGACGAAGAGCGAGGCAGACTGTATGGCACCAGAGGCAAGACGGGGCTTCCGAGTGGTGAGGAGAGCCCCGCGGCGTGCCGAGGAGACGGCTAGGGAACCTGCAGACCGAGGAGAGACGCCCTCCTGAACCAGCGGTGAGTGAGGGCTTGGCTGGGTGCATTGCCGGCACCCATTGTTTTAGCAGACCCGCTAGACAGCGGGCCGCTCCATCATGGGGGCAATTTTGTAGACCTTCTGAGCCCCGGTGAGACATGTAAGGCGCACGCTGAAGGACACGCCATGAGCGTGCACATCGGCTGTCTGAAAGAGACGCCGTGAGCGTGCACATGGCCTGTCCGGGCGCCGTGAGATGTGCACGCGTATGGTGCGAGCAGGAGTTGTGACAACGCCGCGAGCCGTACGCGTGCACATCTCCTGTCTTGCCATACGCGTGCACATGTCCTGTCCCGCATCGCTAAAAAGTCGACAACAATAGATCTCGCCTACGCGAGCAGCGCATGGCGCTGCATCGCTAGGCGAGACCTAAAAAATAATAAGAAAAAGTATGGGATGCCAAGACGAAGGAAGAGAAGGGAAAACGGGAACATAGAGAAGAAATGAATGGCTGGAAGGAGAGGAGCTCTTAAAAACTTGAAGTAAAGAGGAAGGAACACTCGGAGAACCCAAGGAAGTAAAAAATAGATACGGGACACCATAAGACATCCACATTCGCCCAGATCTTTTTAAAGGCTGCGCGGACCGCGCATTCATACTGGCGCCAATGACGGCTGCAGCTAGACGAAGCCAGCACTGAGGCACGGGGTCAAGTACGTGGAGAGCATACGCGCTGTCGTCATACGCGCCACCCCGCCGCCCCCCCCTCTCCCCCAGAGTGTTTATTCGCAACTAAGCGGCCCCTGAGGGCGTTACACCTGCGGAATGGATTCGTGGTTCCTGAGGTGAGGAGTTTGGTCTAATTTTCATTCATATATACTGTAACGAAACCTCGAAAATGTGGTTGTCACCTTTCTCAGAAAAAAATACCGATCATTTGTTCACGCTCTGCTACTTTGGAAGGGGCAAGTGTTGGTGGAGGTGAAAAATAATAATTGTAAAATGCTCACTGTTCTTTTGTAACATGGCAATCATACCGTTTACTTGAATAATCACTGAGAATTAATTTAGACAGCTCTCACACTTTAAAAACTATTTCCTCACGTGTTTGTCTTTCTAGATTTATATTTCGCAAGGGAATAATACAATCTTGTCACTGCTAGCTGCAAATTTTGTACTGGCATGGTCTTAAAAATACAGGCCAGGCCGGTAAAAAAAAAAAGGGCGAGCAACTAAATTTCAGCGCAGCGTCAATGAAGCTCGGTGTTTGTGATGGGCGATTAATTTGAAGTCGATGGAGGTTAACTGCATGTTGCATAGAGAACATTGTTAAGGGTACTTTTGAGCTATTGGACTTTACTATAATCAAAACTAGCAAAGAGCGATGTGAACATACAGTGTGGCCCATTTAGCGGATACAACTCCTCCAGTCAGCACTAGTGTTGCAGTCATCTACCCATATCTTCCTGCACCTACCTCTTGGGCAGTATTGCATCTCTTTGGGGGCAGAGGCAGTGAAGAGGCTGCTTGGCACCCACACACACTGGGGCCTGAGAGTGTGCATCGTTCATGCTTCAGGCTGGAGGAGAAGAATCAATCTCGGCCTCTGTACCCATTGCTGAGCAACAAATGACGCAGTTGTCAGAGGGAAGGCACATCTGCTTGCAACGGCATAAAGTTACACAAACGTTTCAGGAAAAAATGAGCATAGGTCACACTGGACAAACATCTGTCTGTCTTCTGGTAAAGCGGAGGACTGTTTGTTCTGTCCGATCATGTTTGTTTTAACGATTGAACTTAATGGTGAGTGAAAATGGCGCAGCGATGCACGTCAGACAAACAGTGATCACGCTATGGAAGAGAGCGCTGCCAGCCCTGAGCTCCATACTAGTGCATGGACGTCGCACTCATGGCTCCAATGGGAAGCTAGAGGCTTGCAGCTGATTCCGCTCAGTTGGTCCTCGGTCCAAAGCTGGTCAGCATCCAACATACCAATAAAAAGAACAGGCTGTCATGTTTTTAAGACAGTGTATCGGGCCTATTGGTTCCTGCCCAATCCATCTGCTAGTACAGGTTGGGCAAGCTCCTGCCAGAAGTGATGAGGTAAGCCAGATAAGCGCCTACTTGCCTGGCATTCTTGACTTTTTTCTGTTGGCATATGTTTTTGGGCTCATGATTGAAGCAGGGATACATTTTCCGTATTCAGTGCGTGGATACAAACAAACAGCTGTAGTTGTCTGCTGGCAACTTTAACGAGTTCCATACTCCTAGAGCCACAGCATATAGCAGATGTTTACATTATGTCACAGGTAAAGTGGTTACAGATCATTTTTGATTCACAATTGCAAATAACCGGAAAATGGAGTCTTCCTTTGTCTCCTTTATGTATTACAGGCAAGCTGGACACGTTTGCTTTGCCAAATGATTGTTTTTTTTTTTTTACTACTGGTATTGAGCACCAGCAGGACCCAACTCAGTGTTGAGAGGGAACCCACTGTAATCAATCAGAAGCTTTCGGCATGTTGATGAAAATGATTACAGGGCACATCCAAAGGGTGATATATGGGGGTCGATTCCGATTCGGGCCGGAAATTTCTCCGACCGAGCCGGACCCGGAGAGATTTCCGACCGAATCGGACCCGTGCAGTCCGACCGAACGAGTACGATGCGTCCGTATGTTATCGGGCTCGAAGTCGGTCGGACTCCCATTGATGTCAATGGGAGCCGGTCGTACAACGCGTACGCGGGCTCCCATTGACTCAATGGGTGCGAGTCGGACAAGGGCGCCCCCTACAGCGGGTACGCGGCGAAGCGATTCGCGCCGTACACGCACAGGTAGGGGACCCATGGGTCCCCCCTGTGTGCGACTCGCGCGGCTACGCATGCATGGGGGTCCGACACGGACCCCCGAAGTACTGCTCCGACTGCTCTTACGAGCCGGAGTGCGCGGCTCGGTCGGACTGCTGGCGGCGCGCATCGTACTTACCCGGCCGGGAAACGTCTCCATTGCGCGGTGCGAGTCGAGTCCGAGCGAGTCGGTCGGAGCGGTTCAAGCCGGGAGCGAGTCGGTCGGAGCGGTCGGGACGCCCGGACGAGTCGGTCGGCGATTTCGCATCGTACTCGCTCGGCCGGACCCACGTACGGTTCGGTCGGGAAACAGGGCTCCGAATCGGATCCGGTAAAGCCGAATCCGATTCGGAGCCCTACCGGCCGAGATCGGAATCGGCCCCATGGTGTTAATTTTCAAAACCAAAATGGCGGTGATATTAGTGCACCACCACAAACTGGGTTGGTCTATTTTACAGCACAATGGTGCCACACAAATAATGCTCTAGATCCTCAAACTGACGTAATGCCAACTATGGATTCTGAAATAATAGTCATATCGCCACCGCTGGAAGAACCAATAAAAAATACTAAGGGTCAAAGGCAATGCCACCAATCTGTGGAAAGTAACAACCATAGCCGTAAAATAGGGAAAAAAGAAGCGTTCTCCATCAGCAGCCCAGCGGCCTCACAACCAGCACTCCGTAAATGTGCACAGAGTTTAAATCAGGCCACCTCACATGAGCAGGGCCTAATCCCAATTAAGACCCTTTCCTCGCAGGATGACCTCTGCCAAGTACCATGCCAAACAAGAGGATATACGAACCTCGAGCCAGCAGATCATGAGGCGCCACAAATTATGATTGCCAGCATTACCGGTCAAGACCGGAGAATCGCGCTATAACTTACCAAGTGGTTAAAAAGAATGTCAACCACTCAGACCAAACAGTGTCATGCAGAGCACCAATCATCTTCAGCGAAACCTCAGACAATGCCATCACAGTCGATAACAGTACACCTCAAAGCCACCTCCTCTAAATCTCTTATCAATACGAACGCTAGTTCGTGTCAAGGGATCTGCTGTGACCAACTAATATTAGAACCGGAATATTCCTCAAAAAGTCCGCTTGACATCCTCAACAGAGGAAACATTCTGAGGTTACTGGCAAAGATTCCAGAGCTGAAAGACATAGTTTCGCCAGATTTACAATCGGTGGAATTTTTGGCAAACAACCCCCAGCTACCAGAACTTACGCTAACAACATGGAATTCAGGGGAAATTGCAACATCAGTTTTAGCCTTTGCCAACACTTTGGAAAATGGGGAATATCAGTAAGGAGATATATTGTCCTCAGGCACTCATTCCCCTTGTCAGAAAGAAAGGAAATTTAGGACATGGTAGAAATCACCCATGCCCATTCATTTTTGGGGGACGCTAGAAGCAACTCAATCGACAGAACAGAGGGACAGAGTCAAGAAGGGGTGCCAAAACACACTATAGTGTAGTGGGATTGGCTTCTCTCGGAGTAGCGCTATAGGAGGCAAGATGGCGGCCGCGCTGCCGGCCGAGTAAGCTGGCTGGCTGACACCCTCTGAGTAAAACTCTCTCCCCCCCTACCTTGGTCTCTATGGAACCGGACTATGCGTCTTTCTGGGCATGATTTGGAGGCTCTGCCTGAGGTGCTACGATCCGCCGGCGCCTTCACGACTTTTTAACGCTGGTCTTCTCTTTCTTCGGACTAGGTCGGCTTCCACAACACGCCCCATGCCTCCGAAGACGACAACGAGAGGCGCAAAGAGCCGCGGACTGCCCACAGTAGCGAATTCCGCGAAGGCTACCGGCGGTGGGACTGGAACTGGCGCTGGAGTACGGAGCACGGCTGGTGGTGTGTCTCCAGATTCTGGTGAACAGATTGTGAAAGGAGGTGCCCCCACCCGTGGCGGGCAAACGGTGCCTGCGCTCTTCAAAGCGCAGACAGTGAGAACCAAGCAGGCTAGTGAGATGGCGGCGGATGACGGGACTACAGTCAAAGCCTCTGTGATTGGGGACCCTTCGCTACACCGGGAAGCACTCACCCAGTCCATCTCTCCAACTCCCTTCAATGGCAAATAGGTGAGTGCTGGAAGCAGGGTGACTGGGGACGATTGCAGAGAGAACTTAGAGTCTGGGGAAAGCTTGGACATGGCTGTGGGACCACATGCTGGAGGGGGTGCAATGCCAGTAAATATCAAAAGGACCCCTAAGGAGGCTGAATGCCTCCAAAATACCCGGTTAGAAAAAAGGGTAATTGACAGAAACCATGGCGGCAGATCCAGGGGGAAAGATAAAACAGGGAGCTCAAATCCCCTGTTGGGGGATCAAGGTGGAGGCCGGGAAAATTCAGGACCTATAAAGGAGGGGGACTCTGGGGACAAGTTTTATTCAATGTCAGACCCCTCTAACTCCTCTGGGAACGAGAGCCTGGGAATGGGCTGGGCAGAAGAAGATTTAAGCCATGGCGATGAGAGTGATACAAGCAGCCTGCAACTGGAAGAGGGGGACACAGGTGGTAACTCCACAA
This sequence comes from Calotriton arnoldi, assembly GCA_963921515.1. Classification (NCBI taxonomy): domain Eukaryota; kingdom Metazoa; phylum Chordata; class Amphibia; order Caudata; family Salamandridae; genus Calotriton; species Calotriton arnoldi. The sequence continues at coordinate 6,361 of CAWUFW010006283.1, read as the reverse complement.
GCGCTCCATCAACGGTTCGTAAGCATAGAGAGCACGGGAAGATCTCCGCAAATAAGTCTAAAGACCCTGCTGGGTCATTAGTATGGGACTACTCTTTCTCCGCTAATCTGGAAGAAAGCAGAGATGTGGTTGTCGGAGGGGCGCCCACGGGGGCCGGGATGTCGGAAAATCCAGAAGAAATCTCGCTCTCCATTATTTATCAGAGTATCATGACACACAGGGAGGAGACTCGGACAGAGAGCCTAAGGACCCAAGGCGCATGTCGTAAACTGCAAAACTCTATCCGTAGAGTTGCGAAGTCCTGTTCGGAGTTCGCAGTAAGGATTGGGGAGGCAGAAGCCCGGATTTCGACATTGGAGGATGAGCTCGTTACGCAAAGAACCCTCACTGATTCTCTAAAAGCACAAAAAGAAGATACTATTTGGAAATTAACCGACTTGGAAAATCGTGCTAGAAGGAATAATTTGCGAGTTCTGGGTGTTCCAGAAGGCATGGAGGGAGCTGATGTCCAGAACTTCATGGTAGAACTTTTTACAGAGGCATTCCCGGAACTCACGCAGTGGGACTGGAAGGTGGAAATGCAGAGGGCCCATAGATTCCTCTTCAATCAACATAAAAGAGCGGGACAGTCCACAATCAAACCCAGAGCTATTTTGATAAGTTTGAACAACTTTTTGGCCCGGGAAGCTATTTATGATTTGGCTAGGCCAGATAGGAAAAGGGCAGGAAAGGGATGCAAATTTTTTGTAAGGCCCGACTTCTGTCATGCGACAGTAGAGAAAAGATGGCAGTTGCGGCAATTGATCCCATTGCTTCAGCAAAGGGAGCGCAGGTTTTTTTGCTCAACCCAGCCAAACTAAAAGTTATGTGTAAGGGCCAGAAGCAGTTTTTTACTTCCGAATTACAAGCAAAATAATTTTTGCAATCGATTTAGAGTAGATATGTAATATATAATGCCGGTTTTTCATATGAACTGACTAGCTGATATCTACTTCGGAAGCCAAGTGTGTGTGTTTGTTTTTTTTTCTTTTCATTTTCCTGCCCTTTTAAGGGGGGAGGGGGTACCAGGGGATGTGGGGATTGCCAGTTTCACATCACTGAGGACCTTTGGTCATTATGCCTCATCAAGTGGGAGGGGGGTAAGGAGGGTGGAGGGTGGTCTGGGGTAGAGGTGGGTGGGGGCTGCGAGGAAGGGGGGACGAAAAATAATAAAAAAAGAAATTTTGTGGAAGAAGGAGGAGCATCACACAATGAGTGAGTATGGAGAGAGGAAGGGAAAGTTTGAGAAAAGGTGTAGCATGGTGAAGGAAAAGACTCAGATGGAGAAGGGACCTGAGAGAGTCTGGCGGGATAGTCTTTGCTTCGGGAATGGGTAAGGTGAATATATGTACTATTAATGTGGGGGGCCTAAATGATAGGGGTAAACGAGCAAGGGTTGCAGCGGCTTTGAAAATGCAAGGGTCTGATATAATTTGTCAGCAGGAAACACACGTCCCATGGGGAAAGCGGGATATTTTGATGATCAGTGGCTATACCGTGGCTGCATGCTCTACCCAAACTTCCAATATAAGGGGGAACGCTATACATGTCAGAAATGGTATGGGGCCTGTCACTCGGGTAATGGAGGATAAATGGGGTAGATGGGCGATTGTGTTATTACCAATGGGGCTGACAATCTGCACTATCTATGGTTCGAACCAGGAAGAACCAAAGATTTTTAATGATCTAGAAGTTGAGTTGGCATCCTGGCCAGAACCATTAGTTATCTGTGGGGATCTGAACATTAATCTCGATGTGCGCTGGGACCTTAGATCAAAATATAATGGCAGGAAGCCATTGGTATATAAAGCTCTGGTTGCACTAAAGACAAGCTATGACTTAGTGGACGTGTAGGGTGAGAAGCACCCTTTAGATCCAGGCTACACGTATTTTTCATATCCTCACAGTAAATATGTTAGACTAGATTATTTTTTTGTATCGTCATCTATGGGTAATGATGTGGAAATTAAGAAATTACCTAAACTATTATCTGACCACAACCCATTAATTTTGGAATGTGTAACACAGTCAGGTGTACGAGCTCAGTCCAACTGGACATTTGATAGAAAATTGCTCTATAATGCCTCCTTTATGCAACACATTCGGCAATGGATTAAACAATATTTTGATGTGAACCGCTATAGTACTTCTCAAAGCATGGTCTGGGATAGCTTTAAGGCTGGTATGCAGGGGGAAGTTATCAGCTTTGTCGAGAAGAACAGGCGATTGGAGAAGGAGGAAATAGAGGGTCTGATTGGTAGACTAACTGTTTTAGAAAAGGACCATACCTTAGCGATCAGCCAAAAGCAACATGTGACAGTATCATCCCTACAGCAAGGAATTGCAATGACTAAAGCTGAAATTAGTAGCTATTATAATAGGAGGTGTGCAGCAGCGTACCAGACACATAAAGAAGATAGCTATGAGTATGGAGAATCTGTGGGCAAACGTCTGGCGCTCCGTACAAAACAGAAGTCAGCAAGGAATAATATTTCGGGAATTAAAGGGCACGATGGGCGGTATGTCACAAGATTGAAAGATATTATCAAAGTATTTGAATGCTTTTATCAGGATTTATATCGGCAGGGGGATATACATCCCTTCTCCCCTAATTGGATAGATAGTATGAGGAGTCTTCAAGGGATTGATGATGAGACGCGACAGGAGTTAGAGGCAGAGATTACATTGGAGGAGGTGATAAATGCCTTACAATCTATGGCCTCAGGAAAGGCGGCGGGTCCTGATCGAATTCCTTTAGAAGTATATAAGCTATTTCAGGCGGAACGCGCGCCTCTACTTCTAGACCTGTTTATTGGGGTACAATATAGTGGCACGCCACCGGCTTCATGGCAAGGAACGGATATCGTTATTTTTAAAAAAAAAGATAAGCGTAGACAGTCCGGCCTCATATTGGCCGATTTCACTCATTAATGCCGATGCTAAGCTTTATTCTAAAATCTTTGCGTCACGGCTAAGCAGGATTATAGCCCAGGTTGTCTCCCCTTGGCAACATGGCTTCATTCCAGGGAGGGGAACCACTGGCCATATTAGGCGAACTATCGCCTTATTTGATGCAACAGAAGTATTAGGGGAGAAGATGGCCTTGATTTTCCTAGATGCAGAAAAGGCCTTTCATCGTGTGGCCTGGCAGTATTTATGGGGAATATTGGAACGTAAGGGGTTTGGTCCGGGTCTCATTACTGCAATACGAGCAATGTATTTTAGGCCCTATGCTAGGCTACAGATCATGGGCCAAGAGTCAGGCTGTATTCAGGTTGCCAGGGGAACAAGGCAGGGCTGCCCCTGCTCCCCAATTTTGTTCGCCTTATATATAGATCCGTTTATTCAGCAATTACTCCAAAACCGGTGTATAAAGCCAGTATCCATCAATGGTTTTGACACCAAAGTAATGGCATATGCGGATGATATCGCTATCGCGACTTCAGATCCTGAGATGGCGGTGACAGAAATAGAGAAGTTGGCTGAGGAATATGGTAAGACCTCAAGATATCTCCTGAATGCAGGGAAAACGCAGATTGTCTGCAACTCCAATACTTTGTGTACGGATAATCGCAGGTCGGATGTAGCAGTGTATCTTGGGGTTAGAGTCTGCAGTAGGGTTAGTGAAGTGTGGCCAATAAATCTTTGCCCCATTGTTAATAAGATCAGTACAGACTTAAAAGGTCTGGACAGGCTACATCTCACGATAATTGGTAGATGTAATATTTTAAAGATGATGATTTTCCCTAAGATTTTGTATTTATTTCGCTCCATTCCCTTGGAGATTGAAGGGCATTTGTTAAAGAGACTGGACTCTCTCTTTATTAGTTTTATTTGGCGGTATAGGAAAATCCGCCGATCTTTAAGGCTTTTAACCATACCACAAGATCGTGGGGGATATACATCCCTTCTCCCCTAATTGGATAGATAGTATGAGGAGTCTTCAAGGGATTGATGATGAGACGCGACTGGAGTTAGAGGCAGAGATTACATTGGAGGAGGTGATAAGCGCCTTACAATCTATGGCCTCAGGAAAGGCGGCGGGTCCAGATCGAATTACTTTGGAAGTATATAAGCTATTTCAGGCGGAACTCGCGCCTCTACTTCTAGACCTGTTTATTGGGGTGCAATATAGTGGCACGCCACCGGCTTCATGGCAAGGGACGTATATAGTTATTTAAAAAAAAAAAAGATAAGCCACCAGACAGTACGGCCTCATATTGGCCGATTTCGCTCATTAATGCCGATGCTAAGCTTTATTCTGAAATCTTTGCGTCACGGCTAAGTAGGATTATAGCCGAGGTTGTCTCCCCTTGGCAACATGGCTTCATCCAGGGAGGGGAACCACTGACCATATTAGGCGAACTATCGCCTTATTTGATGCAACAGAAGTATTAGGGGAGAAGATGGCCTTGATTCTCCCAGATGCAGAAAAGGCCTTTGATCATGTGGCCTGGCAGTATTTATGGGGAATATTGGAACGTAAGGGGTTTGGTCCGGGTCTCATTACAGCAATACGAGCAATGTATTTTAGGCCCTATGCTAGGCTACAGATCATGGGCCAAGAGTCAGGCTGTATTCAGGTTGCCAGGGGAACAAGGCAGGGCTGCCCCTGTTCCCCAATTTTATTCGCCTTATATATAGATCCGTTTATTCAGCAATTACTCCAAAACCGGTGTATAAAGCCAGTATCCATCAATGGTTTTCACAACAAAGTAATGGCATATGCGGATGATATCGCGACTTCAGATCCTGAGATGGCGGTGACAGAAATAGAGAAGTTGGCTGAGTAATATGGTAAGACCTCAGGATATCTCCTGAATGCAGGGAAAACGCAAATTGTCTGCAACTCCAATACTTTGGGGCCGATTCCGATCTCGGTCGGAGGCGCACCCAATACTATTCGGTCGGGAAAAAAGCCATGCGAAAGCCAGTTTCCCGACCGATCCGTACAGCACACCGAACGAGCAAGTACGATGCGCACAACAGCAAAAATTCGGCCGAGCCGTACTCACCCAAACCAGGTCCTGTTCTCCGACCGAGGCGAATCCGGAAACGCCGAATCGAGTCGCACGGAAGGGAAAATGCAGCCCCGTCCGGCCGAACAAGTACGATGCGCTTTCCGTACGCGCCGAACCCGCCGCTACGCACGGCACGTCAAAGCATCCGGGAGAGGCGCACATAAGCTCCGAATCGCGCCACAACACGATCCACGGCTACGAGACGAACACGGCACCGACGAGGACGACGCGAAGCGACGAGGACGAAGCGAAGCGACGAGGACGAAGCCAAGCGACGAGGACGACGCGAAGCAACGAGAAGGACGAACGACACGAACCAACCATGAATCCCTTCGTCCCGATCATACCAATATTCTACATCTACTACCGGAACAGGCACGGACGCGTACGGCGCAGAAGGTAAGTCAGACACCAACCACAAAACACATACAACACGTACACGACACATCACACACATACACTGGGAATCTGAATATACTTACACCAGCAACAGCAGCACCATAGGGGCGGGATGCCCATCACCAATGCCACATATGCACACAGGGGCCTGAATGCGCGCCACCACCCCAACCCAGGGGGGCTGGATGCCTACCACTACTACCACCCTTAGCCAGGGGGCAGGATGCCCACCACTACTACCACCCTTAGCCAGGGGGCAGGAAGCCTACCACTACTACCACCCTCACCCACGGGGGGCAGGATGCCTACCACTACTACCACCCTTAGCCAGGGGGGCAGGATGCCTACCACTACTACCACCCTTAGCCAGGGGGCAGGATGCCTACCACTACTACCACCCTTAGCCAGGGGGCAGGATGCCTACCACTACTACCACCCTTAGCCAGGGTGGCAGGATGCCTACCACTACTACCACCCTTAGCCAGGGGGCAGGATGCCCACCACTACTACCACCCTCACCCAGGGGGGCAGGATGCCCACCACTACTACCACCCTTAGCCAGGGGGCAGGATGCCTACCACTACTACCACCCTTAGCCAGGGTGGCAGGATGCCTACCACTACTACCACCCTTAGCCAGGGGGGCAGGATGCCTACCACTACTACCACCCTTAGCCAGGGGGGCAGGATGCCCACCACTACTACCACCCTCACCCAGGGGGGCAGGATGCCCACCACTACTACCACCCTTAGCCAGGGGGCAGGATGCCCACCACTACTACCACCCTCACCCAGGGGGGCAGGATGCCCACCACTACTACCACCCTCACCCAGGGGGGCAGGATGCCTACCACTACTACCACCCTTAGCCAGGGGGCAGGATGCCCACCACTACTACCACCC